>CM074718.1:95164445-95764445 GCA_037306005.1 Rhinophrynus dorsalis | reverse complement strand
CTGGACTGAAGGACTCCAAGCCTTTCCCATTGAATTGTACCTTTCATCTTATGAAGACCTAAGTGTTGAGGCGTTTGGGGGGCCTGGAGACCAGCCAGTAAGACTCATGTCCACCTTTGTGGGCATGATATCCTTTACTAATTAAAGATTAATTTTGGAGAACCAGCCCACATAGAATTGATTCATAGTGGCCATTAGGATTTTCTGGTCAGTTTAAGGAAAGTGGAGTTTTATTATTAGGGGGGAAATAACATCAGATCTTCACTGAGCTCTTCTGGAAGATTTCTGTCCACTCTGTTGGTGGTGTTTGTGAATTTGCAGACAAAGGGCTTTGATGAAAATTATATCAAGTTCCCTGAAGCGATAATATCACTCAGCCCTGCAGATCACAGAGATCTGCAGGAGTGACTAGGAGAGTGACATGCAGATTTTAGCTATGGAAACGATTTCTGTAGCAGCCTTAACTTTCAAAATCCCTTACACAGACCCTTTATTCTTTTAATATTACACTGTGACCAAAAAATTGCAGTATTTGACATCCTTCTGTAACATATGTTTTGAGTTATTATCTGGCTATAGGGTTTTAATAGATTCATCTTTTCAGTGAGGTGAGACTGCTCAGTACTTTGTGAAGCAATACTGTGGACACACCAGTCACACAAAATGTTTAGTATGTTGTATATGTTTTATATGGCATATTGCATACACCTGACATACTCTAATGTGGGTGAAGCATATTTATAAAAATGGATGTCATACATGTCCTTTTCATTAATCAAGCCTTCCTATACTATACAATGCAAATATTTCACAAGCGGATATTATATTTGTGCTTATACTACACTTTGATATAGTATTGACTGAAAGAGGACCTGTCACCTTAAGATGAGTCGTTAATTTTAAACAGAATTGTAAACTGCCTACTCGCTGTTAGCATTTTTAAAGACCATTAAGGAATCAAGCCTGTTCATTACAAAGAAATTTACAACTCATTGGATTTTTGACTATGTTTTACCCAGAATGACATCTCAGTAATGCTACACATGGTACTTTCTGAGATAAATGCACACATTTGTAAAATATTGTTTTAGCATCCTTTTGTGCTGAAAGTGATCATGCATATAACTATTTATTGGTCATCTGTCTGGCAGCTTTATGGCAAGGTCAAAAATGGATAGTTGTCATAAACTTTGCCCTAAGACATTTTTTTTCCTCCAATGGTTGTGGTTTTTTTGCAAAAGACAGAAAACCTTTTTCTCATGGACCAACGCAATTTAATTCTTATACAGACAATGATTTCTTTCTTTACTTTTTTTTTCCCTGTCAGCCTCAGCCAGCAGGTCCATGGGAACAACCCAGTGAACCAGCTTTTATTCAGACAGCGCTACCCTGCCCTCCATGCAAGGTCCCCATACCAATGTAAGTATTGAGCAAATGGTGATGGTGATTTGATAATACGTTGTCAGTCCTATAGTAATGAAGTATGTATACACTTCTAGTATACTGACCAACATATGGTAGTATAAAAAGGAAAAATGGTATCTTATTTATGACGGCTTACAGACATTCTTGCACTGTCCTCTCTTGGAGTTTGTGGTAGCTGAATGGTATCTGCACAGTTTATATGTGAAATTCATAGAGCTACAATTCATCTGATATGTAAATAAATCATTTTGATGAATTTACTTATAGAAAGCAAAACCTATCAAAGCATGTTTACCCAATGAACTCTAGAGGCATGCCAGTACATTGCTTTGCTAGGTGATGGAGATCTCTCTGACATCCAAGGGCTTAATAATGTATAGTGTCTCCATTTAAAGTGATATTAACATGCATTAGGTAATGTCTGTTTTGTAGGACTTTTCCTGTTGAGTAAAATAAGGCATTACCCTCACTACTGGGAGTTGCCTAATTAAGAAATGATTACAATGCATTAGTGCATTTTTATGAAAGGTGGCGCAGATACGATTTCAGTTGATGGGCACTGAGCTTTCCATTGATTGATAGCAACAGTTCCACAATAAAATGGAACTGACACAAATGCTGCACTCATCTTGTCACAACAATGTGATGTTGCTGTGTAAAAATTTTCGATGCATGCCTCAGCAGTGTGGGCAACTGGATACACCTGTCACTCAAATGGTTAATACCATATTTAATATTTGTATTCCAAAAGGATGCTGTGACACTTAAAGGGTTAATCCTTTGCCAATTAATGTTGAATCCCCTTTGGTGTGTAAGTGGTTAACATTATAACAAACCTTTTTGGGAGTCAATTAGTGTTGATTGAATAAAGTTGCAGATGTAACTATACTCATTGTTCACAATTTTGCTTACGTGTGTTTAACTTTCTTTAAGTAAATTGAGATTACCATGCAAGTCAATGGAAATTTCTTATCAGATTTTCATAAGATTAATGCAGAAAGACAGCAGTTACATCTGTATCATGACTGGTTCATTATTCAGTTCTGCTAGTTCATGAATTGATAACTTTTGGCTGTCCAGCTGTTGGTGACTAGATCCCCATCATCCCCAACAAGTCAGTAGTCCTCAACAGTTAGAGAGTTGAAGGTTGCTCCGCCCGCCTTGTCATTCTGCACGTAGAGACAATGGGTGAGAGAGCCCGGATCAGCTGGGAGCTGCACATCAAGACTACAGACAAGGGGGGAGAGAGGCCGGAGCACCGCTGAGCTGAGCTGCACATAAAGTAAGATTGATGGATTGAAGAATGAATGTGTAATGCTTTGTGGTGGAAAAGGCAGCTCTCCAGGTGTCTACTACACGTAAATTGTAAAGGAATTATTTGATCTTTTGCAAGTGAGACATTTTGAGGGACAACACATATTGGAAGCCAAGTACTTGATGCTCTGTTTAATCAGGGTAACATGGTTATAGCACCTTGACGTTGCACGCTGTTTTGTGTGCGACGTTTTAAAAGGATACCATGCTACTTATACATTGCTGCTCAGCCATGCCCCTACTCTTGCTACTCTTTCCCATTAATATACTCTTATACTTTCTCATTTTACTTTTCCCTTTGTCATTATTAGGAGCAATGATCTCATTTTTACATGTTCTTTCTATTATAGCAGACTTTGGGAATTGTTTTTAGTAGAATCGGGTTCACGTTACCTTAATATCCTTTCCATGTTTTTATTGCTTCCTACTAAGAAGGATGTTTTATGATGATGAGATGTCTGGTCGTCTTTCTGTGACAAGTGCAACTCGACTCTGTTCTGCTCATGTGGTGCAACTGTTTAAAACTTCCAGATGTAGTCTGGACTGGTTTTATATTTGTGAGTTCCATTATAATGTTTAATAAATCTTCTAATCTTCCAACTTTCAGATGGCCATATAGTTAATAATGATGGTTATGTGTTCATATATAGATACTGTTTTACCCAGATATCAAGATGTAAAAATTAGGAATACAATTTAAGGACAAAAAAACACGGTTGCATTTTTCAATATTATATGGAAAAACTAGCAGTGTGCAGTTTAGTTAACTATTTGGATGCTAGGGAAGAGACCACTTTAGCAACTTAACATTCCAAATGGAAGAAAGATTTGCTCCTTCGAGTCCAAAACAAGTATCCAATGCATTCGTTCTGAGGAACCAACATAAATCACCAACAGATAGGGGTCATTGTCTTCATGGCCATGTATGCACTAGCACACGTATGGGCATCCAGAGACTCTTCAGCTGTTGAGGACTACAAGGATAATGGGAACATTCTCTAGGGTGATGAGACAGGCACAGCCTCAGTTTGCCCAGTTTTCATATTTTCGATCTTCGTTGAAATCTACCTGTACCTTATTCTACTAAATATTTTTTAAAGAAACCGGACATTATATTTTTAACACCTACCCCCTTGTGGTGATGTCCATTCCCATCCCTGTATAGCACTATATGTTGATAAATGACTTTGCACATGACTAGGCATAGGGGCAGTGGCATATCACCAGAAAAGGTAGGGGTTAAAATTGAATGTCTGTTGACTGTCTTATTGCATCATGGCTATTACTTAACAATTGCTCAATTCCCTGCTCGTAAACCTGTCACATAATATGAGGAAACACACAGCAAATGTGTAACTTAAGCAGATTTATATTGTAGTATAAAAACAGTAAAACATAGGTCTCCATATATACTTCTAGCACGTAAAAGAAAATTGTCAAATCTTGACCACAATATTTTTCATGATTACTGTAACTTGAACTCTAAAACAATAAAGTTATTGTATTGCAAGAGCTATTCTCTGATGTACCTGTCAGTATGGAGAGACTGCTTTCACAGAGATCAGTACGTGAAAAGTATAGAATGTTTATGTCAAAACAATTGTCCTGGAGAAATCTAATTTTACTATAGGAAAAAAAATACAAAGCAATGCACTGGCGATCTCGGGGCTAAAAGCCCCATTTAAAGGGGAACTCTCACCTCTATTAAAGTTATTCTTATCTTAATGTTCTGTCTGAGTATATCTCCTATGCACATGTATATCATCCTTACTACTGGACATTAACTTATTCTATTAGAGGATCAGAGACTCTGAAAGATTGTTTTCTGTTGGTTATAAATATATATATTCCAGCACTGTGGAATAAGTTGGTGCTATGTAACTAAAGGATAATAATATGAATATACACATGTTCTTGTTGCAAGGACTGTTTATGGACCATTTTGCTGCACAGGATTTGACCTCTGTACAAGTTGCCTTATTTTTGCTGTGCATGCATTGGGTATTTTAAATTTAGTATTTCTATATAGCCTTTTCGTTTATTCTCAGATATATATTTTTTGTGTGGGTATTGGTGGTCCATAACTGTGGATTCCCCTGTGGCGTTCTGCACTTGTGCTAGATAAAACTATTAAATAGCTTAATAGTTTGGGAGATTTTTGATTTAGGAGTTGGAGAATCTCATCTCGGCACAGCTTTGTTCTCTCTGACTTGGTCAGATAAAGCTGCGTAATTAATTACATATCCAGAAAATGACTCCATCCTCTTAGGTCCCTCCTTTTACACCAGAGGGGGGATTTAAATGGCTCAGATGAATAATAATGCAAATCTTTTCAGGACAGACACTCCAACGGAGGGGAGGACTTGAAAAAGTAATGGGTGTTCTCTCAGAAACAAAAGGTGCAACTCTGAAACAAAATATAATGTAAAGCTTTTAATGTGATAGGTTCACTTTAATGAGTACAGCACTAGCGGCCTTGTCTCTGATGGTCTCCAGTGGTTCTGTATACCTTCAAAATGTACAGTTGTACATTGAATTTCTCTGGGTCCTTAAATTTAGATGCTCTCCTACTTCTTCTAAATGTATCATTGAAAACATCAAAGGCAAACCTGTTAAAGGAAACCTGATGGAACATCATGAGCAGACAGACCTGGCTGGGGATCCAGCAGGTGACATATCCAGTGGAAGAGGGTTTGAAAGCCAAGGGGTTAATGTACAACTGTCGGTTTAATTGAGAGCTACTGAGAAAGAATAAACAGAATATTAAAGATGGAGACCAGAATAAGCATAGTTTGAATTACTGCATATATCAAACTATAAACAGGCAGTAAAACACATTCAGAAAATTATAATGAATATCTGGGAGCTAGTAGCACCCACTCATTTAATTCAATTCAGCTCCAAAAATGAAATGGATAAGGACACCACACACCGATATCAAGTGTTTGTGCCAAGTGTATTTTATGTAATTATATCTGTCATGTAAATTATTTTGATTCCATATTTGTTAACCAATATGTAAAGATCAATGGGTACATTAGTTACTGCTCCAAGTTTGTGAACATAGTACGAACATGGAACAGTGCGTTAGTACACACAGACTGTTCCCAAACGTTCTGCTCAGTACCACCAGAACCAAGTTACCAGGAATTTGTCTGCTTCTGTTTGGAGGTTCTACCATCTGTTTTGTCTCATGGAGACAGTTATATGCTTTTATGCCAAAGAAGAATTTTCTGGATACTGACATCAGGCAGACATTTTGATTCATTCATTTAAATGTATACTGTAGCACAGGGCTTAAAATGTGAAGTCCTTTGCTACTAGCCAGACCTGAAAAGTTACTCGCCACTGCAAGCCATAACATACTCAACAGGGCTGTATTTCTACTCGCCAGGGCTGAATTTTCACTCACTATTGGCTAGTGGCGAGTGGAAATTTTGAGCCCTGCTGTAGCAAACATTTGACGGCATGCAATGTGTTGCTCTCCCTGTGGTCCACAAGGGGTATAATGGAAAACTAACGGCTCCTAAAAAACCTTCACTTACTTTTATGTGGACAGAGCATTGTCATAGCAACTGTGAATCAATTCCCCAGAATGAATTTGTAATTTGTACTGTGCATCATGTCCATAAAGACATGCTTTTTTGTTGAAGGCTTTTGAGACCTCAGGCTCTTCACACTGAAAGCTACTCTGGGTAGAGTTTACAATCATGCAGGAGAGTCCTGTCCACTCCATGGGCATGATATCCATGGGCATGATATCCATGGGCATGATATCCAGTGCTAATAAAAGATTCATTCTGGGAGACCAGTGCACCCAGGATTGAATCACTGGCCACTAGAATTCACTCACAGATTACAGTGTGTCCATATTAACAATGCTTCACGCCCTCCTTAAAGTGCATACAACCGATCAGTTATGTTAGTAATGCTGAATTCACTATATATCTTGTGAAATAATATTATGAATTATCCCCTCGCACCCCTTATACTGGAATAAGATGGTGACGTGGGAAAATCTTCATTCAGTATATGGAAAACCCTGCCCTCCTCCTTCAAGGGGGGCAGGGTTTTCCGTATCCTGAATGTAGGCAGATTGTGCCTCGTAGTTCTCTATCCGGTCAGGTGACCAGATTGCAGATCTCAGGGGATTTGGCCTGGTATTGTGAAAAGTGGCGCGAGGGGATAATTCATAATATTATATCACAAGATATATAGCGAATTCAGCACTGCTAACATAACTGATCGGTTGTATGCACTATAAGAAAGGGTTGCAGCATTGTTGATATGGAAACATTACTAACTCTATCATGCTGCCATCTTCAATTTGTTAACCCCTAAAATACCATAGGGGTGCTAAAGGGATGAATGTACATTTATTTCAGTGTGTTTTTAGGGAAACAATTACTTTGTTACAGCTGTTCCTTTGAGGGCATTCTTTATAACTAGCCAGGGGTGCACTGTGAATCCTCCACATAGGACCTATCCATTGTTTTGGGACTGAGCTGGCAGTGGGGTTGGGTTCAGCAAGTGAAATAAAGCTTAAAGGGCAACTACCACATGCAGTGTGCCCAGTCGGCAGATCTGCTTCCTTGGGAGTAGTCCTGCCAATGAAGAGAGATCCCTAAGGCTGCCTCTTTAGTCCCAGAAGAGGCTGAAGTGTAAAACTGAAAGGGGAAGCAACACGTAATAATAAGCTCCCAATTCGCTTACTATGGTCAGAAAATCCTAATGGCCTCTCTGACTTTTTTCTTTGCCCCTTGAATAAAAAGATATCTTCATTCAGACTTGAATGTCATGTCCATCAAGGCGTACATGACAAATGTCTCCCACTACACCTGCCAGTCTTAATCCTTTAAGTAGTGTGCAACGCATTGCTTCATAATGACTTGCACACTACTCTGGTCCTTAACCCTTTTGAGTGCCAGAGGAGTATGCTATGCATTGAAGAGCAATGCGTTGCTTACTCCTCTGGCACTCAAAGGGTTAAAGGAATAAGTAAAAACTGCCAGTAACTGTCATATTGATACAAGAATACCACAATTTAGATAAAGTGTAGTAGTATACAGTTGCTGTAATACAATCTTAAATACTAAAATTATTATTCTAACTTTTCTGTTTTTGCTGATTATTATTGATTTTTTTTTTACCGCGTTTCTGATATTCACCTGTTTGTGTTGATTTTTTTTTTTGTTATTTTATTTCTTAACTAAATTGGGTATTTTTTGATTTTGAGTATATGAACAGTCTCACAATGATACTATTGTGAAACCCACACGGATGGATATGGTTGGATAATTCATATTTGGTTGAATTCAGCAAAACCTATGGATTCAGAGGAGTCTAATCCAAATACACATTGCTCCATAAACCGTTATGGTTGATAATGCTCCTGGTTATCCTTGCATTGTGGGCTCTACAGGAGACTGATAGGTGTTTGCTAGGTAGTAACACACTGCCTGTAGCTATAGGGCCATAGGCATCTCAGAGTAACTTAGAGCTCCACCAAACCAGTTTCAGCTAATTCTGAGCAGCATCCTATTGCATTGGCCAGTAGAAAATATTGAGCATCACAACAGTGAGTTTAAAATGCCAAGCAATAGTCTCAAACTCTCCAATCTGCAAAACTTTTCAGAGTGAACCATTCTGAGGAAAACTGTAACTCTTTAATTTCTAGAGGTGTGTGTCACACATTACTTTGCAATGCATTGGGTACCCCTGGTATTCAAAGGGTTAACATGGTGGTTTCATGTGGCTTGGACTAAAGCGTACCTCTGAATGTCAAATGAGCGCTAAACTATTTTTATAGTGTACCTATCATCACAAGATGGATTTTACTTTGTTTTGCAGAGAATTAAAATCTGCCTATATTTTGTACTTGTTATTTTTCTATAAAATAAATGTGTTTTTGAGAAATCAACCCTTGTTTTCAGTGCAATACTTTATGCTAATTAGTTCAGTGTGAGACCAAAATTATCATTCAAGGTGATGTTCTAGCACAGTGTGTGGTATAATTGGTTAGGCAGAGAAATTGATTAGCTTTAAGTATCACACGCTGCCACCAACAAATAAAGGATAACTTCTCAAAAACATTTTATATTACGAATGAATTACTAACACAAAATATAAGCAGCATTTAATTCTCTGTAAACAAGCAATAAACCTTTAATGACCATATTTCAGACAGTTATTCTGTTGCATTCTATAGGAAAGATACATTTCCGTTCAAAGGTTTGAGGTCACTTCAGAAACTCCCTTGTTTTCCATGAAAACATACATCAAATAAGATGCGAAATGAATAGAAAATACAGTCAAGACGTTGACAAGGTTAGAAATAATTATTTTTAGTTTAAAAAATAATTATCCTTCAAACTTTGCTTTCGTCAGAGACTCCTCCATTTGCAGCAAATGTAGATTATTCCATTAAAAATCAGCCGTTTCCAGCTGCAATAGTCATATACAAAATTAACAATGTCTATACTGTATTTCTGATCCATTTGATGTTATTTTAATGGACAAGATTTGCTTTTCTTTCAAAAACAAAAACATTTCTAAGTGACCCCAAACTTTTGAACGGTAGTGTGTTACTGACAACAACAGTTCTTCAGAGAATGTGATAATAACAGCTTTATCACTTCCTGTAAATTTGAACTTTGAGGAAGTAATGTAGTCATTACTCACATTTTGACAATTTGAACTGTTACAACTGAAAAAAAAATTGCTGGCAGCTGTTTTATTGAATTTGTAACAATTTTCCGCAGTGGGAATATCCTTGTTTTACTCTGCAGGAAAAGCCCTATATCAAACAGTTTTCGTAAAAAAAAGTTTACTGCTGGATTAAAATTAACTAAATGTATCTTAAGTAACAGGTAAGAAGAGATCTAGGTGGAATTTATGTAGAGATTTACAATATAAAAATGCATGTATTGTGTACCTCTTTTTGTCAATATAAGATACTTCTATTAAATCATTTTCTTAAAAAATCATAAGTTTAGGACTTTCCCAGTAATTAAATAATTATCCCACTAACAATCAAACGTAGGCTTTAAAACTGTTGGAAACTACAACTCAAACCAAACCCAACCAGCCAATGGCTGCCTAGCCCTGGCAAAACACTTTGAATGCTTGAGGGGTTCACAGTGATTTGCCCATCAATGCATTGACCACCCCTCTGTCATTTAAAGGGTAAAATGCGCATATCAATTTCAGTGCTACAGTTCCGTGCCAGATTGGTATGGAACACATTGCTGTGAGCACACTCTTTGGGGTCTTACTGAACCCTATTTATTTTATGAAGAAGCAAAGGAAATTGGTTTGTCATGAATTAAGATTCGCTACACTTCATGAAACATAGAAAAGATGAGGTGCACATTTTCCTGAAGTAAATGGATAGTAACACTTAATATGTAAAAAAAAATATATATCACTTTAAAATATTTTTTCATCTGTTTGATATATGGTAGCTTAAACCACTGATCATATGTTCTTTCAAGTAAGTCATTTCCTCTACAATCCCAGTGTAGGTCCCTAAAAATTCAAGCATTTGTATAGTGATCTTCTAGCCCCATAGTAAAATGGAAATTTTCCCTAGAAATAAGTGTCTTTTGATTTAACAGATTAATTTAATTAGGTTTGTGGCGTTCATACAACATCCATACTGGTCTATGTATACATTTTTGCATTATATCTTCAGTTTCCTGTATATAGTAATCTCTGTTAAAGCCTGATTCTAGATCACGCCTTACAAAACCAGTGGGCCTCAATAGACAGGAATAGTTCCTAAGGATCGCTAGTCTTAATCAGCTAGTTAACTGAAACATTAGCAGTGCATTACATAAGATGCCAAATGCAAATAAAGAATATAATTGTAGTGGAGTTAAATGGCACTTAACTCAGATCTCTTGTTAAACAAAGATCCACTGATTCCTAGGATTAAGTTCACCTTTAAGTATTATAAAGCATTTGTTCACCAAAACCAATATGGTAGTGATTAGATAGCCTGCCCCAGTGCCACTGAAGGGGTTTTCAACCTGAGGCTGGCTGGGGATGATGGGAGTTGTAGTCATAATTAGTGGAGTGCATCTAATTGCAGACCCCTGTTCAATACAACCCAGCTTGGTCTAAATGTGTTTCTTCCACTCCATTGTTATCATTGTCATAGCAAAGCATAGCACCACTGTTCTGTTTTAGTATGTACGTACTACAGCTAATTATTATTTGTTCTTCCTTTCAGAGAGTGTCTTGGGAAACATGAGGTAAGCCTGTGAGGTCACGCTTCTGTCTGACATCAGCACTGCAAATATTTCTCATTCAGCTCACTACACTGAGAACTACTTTTTTGTGGTCTACGATCTATTAACCCTTTGATTGTAATGTGTTGCTGTCCCTCTGGCATGCAAAGAGTTAACGTCTTAGATTCTACAGAGGTTACCATCACATTGCAAAGCAATTTAATAGTGACATCACTAGAATCCATGGGGCTAAAAAAAAAAGGAATATAGTGAAAGATATATATTCTTGGGTAAATAACCCTCCAATCTATATTATTCTGCATATTAAAGGAATATTCACACCTCCGAATAATAAACCCTTTTCCTTCCTCTGGGTAGAAAATCCTTATTATTGCTTTATGAATGAATGCTGCAAGGTTTACTTCCCCGAAATTAATCCTTAACTGTAACTAGATATCATATCCATGGACATATCCTCTTCCATAGACATGTTTTCCATTATTAAAGATTAATATGGGGGAACCAATCCACACAGAATTGATTTATAGTGTCCATTAACATTTTCTGCTAATTTTAATCTAAGTGAGGAAGTTTCAGTAGTATTCGGATGTGTCCGTTTTCCTCTAATCTATTGGAGGAGTATGGAATTTAATCAGAATATTGTGCTACATTGATAGAAATCACCAACCAGAAACTAAGGTATTGGCTTCAAAACTATGCATCTGTATTTTTGGCTAACATAACACATGGACAATGTTTGCAAACTTCCTTTAAGATGACAGGAAGAAGAGTTCCTCCTTGGGAGAGCCAAAAGATTGTAAAATGTCAACAGTGTTAGTTGTCAGAAAATATTCCAACAAAATATTCCAAAAGTGGGACAACCCAAGAGCACCATAGGGGAGAAATACAATATTTTCATTGATTTAAATTTGTAGATTTTCCTAAATTAGTGATGGAAAATCAGGATTTTAATAAAGACACGGAGGCGAGTATTATGCATTTATCTCCTTCTTCTACTACTCAGCAGCAAAATTTTATGAACGTTAGAAAAATAACACAAACTTGAATATGATAACCCCACCCTTTATAACAGGTATCCAATCTTGTTCAATACAGGTGTATAACAGGTATAGTCAGAAGGTTCCACTTCCTCTTTCTTTGGTGAAGTAGGTAAATTTCATTGTAGAAACATCTCATAACTTTATTTCAAACGAAAACCAATGGAAAACTTCCTCCGGTATCCATCACTGAAAATCAGGTTAACCTAAGAAAACAACATAATAAGGGTAGGGTTAATAACAGGGAGGAATAATACTCGCCTCCGTGTCTTTATTAAAATTCTGATTTTCCTTCTCTAATTTAGGAAAAGCTATGAATTTTAAGACATCACGGAGGCTCCTATTATGCAAGTTTAACACCTTAGCGACCCTTGACGTAGCAGGACCATCAAGGGTAAATTTGCTCCAAGGACCCTTGACGGTCCCAGTAGGTCAAGGGTTAAACTCTCCCATCGCGGCCGCACGGAGCAATGGGAGAGCACGGGCTGCTTGTTACTAAGTGTCCCGATACCGGGACACTTAGTAACAACCAGTAGAAAGTTTGATGCAACATGCGATTCGCTTGATGAGCGAATCACATGTTGCAAATGCTGATTGACAGGGACAGTATTTGTAAATACTGTCCCTGTCATATATCTCTGCCTCCCTCCATCTTGCACACTGCTGAGGTGGAGAGAGACAGAGAGAGATCGTGTCAGATCATTCTGCAGTGTTCCTGAGTGAAAAACCTGTGGAAATAAAAAAAGAATTTAACCCTTTGATCACTGGTTTGCAGTGATCACCAAGTTCCCCCCCATCTGAACAATTTTTAAGTGATCAATAAACTTATTGATCTGTGGGATACGCCCCATCCCCCTTGAATTCTCTGAATTTTTTTTTTTTTTTTTAAATTAAAAATTGATTTAAAATATAATTTAGGTAGTTTAGGTAGGTAGGTGGGTAGGTTTAGTGTAGACTTGTGTTAGGGAAAGGTTTAGGGACAGATCTAGGTTTAGGGAAAAAAAAAAAAAATAAATAAATAAAAAAAATAATTAAAAAAAAAATATATATATAATAAGTATAGTTTAGATAGGTAGTTTACTTGGGTTAGGTAGGTTCTAGATATACGTAGGTTAGGGTAAGTTTTAGGGTTAGAGTTAGGTTTAGGGATAGCGTTAGAGTAAGAAAAAAAAAAATGTTAGTGGGCAAAATGCAGTGCAGTTATAGCGTTGAAGAGGCATATGCCTTTTTGGCATCTGACTCAGAGGCAACAGATACTGCGTCAGATTTTGAAATAGAGCAGTTTTCAGAAACTGAGTGCAGCTCTACTGACGATGCTGGGCCTTCTATCAAGAAAAGACGCACTGCCCCAAGAGCTGCCCTGGCAACTGCCCCAGCACCTGCCAAAAATCCTGCCCCAGCACCTGCCACAAATCCTGCCACAAGATCTGCCAAAAATCCTGTCACAAGATCTGCCAAAAGACTTTGCAAAATACCTGCCAAAAGGAATGCCCCAAGAGCTGCCCTGGCAATTGCCCCAGCACCTGCAAAAAGATCTGGCCAAAGAAATGCCCCAACACAAGCCACTCCTGATCATAATGAATGGGTATCCCCAATATTTTTGCCCACAAATACCAGAATTTACAGGCACCCCAGGGATTCAAATTGATGTTGAGGGATTTAACTATGATAATTTTTTTTATTTATTTTTGGGGGAAGACATTTTAGGTGAAATTGTGTCCCAAACCAACTTGTATGCAGCCCAGTATACTGCCGCCAACCCTACAGCTTTTGTAGTTAAGGAAGAAATATGGAAACCCATAGACCTCATAGAATTTAAGCAATTCTGGGCCTTAATAATGGCAATGGGTATAATAAAAAAGCCCAGTATCCGATCCTACTGGAGCAAAAACCCCATATGTGATACCCCTATATTCCCCAAGACTATGACCAGGTCCAGATTTGAAATCATTTTGCACTTTATGCATTTTAACGATAATACCCTGTGCCCCCCAAAAGAACACCCCCAGTATGATAGACTATACAAAATTCATCCCCTAATAAGCCATTTACAGAAAAAGTTTGCCCAAGTGTATATGCCCCAAAAAGAAATTAGTGTAGATGAATCCCTAATGAAATACAAAGGCAGGTTAGGGTTCAAGCAGTACATCCCCTCAAAGCAGTCCAAATTTGGTGTAAAATTTTATAAATTGTGCGAAAGTGCCACAGGCTACACCCAGGCTTTTAGAATTTATCAGGGCAAGGACAGCAAACTTGATCCTCCTGGGTGCCCCGAATTTATGGGAACAAGTGGGAAAATAGTTTGGGATTTAATTTACCCCTTATTAAATAAAGGCTATCAATTATTTGTTGATAATTATTACACCAGCCCCCTTTTATTTAGGTCTCTGTTTTATTTTGACACCGTGGCCTGTGGCACTGTCAGACGCAATTGCAGGGAGTTTCCCAAAATACTCATAGATACCAAATTAAAAACTGGGACGTCCTCATCTTTGTGCCAACAGGAGCTGCTGGCAGTGAAGTTTAGGGACAAAAAAGAGGTCTACATGCTGACCACAATGCATGAGGACAGATCTGTGGCAGTCACTGTTCGTGGCAGGACAGTGGTAATGAGAAAGCCAGTCTGCATCAGGGACTATAATAAAAACATGGGGGGAGTTGATCTGAGTGACCAACTAATGCAGCCATACCTCGCAATGAGGAAGTGTAGGGCATGGTATAAAAAAGTTGCCATCTATATGATGCAGACTGCTGTACATAATTCCTTTTTACTTTTCAAGCTGGCAAACCCCAATCAAAGATGTAGCTTTTTACAGTACCAGCTACAACTTATTTCCATATTTTTATTTCAAGGTGCGTCTGAAATAATTCCACCAAGACCTGGGTTAGTACATTTTATTTATAAAATCCCCCCAACTCCCCAAAAGAACAAACCACAGAAGCGCTGCAGGGTTTGCTACAGAAAGGGAATACGGACAGACACTACCACTTACTGTCCTGATTGCCCTTCCAAACCTGGCCTCTGCATTGGTGACTGTTTCAAGGAATACCATTCAGGCACAATGCAGAAGTGCTGTAAAGGTTCTTTTATTATTTGGCCACTTTTTCCCCCTGAAATATCCTGTTTTTTATTTTTCAAAACACATCCCTCCTTAGATCTAACACTATCAAAATTTATCTCTGATAATGGAAACACACATGTTCCCTACTGGGCCTAGTAGCTCCCCCAAACCCTGACAAACCTATGCATATGGGGCATTGCCGTACTCAGACAATGTAACTCAACACTAATGTAAAGCATTTAAAAAATCTGCAAATATCATCTGATTGAAATCCAGAGCAACACTAAAATAGAAATGTGAAAAATGGTGTTTCTCTGCCTTACTGCAGATTTTGGGAGGGATTGGTGATACAGTGGCAGCGAAAAAATTGATAAGATGCAAATAAAATGAAAGCCAGGCTTGTCTACTCTTCTACAAAATATACTTTTGAGGGTAAAATTAATTGCAGCATTCCCAAACAGACCGAAATAAGACAAGGCACCAGCTGTAAAAATGGCATGTCTGTAAAAGGAAACTAACATGTTCCAACTGGGCCCAGTAGCTCCCCCAAACCCCCGACAAACCTATGTATATGGGGTATTGCCGTAATTAGATGAAGGAGTCGAACACTAATCAATGCAGTTTATAAAATCTTCACCTGTTCTGTGCTTGAAATTCACATCAACATTGAAGGCAAAGCGTGAAAAATGCTGAATTTTTTTACTTACGTCAAGTTTTCACAGGCTTGGTGGTAAAATGGCTGTTTGCAAGATTTGAAAACACACCTAAAATGAAAGCCTGGGGTGTCTACTTTCACAAAATATACACTTTTGGGGGGAAATCTTAAAAAAGAGCAGTGTTACACAGCCCACATGAGAAATGGCACCAGTAACGCAAGCCGTGAAGATTCAAAGTGTGAACCTGGAAACGCGCATGTTCCAATTTGGGACCCGTAACTCCCACAAACCATGAGAAAGCTATGCATATGGGGTATTGCCGTACTCAGAAGAAGGAGCTGAACACTAATCAATGCAGTTTATAAAATCTTCACCTGTTCTGTGCTTGAAATTCACATCAACATTGAAGGCAAAGTGTAAAAAACGCTGTTTTTTTACTTACGTCAAGTTTACGAGAAAGTGGTGGTAAAATGGCTGTGTAAAAAATTTGAAAACACACCTAAAATGAAATCTGGAGGTGTCTACTTTCCAAAAATATACACTTTTGGGGGGAAATCCTAAAGTGGAGCACTGGAACATAGCCCAAAATGAGTAATGGCACCAGTTAAGCAGGACTTGAAAATTCAATATTTGTTCAAAATTGGGCCCTGTAGCTCCCCCAAACCTTGAGAAACCTATGCATATGGGGTATTGCCGTACTCAGAAGAAGGAGCTGAACACTAAACAATGCATTTTTAAAAATCTTCACCTATCATGTGCTTGAAATTCACATCAACATTGAAGTGAACGTGTGAAAAACGCTGTTTTTTTAACTTACGTCAAGATTTACGAGTGATTGGTGGTAAAATGGCTGAGTAAAAAATTTGAAAACATACATAAAATGAAAGCCTGGGGTGTCTACTTTCCAAAAATATACGCTTTTGGGGGGAAATCTTAGAGTGGAGCACTGTTACACAGCCCCAAATGAGACATGGCACCAGTGATGCAAGCTGTGAAAATTCAAAGTGTGAAACTGGAAACGCGCATGTTCCAATTTGGGCCCCATAGCTCCCGCAAACCTTGAATAACCTATGCATATGGGGTATTGCCGTACTCAGAAGAAGGAGTTGAACACTAAACAATGGATATTTTTAAATTTTCAACTATCTTGTGCTTGAAATCAACAGTAATATTGAAATGTAAGTGTGAAAGCTGCAAAAAATCTAAATTTTTCCACAATTTTGAAATTTTTTTCTGGAAAAATAGCTGCATAAAAAACTTCAAAATTCTCCTGATTATTTACCTTATGTTGTCTAGTTTTCAGAAAGATATACCTTTGTGGGACATTTTTGGTTCTGGCACCATCAACTAAGCTATGATGCTCACATGCCAATTGTTGAGAAATTACAAGATGGAAATAATGGCATCCATCTTGTAATATTTACCTTGTAAATGTGAGGAAGTGATTGAAATACTAGGCATATGGGGTATTCTTATATTCAGGAGAAGCAAATGAATATATTTAGGGGTATTTTTTTGTCATAAACTAATTGTATGCAAATCCTGACACGAAAATATAAGCAAAATGTTTTTTTTTTTTTTTTTGCTCTTTTTTTCTATTTTAATCAAATTAAATGATGAGGTATTCATATAATTGTGGTATCAAAAGAAAGCCCTACTTGTGCTTAAAAAAAACAGTATATAATTTATGTGGGTGCACAGAAGGAATTAAAGAGAAAATATGGTTGAACAAAGACATAGTCAAAAAAGTCAAAATTGCTCCGGTCCTTAAGTCAAATCTAACTCAGATTTTCCCGGTCCTTAAGGGGTTGAAGCTGCTTTATAACATTGGTTGATATGTGTTCAATTGGCTTAAAATAAAAAGATTTGAAGGTGGATTCCTTGGACCAATCTGCCGCTTTGAGGATGTCTTCCAGTCTGCCCCCGGTTAAAAGGGATTTGGAAGCCATGCCTCCACGAGACAAATGAGCCCTGTAATATATCAATATATCAATGCCTGCCAGCTGCATGATCCAGCGAACCCACCTAGCTATAGTAGCAGTAGATACCAGTACATAAGTTTTAACAAAAGAGATAAGTAACTGTTGGGAGTTAGGTTGTCTAAATTTGGAGGTAAAGTATTCAATTTCCTTGGAGGAGGATTTAGTTCTCCGAGAGATCAAAAAACGGACCCCATCAGGTTCATAGAATCTGTTAGAGATATCCAACGCATGAACATCAGATACTATGCGAAAAGATATAAGGCAGAGAAGTATGGTAAGCTTAGGAGTAATCTGTTTAAGGGAAAGCATCTCATTAGGAAGCCAAGATTCCAGGAAAGAAAGAACTATATTGGCATCCCAAAGGGTAGCATATTTAGCCTTGGTGGGTCTAGATATCCTGATGCCTTTCATTAATTTACGGATTAAAGGATGTTGACCTGAAGGGAGACCTTCAATATGAGCATTTATTGCTGAAACAGCAGATCGATAACAATTAATTGTTATGTAAGCTTTTCCCTATTGAAAACAAGAGGATAAAAGGTTAAGAACGGAATTTAGCATGAAAGAAACGGGATCCAAGTTCCTTTCCAAGCACCAACATGTCCATATTTGCTAGCAAGATCTCTAGCAGGATCTAGTGCCTGGAGCCCAAGCTTTGGAAATGATCAATTGAGTTGTTTCCGAAAGGCCGTCGTTAGTCCATCTATTCCCGAGATCTACCACACTAGTAGATGAAGTTAATTTTGAAGTAAGAGCTCTTGTGGATAAACCAGAGGGTCCAGCAATAGCTGTGGAAAAGGAAACAGGTATCACGGACGAGCTATTGATAATTCTAGAACTGTGGGGAACCTCGGCTGTGATGTCCAGAAAGGTGTGATCAGTGTTATTGTGATCTTCTGCTTCCTGACCAGTAAGATAACCCTGGAAATCATGCTGAAGGGAGGGGAAGCATAACACCCTTGAGCGGGCCACGTCTGTAGAAAAGCATCCAGAGCCAGAGCTTCTGGGTCTGGTCTCCAGCTGAAGACGGTGTTGAGTCTGGAAGCGAAAAGGTCTATAGAAAAGGGACCCCAAAGAAGATTTAATTGTGAAAAGGTTACATGGTGGAGAGTCCAATCGCTGGAATCTCTCAGATATCTGAAGTTCCAATCTGTGACTGCGTTGGATAGGCCTGGGAAATATTCTGCCTGAATAGAAATGGTTCTGTCAAGATAAAAGTGCCAGCACTCCTTCGCCAGAATTGCCAGGGTCCTTGATTTTGTGCCTCCCATATGATTGATGTATCGTACTGCCGATACATTGTGCATCTTCAGAAGTATGCAACAGTTTGAAGGGTTTTTTTTAAAAGCTTTTTTATGGTGGAAGATCTGGCGAGCAATTCGAAACAATTGATCTGCATACGACTTTCTGATAGGGACGGTTTCTGCACCGAGCCCCCCAACCCATGGTGCTGACATCTAATTAGATAACTAGCTCTGGGGATGTTCCGAAAATTGCTCTCCCATTCCATGCTTCCATGTGGTTCAACCACCAAAGAAGCTCCTCCCTCGCTTCCACTGACAATGGAATGAGGTCTGAATAGCCGAGACCTTTGTGAAGTTGCAAAATCTTTAACCTTTGGAGGGCTCGATAATGGAGTGGGGCTGGGAAAATCGCCTGAATTGATGCCTCAAGATGGCCTACAATCCTTGCTATTTTCCGCAAAGAACCCACATATGCTGACAATATACTCCTGATCTCTTTGCAGATGTTTTTGAGTTTGTTGCACGGTAATCGTAGGGAGGCGTTCCGTGAAACCCAAATTGGTCAAATTGGTCAAATTGCAGTAGGAAAATGATGCTTATGAAACCTGGCTTTCTCTGAGGAGCTTGCATGATAGTGCCTTTTTTCTGAAGCTCTAGGACCTTTCTTTGAAAAATGAATCTGAAGAGGAGGTTTAGGTTGAAAAGGAGGGGAATAGAATTCTGTTTGATAACCCTTTACAGTTTGGAGGATTCACTGATCCGAGGTGATCAGGGACCAAAGGCCATATGTTCAAAGAAGTAATGAAATAACTTTTGTCATTTGTAACAACTTTTCAAAGTACAGTGTCGTTGGGATCATTAATATTTTCAGAGTGTGTCGGTTGTGATTGGAAATATGTCGTTTGTCCTGACTGAAATTGTCATATGTAACAACAAAAAAAGTCTTAACTAACGACAAAAAAGTCTTTAAAAATGTCTTAACTAACGACAAAAATGTCTTATCTCAAGACAAAAATTCTCACGTTCAGAACACATTACCTCCACTTTTTTCTTAATGTACAAATTTTGTATTTTGAAAGACATTTTTTTTTATCATTAATTACGACAAATTTTATTTTCCTCTATACGACACCGGAGAATAGTTTAGCCATGCCCTTGGCCCACCCCTTTGCCAGTCAATTCTGGAGATGTGTCATACACAACGGACATTATTAGTTTTGTGTCATATACTCTACACAAAATACGTAGTTCATGCATTCAGTTACTTAATTTTGTCTTTCATACGACAATTTTTGGTCGTTATCCCTTTGAACATACGGCCCCAAGTGTGGAAAAAATGGGCAAGTCTGCCACCCACTTTTTCCACAGAAAAGAAAAGATAGATGATGATGACTTACCTGTAAAAGGTCTGGAATGTGGTACTCCACGAGAGTTCTTGGCCCTCCAGATTCTACCTTGTGGATGGTGGAAAGTAGTTGTTCTGGAATCCTGATGATAATATCGCCATGAGGCAAAAGATGGGTCTAGTTAGCTCCTATTATTTCCTCTATAGGAGTTGGATTGTCAGCCGGGAAATCGACCTCTTCCATTCCCGGCCTTGACAAAAACCTGTTGGTTAAATATCTTTTTGATAGGTGACTGGGCTTTGTCAAGAGCCGAAAAAGTGCCTACAAATTTCCCAAGCTCCTTTATAAAAGTCTCTCCGAATAATAAGCCATTGGCTTCGGGACCTGCCTCCGTAGAGGCCATTTCAGGCCAATTACGGGTCTGTGCGTAATAAGATGACTCTGCATCTCTCTGTGGACAACTCCGTATTAGTGTTGCCTAACATACAATGCTAAAGGCTCTTTGAACCCAACCGTGCAGGGTGTTCAAATCAAAGGGCGTGGCAGATGATATGGCCTCCTCAGCCATGTCAAATATTTTGGATAGAAGATCCACAATATTGAGGAGTTTGTCTTGACATTGGGAGCGTTCCACTCCTTTCCTGGGATCCTTTCACGATTTGGCCATATACTGGGCCATTTGGGGATCTAGGGTAAGTGTTTCACATATTTTGCTCACAGATGGTCTAGGGCATTCAGCCTTCAATTTGTTTCTGGCCTTAGTATCTAAGGCTTTCCTGATCCATAGATTCAGGTATTGTGCCACATGGTCCTTGTGGACCCAGTCAGCGGACCTGTGGTGTTTAATGGCACCAGGGTCGAAAAGTGGTTTCCACTGTTCGTCCAGGATAACATTATCACCCCAGTCCTTGTCCTCCATCTCAGAATTATAATCATTCTCCTCAGAAATACAATCTTCGTCTGATGATTGGCTTGGTATATCCTCTGCTTCTGAAGAGGAGGAGTCAGAGGAAGATGCCAAGCGAAATGAATCCGGCTTAGATCGAGATCTGTTTCTTTTCCTCGGTGTGCCATCCTCCCAAGGTCAGGTTCTCCGTAGTGGTTGTGAGCTTTTCAGTTTACCCAGCAGATGGTGTATTTCAGGTTTGGAACACACAAGGTTCCTGTCAGATGAGCAATGTTTTTACTTTCCTCTTTCTCTTTCCTGTATTTACAACAGGGAGATTTTTAGTAGGAGAAGATTCCGTCGTTTGAGAAGGTACATTAGATTTAGAGGGATTTGTTTGACGGACAACTTCAGCCAATGATTTCGCTAATGTATCAGTCAATTGGCCCATATAAGAAGAAATGGCGTTAGAAACAATTTTGTTAACTGATTGGTCTAGGATAATTTGAAAACAATACTCATTAATTTTGGAATTTAACGACATCTCCTCCTGAGAGTCAGAATTGTCTGAGACATGAAAGTTGGGAGGAATCTTGTTCCCTTTTAAAGGGGTACAGGGAGAAAACGCTTTTTTAAGTGACATATTGGAGGAGTGGTCAAAATCGAAATTATATGCGTAAAAGTATATATTTTATACATTTCTTAAGTAGTTCTATTAATGGTATTCCCAAGCCAAAATTAAATAAATTTGGCAGTAAATTAAATTGTACTTAGTAGAATATTTGCCACTGGGAATTGAACTCAGGGTAATCACTCCAGATGTATGTGCTTAAACCTCTAAGCTATAGATGGCACTGCTGTAATGTAAGAAAAAGAAATGAATATAGAGAAGAAATGTGCTAAAATGTAGAGGGCAGTATAAGCGAGCGCACGTCATCTCCTCAGGCGGCCAGCAAGTGGTGCAGTTACCTGAGGTGGCCAACGCATGCGCGTGAGGACACAGAGGGTGAACAGCCCAAAGCCAGCATGGAAGCAGAGCACTAAATCAACACAAAAGAGACAACAGAGGCGGATAAAAAGCGCTTCAGTCGTCTGTAAGACTAGGGAAAGATTTGTTTATTACAACAAAGTAGAAGAAGGGAATAAAATAAAATGACGATAAGCTGGCACTACGCGGACACCTAATTAAAGGGCACCATTAGCGTTAACCGGAGAAGGACAGTAGTAGTAAGGGGAAACGTGGAGATGCAAAAGGGAGAGAAGAGCTCGTTACAAAGAGACAGGCTATGTGACGGTAAATGAAGGTAAAATACAATAAAAGGTGAAAGTAGGATAACCGTATAGTGGGGAAGAGATGGAAGAGGTAGTGGTCTTTAGAGGCATTCCAATAATAAATCAAAGGTAGGGATTATACAACCCAGAATAACCAATATAACCATTAGAGTAGTATGTGAACTATAACAGAGTGTATTCAAGCAGTAGCGCTGAACTAATAAATATCAATTGTACAATATAAATCAATGCAGACACAATATGAGCAATACTTATCCTGCATAAACAGCAAAGGAAGAGGAAGTGGAACCTTCTGACTATACCTGTTATACACCTGTATTGAACGAGATTGGATACCTGTTATAAGGGTGGGG
Organism: Rhinophrynus dorsalis; assembly: GCA_037306005.1. NCBI lineage: Eukaryota > Metazoa > Chordata > Amphibia > Anura > Rhinophrynidae > Rhinophrynus > Rhinophrynus dorsalis. Next base: position 95,741,595 of record CM074718.1, on the reverse strand, counting down.
TTATCATATTCAAGTTTGTGTTATTTTTCTAACGTTCATAAAACTTTGCTGCTGAGTAGTAAAAGAAGGAGATAAATGCAAAATAGGAGCCTCCGTGTAATCTTATAATTGAGTTTTTGACCCCTTGAATACTCGAAAGGTCTCCATTGCACTGTGTTGGAGACCTCTCAAGCATTCAAGGGTCAAATCCTAATTTAAATAAATGAAAATACTGTATTTCTTCCCTATGGTGCTGTTGGTTTTCCCCGGAATTACTCCACTTTTCCTTCGAACTTAAGGCCCTTAAAAATCCGTAAACCCTTCATATTGATCGCTGCCACTGTTGTATTGTTGCAAAGGACAGAGAGATTGTAAAATGCCATAACAACAACTTGGCATACTAATCTGAAAGGTCATGTATGCAGATCTGTTTGCTAATTGGAGATAAAAAGAAGCAATTTGGAATTCACGTGCTACAAAAGGTTAAAATAGATTGCGTGTGCAAATCTATACACACACGGAAAAATACCAAGCAATATTAGTCTTAAATGAGAAAATTGGTTATAAAGCCATGTTTCTCTATATGATTTGCATGTTATTGAATGAATCCTTCTGATAATTTAACACTTGAGTTTGATTAAGTACTTTCCCTACAGAGCAGGGGTTTGCAACCATCATCCATACAGCTGGTTTGGGACTACGTCTCCCACTTTACTTAATTGACTATTTATGGGCAGGGGTGATGGGAACTATACTTCAACACCTGGAAAGTTACCTAAGGGAAGTATGGTCAAAACAAAAGTGGAGGAATTCTGGGGCAAGCAATTTGCACTGTTGATGAAAATGAAACATTCAAATAGATTTCAGTGGGTATTTTAACCCCTTGAATGATTGAGAGATCTCTTTGCAATACTTTGGAGCTCTATCATTCGACTGGTTAAAATTCCCATTGAAGTCGAATGGAATTTGTGGGATTTTTGTTCTCCCCTACAGTGCAAATGATTTGCTCCAGAATTCCTCCACTTTTATTTTGAACATACTGCCCTAAACCTAGTTCAGTGTATTTCAGTGATAATGTCATATAATTTTAGATTTGCATTTGAAGTAATGTCCTTTTCTCTGTCGTCCAATACAGTTTACTGGTAACTTTGGGTAGGCGATCCGCCCCTTTAAGTAGGCAGTAACAAGTCTAGAACTGATTGCAGGGGGTGGAGCCTACCTTCCCTCTTTGGCTGCAGCTAGCCAACCAGCTCCAGAAAGATTTGTTCCTTGGTGAAGACACAGGCAAGAGAACAGTTCTGCTATAGTTTTAGAAATGTATTATTTTTCTGTTAGAAATGGAATACCATCATTAGGCGGATTATCATAACAGACAATGTCCTTAGATGTGGCTAGCTCAGTATTCTGGTGCTTTTTGTGGACCTCAAGCCCCGGTGGAAAAATCTTAGGTTCAAGTTCTTTCCTCAGGAGTTGCCCACCGAGGCTTCTTCTTAATACATGGTAATCTGAAGACAGAAGATCTGCAGGAAAGGTGAGCAACCCTTTTAGTGCTGCAGGTCCACATGTCCCACAGTGCACCTCCGCATAGGGTTTTTTCCTTGGGAGTTCTTATTGCACACTCCTGCACTCATTGGGTCTACCTGTACGTCTATGTGGTAACTTAACCCTTTAGCTGCTGGTTTGCATCTTTTGGGGGGTTATTGTCACTTTCCCTACTGGGTTTAGTGCTTTTTGGGTCTTCTAACTTGTTCTACTGATGTCTCATGTAATTTTATTTCACAGTTTTAACTTTGACAGAATTTGAGTTCCAGCGCGCTTTACCGCATAGACGCCATTGCTCCATTCACTCCTTTGGGACTGTACAGTTTGGTACATATCTCTGCAACCGCTCAACGTAGTGACTTCAGAGAAGGCTCATTTTAATTGTCTGGCCTTGTTCTATCATCCAGTTACCATTGCAAGTGTGTTGGGGGGCTCAGGGGGCTTCGGGCTCTGTTGGGGTACTTATTCTGGGAAAACAACATTTCTCATGAGCGCTTCCTTTGCACGCTCATTTGATTGGCTCCCGCCAAGGCAGCCATTTGTGCCTTTTCTAGAACGAGTATCCTACGAAGGGCTTGGACTCTCCTCTGCAGATTAACCCTTCGCCTGCCAGATAAGTGTATTTTAGCGATTTCTGTGGTGAAATTTTAATCTTTCACACTGTAATTGGGTGATTCATTATACTAAATGTTTTTGACACTGTGAGAATGTCTAATCTGTTGGAGCTTGGGGCCAGGCCTAAGGCTAAAGACGCTGGGGTCTCTGTGTCCCCTATTGCACACTGTTCCTCATGTCATTCAGGGTTACATAGAGAATTCTCAGGTCATTTATGCCGAGCATGTTCTGATGTCCCTGAGTCTCTTCCAGGGACCTCCAGCCATGCATTAGAGCCAGTTTGGGTGCAAGAGTTCAAGGCTGCTACTAGGTACCTTCGGTCTACATTGCAACTCTTTTCATCCCAGTTACAGGGGGTCTTCCATTCATGGCAGACCCCCTCTTCAGTCAAATCTTCCCTGCCAAAACCGCAGGGAGTACCTGACGTATCAGATTCCTCTGAGGAGCAACTGTTGGTGGATTCAGATGTTGAGGAATGTTCTGCTGCGGGTTCCTCTCAGTTTTTTGGAGACCCCTTTGAGGCTGATCCTGAGCCCTCGGCTGAGGGCCTGATCAGGGCTATCTTGACTACCCTAAACATTCCATTAGTTCAGTAGGTTTCTTCAGATACTTCTGATGTGTTTCAGGAGCCTAAAAAGCCCCTTACTTGTTTTCCACCTAACCCCACTCTTGACCGCCTTGTGTCTGATGAGTGGAACTCTCCGGACAGGAAACCTTCTGTTTCCAAGAAATTTGCCAAACTTTACCCCTTCACTGAGGCTGCGCTTGCTCAGTCGGTTCATCCCCGCAAAGTGGATGTTCCTATCTCCAGGCTATCTAAGTCTACTGCCTTGCCAGTTTCTGATGCGTCCACTCTGAAAGACTGGACTGACAAAAAACTTGAGGTTTCCCTCAAGTCCATTTTTGCCACTGCTGGAACTGCTATGCATCTGGCGTTCGCTGCGGCACGGGTTAACCAGGCCATTGCAGTCTGGACTGAACAGCTCGCCCTGGCTGTCCGTCAGGGTGCTCCTACTTCATATATGTTGCGCCTTGCCAACATTTCTGAGGCCCAGCACTATGTTTCTGCTGCCTTGTTTGATGCCATCCGTTTGGTGGCTAGGGTTTCCACCATGTCTGTGGTTGCCAGACGGGCACTTTTGCTCAAGATCTGGTCTGCTGGCACTGCTTCCAAGAAATCCTTGCTCTCTTTGCCTTTTAAAGGCACATCATTGTTTGGACCAGATCTTAAGGATCTGATTAGTGAGGCCACAGGGGGTAAAAGTACCCTTCTGCCTTTGGTCCCCAGGAAGAAAACCCTCTCAAGCGTAAATGTTTTTTTCGTTCTTCCAGACTGAAACACGTCCAATGAACCAGGCAGTTCTCTCAGCTCCGTGTGCCTCCTCCAAGCCCAAACAGCAATGGAAGCCCAAGGTCTCCTCCAAGCCCAAGGCTTCCAAGCCTTCTTCGGCATGACTCGCCGAACCCATGGCCCCACTCTGCTGTGGGTGGCCGTTTACGTCACTGCAACAGCGTCTGGGAGGATTCAGTGGCTGACCCGTGGGTTTTACAGGTGGTGATGGAAGGGTACAGGATCCCTTTCGTTTCTCTTCTTCCCTTTTGTTTTTTCCTTCTTATACACCTCAGGGCGCAGAGAAATGCCGTCTGTTCAACGGCGCTATTCAGGCTCTTCTGGACAAGGATGTTCTAGAGCAGGTTTCAGTTCAGGACAGAGGTATGTGTTTTTACTCAAACCTCTTTGTGGTCTCCAAGTAGGACAGCGGTTGTTGTCCCATTTTGGATTTGAAAGATCTCAATTCCTTTGTGATCAAGGCTCATTATCACCAGGAGTCTCTACAGACGGTGATTGCTGCTATGTCCCCGGGGAAATTCCTTGCTTCTCTGGATCTTCTGGACGCGTATCTACACATCACCATTCATCCAGAGAGCCAGCAGTATCTCAGATTTGCCTGCGACCAAGGGCACTTTCAGTTTTCATCTCTTCCCTTTGGTCTTACTACAGCACCTCAAGTCTTCAACCATGTCCTGGGAGCTTTAGTATCTGTCCTCCACTGGGACTGCATACTTACTCCATACATGGACGAACTGCTTCTGTAAGCCCACTCTGCAGAACTTCTTCATCAGCAGGTTCAGGACTGCATTCATGCTCTTACCCATCATGAGTAGGTCATCACCATGGACAAGTCGGATCTTGTCCCATCCCAGTGTCTGGTCTTCCTGGGCCTTCTCTTTGACACTCAGCAGAGCATGGTGTTTCTCACGGATGAGGTAGCTCATCAGATCGCCCACAGGGTTTCTGCTGTTCTGGCTCACGATCCAGTTCCAGCCAAGAAGCTGTCCTCTATAGTGGGGAAATTCATCTCCACCATAGAAGCTGTCCCATTTGCTATGGCTCACACCAGGGAACTCCAGAGGTTCGTGATCCAGGTGTGCATTGGTCAGCCGGACCTTCTGAAGACATCGTTGTCACTTCCTCTTCATGTGGAACTGATTTTGTCCTGGTGGCTCGACCTCTCCAGTCTGCTGAAGGGCAAGTTCTTCCTAGTATCCTTCTGGACCACAGGGACGACGGATGCCAGCATCTCCGGATGGGGAGCGGTCCTGGGTCACCTGAGTGCACAAGGTCTGTGGTCTCCGGAGGAATCTTACCTTGCCATCAACGTGTTGGCGCTTCGGGCAATATTCCATGCTCTTCGTCGTTGGACTCCCCAGCTGAAAGAATGCCCAGTCTGGGTACAGTCCAACAACACCACAGCTGTGGCCTACATCAACAAGCAGAGCGGAACAAGAAGTATCACCGCTTGGTTAGAGGTCAAGACTATTTTGTCCTGGGCAGAAGAACACATTCCTGCCATATCCGCAGTACACATTCCTGCCGTAGACAACGTCATGGCAGACTTCCTCAGTCAGGAAGTGGGAACTGCACCCGGAGGTGTTCGCCCTCATTGTTCAGAAGTGAGGTCTTCCTTGCATCGACCTGATGGCGACAGAACACAACCGAAAGGTCCCGAGGTTCTGCTCTCGCTGGAGGGATTCTCTAGCTCTAGCGGTGGTTGCTATGTCCATTCCTTGGTTATTTCCTCTGGCTTACATCTTTCTTCCCCTTCCCATGTTGCACAGGGTGTTACGGAAATTGAGACTGGAGTGCTGTCCAGTAATTCTGATTGCTCCGTACTGGCCTTGGCAGGCTTGGTTTCCGGAGCTTCTGGGTCTGTCAGTGGCGGAGCCATTCCGGCTCCCTTGCCGTCCAGATCTTCTACAGGGTTACCTGTGGAAGGAGGATGTTCATCGTCTGGCTTTGACGGCTTGGAAATTGAATCCTCAATACTGAAGAAGAAGGGTTTTTCTTCTTGTGTGGTGGCTACTATGCTTAGTGCCTGCTAAGGCCTACCATCGTGTTTGGTCGACCTTCCTATCTTGGTGTGCTGATAGGGATCTCTCTCAGGATTTTTATCTGCCTACGGTCCTGGCTTTCTTGCAGGACGGTGTGGATAAGGGCCTCAGCTTGATTTTCCTTAAGGTTCAGACTTCTGCTCTCTCTGTTTTCTTTCAGAGGCGCATTGCTATTCTTCCTGATGTCAAGGTTTTCTTACAGGGCGTTGCTTATATTCGTCCTGTCTTTAAGACTCCCGCTTCTCAGTGGGACCTTAATTTGGTCTTGGGCATCCTTCAGCGCCCTCCCTTTGAGTCTTTAGCTACTATTCCTCTACACCTGCTGACTTGGAAAATGGCCTTTTCTCCTGGCGATTGTGTCTGTTCGCCGTGTCGGGGAGTTATATTCTGTCTTGTAAACCACCCTTTTTGGTGTTTCACAAAGATGAGGCATACTTCGCAGGAGTTTCTCCTGAAGGTGGACTCTGAGTTCCACATTAATCAGGAGATTGTGGTGCCTTCTTTCTGCCCTGACCCTACCTCTGACAAGGAGAGGGATCTCCACTTGTTAGATGTGGTGTGTTGTCTTAGGTTTTATGTATATCGCACCAAGTCCATTAGACAATCTGACACGCTGTTCGTCATTCCTGAGGGCCCCAGGGCTGGAAGACCTGCATCCAAAATGACTATTGCATCTTGGATCAAGTCCACTATTCGTAAGGCTTACAAGCTGAGGAAGAAACCCGTTCCCTTTCGGGTTACGGCTCATTCTGTCAGATCTATTGGGGCTTCTTGGGCTTACAAGAATCAGGCCTCCGCTGTTCAGTTGTGCAAGGCTGCCACTTGGTAGTCTGTGCACACCTTTTTAAAGCACTACCGTGTTGATGTGCTGGCATCGGCTGATGGGAGAAAGACCCTGGAAGCAGTCTTGCCTGTCTAGGGTCTTCTTCGGTTCTTGGTGCTTCCTTCACTTTTGAGCCCTGTTGGCTCCAGTTCCGTGTGCTGTATAACAGTTCTTGGGGTGTTGTTACCCCTATTCAGTGTCCGTTAACACTTCATTGTTTTGTTGGGCTATCTCTGATCTGATGGTTCATATCTCGTCTGGTTACTTTGGGGGCCTTGCGCCTGGTCCTTGCCTTCCCGCCTCTGGGAAACTCAATGGTTGGACATCCCAAAGTTACCAGTAACCTGTATTGGACGACAGAGAAAAGAGGATTTTAGTCTTACCTGTTAAATCCTTTTCTCTTAGTCCACACAGGTTACTGGTCTCCCACCCTGTCAAGGGACCATGCTTGGCTGTCCTGTGGCAGACCGTGGGTGTCCTTCGGGGTCATGCTCACAGGAGTCTTCTTTCCCTTCCACTATCTAGTCAATAGTTAGTGTCTCAAATCTTTCTGGAGCTGGTTGGTTAGCTGCAGCCAAGGAGGAAAGGTAGGCTCCACCCTCTGCAATCAATTCTAGAATTGTTCCTGCCTTCTTAAAGGACTGGATCGCCTACCCAAAGTTACCAGTAACCTGTTTGGACTAAGAGAAAAGGATTTAACAGGTAAGACTAAAATCCTCTTTTTCTGCCTTCTGCACAGTTGCCCAGAAGGACAATGCATCTAGTGTTACCATATTTAAAACAGAGTACACTGTGGCATATAAATTGGTTTTAACCCTTTGAATGTTGGAGGGGTGGGCAACACATTTCAAGACCATTATCTATAAACTAGTGTAAAAGCTTGTGTACATGGGCCAAGGTCCGGGTAATGTTAACCCTTTGAGTGCCAGAGTGTTACGCAACGCATTCAAATGTGCTGCATACCCCTCTGGCACACAAAGGGTTAAGAGTCTGCCGCTTCCTCAATGCTCCATGCGATGCAGTCTTGCGTCGCCTCGCTCATGCAATGCAATCATGCGCAGTAGTCTACTGCGGATGACTGCATCGTGACAAACATCCTAGCGAATTATTATATAGGATGATGTGCCAATTTAAGACACTGAAGGTGCAGTTCAGTAAGCTCAAGAGGTGCTATTCTGGAGCAAACCATCTGCACCTTAGGGGACATATATAGATGGTGCAAATTCCTATTGATGTTTTTAACCCCTTCAGTGCCAGAGGCTTGGGCCATTTGCTGTACACTGTAGGCCAGACACATTTTCAGCATTTTTGCTAAACTTCTGTTTAGGCTTGATTTCCTCTGGGAATTACTATACATTGGGGGTTTTTTCTGAACTATTTGAGCTTTTTCGCGGTACCTTACATGAAGAGAATTTTGTATCGTACTAAAAGCTATGATGGCATAATGACAAAAAAGTGAAAATTTACTTATTTTGCTAAAATCACATACTATGTATCAAACACATTTACCTTGATTGCGAAAGTTTCAATTACTTGAAAAAGCCCTGAGTCATCCGAGTAAAAAAAAAATCCCAAACTTGTATAGTTTTACCTACGTCCATGGCTAGTGTAGAGCCCTAATCACCAGGAATGCAAAATGACATTTTCAACTTTATGAACTAATATGCGCGTTGTAGAGTTTTTGTGGTAAAGCTACCCTAAAACAGTGGAATAACTATATAAAATGATATATTTCTGGAAAGTAGACAACCTGCCACATCTAATGAGGGATGACTTGCATTCTTATCCCATGCCTGGTGTGCCTAAATGTTTCCAGAAGTTGGCACTACTTTTTACTTTTCCGCACCTTCAAATGTACTGAAATCTGTGAAAACATTAGCTAGTGCACTTAGGAGAAAAATTACACCTCATTGGTATGAGTTCACCTACCGTAGGGGGCGCTACAAATACAAAACTGCACCTATTGCAACCTCTAATTTTTCTAACATTTTCTCAAACATTATTTGTCTGTACAAAAATGGTTAAAACAACTACAGAAGCGAAGAAAGGCTACACAAACCATGCCATTTTGGAAAGAAGATAACCTGCCACATCTAATGAGGGGTCACTTGCCTTCTTACCGCGATCCTGGTGTGCATAACTGTTTTCAGAAGGAGGTGATAAAGGAAAAAAATTTAATTTTTTTACATTTCTGTCCCTTCAGATGTAGTGAAATCTGTGAAAACTATGGGATTTCCAACTGTATTTGCTAGCTAGTGCTCTTAGGAGAAGAATGGCACCCCATTGGTATGAGTTAAAATACCGGAGGGGGTGCTAGAAGTACAAAACTACTCCTGGTACACCTTGTTTGGGGACATCAGGACCACTGATGCCACCCCAATGAGGTCTAAATGAAATAAAAATGAAAATAAAATAAATAATAATAATCCTTTGTCTGCCACAGGTGTGTCTAATGCATTGCAAAGCAATGCATTGGACCTCCTGTGGCACACAGAGGGTTAATTTTTTTTATTTTATTACTTTTTATTCATACCTTGTTGGAGGGCATCAGGATCACTCCTGATGACCCCTCAACAAGGGCAGAATAAAAAAAATAAATAAATGTGTGTGCCGCAAGGGGTCCAATGAATTACAGATCACTGTATTCTACACCCCCTGTGGTGCACGCATGGTTGTCCTTGTTTTTTTTGTTGTTTTTTTTTTTGTAGGACATCAGGACCCCTGATGCCCCCCAGTGAGGTCGAAATAAAATAAAAATCCTTGGTCTGCCACAGGGGGTTGTCCAGTGAATGCATTGGACCCCTTGTGGCACACAAAGAGTTCTTTTTTTCAGGGCCCCCCAACAAGCTTTGAATGTAAAGTAATAGTTAAAAAAAGGTTCTGTGTGTGGACCCCCTCCCCCATGGCACACACAGGGTTAAGGTATTTTAATATTTATTTTATTATTATAGATCTCATTGGGGGGCATCCTGAGCCCCCAATGAGGTCTTCGTTAAATAAAAATGCCCCCCAAAATTAGCAACCCTCTGAGTGCCACAGGGGTCTGCACTGTACATCCCCACTGTACTCATAGGGTTAATTTTGCCGTTTATTTATTTATTTATTTATTCAGACCTCTTGGGGGGACATCAGGACCCCTTCTGATTTCTCCCCAGTTATTGATCTCCCAGCCGATTTGTACTGGGAGATCAATATGGTAACCGGTGTAGAGCAAAAGCTCTCCTGCCCTTCTCTCCTACCTGCGGTAGGAGTGAATCGTGGCATGGAATGTTTATTAACGTCATTGGTGATCATGTCACCGATGGCGTTAGGAGGATTCCCTCGGTCCCTCCCACTTCTACCTGGAAGTTCGGTTAGGAGAGAGGGGAAAGGAGAAGCTCCAGCTACAGCTTGTTGCAAGTCCCAGGTGACTAAGGATAGTCACTGAGCATTCCCAGCAATATGTTTACACCTGGGCCTATGAGGCTGCTGCAGAGGTTGTTCACACAAGTGACTGAATTGTTGTGATGTTTTCTTTTCTCACCAATGCAATCGCAGGCTGGCCCATGTGGGCATCACCCAATCAAATACCATAATGCTGACAACCACTTGGGCCAGATGAAATTAAGTTAATTCCTCCTCCTGTATTGGAACATGGAGATCATGTAGCCACACTGGTATGTGAACCACGCCTTATTGTTCACATAAGAAATACCAATGTGCCAGCATCACCTCCATATTTTCCAACCTGCATCTTTCTCTGTACACCTAACAGGTAATAAATTATTTCAAACTTTCTTAGGGAGAAAGAAACTACAGGATTTCTGTATGGGGGTAGTAATGCTATAGAACTCCCTGACATTTTCGATAATGATTTCCATAAGCTGTGTACCAGTTCTTTTTTAGTTACAGAATGAAACTAGTCTTTTAGTGAACAGAGTGTTTTTTACAACATTTTTATAATCTAAACATATTTGAGATGAATCCTTTGTTTATAATAGCTTCTAGTTCAGGAAAATTAATCTGGTAAACACAGTTAAGTACTAAACACAATCATGATTTTTAAGGACCAAAGTGTTGTGCAAATCATTGCAAAGCAATGCATTATACACTCCTCTGGCCCTATGGGATTTGGCACTTTAGCTATCCCTGTCTGGCCCTAGGTACTCTGCAGTTCTTCCCACATGTTTCTAACATTCAAAGAGCTATATGCAAAAGGTAAAACATTGAGCAGTTCTGGGGTAAACCAGCCGCACCATTTGAAACTAATAAAATGTGTTCAAATTACTATTTATTTGAACCCTTTGAGTGCCAAAAGGGTAAGCAACACATAGCAAAGCAATGCGATGTGTACCCCTCTGGCATTCAGCGTTAATAACATTTTTGTGAGAGATATCCGACAAATGTATTGTCAGTGCATTGATTACCTCATTCTGTCATTCATTCATTCATTCATTTTGATAAAAGCCCCGTTTAAGTCAACTGGAATTTTAGGTTTCATGTGGTCTGGTTGGTCTAGGGTTGTTTGCCTTCTTTTGGATCAACAGCTGTAAACAAGAATAGGAAAAGGGTTGAACTTAATGGACATAAGTTTTTATTTGTCTAAACTACTATGTAACTGCTCCACTTTATTTATCCATGTGGACCAAAGAATGGAAGTTAAGGATACTTAATTTTACCAGCATATCAATGTTCTTGTAAAGGGAAGTATAAGAAAAATTGATATTTTTACCAGTGGCCATTATGGATTTTTTTTTTGTGCCTTCTACTGTTTTTGCAGTACTTTTCCTGGCCTTTTTGTTTTATGGTGGGGCTGCTATTGCAGTCTATGTAGAACATGTAGAAGTTTTGCCACTAATAAGCCTGTCTCTGCAATGACGTTTGAATGAAGCATCTCTTGCAGTGGGACCATACCATAACAGACTTTAAACCTGCAGGTTGGAAAAGCATCTCTTTATACAAGCTTATTCCCAAACTCCTTAGTTCATAGTTACATAGTAATTTAGGTTGAAAAAAGACTTGCGTCCATCCAGTTCAACCCTTTTCCTATTCCTGTTTACCATCGCTGACCCAAAAGAAGGCATCTGACTCCAAATGGCAATCAGATTTCTCCCTGGATCAACAAGCCCTAACTAAATATTAATCCCAATACTAACGTGCATAGCCCTCTATATTATGCTCTTTTAAATAAGTATCCAGGCCCCTTTTAAAGGCATCTAATGTATTTGATAGCACCACCTCCTCTGGAAGTGCATTCCATACCTTTATTGTCCTTACTGTAAAGAAACCCATCCGCTGTTGTAGACTAAATCTCCTTTCCTCAAGTCTAAGCGGGTGGCCCCTTGTCCTGTGTACTGTTCTGTTAATGAACATGTCTTTTGAAAGCCCTTTATATGGGCCTTGAACATATTTATATAGTGTTATCATATCCCCTCTAAGACGCCGTTTCTCTAGTGTGTACAAGTTTAACTTTTCTAGCCTCTCTTCATAACTAAAACATTCCATTCCCCTTACTAGTTTTGTAGCCCTCCTCTGCACTCTCTCTAGTTCCATAATGTCCTTCTTCAGAAAGGGCGCCCAGAATTGAACAGCATATTCTAGGTGGGGTCTTACCATGGACCTGTAAAGAGGCATAATTATATCTTCCTCCCTTGAGTCAATACCCCTTTTAATACATGCCAATATCTTATTGGCCTTTGCAGCTGCCAGCTGGCACTGCATGCTACTGCAAAGTCTATTGTCTACCATTACTCCTAAATCCTTTTCATTAGTTGATTTCCCCAGAGAAACACAATTTAAACTATATGTTGCATTTTTATTATTATACCCAAAATGCATAACTTTACACTTGTCTATATTGAATCTCATTTGCCATTTGCCTGCCCAGTTACTCAATTTGTCCAAGTCCTCTTGTAATGAAGACACATCCAGTTCAGACTTTATTACCTTACTTAATTTTGTGTCATCGGCAAACACTGATACATGGCTTCCTATGCCCTCTGGGAGGTCATTAATAAACAAATTAAAAAGAAGAGGACCCAGGACAGATCCCTGAGGCACTCCACTTATCACGTTTATCCAACTGGAGAACTTGCCATTTACTACCACTCTTTGCATTCTATCTTTCAGCCAATTTCCAATCCACTCACAAACATTTTGCCCTAGTCCTATTTCATTCAATTTGTACAGTAACCTCTTGTGTGGAACCGTATCAAATGCCTTGGCAAAGTCTAAATAGATCACGTCAACCGCCTCTCCCTCATCTATATTATTACTTACATCACTCTACATCACTCTCTTCAGGGACCAGTTGTGTAGCTATCCCAACTTTACTGTCGCTTATGTTGCTCCATGTTTTGGATTGTAAGCTCTCATAAGTAGGGCCATCACTACCACGTGTTTCAGTCTGGTTCTGAATGTTCTTGTATGTTATTCGTATCCAACCCCATTTTGTACAGGACTACAGAATATGTTGGTGTTCATTAAATAAGGTATACTATGTATGTATCTCATATATATATATATATATATATATATATATATATATATATATATATATATATACATATACACACACACACACTATTCTGTCAAAGAATAAAGAATTTGAAAAATAATTGTGAAATTTAATTTATATATTAAAAAGACTGTTGTACAGTTTGCTAGTATAAACATGCAGCTTTTTCATGTTTCTTTAAGTATAACATATAACACATAAAAATGCTCCTTTTTCTGATATCTTTAAGATAAGCCCCTTGCCATGCCATGCAGCACGTCCTTTCTCCTGCAAGAGACCTTGCGGCCGCCAGCTGGCATGTGGCAACCACACATGCTCGCGAGAATGTCATAAAGTCACAGACATTAATGGCAGCAAAGAAAAGGTAAGATATACAGCTCTGTTCTGCCAAAAGAAATGTTGTATTGTCCATTTCTGACCAAAAGAAACAGTAAGCCTAAAAAAGTACTCTAAAACATTGGCCATGTGTCCCTGACCACTGTTAACATGCTAAAGTAGCTCAGGCGTTAATACCCTGCTAGGTGATTGGTCCCACACTGTCCCCTGAAGAGTGGGGAGAAAAGGAATCCCTTTTCAGATTTGTGGGAACTGATACCGACATCTCAACCCCATAGAACTAATGCATATTTACAGCACTGAAATCCCAGCTCTGCACAATCTTATTGCTTCTTTTGGGTGCTTGTGATGCCAGTCACTGGCCAAACCTGGAAGCGGATTCTCCCCCCCCCCCTTTTTCAGAAGACAGAGTGGGATTGGACATGCAGCTGGGTAAGTATTAACCCCTGAGCTACTGGAGCATGTTTGCAATAGGAACATATGAACAATGTTTTAAATAGTGTAGGCTTTTTTTGGTTTTACTGTTCCTTTTAATGGTGTTATTTGTTAAAAATGTATCTGCTGGCACTTTTTTTAAGACTTAAGCAGGCAGAGTGTTGTATGTTCCTACTTAACCCCTTTAAGGGACAGAGGGGTGTGCAACGCATAGAGATGCAATGCATTGCACACCCTTCCAGTCCTTGAAGAGTTAAGATTATCCTGTGCAGTAAACAGAGTTTTGAAGTCATGTAGTCCTTCTAGCAACTGTCTAGGGACCAGGAACCAGACAGACACAAAAGTATAAAATGCAAAACACCTTTATTAAAGTAACCAAAACAGAATCGTGATTCAGGAGCATTAACCAAAAGACAAGCCAGAGTCAGGAACCAAGGCGGGTACTCAGACATGCCGGAATCAAGAACACGGAGGTCAGTGATGTCAGGAACAAGCCAGGAGTCAGGAGCCAGAAGACAGGTCAGTGGAAGACAGGTCATACACAGATACACAGGAGCACTGGAGAATGCACTTGCAGCCAGGAACAAAAACAAGGTCAAGGAGGAAGTGAGCTTAGCTGCTTTAAATACCCTGGAAGGGGTTGACTGATAACAGTCAGGTGAGTAACCACGGAGACAGAGAGATTATCAGCTCAGTCACCCTGACCCAGGGAAGAAAAGGCAGCAGTAATCAATAGAAGAGTTCTACAGTAGCTCAGCCAAACCTTGACAGAAAAGCAGCAGTAATCAACAGCAGAGCTCTAGAGCAGCTCAGCCAAACCTTGACACTGTCATGTCCATCTCCATGGACAGGATATCCTGACTGAATGAAGATATTTATTGAATAAAGGCACAGGAAAGCATTCAAGGGGTCATTGAGATTTTCTGGCCATATTAAGGTAAGTGAAGGGTTATTAATTGGAGGTATTAGTTCTCATTTAAGCAACCACTTGCATTTTCTTTTATTTCAATGGAAAAACATGTAAGATTCTTGATTGATGTGTACTTTGCGTGCCAGTATGTTTTTGATCAACGTGTTAACTGTGACGCCTCATTTTTTCGCTCCCTTTAGTTTGGCCCAGAATGCTTTGTGTGTGAAGAGGAATGCACCAAGCCTCGTCCACCTGGTTGTCCTCATCATTGTAACTTGCCATGTCATCCAGATGCTTGTCCACCTTGTGTCCAAATGATCAGGACCAAATGTCACTGCAAGATCAGCAACCTTTACATTGAGTGCATGTAGGTAGAACTTTTTGGACCTTACTCCCAAAAGAAGAAAATATACTGAAATTGCAGATGAATAATGGACTTTTTTCTCTTCAAACTAAAAGTAGGGAAGTTTTCGAGAAAAAAAAACAGAGGAAAATAAAAATTGCCATTGATTTTTAATGGGGCTGTTAAACCCTGGAATGTTATAGGGACCTCCAATGCATTGCTTAGCAATGTTTTGGATACCTGTGTAGCATTCAGTAAGTTAAAAGCCCCATTTCTATCAATGGGTATTTACTTAATTTTTATCTGCCTCCCCCACCACAGTGGTTCGTTTGATTTGCTCCAGAATTGCACCTATTGGCCTTGATGACTAAGTCTCTGTGGGACATATTCAATAAGCTGAATAGGTGGCAAACCAAATACACCACAGAGGATAACTCCAAATGTCCCAGATTCCCACTGATTTGACTAGGGCTTTAACTCACTGACTGCTGAAGATTTCCAGCTCTTTGAAAATCAGTGTGTTGGGTACCTCATTAACATTCAAGGGATAAAAAGAACCATTGAAATTAATGTGTAATTTCTTTTCTTCTCTGGTGCAGTTGGTTTGCTCCAGATTTGCACCCTTTGAAGTTCTTTGTTCTTCTGCAGTTCCTTGATCTTGTCTCATGGTTACTTTCCATTGAATTGTTCTAGAATGTCTTTGAATTGTCAACTCTGAGAAATGCATCACTCACTAGAGAGTAACAGACTTGACAAAGTGTTTTATTTGGTGTGAAAGTAAACATCTAATGCAGTGGTCTTTTGAGCGAAGTTAAAGTGTTGTTCCTTATAATGCATGCCCCTTGGAACTGAATGACCTTTGGTGCTGGAGAGGTTTCACATCAGAGTCCCCTTTAGCATCTATTGCATCAATCTATTTTATTTGCCTTTTTAGAATAGTTAGTTATAAGTCCTTTGGTTAACTTGAGAACCATGTATGTGGCCCTGTGGGTGGATCAGACAGTCTGTAACTGATGTATAGGTTGGGGGGAGGCTGAAACAATGGTTGGGGGAGGCAGAGAGACTGGGTTTTGGTGCTGACAAAGCTAGAGGGGGTAGCAGAGAATGATAATGTGAATAAGTGGAAGTCTCAGACTGGATGATGGGAGGTCTGAGGACACGAACACTGGCTCAAACATGAGTTTATTTGCGTGTCAGCAGTGGAGCTCCATGCACTGTGCTTTCATTCACATACCTCCCGCTGGAGGATCAGCTATGAAACAAGCACTGCAACTAGTGGGTGACTGCTGAATAAAAGCAGTACACCTACACTGTGCTCTATTGTTAACAAATAACTGTTCCTCTATTTTGGTCTCTGTTTTAAAGAGAACCTGCCACGTTTCCAAATCACCCCTTCAGTGGGAGCGTCAACCTTGAAAGGATTTCCTCTTCTGTTATGCTATCGTTGCTTTAACATCATAGTTGCCCCATATCAGTAGTTTTACACTTTGCCTGTTCTAGTGACTGCCTACATTTGCATAAGAAAGGCTGCATTACAGCCCTGAGTTTTTTTCTACCTCTTCTGTGAGAGTCAATGTGGATAGACACAATGCAGGGCTATAATGTAGTCTTTCTTTACACCCTTCCGTCACTCAAAGGGTTAACCAAAATGCTTCTTACTCCACTGGATATTCCTGACACTCAAAGGTTTATGCAAAGTCAGTCACTAGAAGAGGCAAAGAACAAAACTACTGACGTGGAGCAAAAATATGATATTGAATTTTTGATGCTTTGGCAAACTGGCTCCAATGCACTGCTAAGCGATGTTAGAGATGTCTGTAGCATTCAAGGGCTTAACCCTTTGAGTACCAGAGGAGTACGCAATGCATTGCTTTTGCGTACCCCTCAGACACTCAAAGGGTTAAAATCCCCATTTAATCTATGAAAATACTTATCCTCCTATGATGCCAGGATTTGATATTAATGGTTCCACTGGGTTCTTTTGTTTGATCATTGCAATCATTTGAAAATAGGGTGAGGACATCTCCATTGTGCCACTCGAGGACACTGTGGAGATGAGAGCAGAGTTCTTGTTCTCTGTTCTAGTGCAGCTATGCAGGAGGGATCACTGTACAGCACTGTGCAACCTGCTCTTTCTCAGACACACCACAGAGTTTTAAACACTAGAGGGAGAACTGCCTATCGAGTGCTGTGACAGAAAGTGATGCCCTTGTTGGGCTACAAGAAAATGTACATCACACCCAAAGCCCTAGAATAGCATTACAGTACAACAGATTTGCACTGTAGTTCCTGTTTGATGTCAGCCTCAAGGCTCAGTTCTGTTACTGTCTAGTGTTTGGAGCTCTGTCTGGAAGTCATTTTCGTAGCCCATCGGAGTCATTACTTTATGTAACAATAGGCTATTGACTGTTCTCCTTCTAGTGTTTAGAACTCTGTACTCTGGAGTCTTCATCCCTGCTCTTTGTATTGTCCCAGAAGGGGGCTGCCCATATATGTCACACACATTTAAAATCCAGAACTATCCTGGGCAGTCCAGGACACGTGGTCACCTTATTTAAGAACCACTGATGAGATTTGCTGCCTAACAAGTTACAGTCACAACAGTTGGTGTTGAAGTGGCAGGGAACATTTCTCTATCTGGCAGGCAGCCCAGTCATGAGATTGATTTAGAATTTTGTTAATTCCTCATTCAAGAACATTAAGGACATCAGTTTGAAGATGTTTTTTGCTTTATTCACTGTTATTTTTAAATATTAATCTTGGGTGTTGACATTGGTGCCTTTTGTATATGACTTTGATCAAACTTTTTTTTTTATTTCCTTAGAAAATTGACTTTGGCTGATAATAAAGAGAAAAATATTTTGACTTCATGCAAGAATCAATGTCCAAAAGAGGTACATTATACATATTACATTGTGATTTATGCATAGTGTTAACAGACCATGGCAGAATGACTTACTAGCAGCTTAATGATTGTATGGGCTGCAACTCCCAAATCCATGTGGAGTTAATTGTGGTGCAAACTAACTGCACCTCTGGGAACAAAACAAAGTAATAGAAACCTTTCTAGCATTCAGGGGGTTAACCCTTTTGAGCACCACAGAGGTACGCAAGCCATTGCTTTGCAATGCCTTGAATACCGCTCTGGTACTCAAAGGGTTAAGAACCCAGTGATGGATCCAGTGAGGGCTCTGGTGCAAGATAACTTTGTGGCTCCCAATTTACTGCCAACAACTGAAAAATCCTAACCTTGTTTAGTTTGTAGCATTCAATGTGCCCTTAAAGTCAGCTGGGTCCCTGTGCTTTTGCAGCTGCTGCACCAAAAGTGGCTCAGCCCCTGTGAAAGCTTCATTTACATCAATGGAGATTTAGGGAATTGTATTTGCCTGTTTAGTGCAGTTGGATTGCCCCCAAATTGTTCCAGTTCCTTATTGACTCCATGTAGTTAACACTTTGAACACTATGTTTTCGATGCAGCCTTCTGCTGAATTTGCGCTGACTTTCATAGATCATCTGACAGATGTGTGACTGATGACCTTCATGCTTTACTTGATCTATTTCCAGAGAATCAATGAAAAATAAGTTTTGCACTGTCCAATTAGCTTAAGGCAGATCTTGCACTAATACGTAAAGGATTTAGAATACGGGCAAGCAATTACACAGCCATTATCTTTGCTTCTTTTCCAGTTGACATATTGGAATC
Organism: Rhinophrynus dorsalis; assembly: GCA_037306005.1. Taxonomy (NCBI): domain Eukaryota; kingdom Metazoa; phylum Chordata; class Amphibia; order Anura; family Rhinophrynidae; genus Rhinophrynus; species Rhinophrynus dorsalis. The sequence continues at coordinate 95,723,020 of CM074718.1, read as the reverse complement.
TGTATTTTTAGATAACATTGTGAAGCATCTTGAAGGTCAATAAAAGATTAGCAATAGTCAACAATGTTCTGGACAATCAAGAAGCAGAATCACACTGTTAATCTTTCTAAGCATTAACTGAATACAGCATAATATTGGACTAGAGATAAGTATATGTATAAACTTCTAGCGACATTTCCTCTAAGTGGAGTAGGGATGGTCTTGGCCAAAAAATAATTCCGTCCCAATGTATTGTAAGAAATTTGCTAATTGCGCCAAAAATAAAGACACTTTTAGGGATTAAATCATAACACCAGGTATAACCTGTTCTTAGTAGAAGTATATAGTGACGGCTATGTGTGCGAAAATATATTCACAGGTGCAGATTTTCTCAGACTATTCTCAGATGGACATATTTATAAACGTGACTTTACAACTTTATAAATATGACCGGGCGTTGTGAATTTTAAGGACAATTCTTAACCCTTTGAGTGCCAGAGGGGTACGGAATGCATTGCTTTCCGTACCCTTCTGGCACACAAAGTGTTACGTATACACTACGAAGGCTTTTTATACATCTCCCACATAGGCCCCTATTTATAAAAACAAAGTGGTGTTATTCTGGAGTAAAACAAACTGCACCATAGGGACATATACAAATTCCCATGCCCTGGAATAGAGCTTGTAACCTCTTGCTAGAATGGTCTCTAATGCATTGAGAACCAATACATTTGAGACCTCTCTAGCATTCAAGAGGTTAAAAACCCAATTTAATTTACCAGGAATTTTTATTTGTCCCCTTTGGTGCAGTTGGTTTACTCCAGTTTGCTTTTAGAAATATAAGTCATTTTCTTTAGCACGGATTTACTTAGAAAACATAAACTCTACTCTTCCCAAAGTATGAGTGGACATGATCATGTTATGTCGTGGCTACCTTTTCTCTAATGTAAACAAACTCACACTGTCTAGCCTTGCCTCATATGTAAACACCTCAAGTTGATTCAACCCCTTAACGCCATGTGACGTACTATGACCGTCACGGTCCTTGAAATACTGAAGGACCGATGACAGTCATAGTACGTCACGTACTTTTTACTTACAGCGCGATCTCTATCAGGCCCAAAAGTGACACGCCGATACACTCAACAGGTCACTTGTACCGGCGCGTCGGCGTGCATCAACGCAGTCCTTATGGGACGGAAACGTCCCAGGACCGCCGGTCACTAAGGGGTTAACCCCATTGGAACTAAAGGGTTGTACAGTGTACTTAAATTGTTTAGAAGTTTATGAACTTTTGCTGGTCCCCCATGCTTTAGATCAGGTCTGTCCAAGTTCAGTCCTCAAAGGCCACCAAAAGGCCAGGATGTAAGGATTTCCCTGATTAAGCACAGGTGAGTTAATCAGTGGATCATTCATTGTGACTGACTCACCTGTGCTTAAAGGGATAGTAATGTTTAATGTTAAGTTGCTTTAATATTGTAGGCATTAAAAAAATATTAACATCAATGTAAGTCTTATCTCGCAAACCTTTATGGTTTGAGAGATATAACTTGCTAAAATTCCCCCTTCCTGGCTGTTTCAGAGAAGTTAGCGCTCTAGCTGACAGCTGCAGATTCCGGTCATTCGACCAGGCGGTGGCTCTTCAGCAGAGCCAAAATCTCTCTATTTAAAAATAAATACTTCATTGGAACAGTCTGCAAAGTGTGCTTGCAAACCAGGCACACTTTGTAGACCGTTCCAATGAAGTATTTATTTCTAAATAGCGCAATTTCGGCTCTGCTTAAGAGCCACCGGCCGGTCCCGGGACCGGAATTTCCTGCTGTCAATTAGGTGACAGACTTGTCTGAAACAGCATGGAGGGGGGGGAGCTTTAGCAAGTTATATCTCTCACATCATAAAGGTTTGAGAGCTAAGACTTACATTGGTGTTAAACTTTTTTTTAATGCCTACAATATTAAAGCAACTTAAAATTAAACATTACTATCCCTTTAATCACTGAAATCCTTACACCCTGGCCTGTTGGTGGGCTTTGAGGACTGAACTTGGACAGCCCTGGTTTAGAGAATTGCACCCCTTTTTCACCGTCCATCACTCTGTGTGTATGTGATGTGGCATACTGAATATTTCTCCTCTTCCCTTTGCACCAGTGTACATACTGCATACCTCCCATGTGCCCTGGAGGGACAGTCCCTCTTTGAGACCCAAATTAATTTCTCCCTCTTTTAGGAAATCAGACTGTGTGGTGTGTATATAAATGTATCCCATTGATTCACAGCAGTAAAACATGTATTAGTATTACTTTAAAGCGGGGACTACCACCCCTTACAAACATGGCCCCAAATAATTACCCATCTGGCGACTAGCTGCTCAGTAGCAATAGTCACCAGAATTATTACTGCATTAATGAGAATTATACAGTGCTTCCGGACTGACAGGCAGGAAACAGCGCATACATCTTTCCATAGTGATGTCTGCGCACCTGCCCTGTCAGTCCCAGTCTGCTCTAGGAGGCGCTGTTAGGAGCAAAAGGCCTCCAAAAGGGACTGACAGCGCAGGTCCGCAGACGTCACTATGAAAAGATGTCTGTGCTGTTTCCTGCCTGTCAGTCCAGGAGCAGTGTATAATTCTCATTAGCGCGGTAAGAATTCTGGTGCTTACTGAGCAGCTAGTCGCCAGATGGGTAATTATTTGGGGCCATATTTGGAAGGGGTGGTAGTTCACTTAAGGAACACGGAGTTTTTTTTTTTTTTGCGCGTGATCCGATTCCAGACTCCCTGAACGGCATGCAGCTGCGCGGGGAGCCCGGAATTACATGACGGTCCAGGACCGTCAAGTTCCTTAAGGGTATAACAACCCATGACGGTCCAGGAAGGTCCTTAAAGGGTTAAACTCCAGTATGTGTGTTTATAAATTAGTCTTTGTAAATAAAACCATTTGGTGTTACAAAAAGTGGACCCTCTGAAACAATAACTTAACCCTTGGAGTGCCAGAATGATACACAACGCATTGCTTTGCAATGTGTTATGTACCCCTCTGGCACTCAAAGGGTTAAGATTTCTCTGTAATGCCCACCCACCAGTCACTCCCCCCAACAACACCACCTAAAGTAAAAGTGTCCCTCTTTGGCCATATGAAATGTTGGGAAGTGTGAGACTGGGAAGCTGCATGAGAAGCCTTGAGAGAGCCACATGCAATAGAATCAACAGATTCTCTCTGAATCCCACTTAAAGAGGAAATTGTAGTACTTTCATCGCTGAAACTTCTTAACTCCATATCCCTAAATCTGCAGTGGTCATTACAGAAGTTAATTGACAGCTTTACTACGTGCTAAATTGAGTATTTCCCCTCTGAATATGTATCCAAAGTAGCGAAATTAAATCCTGAGAACATTTCAGACTCCCATGTGGTAGAATATATTGGGAAACAATATGAAGGTGGATTAGGCTTGTTCAATTAGATTTCCTGTTCATTGGCAGTAGTGGGATCACACAGTGATGGTGAGGTTCCGTGATGAGACTCAAGGGATGGAAGGAGTTGTTACACCTCACCAGACGAAGAACTCTTTGTCTTGGCTGCAGTCAGAGAACTGTTTTTACGCTCTGTGGTCTGATACAAGTGATACTTCTTGGCCCTAGTCTCCTATCACTCCCTTTCTTTCTGAACACTGCCTTTTATATAGCTTACACATACTGACTAGATCTGTAAACATTTACATTGTGAAACTTTTTTTTTTTTTTTTTTTTTTTTAATGTGGTGTAATTTGAGGGTAGCGGCCAGATTTCCTGTGGAAGGAAACAGGCCGGACTATAGATATCAGACTATATTAATTTAATAACATGTAGACGACATTTCCAGCTGGTTTTGGCACTGTATAGAAGCATGGTTTTACGTTCATTTAACAAGATGTTATAAGAGTAGAATAGAATTAATTTTACCAAATGCTTCTACCATCACTCTAGAAGGGTGTTTTAAGCGTTGCCTAAAATGACTTCTTTTAACCATCTGAGTGCCAGAGGGGCACGCAAACGCATTGCAAAGCAATGCGTTGCGTGCCCCTCTGGCACTCAGAGGGTTAACCACTTGTATTTTGGAGATGTCTCCAGTGCATTGCTTTCAAGACATTTCTAGCATTCATTTATTATCTCTATAAACCTTTTATTTAGCATCTGGAAAACAAAGGTCACCTTAAAGGGGATTTATCACACCTTTACAACTGTGCCTAAATTGTTTTGTTATATATCGTATATAATGAAAAGTGAATACATTTAAAAAGAATATATTAAAAGAATATATACAGCTCTCTACCTGCGTCCAGGTAGACTGCGGTTTACTGATCTGTACCTCAGTCTACCGCTCTGCCTCTGCTCCCATCCCTCTATCCAGCCTCCTCTGATGACCTAGGCTGTCTGTCTGTAAGCTGGAACGATCTCATTGGCAGAGATTGATTTCTGGCCAATCAGAGCGCACCAGCTTACAGACAGAAAGCCTCCATCATCTGAGGAGGCTGGATAGAGAGAGGCAGAGCAGCAGACTGCAGCAAAGATCAGCTGTCCACAGTCCGGAAGTAGGTACAGGGCTGTATTTATTCTTTTAATTTTGCCAAACTAGCATATACACTTTTCATGATATACATATATTCATATATAACAAAACAATTTAGGCAAAGTTGTAAAGGGGTGATAGATCCCATTTAAGGGGGGATTGTGCCCTATATATACTGTATATAATTGAGAACATATAGATGCAAAATATTATATAGATTATATCATTCAAATAATTTGTGTTAACATGTAAAATATGTTTTCCTACAAAAGCTCCCCAGCAAGAGGCCTGCTGAACGCCATTTTGGTAAATCTTAAAGGCTCCATTCTGTTAGAGCTGTTAAAACGGCCGTTATGGCTAAAGAAGTATCAGCTGGAAAACATACCCATTTTACAGAGGTATTCTATTAGCTCCCCAGTTGGATCAGCAATTCGTGTAGGCTGTCAACTCTGACTTGCAATATAATACTTTTTGCAGCTTTCTGGTCCAGCAACTCTCATGATGCGAGAAGAGCGAACGTTAATAGAAACACACACACCCCCTCCCAAACGCTGCCAACACTGACACAAAAACTAACCCCCCACACACACTTGACCTAACACTAGCAACAAAGTACCCCCTTCACTAGACTATTCCCCCTCTCCATGTGTTTCAAGGGTGAATCACTTACCTTAATGTCTGACGTCCAGTGGTCCTTGAAGCCCTGGTCCACATACATCTTTCACAAAACTAGAATCAGAGATAATAATTACTACACTGCCTTTTACAATAATACACACCCCCTCCCCCCGTAGCCCTGCTCAGGCCGTTACATGAACCAATGTGGGGAAAAAAGTGAAGAGGGGTTGATTTTCATATGGCTAGGAGGTGGGGTTACGTGGGAATGTGCCATAGAATAACCTCACCTCCCAGCCAATCTGCTTCTAGCTGGAGGGATGACACTCAGGTGTGTGCAACATCAGCCGTCCCTGTATTCAATCATTGGCTATAGTGAATAATACTGCATAACAGTTTAATACAGTACGTCATTCTTGCTTCCCATTTAAAAGAACCCACCCCCCTGTAGTCTTTACATGGTTAGCTGGAAAGAACACTTTGGGAGATATTCACTAAGCAGTGATAAAGTGGAGATGACTTCTTCAGTTTATCACTCCTCCAATTCCTATGTTATTCTATAGAGCCTATGCACTAAAATGTCCTCAACTTTGGAGATCTTAGTGCTCTATAGAATAATGTAGGAACTGGAGAAGTGATATCACTGGAGAAATCATCTCCTCTTTATTGTCCCTTTATCACCGGCTGAAAAGGTGCAGTCCTGGAGCAAACCAACTGAACTATAGGGGGAAAATAAAATGTTCACAAATTCCCATTGGATTAAATGAGGATGCTAGAGAGGTCTCTTAACACACTGCAAAAGCAGTGCACTGGAGACTTTTGCATTCAAAGGGTTAAAATCCCCATTTAAGTAAATGGGAGTTCTCATTTATTCCTGTGGTGCAACTGTTCTGCCCCAGAATTGCACCTCTTCAGCTAAATGAATCAGTCCCTTGGTAAAGGCAAAGTCCAGTCTGTTCATACCAAACCAACTGTTGTTTCTCCTCTGGGCTGCTGCATTCTGCTGATTATATTTTGTATCATGTAACGCATTCTGTTTTGCCCTTCATGTGGATGTTTTTTTTAGAGATGTGATGAATTGTTCTGGCGATATGAGCAGTAATATTAGTCCAGCAGGTGAAAATAGACATCTGCAGTGAATGAAGTTTCCATGGCAATACCAGACAGCAGGACAGAAGCAAATCATTCTTACCATTCACATTTTTCAATAGTGCAAAAAAAGTTCAGGGACAATGCAAAGCATTATATTTGTTATATTCACATAGGATTCAGCGTTAATATCTTTTTTGTATTCCAGCTGCCTTGCGGTCACAGATGTAAAGAGATTTGCCATCAAGGGAACTGCTCCCTTTATTGCATTCAGAAAGTGAAGCTTCGATGTCCTTGTAGAAGAATTAAAAAGGTGAGTTTCACAACGTTGAATTATAAATATTATAAAGAGTATGGGTGAGGCCTCTGTAGTACTGAAGGGTTTAAAAAGCAGCAGTTAAAACAAATTTAACCAATTTCCATTGTTCCCTATGATGCAGGTAAGTTTCCCATGAATTGCTTGTTTTAGCTGCTTCCTATATATGTTTTTGGGTCTTATTCTGGAAGATAAAAGGGTGTAATTTTGGAGCTAACCATCTGTACCATAAGGAAAGCCTGGGTAACAAAGAAACGGGTGAAGCCACAGTTCTAGGCCCAATGAAAACAGTGGGCTCATTCTCATCAGCGGTAAACAAGCCACAGTTAGCCACTGTTCGGCTCACAAGGAGAGCCACAAATTTAGTGCTTAATCGCTTAATGCCCTGCACGCGCGGCTGGCACTTGAGTACCACAGGGCATTTATTTATTTATTTTTTAACGCATTCACTTCCGGACTCCCTGAGCAGTGTAGAGCCCAAATTCCATGACAGTCCTGGCGCGTCATGGATCCTTAATGCAAATCCACCCATGGCATGCCAGAAACATCAAGGGTCGTTAAGGGGTTAAAGGGATAGTAATGGCTGCTTTTAACAAAGTTTAATATTGTACATATTAAAAAAAAGAATTTATATATCTGGTCTCTCAAACATGTATAGTTTGAGAGATATACGCTTATAAAGTCCCCCCGCCCCTTTCACAGACGTCGGCTCTCTGGTCCTGCGACCGGACAGAGGCTCTTCAGCAGAGCCGAAATAGCACTGTCTATAAACAAATACTTCATTAGAGCGGTCTACAAAGTGTGCTTGCAAACCAGGCACACTTTGTAGACCGCTCCAATTAAGTATTTATTTCAGCTCTGCTGAAGAGCCGCCAGCTGGGACCAGGATTTCATGCTGGCAGCTAGAGCACTGACTTCTGTGAAAGGGGAGGGAGGGGGGAACTTTATAAACATATATCTCTCAAACTATACATGTCTGAGAGACCAGACATATCAATTAATTTATTTTATTAATATCTACAATATTTTTATTTAAATCAAATGTATTTTAAGGAAGTGCTTTTGGAGGAAAAATCTATCTAAAGATGGTTTTCTATTTAAGATACATTATAGTTTAAAGGTTATTCATCATGAAATAGAGCTTTCCATTTAAAGTAATAATTTTATTGTTTCCCCCATGGTGCAGTTGGTTAGCCCCAGCATATTGATTCACTCCACATTTATACATATGGGCCCTGCTGTCCACTATGGGTCCTTATTGTTCCACAGGTATTCACTGCAATAGATAGATAACACCAGTTGTTATAGTGTTTTACTAGTTTGTTTAGGAAGGCACAAAGTCCAGTACTCGCAAGAAATTCTGTCAAAGCTTCTTGGGGGTAAAATACATACTTGTGTGTTAAATCTTAACCCTTTCAGTGCCAGAGGGGTATGCAACGCTTTGCTTTGGGTTAAAGGGTTAAAGATATTTAATGTAGACAATGGGGCAAATGTGGAGACATTCTGGGGCATATGGTATATATATATATATATATATATATATATATATATATATATATATGTGTGTATGTGTATATATATATATATATATATATATATATATATATACACACACACACATTACACACCCCTCTGGCACTCAAAGGGTCCATTCACATGGGACAGGTACCCCTTCGGCTTATTGCTTTACATTGCAGAAATCTCTAGCAACCAAAAGGTTAATTATATAAATAGTGTGACGTTGTTTTGCCCCAGGATTGTTCACATTTTGCCTTGCGTGTAAAGAAAAATGGGGCAGAAAATATTTTCCAAAATCCACATACGCAATGTTTTCAAGGGGATAAAAACTCATGTAATTACTCCTCTGGCACTGAAATGGTTATGTCAGTGCAGATGTCTATTTGACTTTACAGTACATTTTAGTTCCTTCATTGTTCCACCCAATGGGGAAGATTTAAAAAAAAAAAAAAATCCCTAGTAGTTTCGGAATGCATTGCATAACCGTCTGGCACTCAAAGGGTTAAGTGAAGCAGTGTGTTGCACACCCCCTCTGGTCCTTTGACCGCCTGGATGCCCAAGAGGTATCTGGCTCTCCAAGGGTTAACCCTTTGCGTGGCAGAGCTTTGTAATGCATTAGATACCCCTTTGGCAGACAAAGGGTTAAGGGTTAAACATATATGTTTATCCTTATATGCAGTCCCAAATCTTGCTGGTGACTTCAAATCAGTTGGAACTCTAAGGATTAACTCGCAGTTGCTAAAAACGTATCCCATAGGCCAGTGTTTCTCAGCGTTAGTCCTCGGGGCACACCAATAGTACAGGTTTTCAGGTTGTTCCTGCTTAATCACAGGTGAGTAATTACTGGCTCAGTCATTGTGATTGATTCACCTGTGATTAATTAGGGATATCGTGAAAACATGGCCTGTTGGTGTGCCCCGAGGACTGGAGCTGAGAATCACTGCCTTAAGCGACTACCACAGCAGAACCATTTCAGGGCACTGACACAAAGTTAGGTGATTACCGATTATTACATTGCATTACTGTTTGCAGTGATCCAGCCATTGATTCAGATAATGCTTAACTCCATAAGGACCGGGAAAATCTGAGGTCGTTTTCCCTTAAGGACCGGAGCAATTCTGACCTTTTTGACTATGTCTTTGTTCAACAGTGTTTTCCCTCTTAGGCTTTTATCCCACCCTCATAAATTATATTCTGTTTTTTTAAGCACAAATAGGGCTTTCTTTTGATACCCCACATATATGGATAACCCACCATTTACTTTATGAAAACTGAAAAAAAGTAAAAAAAACACCATTTTTGATTTTCTCTTGGGATCAATTGGTCACAAAGGGTTAAATTTTTATGGAGACTGCATTAAAAGTATGACCGGTCAGTCATACCTACAAAATGCGCAGTTTAAAGTGGCCACTGTCCCCCCTGGGTGAAAATCCCTTTTTCCCACCCTATTTTGACACTTTTTTATCCCTGACATTTGGTGGTGTATATAAATGTATTACATGGCTCCACAAGAATCACACTTGAAATATTGTTTAATTATGTTTTTGTTTTTTTTTTTAAATAAAAATTTTTTTTTGTAAAAAAAAAAAAAGTGTGTTGTGTTTTTTTGTTTTTTTTTTTAAATAAGTAAATAATTGCAGGTCAAAAATTGACCTGCATTTAGCCAGCCTCATGCGCCAGCAGTGAAGGGGTTAATACCCCTAGCTGCTGTATTTTATTTTGCCACTAGGTGTCTCCTCTCTACTTCTCTCTCCCTTACTTTGATAGTAAGGGAGACAGACGTAGACTAGACACTCGGAGTCAGCATGCTTTGCATGCTGACTCTGTTCGTCAGAATGCCGGTACATGTGATCGCTGGTACGGCGATCGCATGAACCAGCAAAGGCAAGAAGGGCTGAGACTGAACGCCCCAGTCTCGGAGCGTTCAGTCTCAGCCTGGAATTCATGATAGCAGCGTGCACAGAGGCACGCTGCTATCATTTAAGCCATGACGGACCTGGTCCGTCATGGGTCCTTAAGTGGATTGCAACCCATGACGGTCCAGGTCCGTCATGGGTCCTTAAGGGGTTAAGCCCACATGGTCTGGCCTGCAGATTTACAGTGTATATCTCCCCCTGTGTTAGACTCTCACAGGAGAGGAGACATACGATACGAGAGCAGTGACAGTCTTTCATTGGCATCGGCCGTGTGAACAAGGCTTTAGTATGTTCTTCACATTGCTTCTTATATATCTCTACGATATGCGATTTTTGTTAAGATATTGTCTCTTAAAGAGATATATAATAGTTGGGAAACATTACTATGAAATAGGTTTTTCTGTTCTTTGGTGGTGCAAATTAAAGCCAGGTTTGTGCAAATCAGACACATCACATAATGTATGATTATAACTAATTTGCAATGCTATAGCAAAGGTTGGCTTTTGGTCTAAAGAAGGACCTTTAAAGTGATAGTAATGTTTTACAAAAAAAGCAGCTCTGCTTAATCTTCATACTATTTGGGCCATGGAGAGTGTTATTTCAGTACTGTCAGAGCTGTAGTTCAAGAGTAATTGAATGATAAAGTATCCCCCTCCTGCCTTTTTTTACTGATATAACACTGCTCAGCATCAAGACTGTCCGGATGGATTGCAGAGAGGACAATCTTCACTGAGCATAAGGAAAAACCTTTCAAGGGGCAGGGTTTTCCTTATGTTCACAGTAAGAAGATTGTCCCTTGCTGTGAGCTGTCCGGTCCCAGGACCAGATTCCACATCTGAGGAGAGGGGGCTTACACTAGGTAAAAGGGGCGGGAAGGGGATACTTTATCATTCAGTTACTCTTGATCTGCAACTTTGACAGTATTGAAAGCCCGATACTATGGCCCAAATACTATGAAGATTAATCAGAGCTGCTTTTTGGTGAAACATTACTATTACTTTAAAGGTTCTGCTTTTGACCAAAAGTCAACCTTTTCTATACTACTGCAATAAGTTAACCTTAAAAGTCTGTTATGTGTCTGTGCACAAACCTGGCTTTAATTTGCACCAAAGAACAGAGAAACATATTTCATATTAAAAAAAAAAAAAACAACAAAATGCCATCAATGAAGATTGACTGTGCGCTGACGTAACTTCTGACTCAGAAATATGCATTAATTCATTACATGGCACTCCATTAAATACTCCATGGAATTTTCTTTTACATGATGCATATAAAGTTTTACACGGGAATGGTGAATTCTACTATATTTGAGCCACATGTATTTGTATGAAGAGTTTCTCAATGAACCTTCTTGAACTATTGATCAATTACCTGTTTTTCCTCTATTCATCTAGGAGCTGCCTTGTAACACTGCATCAGAAGGTCAGATTTCACTAGAGTGTGATTCAGTGTGCCTGGAAATGAGAAAGAAAGCATTTGAGGTAACTTGCCTCATGTTGTTTTGGTTAATATTCACCAGCTGCCAATATGAGAGACTTTCATGTATGTTTCCATACAGTATATAACATGTCTGTAACATCTGTGTGAATAAAGTTGTGTCCAATCCATAGCTCTATCTCTAACCAGCACCCGTTAGATTACAGACCTGCCCTTTATTTGATTGCAGTGCATCTCCCTTTTTATACTGGCAAAATGACTTCACGTGCAATTAGTTGTGAGCTTTTAACCCTTTGAGTGCCAGAGAGGTACCCAACACATTGTGTACCTCTCTGGTACTCAAAGGGTTAAAGTGGCAGACTCCATTTTGAAATTAAATGTTCTGCAAGTTCACAATATGTAAAGTCAAATTGCATATATATCTTATTTTTCTTTCATCGTCACTTTTTCATTGTAACACTGTCTCTGCTCTGATAGTTCTTCACAGGAATCTCCTTGGAAACTGGAATTCCAGGAGCTCACTATATGAGACATAAAAGTGTACAAAAAAATTAAAGGGGAACTCTTTAGGCATGGCGTCTTAGTGGTACTGTAAGCAAGTTTGGGGACTAGTGGTTTAGAGCATTGGCCAAAGACCCCTCCAGCTTACAGGCAGAAAGCCTACGTCATCAGAGGAGGCTGGATAGAGGGAGGGGGCAGAGTGATGGACTGCGATTACAGAGCAGGTAACCACTGTCTGTAATTCTGTATTCAACATATTTGCTATATAACATAACTATTAATTCAGACTTGTATAGAGGTGATAGATCCCCTTTAAGATTACCACATGCAGAGAGCTGGGTCTGAGCTCCCGTGGACCAACTAGCAAAAGTCATGTCCGTCTCCATGGACGTCTAGGGCTGACTGAAGATATTATCTCTTGAACAAAGGCACAAGGACAACATTAATAGGGGGCATTGACATTTTCTGGCCATTATAACGTAATTGGGACAATATTATTAGGTGGTGTTAATTCTCCTTTAATAAGCTGGGAAATCCTCACATCCTGGCCTGTTACTGGATCCTGGTGACCAAAATTGAGTATCACTGCTCTAGGCAGATTTATCAGGCCTCCATATTTTATACTTCTAACTTAATTTTAAAGTGATAGTAATGTTTCACAAAAAAAGCAGCTCTGATTAATCTTCATAGTATTTGGGCCATGGAGAGTGTTATTTCAATACTGTCAGAGTTGTAGTTCAAGAGCAATTGAATAATAAAGTACTGGTGTGGTCTCTTGACTGGACAGGTCACATCAAGGGACAATCTTACTGTGAGCATAAGGAAAACTCTGCCTCTCTTGACAGGTTTTTCAGGTTTTTCCTTATGCTCACTGAAGATTGTCCCTCTCTGCAATCCATTCGGACTGTCTTGATGCTCTGAGGTGAGCAGTAAAAGGGGTGGGAAGGGGATACTTTATCATTCAATTACTCTTGAACTACAACTCTAACAGTGTTGAAATAACACTCTCCATGGCCCAAATACTATGAAGATTAATCGGAGCTGCTTTTTTGTGAAACATTACTATCCCTTTAATGCCAAATAAGAGTACATAATTGTGTTGCATCTGTGCATAGGAAAGCATCTCTTTACAGCAGACATTTGGGGCCTTATTCATCCAGCTACAAAAATGCACTTGTGATGCAAACTAATTGCACCATATCACAGAAATGAAATTCCCATTGTTTTTTAAGCCACTGAATACTTAACCCTTTGAGTGCCAGAGGGGTATGCAATGCATTGCATTCCCCTCTGGTACTCAAAGGGTTAAGAGTACAACACATTCTGAAGCAGCACATTGTAAGTCTCTAGTATCCAAGAGTTAAAAGCCCCATTTAAATAATTTTGAAAATGCAAGACGTTCAGCAGTTTCTCTAGAATGGCCCTTTTTACCTTAATGAATACGGCCCTGTATGTATTCTAGGTCATTGAGGTTTTCTAAACACACTGTTTAATTTTACAGATGAAAGCAGAAGAAGAAAAAGCAGCTATAGAACAAGAAAGGCGAAGGCAGCAGGTATTGAACATTTACTAAATTGTAGCGGTCTCTGGAAAGTTTCTAGACGTAACAAACCTGCACCCTTTGAGTGCCAGAGAGAGGTATCCAACGCATAGCAACACAATGTATTGAATACACCTCTGGAGCTCATAGAGTTGAAGGAAGGAAAAACAAACATTAACCCTTTGATTGCCAGAGGGGTACACAATGCATTGTGTTGCGTACCTTTCTGGCACTCAAAGGGTTAAGGATTTTATTCTCAAAATATGAGGACAAGTTCTGGAGAAAACCATCTTCTGCACCATAGAGAAATAATTATCCACAAAACTCCCACTGATGTAAAATAAAAAAGGGATTTTAACCCCTTGAATGCTAGAGAGATCTGCAGCATATTGCAGAGAAATGCGATGCAGACCACTCTAGCAGTCAAGGGGTTAAAAGTCCATTTAAATCAGTGGGAGGGTTTATTTGTGGTTTGCTCCAGAACATGTCCTTATATTTTGTGAATTATATTCTATAGGCCTTATCTACAAAAGAATGTGCAATTTTGGAGCAAACCCACTGCATCATGGGGGATAAGCAAAAGGTTCCAGTGAGTTTGAGTGGAACTCCTCTTAACCCCTTGAATGCTACATATGTTTTGCATTCAACAGATTAGAAGCCTCATTTAACCCTTTGAGTGCTAGAGAGGTATCGGTCACATTGCAGTGTAATGCATTCAGTGTCTCGCTGGCACTCAAAAGTATTAAACCAATGGGGATTTCGGGAATTGCAATTCTGAAGCAAACCAAGTCCTCAGCAATGGAGAAGTGAAATCTCCTCAAATTCCCCTATGATTTAAATGGGGATTTTAACACCTTTGAACACTGGAGAGGTAAAGAGATCTCACTAGCATTCAAGGAATTAACACTTTGAAGGCCAGAGTGGTATCCAATTTATTGTACCTCTCTGGGTTAAAAATCCCTTTTAAATCAAAGTGTTACTCCCCCCGATTCAGTTAGTTTGGTCCCGAATTGCACCTATTTATCTTGATGAATGAGGCTCTTTACATGTTCTCTGTTTCTATCACTATATTTGATGGATGTCCCTAAGGGTCGCTTCTGTGTCACTTTGATCTGTCTCATGAGTCACAACCTTTTTTTGTCACTAATTTTTTTTTTGAGGACCCGAGGGGTGTGAATCACAGCACATTGTAAAACACACTATACCTTAAGTGGTTAGTTGCTAGGCACAAATAAGTCAGAATTTCAATTATAACCGGTTTTTGAATTTGTGATTCATTGATTCATATGCATCATTGTGTTTCCCACCAACTTTCCTCCACCTCATGGCACATTTTGTAACCCTATTAAGAGATCAGAATTAGGACTATTTCTTTTTAGGCTGTGTTTACATGGAAGACTTAAACAGCACTACCATTCAGCACATTTAAGCCACCTGTGTACTCGCGGCGATGCACAATGATAATCTTGCATGGGAGTGTGTGGCAGAGGTGTGACTGGGGCCTAACTACTTGAGGAGTCTATTATTGGCTGGTGCTTGTATCGGTTTGCTGGCTATTGGAGGTTTTAACATCCGATATCACCTGTGTGAATGATATACATTGTGTCCCACTGATCGCCATGTAGATTAGGCATGCTGTAGTTTGGATACTTTCTGTTCTGAATTCACCAAAGTTGCAGCATGCTGTATTCTGCTCTGTAATGATCACCATTGTGAGAAGAAGCATAGGGTTCAGTGCTTTTTTGTTTTTGTTTTTTTTAACAGCAGCAGTATTGTTTTCCATATGAATCCAGCTTACGCTTGTTTTCAGTGTCTCTTCTCAAGTGTGCTGCGTTACTTAGTATATTTACCCATTTGGTATGAGAAGCATGGGATATGTAATGGGAAAATAAAGTAATAAGGTTGGAAAGTCTACAAATGCTTTGTATCACTATATTGACTTTGTTATGCACCTCTGAGACTTTAGCAACTGTTTGGAGAAAGTTCTTGAGAAAACATCCACATTTAATTTTAGATAAACACTTATTACTTATTTCTTTGGTTTAGTTTATTTTTTCAGTAGTCCAATCCTGTTTAGGTTTTAAACCTATTTTTCAACAGTAGAAGGACATTGATATATAAAATTACATCAGCCTAGTCTGGAAAAATCCACTTGTCCTCTCTCCAGGGATATGAGCATAGAGGCAGTGAGAAGATACAAGCACAACGACTGTGGCAGCAGCAGAAAATCTTCATTTGCTGAGATGAGGCATAGGGCCTTCTGTATAAAGGCAGATTGGAATTATTCTAGGGCAAGGCAGCTACTCCACAGGGAACAAATTCCCCACATTCCCTTGCATACACGGGGTTAAATGCCCCCACTTAACCCTTTCAGTGCAAGAGGGGTATCCAATGCATCAGGCGACTTGGAAGTATTAAGTCCAGAGACTGATTCTAGACACACAGCATCTTACAGCACTACTGACTATCTTTCTTGAGAGGCGTGCTGTGCATTACGAAGCAATACGTCTGATGCCACTATAGAATACGAGGGGTTAAAAACCCCATTTATATCAATGGGAATTTCCGTTTCAATCCTATGGTGCAATTGTTTGGATAAATAAGGTACACTGCTATTCACAGTGTACTTTTGATGACAAAATGTTTTGGACCAAAATGTTACGGAATTGCACATTTTTTTTCTGAATTGGCCAACGCCTGCTCTTTTTTTAAGCCTTTTGACTGCCTTTCAAAAAAGTGGATGTGTCTTAAAATGTCTGCCTTTTTTGACAATTGTGCCTAATTCCACAAAGCAATTGGCACAGATTTTCATACATCTGCTAACTATGTCATTAATTTAGGTGCATGTACCAACCCACATCAAGGCATTAATTAGTGTGTTTCTTGCATCAAAATGTGAGCAATCGCAAATAGCACATAAACTGATGACTTTCAGAAAATATCAAATGCTCCCCTTTCTACATTTCTTGCATTCCACCCCTAGTGTTCTGTTTCTAGAGACTTACACAGCAGTGTACAAAGGGGCACCGTTTGGAAAACAGTGTAGAGATGTTTAGGTGTTTCTGGAGGCACTCTAAGGCAGCAAACAACTTTCCCAGGACACCCAGTTTATAACTTTATTTACAAAAAAGGATTTGTTCTAATGTGTATTTGAAATACAGCTTTGCCCTGTATCCCAAACACTGCATTCTGTGAGTGTGTGACCAGGACTAGATTGTGTATGTGGAGGGTGGGGCTGGAGCACAGGATATGAGCCAGACTTGATTGGCTGACACCCGTGTGGCTATAGTAACTGGAATCTGCTTTGTGTATCACAGTGATCCTTTCGCTCAAGTGAGTGTTTGCATGGTGACCCCATAGTCTACCATGCAGAAGAAGGCCTTGAATTGGAAGCTGTTCTGAAGCATGTCAGTTGCACCTTAGGGGACAATTAAACATTCCCAACATTTCCTTAGACTTTAGATGGTGCTTTTAACCTCCTTGAACTGTAGAGGTATCCAAGACAATGGCGATAAAAAGAATGTCCTATTTACACCTTTGCTTAAGGCTATTAGGGCTGTATTCTGTAAACTGAAGATGAGCAATTCTAGTGCAAACCACAAACCAAATGGACAGTAGAGGTGGTATGAAAATCCCCAGTTATTTAAATTGTGGTTTTATCCCCCCAATATTCTACAGGACTTCAACATGTTGTTTCTCAATGCACTGGAGACCTCCGCATTCAAGTCAAGTATAACTGTCTAATTTGATTATTATGGTGCAGTTGATCTGCTTCAAGACTGCACATCTTTAGCTTATTGAATATGGACCTTAACCCTTTGAATGCCAGAGAGGTATCCAACACATTGCTCAGGCACTCAAAGGGTTAATGTGTTAACCTTCCAGTAGTCATTGTGGATAGTGAACAGTTGCACAGTTCATGGACTGCTGTTCACAAGATAGCCACGTATTTGAACATTTCTCTACAAAGAAAGTCTACGTTCATGCAGGAGTTTGTAGGGAAACTGAAGCTTTACAATTCCTTTTGTAATCCTGCTGTTAATTGGAGACAGCCCGTGTTTGCGTCAGCCATATTTGATATACTTATATCTAAGTGGGTTGCCCATTCATTAGAGGTTGTGAGGGGCATCTCACTAGGAAATCAGCTCTATAAACCTCCATTCAGATGATCACTGTTGCAAAATTCCTGCATGCTGCATTGAACTCTGGGAAGCTGCAGCAAGAAGCGATAATCACCTGTTTTTACAGTTTGATTCCGGTTCGTTGTTCATATAAACTAGACCTAACTATTGCAGGATACTGGTTATGTCATTTTCATCTCCACTGCAATTGCTTTTATATTTTGTCAATGTTTTCCTTTTATTACATATTTTATGCACCGTATTTGTGCCTTTGAAAACAGTACTTGACATTTTCATTACAATTGATAATTGCCTTGGGAGTACTTGTATCTGTTATAGCACCTTAGACTGTGAGTGTAAATTGTAACAATGTTTTTTCTTTATTGCTTTTCTCTAGGCTGAACTAGAAGCGTTTGAAAACAGATTGAAGGGAAAACGTCGAAAGAACAGGCGGAAGGATGAAGTGGAAGTCCAGCCATCTATGTGGCAGAAATACAAGAGATATATATTAATGCCTATTTGTGGAGTTGCTTTTGCAATATTGACATTTTACCTCACTCAAGTTAGTGTCTAAAATAGTCACTCCACTTACAGCAGGGTTGTGCAAACTGTGGGCCCTACATATACATATACGTTTGGTCTACAACTCCCATCATACTCAGCCAGCCATTGTAAATTAACAGCTGCTGGTAAGAAAGAGAATGTAATGATTCAATTACAATAGTTTGCAATGTAAGAGTGTGACTGCTGTCAGTCACACAGTTTAAAATATTATATCTGGCAAGTTATTTCATTTTTATTATCCCCACACACACACACACCTCTCCTTTGTTATATCCGTTCCATCTCTTTGGATATGTCCGTTTAATACAGTGATTACTGGGCTGATGTTGCCAGTGCCAGTCCTACATGTGATTTGCCAGTCAAAACACTTCCCTGAAAAAAACATCTTGAGTACTAGCTACAATACAGCTAGTGCTCAGGATGTGTTTGTAATACTTAGAAAAGCAGAAGTGTCTCCAGCTGTGGATCTCAATGTAGGGTTGGCAAACCCAGATTTGTTGGCCAAGAAACCAGCCAGCTCCCCTCAAGGGATGATAGGAAATACCAAAACCTACATAACTTTTCAAATTATAAGATCAGTCAAACTTTAATTTCAAATTATTGCATTAAAGTACATATGATTTGCTTTAAAAAAGAAATGTCATAAAGGGGTAGAAATGTATATTGAATACATTATTTCTATAGATTAAATAGTACTATCAAAAGTTATAATGGAGTGTGTTTCCATGCAATGAACAAAAAAAATAATTCTAATTAACATTTTTTATTAATCTTTTATCTAGATTCTAGGTAGACAACTGCAATCCCCAGGCAGTCCTTTGACTGGCGCCTGTATTTAATAGGTTATATACATAAACTTTACTCTGAAGTGGAATTTGAGCTCCCTAACATTTTCATTGTTTATTGTATTATTTGCTTACCAAAAATTGTTATAAAGTCTGTCTTGCTACGACCTGTTGTCACAGTAGATCAGTTAACCATTTAAACACCAGGAGCCCTCTGAAAACCCAAAGGCTTAAAGAGCCACTAAAGCTACCTAATAACATCCCACACACTCTTATCTTAATCTGGGCAGACAGTACTAAAGACCACTATGAATCCCTTCTTTGTGTATTTATTCCAGAGTTCATCTTTATTTAGAACTGGATATTATGTCCACAGGGGTGGACTTTATACTTTGCCTCCCTTCTTAACCCATTCAGTGCCAGAGGGGTACGCAACGCATTGCTTTGTGATGCGTTGTGTACACCTCTGGCACTTAAAGATTTAAGAAGAGTTCAATGAGAGGAGTTTATGGTCTTGGTGTCTTGGAACAAAGAGTCATATCCACTTCCATGGACATGCTATCCAGTGTATTTAAAGGGATAGTAATGTCTATTATAAAGTTTAGCTCCGAGTCTTCTACATTGTTTTTACTGTTCTGTAGTTCAAAAGATATTCAAGCTGAAATTATCCCCCCACCCCACACCTTCTGGCCTCCTCCCCTTAGATCTGCAGTCTGGCCATGGGACAATCTTCAGTCAGTAAGTGTAAGGAAAACCCTAACCCCCCTTGATGGGAGGGCAGGATTTTCCATTTACTTACTGAAGATTGTACCTTGCCACTCTCCATCCAGACCACACTTACAGGCAGCGTGATGTGGCCAGAAGGGGTGGGAGGGGGATCATTTCAGCTTGAATATCTTTTAAACTACAGAACAGTAAGTTATTAAACTTAGCTGTAGATGTTATAAAAACAATATAGAATACTCTGAGGTAAATTTTTATAGACATTGCTATCCCTTAAAGGATAAACTCTATGGAGCCATTTCACACAGAATTGATTCAGAGCGGCCATTAGGATTTTCTGCTCATATTACGGTAAGCGGGGGTTTATTATTAGGAAGTTATTGCTAAAATCTAACCACATGAACATACTGTATTATTCACAGATGTATAAATACGTGTTTCCATAGCTTGATAGACTTTTAATATATACTAAAATATACTTTTTGTCCCATTTTTGTTTTGATTTTGGTTTTTCTGACTAATTGTAGAACCTATTTTCTGTTTCACCCCTGGATGTTGATGCACTAAGAAGACCTGGATCATTTTTGAGGCAAACGCAACTCCAGTTCATTTAAATGGGACTTTTAACCCCTTGAATGCTAGAAAGGTCTCCAACACATTGCTTTTAAATCAGTGGAATTGTAATTTCCCTCTGTGGTGCAGTTGGTTTACCCCAGGATTGCTTGAGTAGTTCTTAGGGTATCAGCCTCCTTATGCTCTGGCCAGGAGGTTATATACGCTATTGCAGTGGTTCTCAATCTTTGTTTGCTTAAAGGGATAGTAAAATGCAGCTCTGATTGATACTCCCATAACCTGGGCCATGTAATTTTGTATTTCAATATTTTCTGTTTTGCGGTTCAAGAGTAATTCAGTTCTAAAGGATCCCCCTCCCTCTACTTTTACCTCCTGTATGCTGCCTCCCCTAAGATTTGGAATCTGGTCATGTGACCGGACAGTGCGCAGCGAGGGACAATCTCCATACACTCTATTCCCCTTGACGAAGGAGTTCAGGAGTTTTCTTATACTCCCTGAAGACTGTCCCTTGCTGTCCACTGTCCGGTCGGCTTAGAGAGGTAGAGTGACGTAGGGGAAACGGCAGGGAGATCCTTTAGTACTGAATTACTCTTGAACTACAAAATGGAAAATATTGAAATATGACGCTGCATGGCCCAGGTTATAGGGGGCTCAATTGGCTGCATTGTTTTAAAGTAATACTATCCCTTTAAGGCATCCATAACACACTTTCTGGAATTTTCAGAGCACCCCAAACATCTTATAGATTATTTGTCAAGGACTTGGGCCAAATACCAAAGTCTAAATGAATATCTACATTTTTATCAGTCTTCACAGGGTAGTACCAAAGGCACAAAAGTGTCATGGCACCCTGGTTGAGAACCACAGCGTTATTGTGTGATGATCTGTTATGTAAAAGGTATGCAAAGATAACCAATATAATTTAATTTTCAATCAATATATGGGAAAATTACATAGATATAATAAAATTCCCATTATATATAATCTATATGTTTACGATTTGCTTCAAAATTGCTTCCGTTCTCTATAGTATATCTGCCTGATTTTATATTTCTGTTTTTGGAATCCTTAATTAATACTTTTAGGTACATCTGTGATTAAATTATCTTTAACCCTTTAGCAATGAGAGGGGTGTGCAGTGCTAAGCAATGTGTTGTGCACCCCTCTGGTCTTTAGACGGTTAAGAGAAATGTATAAAATATATGAGTACAAATAATATGTTCATCTTTGTTGCTACTAATAATAGTTTGTCTGGTTGTGATGCCTTTTTCTGAAATGTGGTGTATAAAGAAGCGCTGCTGAGTTTTAACCCCTCCGATGCTAGACATCTCCAACAAATTGCTTTAATGGGTTGTAGATGTATCTAGCATCCTAGGGGGTCAATATGCAAATGTCTGTACTAAATTCAAACTCTTTTTGAATTAAAAAGAAAAAATGAGTGGAATGGAGTTTTTTAATGTCTCAACTTCACTTATTTTACTGGGAGGTTCTTCCACAAACTCAAGATACTCAGTGGGTTAACCTTTAAAATATTGTGTTTAAGAGGTGCCTAACCTATTGCTAAGCAATGTTTTGGGCACTCCTCTGTTCAGTGTCTTGATCCTTTGAGTGCCAGAGGGGTAAGCAATGTTAACTCAGTCATTGCAGGGCCCTGGTGAAAACACTTTTTGGAGTCCCAACACAAAAAATACTTCACAGATGCATAACTAGGACCTATGGGGCTCCATTGAATGCTGGGCCCCCGTACAACTGCACCGCCTGCCTCTGTTAAGGAAATTAATCAAGAAGCAGTAATAGCAATGCATCATCAATTCTGCTCCTCCTTACTATGATCATTGACAAATATCACTGAGTATCAATAATTGATCCTATTTCCAAGCAGGGAGATTTAAGAGAAATATGGCATGAATGTGTCAATTCATGTGCTATATGTACATAGACATGCATCTTATATATATGTACCCCCATTGCTTTCTATTGGATCTGCCAGTCTGAAGTTGGTAGATGGGAATGACAGATCTATCTGGCTTTCGCTCACTGATCAATGAATAAATGCCAGATATTATCCAGCCATTGATGAATGGTGCATGAGCAAGGAAATGAAAGGATTTCCTTGTGCATTCAGCCATACACACTTTATATACACCCCTTAATCCCTAATACAGCTAATTATAACACCAGCATTGATGCCATTTACCCACTGGCATTCAAGAGCATCCTGTCTCTTCCTGAAAACTACATGATCTCTCCCAGCCCACAGTGCCACCTGTCACCTGGAAACACATTTGCAATTAAGAATTTCCCTTATAGTTGGTTTAACCAGGTACTTGGATAATTTCCACATTAACCCTCTAATGTATCAAACATACTTTGGGCTTAGTTACAACATATAGATAATCTAGTGGTTTTCAAATTCTTTTTGTGTTACCCAGGGTTCCCTGAAGATGTACAGGGGGAACAATTTTATGTAATGGAGGACAGTGGAACGAGGGTAGAGTGGCAGACATTGTGTATGGAATGTGGAAATGTGTCTTCTGTAATCATTCTCTTGTAATAAGCTGTATAATCCAACCCACTTTAAAGAAAATAATCATTTTCAAATACAGATTTCTGGTAAATGTTACCCAATTAATTTTAGTCTAATAATTTGGTTTTAAATACTCATTTCTTTTTGATACTATGTTAATGCTTTATATAATAGAGCATTGCAAATCAATGCACTGGAGACCTCAGTAGCATCCAATGGGTTACATTATTTCATAATTAGAGTTCTACTGGGAAACAAATGAAACATAACTGTTCCACCACAGGATTAAGTTCAAGAACCACTGTGATAATTCATAACTGCCGTCTGAAAAAACTGTGCAAAAAGCATGTGAATTGGGGGAAAGCAGGCTCCCACCTAGGCACCTCATCTGAGATCCCACCTGAAGCACAACCCCAGGCCTGGCTGGGAGACCCACTATCTAGGGGCTAGATTCTATTTCAGGTGCTAAATGTTAACACCCGTTTTATCAAACATTTTCCTATTGAAGTCTATGGGGAAAACCGGAGGTAAAAGCAGTGATAAAATTAGCACCTGTAATAAAATCCAGCCCCAGATGAGCCACAAATAGCAGCAGCAAAAGCACTCCAAAAAGTTCCCAGGGCTCTGGGGCAGATAATGCAGAGTATGATGATACTGGGTTTGCTGTATATTACAAGAATCACAGAGTGCCTACATATACCGGTATCACTCCCACTACCTCCACAACTGATGGCATTAAAGCACAGTTCTTAGAAAGTAGTCAAAACCTGCAGAAACATAATGCAAAAGTATGCCTATGGAATAGTAAACTTACCAAAATGTTGGCGGTTGACATGCTGCCCTTTTCTTTTGTTGAAAACAGAGGCTTTAAAGAACTGCTGTCACGTGTTGCACCTTGCTGGAATATCCCAAGCTGTAGTTATTTTTCAAGGATGCTTATGCCAGTGTTACGTAAGCAGTAAGATAGTGTTGTGGGCAAAGGACAAAGGCCCTCAGCCTGCTAAAACCTTTTCAAGGCATATCTTGTTGTAGGACTCACTTTCAGCTATTTATTTTTCCATTTCAGCCCTCAGAAGGAATATTGTGGTGGGAAATGTTGCAGTCATAGAAAACATAGGATAAAAATGTATTGACATTGGCAAAAATGGAGTGCGGTGGCAAAACTTTCAGGAAAATTGTTGGGTTTTTTTCACAATGTCACATGGGAAATTTTTCTGACTTTTCATCCACCTCTACTGGAGGTTGACTGGGAGATACATATATAAGCTGAGGAAATAATAATGTGCAACATGCACTGGAATTGAATGAGAAGCCAAGGTATAAATTGCAAGTTCCATATGTCACTACCCCGTTCACCCAGCAACATTTGTCTGGACTATAACCATCTCGGTCAGTAAGATATTGCAGAGATCATCAAACCATTCAAGCTTCAAGGATGTGCATGGAGTTGGGCATCTGCATGGTCAGAGGCAGATCCAGCTGAAGAGTGACATCATTGACTGAGAGAAGACTTTTAAAGACCTAATAAAACGTGGTCCCAGCTTGGCAATGGGCTGGCGGAATTTAACGTTTTAGTGAAAGGTAAGCCTCTTCCCCTGTTTCAAAAAAAGAACATAGCCAAAGGCCAAATGTATGAGATCCACCCAGTTCGATTTTTGAGAGTTTACTGTGGTACTGTTCCAGGGACTGGTTAGTAAGCCCATTAGAGTAGGGAATAATAGGCAGAGAAAAGTGCAGGTTGTTGCCAAAATATTTGCAGAATGATTTCCAAAAAACAGAGATGAATTGGAACTCTGACCAAGAGAGTTTTCAGGGGTAGACCATGCAACAGAAGACCACCTTAAAAGGATAGTACTATTTCACAATTAAAGTAGCTCCAATTAATCTTCACAGTATTTGGGCCATGGAGAGAGTTATTTCCATACTGTCCGAGTTGTAGTTCAAGAGTAATTGAATGAGAAAGTATCCCCTTCCCACCCTTTTTACTGATGTAACACTGCTCACCTCAGAGCATCAATACTGTCCAAATGGATTGCAGAGAGGGACAATCTTCAGTGAGCATAAGGAAAAACCTGTCAACTGGGGCAGGGTTTTCATTGCGACCTGTCTGGTCCCAGAACCAGATTCCACATCTCAGGGGAGGTGGCTTACACTATGTAAAAGGGGCGGGAGTGGGATTTTTATCATTCAATTACTCTTGAACTACAACTCTGACAGAATTGAAATATCACTATCCATGGCCCAAATACTATGAAGATTAATTAGAGCTGCTGATTTTGTGAAACATTACTATCCCTTTAACAAAAAATTCAGCCAGCTGTGAAGAGAAAGACAGCATAGAGAGGGAGTCCACCACAACCAAAATAATAGTAGAACTGTGGAAGAGAATCAGGACTGCAAGAAGTTGATCAGCAAAAGTTTCCAGGAGGGAGGGAAGGAAGGAACAGGGGATAGAGATGTCCTAAAGGTCTCCTGTGAGGAGGCTTCTTCTGCACACATTGTGGGAATGAACAAAGTCTTTCATATACTTTCTCTGCACACCAGGATAGGGCTAGAAAGGCAAGTGAACCCTCATTTGACATAGTGGAATATCTAGTTTGAGGTAATTTGTGCTTTTAGAGTGTTATTTTGATGTTACGGATTAATTATGCCTTCAAATTTTGTTTAAAGAGGAACTTTCACCTCAGAAAATTGTTTACCAGATGACTAAACAGTTAAGCAGTGTTTGATATCCAAGCCCTGTACTTCCGCATTGTGCGGCACTGGTATCTTCGGCACAGCTCTCAGGACAGTTTCATTCCCCTCCCACCTCCCTCCCAGCTGCCCCAGGGAGTGTGTTCATGCTTCACTTCGGTGTGCTGTGAACGGCTCATAGCATTACAGCAAGCTGCTATTAGCATTATACTGAGGTTGCAACATCATTATAATGCTAATCGCCGCTTCCTGTAACGTTAGATGCCGTTCACAGCACACCGAAGTGAAGCGTGAACGCGTTCCCTGGTGAAACTGGGAGGGAGGTGGGAGGAGAATGAACAAGTGCTGGGAAGTCCTGAGAGCTGTGCTGAAGATACTCTGCCGCACAATGCGGAAGTACAGGGCTTGGAAATCAAATATCTTACAAAGTATGTAAAAATAAAAAATAAGCACCTTTTTTGTTAACTCCATGAACATTTCTATTGTGATTCTGATAGAGCACACAAATATGCACTATACATATTGAGTATCAGGGTATAGGTAAGAGATATGTGGTATTAATATTTCATACTTTGATATGCTAAGATTGATTGAGATTTGCAGTAAATTGTAACGTAAGTGTACATTTCTGAAACTGTATTTTTAACCAAATGTCACTTCCTTAAGAAGAGTTTGTGATAGTTTTATCGTGTAACCAATGGATTTTACATTTTAGTGCTTAAAGTTAAAATAATCCTTTATTTGCAGGCAATGTGCACATTTAAATCTATACATATTGTGCTATTGTGTACACTGGGCATTTAAAAATAATGGAAACTTCCACAAACAACTTAAATGTCTTTGCTATATAGTAAACTAGTTGGAAGAGCCCGTTACACGAGCCACAGTGCCACTATCAGCCAAGCCGCGGTCAGTCTCTAATGCGCATGACTGAGCTGTTACACACTTTTTAGCGAATTATTATATAGGATGAGATAAGCAACACATTTTCTGTATAAATGCTTTTTGCAAAATTCTGAATTTACTTTCCATGATGCACCATGAAAACACAGAATTAGATCTGAAAACAATACATAGGTTTCCATATATAACTAGAAAGTTACCTACAGCAATCATACTTAAAGAGATCGATATCAAAATGTCTAAAAGTGTCTTTCTTCACTAGAGGAAAAAGAGCAAACCAAACCCCTGATGCCCAAAGGGATAAATCTTCAGATACAACTACTCCCAAGTCCCTTTCCTGTGCTGTGGTTGTCATCGGAGTACCATTATGTCTATATTCTCTTTGTTTTATGCATTATTTTGTTAGTTCATGTTTTAATTAGTTTTCCAAGAATGTTAACCCCTGTTACAAAGATCGGTGTCCTCTGCAGAAAGGTACACCTTGCTTGAAACCCACCAATAGTATTAATAAAGTTATTATATAGCACAGGCCCCAGCACTGATCCCAGTGTTACTCCACTCTGAATGTATTCCATTGACTACGACCCTCCGTGTTCAATCCTCCAGACAATATTTTATGCAGCAAACTACTTTGAATCGAGTCCTATGCAGCTTGCGTATTAACTATATGGGGCAGCATCAAAGGCTTTACTAAAATCCAGATAAGCTATAGCTACGTACCATCTTGGACCACGATTTGTTTGACAAGAACTTCCTGAAGTAAATCCATGCGGAAATTGATCTAGCAAACAGGACAGTATCAGCTGAGCAACAATTTCTGTTGATGCTGACTGATTAAAATGTTCTGCTAACATGAGGCAAGTACTTCCATAGACGCCTTTACGAACCTTGGATGTACCTCATGTGGACCAACTGACTTGTCTGCTTTCAATTTAGATTAAGGCTTCCTTCTCTGTATATGAACTTGATTACTTTTCCTTATATTTAATACCTGTTTCTCTTATCAATTAAAATCTCTTGCACGAAGAATAACTGCCTCAAAAGAATAAATATTCTACTTGATCACATCTTAACTTTTGACCAACACTTATTAAAGGAATACTTTCATTAAGAAGCACTTGGGGGTGGGGGAAGAGTTCCATCAGCTTCTTGAATACCAACAGTGATCAAAGAGGGCAAACATACAGACACCTCTGTTTACCCATAGTAAAGCGGAACTACCATGTCACAAAATGTTTAGCTTAACTAAGTCCCCTTCTGGCGCTAGTCTCCAGAATTATTACCTGATTTAATAGATATATGCTTTATTCCCCAGCTGTCAGTAGCATGGAGCACGGACATCTTGCCAGAATGACATCTGCGCTCCTGCGCTGTCATTCCCAGCCAGAGCCAAATGGCGCCTAGCAACGGCTAGACCAGGCTGGGACTGACAGCGCAGGCGCGCGGACATCATTCTGGCAAGATGTCCGCGCTCCGTGCTACTGACTGCTGGGGAAAAAAGCATATATCTATTAAATCAGGAAATAATGCTGGCGACTAGCGCTACTAAGCTAAACATTTTCTGACATGGTAGTTCCGCTTTAATCAAATGCAAGAGGGCAAAGACAACCGCATACCAGAAAACTTGCAGAAATTCTGTGATCCACAATCCCAACAATTCTTGATTATTCTTAACCGAAAACTTGCAGACATTGTGCAATCTATACACCCAACAACTCCAGATTATTCTTAATATAAACAACATTTGTTCAATAATAAAGTATTGCTTTACACAGCAGAATTCCTAAAATATATATTTATTTCATTGTAAAACTTTACTGCTTCTTTAACTAAGACATTGCTTTAACTATCCTGTGTCTGCTTTCTCCCCTTCAAAACCCTAAATCATTGGTGGGCAACCCGAGACCCTCCAGCTATTTCATGGGATCCGTAGTCCTGAAAAAAGCGGGTCTCAGGATGCCCAGCACTTTAGATGCTAGAGCTGTTTATAGCAGCCAAGGGATGTTAATTCTTTGTGTGCCAGATTATCATACTACACATTGCAATAAGTTGTATACCTTTATGACTTAGCGGGTTAATTATTTACAGCTAAATTAATTTAATTATCAAAAGCATCTGGAACTCGGAGAAAAGAAGCAATCCTTGTTCAAGTGATTTATTTTTTTCTCCAGCTGACTATTTTCTTCATTGTTACAATACATCCTTGGCGTTCTTTGACTAGCCCCAGTTGGCATTTGTTGAGCTGGCACTGGAACATAAGCACCTGAGTATATTACCCCTATAAAAATGACATCTTGACTCTAAACTCACAGGTCAAGTTGCCTGTTTTGCTCTGGCATAGTATGCCTACAGTCTAACCAACACCCGAGTACTGCAAAAGCCTAAAGGCCTCCCCCCCCCCCCCCAGATATGTTGTTTAACCCTTTGATTGCCAGAAGCACATCTAAAGCATTGTGAAGCAATTACTCAGACAAATGAAAGACAGCTGTATAGGTCACCTAGTGTAACTATTTCTTTTAGTGGAACATTTTCCAAATGTACAAATACTAGAATGTACAGCCACAATGTGCAGGATAGCTCAATTGTAGCTCTTAGGGTATCCTCACAAGATAGTCTAGAATTTATATGAGCAGTAGAGTGATGATCATCGGCACATTTCCTTATGGTTAAAGTGACATCCAGAGGGTGGTGTTGAAACAGATAATGAGCTTTTAGAATTTAAATCTATAATGATCTTTAAAGGAGTAGTAAACAGAAGACTTGCGCACGGTGACAAAATTTGATTAGTCTGAATCATTTGTGCAAACATTTTTTAAAGGTTTGTAGAAAACAAACTACTTTTGCCTTTATGTGAAGTTAGTCAGAATTTTGTTATATAACTAATTTCCGAACAAAATTTTTTTCATTGTGAAGGCCCCTGCCACCTTCTATGGACTCACATTTGAACAAGATTAATTCAAATAAATAACATAAAACTTAGCCATCCATTTCATTGGGGTTTCCATCAGGGTATATGAACAGATAATAAAAATAATTGCCAAGTCCTGTACTTTTATTTTATTTATTTTGTTATTTATTCATGTTCAATAAGTGTGCATAAGGAGTATGCCCCTCCCCAAAATAAAAGCACTGATCTCTGAGAGTAAGGAAGGAAGCAGCATCTTTGGCTTTGTTGGAAGTACGATATACACAATACAGGTTAGGTGGTGACAGAGGAGCAGCATAAGCCAATCAGGACAGACAGTATGGGATGTGGTCCAGAAAAGTCAGTTTACTGAGGAAGTACAGGTGGCTGTGTAATAACAGAACCCCTCACACACACACACACACACACTCAAAATATCATATACTGATCTCTGAGAGTAAGTAAGGAAGTAGCAGCATCTTTGACTCTGTTAGAAGTACGATATAGGGGTTGGGAGGTGACAGAGATTATGAGAGGTTTTCATTGCAGTACCACCACCAGCATCAGCATTAAAGGAACAGTAAACTTTTTTATGAAAAAAATATTTATTGTAGGGATTTTCCTATTGAGTAAATTAAGGGTACTCCTACTGCTGAGAGATTCATATTTCCAGAGTTATTACAGTTTAAACCATTGTTTTTTTACATTAGTAGTGCCCTCTCATGGTCAAATTCTAATTTCTGTTACATTCTAATGGAGAGGAAAGTCAGTGACTTACAGTTCTCCAAAGAATGTGATAAAAGCTGCTTGTCACTTCCTGTCAGTTAGGACAATCAGGAAGTAAACACTCAGTAAATTCACTTCATGGTTATTTGAACTGCTATAAATTTTGAATAAAACATCTGACATCAGTGGGAGTACTCTTGTTTTACTCAGCAGGAAAAGCTCTATAAAATATGTGTTTTCATAAAAAAAGTTTACTGCTCCTTTAAACCAATCTGGACAGACATATACAGCAGCACTATATGTGGGCTACACATGTATATTCAGGGACGTGCACAGACATTTTGGGGGGCAGGGGCTCAAATGAAAAAAGGGCACTTCTCATAATTTTTATTTATTTATTTATTTATTTTGTTAAAAGGGCACAAGGGCACTTTGGACAAAAAGGGCAGGTGCTCAAGCCCCCCTTGGTGTCTATGTGTGCACGTGCCTGTGTATATTTACTGAGGAAGTACAGGTGGCTGCCTAACAACAGAAATCCCCCCCACACACACACACAACACAGCACACACTGATCTCTGAGAGTAAGGAAGGAAGTAGCAGCATATTTGACTCTATGAAACACAAGAAGCTCTTGATTTTTTGTTTCTTTGTTTTGTTTTCTTTCAGTTTTTTAATCAGTATTTCATAATTAATCTGACATGAGATCCTTTATCCACCTATCTAACACAGGAGACCCTATACATTTATCCATACAGGGGAGATGCACTAAGGTTCAATGCTGTGGCAATTTGTGTCTAGCAATGTGTGGGGAGCATATCGCCATGGCGCTGTAGACACACATCACCATATGCACAAGAATTAAGGATGCAAGGGGGCAGAAGCCCCTCATTAGCAGGCAGGGTTGTTGAATTGCTGGCAGTGTTGACCTGATGCCCTCCCTTACACATCAACATCAATTGGACAAACCTGAACTCTGTGAGCATTCTTTCTGTTCCCCCAGTTGTCGGGAGCAGAGAAGCTCCTCTCTGACATCAGCACCACAAAAAGCATCCCTTCTGTAACACTTTCAGTGCCATAGGGATGTGCATTGTATACCCCTGTGCACTGAAAGGATAAAAAGCGGCACTAGTAACAACAATGAAAAGTCCCCAATACTTCTTATTCTACTTCTATTGTTAATCTCTACAATTTTAGAAATTTTTAAACATAAGTATTACTATCCCTTTAAATATACCACAGAAGCCTTTGGAGGCTTGTTTCTAACAATCCTAAGTCCAATAAATCACTGATTCCTCAGGGCTTGTGCACCTAGCAAATCTGAGTCCAACAAATAACTGGCTCCTCAAGGCTTGTGCCACTAACAAGCCTGAGTCCAAAAATATCATTGAATCCTCAGGGCTTGTGCATCTAACAAACCTGAGTCCAACAGATTACTGATTCCTCATGTCTTGTGCCTCTAACAAACCTGAGCCCAACAAATCACTGGTTCCCCAGGTCTTGTGCCTCTAACCAACCTGAGTTCAACAGATCACTGATTCCTCAGGTCTTGTGCCTCTAACAAATCTGTGCCCAACAAATCACTGGTTCCCCAGGGCTTGTGCCTCTAACCAACCTGATTCCAACAAATAACTGAATCCACAGGGTTTGTGCCTCTACCAAACAGGAGTCCAACAAATCACTGATTCCACAGGCAAGCCCTCTAACAACCCAAATTCCCACAAATCAATGTTTCTTTAGGCCTAGGCTTGTGCCAAACAAGTTTAATCCCTACAAATTAATGTTTCTTCAAGGCTTGTGCCAAACAAGTGTAAGTCCTACAAATCAATGTTTCCTCGGGGCTTGGTCCCCTTACAGCAAGTATAAGTCCTAAAAATCAGTGGTTCTCAGACCACTATAATTGTCTTTATACTAGTATATATTTGACATCTTACCAGCCACATATGTCTTTCCTTTGAAATATTAAAGCGGAACTACCACACGACACAGGGCTCGATTTAAAGGCAACCGTTAAACCAGCCGCTAAGTGAAAAAGGCACATCGCTCGCAAATAATACAGGAGTTACGGCAGATTCAATAGGTACTCTACAAGAATAGCTATCGAGCGTAGGCACACAAAAAACACGTAACACAAAACCCGTTGTCGCTCATGTTAATGCACAACGGGCGGCCAAATCACACGATAACTGAGCTCAAAACAACATCTAACATAACGGCTGCCGTTGTCAAGCAACCATGATTGATGCCAAAACAAATTCAAACACACAGCCAATCACAAAGCCCCAATGTATCAAATAACTTCAAATACACCTATATATACCCAAAAATAACCGTCACACACTGTTATCGAGTTCTTCAGAGCCAGATATCAGGACCCAGGAGCGGAGGATAGTGATTAGAGAGAGGGAGACAGG
The DNA here is from genome assembly GCA_037306005.1 of Rhinophrynus dorsalis. Lineage (NCBI taxonomy): Eukaryota > Metazoa > Chordata > Amphibia > Anura > Rhinophrynidae > Rhinophrynus > Rhinophrynus dorsalis. The sequence goes on along the minus strand of CM074718.1, from coordinate 95,690,632 downwards.
AGCGTTCATTGGAGGTAGAGGAGTTTTGGAGTTTGGAGAGAGGAGAGCATTGCACAGAATACGACACATAGCACACCTTTGCACATATTACATACACACATACAAACACATACACATACATACACATAGTCCTTTTATTTTATAACACCTCACACATTTTACTTTTATTTTTGACAGTGTGAATCTGGGAGTGAAAGTGTGTGACAGAGAGTGAGTGGATCGAGTGTGTCTGTGAGGGCCTGTGGGAGTGCCTGGGTGTGACTGGGTGAATGATGGCGAGGAGAGGAGGACAGGAGAGAGGGATGGGGAGAGTAGTGGAGGAGGAGGAAGCTCAGGAGGGGATCCCTCAGCAGAGCAGGGGTGGGAGAGGGAGATCCGCAGGGCGGAGGGGGACCAGGCCCACAAGAGCAGGAACACGCAGGACAGGGACAGAACCTGCAGTGGGACGAGCGGTAGTTGCTGGGGAGCACCCCGCACAGTCAGGGTCAGACCAGGCAGGGCACTCCGGCTCTGAGTCATCCCATGCCGGAGCTGACGAGGCCAGGATCAGAGACCCAAAGTATACAGAGGAGGAGAACACGGCTCTTGTGGAAGCTGTCCTGGAGAGGCAGAGTGTTCTCCACCCGACAGCGAAGGTCCCTGGCCTGTCAGCGAGGAGGAAGGCAGCCTGGAACCAGATCTGCAGCCGGGTCAACGCGGTGGCTCCATGCAGGCGGGACGTGGAGTCCATCAAAAAGCGATGGGGCGACTGCCGGAGGGTGGTCAAGAACAAGCTCTCCGAACTCGCCAAGCACGCCTGAGGCACTGGAGGTGGCCCACCTGTCCCTATCACCTTCTGCGGCTGGGAGGAGATGGTGCGCCAGAATATGTCCCCAACCCTGATCGAGGGGATTGTTGGAGGAGCTGACACTGGGGATGAGAGGACCCTCCACACTACCGGTAAGTGCAACACTACAGAACAACACACTACAGCAACCAACACCAGCTGCACACACACTCACACCTCAACACATGCCCATCATTCATGCACACAACTGCACCAACACAGCACCCTGAGGGTTAAAAACAGGACACAACACAAGGACAAATATTAAGGTCCAACTTGGAACAAACCTGTCCAAGTCCTACTTCAACCCTCCTGTCGCTGTGCTCATCACACACAATACACAAACCATGCTGTTCAAAATGTCGAATGTCATCACTGTTCACACACAATGTCACCCATGTCCCCACTGGGATGTCAGCACTTAACCCCTCGAGTGCTAGAGGGATCATCAATGCATCGATCAACAATGCTTTGGCAACCCCTCTGGGACTCAAAGGGTTAACCAGACAACAATCAAGTCAATAGGCCAATGATCACATGCTACACAGGGGACATTCACTAAGCGGTGACAAACACATGGTAGAGAGAAATTCACCCTTACACATCCTCATTTCACCAATACCAGTGTTAGCCTATGGAGAATATGCAATAACATGAATCAAGTTGCTAAGGTCCCATCGTATACACTCCATAGAAAACACTGGAAATGGGGAAATGAGATCACTGGAGCAGTCAGCATCATGTACACTCCATCATGTCGACAACACCGCTTACTGAATCACAAAAAGGATGGAGCAGGTCACACATCACAGTGGCACTGAGAATAACTGCTTGTATGTGCAACACATAGGCCTCAAACAATACCCCAGAATTAAAGGGGGAAAAAGTAGGCCTTGGTGTTGTGTCTGCAATCATTTACTCTAACTTCAAATGACATATCTCACATCTGATTCCCACATGGATCCTCAGGGGTGCTGATGCCATGGATGCATGGTACACCAGACACTGTTTGCAGGATACACATGGGAACCAAATATCAACCATTGTACCTTGGTCACCAACAGGCCATGAATGATAGATATCTCGGATTGAGTACGGTTGCCTCACTCAGAAGGATGGATGGGCTCATACTCAGAAAGAAAAACAGGCCTCAATCAGAGATATCCCTCACTACTGGCGTGATTGTTGCCCTTCAGGATTCAACTGGAACACACGACATGGACAGGATCCTGTCCAGTTCATCAATCTCTGATTGCCAGGGTGGTATCCCATGCCCTACAATGCAATGCACTGGTTCCCCAGGGCTTGTGCCTCTAACCAACCTGATTCCAACAAATAACTGAATCCACAGGGTTTGTGCCTCTACCAAACAGGAGTCCAACAAATCACTGATTCCACAGGCAAGCCCTCTAACAACCCAAATTCCCACAAATCAATGTTTCTTTAGGCCTAGGCTTGTGCCAAACAAGTTTAATCCCTACAAATTAATGTTTCTTCAAGGCTTGTGCCAAACAAGTGTAAGTCCTACAAATCAATGTTTCCTCGGGGCTTGGTCCCCTTACAGCAAGTATAAGTCCTAAAAATCAGTGGTTCTCAGACCACTATAATTGTCTTTATACTAGTATATATTTGACATCTTACCAGCCACATATGTCTTTCCTTTGAAATATTAAAACGGAACTACCACACGACACAGGGCTCGATTTAAAGGCAACCGTTAAACCAGCCGCTAAGTAGGATATGATCCTGACAACCAGAGAGTCACCTGTCAAGTAATGAAAAATTGTGAATTGGACGGGATCAGCTAAGAAGATAGGGTTGAATAACACTTGATTCCCACTGCACATCTGTTCAAAAAACATATGCACACAAAGGAAAATGGTCAGATATGTACCTTTCAAATGGCTCCAAATATGTCCCAACACGATGTGAACCCAGAGATCATCTCACTGCCTGTGATTGCCCTACTGGCCAGATATGTGCATCCATCAGAAACTAACATACATTGATACCATCCAAATACACATACCTAGTATATCCCACCCTACGTAGATGGGATATACGAGGTATGTTCATATCCATCATATCAATCCAATGTATATTTTGATGGGTGCACATATATAGCCAGTAAGGCAATCACACCTACTGAAATGATCTCTGGCTTCATATCAGGAAAGGATATATTCATATCCTTATGAAAGGCACACATCCACATGCATATATGACCATTTCTCCTTGTATGTAACTGTAATGGCATAGCAATTGTTAATTTCACCAACATGTGGATCCATGTTAGTCCTATCCCGCCAACCCTCATGGTTAGACAGATATCGCTCTATTTGACAGCTGGAGATTTCAGTCATTAGACCACACGGAGGCTCTTCAGCAGAGCATAAATTGCCCCATTCAGAGATGGAGACATCTTTGAGATGGTCAACAAAGTGTGCCAGGTTTGCAAGCACACTCTGTTCACCATTCCAATGAAGTTTACATCTCTGAATGGGGCAATTTAGGCTCTGCTGAAGAGCCTCCGTGTGGTGAAATGACTGTCAAACATGTCAAAATGACTGTCAAATAGAGCAATATCTGTCTAACCATGTGGGTTGGAGGGATAGGACTAACATCGATCCACACCTATCTCTTACAATGCCTACAATATTACATCATGGTGAAATTAACCATTGCTATTCCGTTAAAGGGATAGTAATACCTAACATGTGAAAAGAAAAATATATTGCAGGGTTCATCCCCCGAGCAAAACAAGGGTATTCCCACTGCTGAAAGGTGTTTCATTCAAAATGTAGCACAGCTCATAGTTGACTACTCCAGGGGCAATATCACAGTGGCCTGGAACTCTACAATGGTGATGTTGCTAGACCATCCTATGGACAGCTTACGTCCAGACGCAATAAATTCTCATAGGATAATGTAGCAACAGTGCCAATGTACAACTTCAGGCCACTGGGATATAGCACCAAAGCAATTCTATTCTGAGCTGGGAGACTTTTTGAACAGAAACCCCCTCCAGCAGTGGGAGTACCCTTGTTTCACTCAGGGTGATAAACCACAAAACATATATTTCCCTTTCTGCATTTCATGTATTAGTATCCCATTAATCCCATCATGGCTACGTTTACTAATCACACAATCTCAATTCTCCACACAGCTTATGGGCCTCCATCACATCAGGAGCCCGTGGAGGAGCCGACCACACCACCCATTGAGGAGGATACAGAGGAGGGGACTAGCCACTGGGAACCGTCTACAAGTACCACACCTCCTCCACAACTAGCTGCATCACCACTGCCTGCCTCTCAACTGCCAGCCTCTCAACTGCCTGCCTCTCAACTGCCTGCCTCTCAACTGCCTGCCTCTCAACTGCCTGCCTCTCAACTGCCAGCCTCTCAACTGCCTGCCTCTCAACTGCCTGCCTCTCAACTGCCTGCCCCTCAACTGCCTGCCCCACCACAGGATGCTCCACAGATGTACAGCGGCTGGATTCAGGGGGAGAGATGGATGCATCCCACTACCACCGGGAGCTATTACCCTCCAGCAGCAGCAGCACCACCACCAGGGAGGCAATGGCTGCCCGGGAATGTGGCCACCAGCCAATATGGGCCATATTCCACCGATATGGATCTACCCTCCTGGATGGCTCCCCAGCATGGCCCCAGGTATGATCCCAGGTGGGGGCCAAGCACCTACCACTGGCCAAGGTATGACCCTTGGCCACTTGACTACCAACACCTGGGCCTGATTGGGGAGCCCCAGCGCCCTCAGCCAAGGGACTTGTTCACCCCACCACCTCAACCAGCACAGACATCAGTGGGCAGCAGTGGGTCCCTTGATGTGGTGGGCACCCACACACCGTCTGTGCAAGCCACTCCACCAACAGAAACAGCAGTAGCAGCCACAGCACACCCAGTACCAGCAGAGGAGACAGCAGAGGCTGGGGAGATAGAGGCTGAGGAGACAGCTGAAGCTGGGGAAACAGAGGCTGAAGAGACAGCTGAAGCTGGGGAAACAGAGGCTGAGGAGACAGCTGAAGCTGGGGAAACAGAGGCTGAGGAGACAGCTGAAGCTGGGGAAACAGAGGCTGAGGAGACAGCTGAAGCTGGGGAAACAGCACATGTGTCACCGGCCACTCCCATCTCCAGCAGTCAACGCACCCCAGATCTGGAGGCTGAGTGCATGGCCCTTCAAAGAGGACAGCTCCGGGCAACCCACACCACCAACGACAACCTCACGAGGAACCGGAGGGAATCCCGGAGGAACACGAACAGGTTGGAGACCAGAATCCAAGCTCTGGAGTCAGAGGTTGCCAGGGGGAACACACAACTCCACCAGATCCATACGGGGATGATGGACATGTTTGCACAGGTGCCCGTGGAGTTGCGAGAGATTAACCGCAGGGAGAACCTGAGGATGGAGAGGGAGAACCTGCGTTCCACAGAGGGGTCCACTGCACCCACCACCCCTTCCAGTGTTACCCCAGAAGCCACACCTAGGGGACAGAGGGTGACAAGGCAATCAGCCAGGGCATCCACCTCTGGCACCAAGTCTAAGGCCCCCCCCCCCCAAAAAAAAAAATGAAAGGCCCAACCTGTCATCTGCCCCCTCAATAAATGAAAATTGTGCTTTTGAATCCTGTCTGATCTGCTGTGTATTCACTTATGGATTGGGTGGCAGGGTTGTCTCCAATGCATTGCCAAACAATGCAGTGAACTCAACTCCTGCCTGGGGGAAATGTTTGTGTGATGTTACAACATGGGTTCACACACACCCACACCGTTGTCCAAATTCACCTGGCAACCCATCCCTGTAGCCATATAACACAACAGTGTTACATGGCCATGATGTGTGTCAGATTTGATCAGAACATACCCCTTAGCACAACAACTGGTGCAACACTGAACATTCGTCTGCATCAATTGTTGTGTTTGAGGGGAAAACCAAACTAACAGCTATGCGACTTCTTAGCAGCAGGGCCGGTGCAAGGATTTTTATATACACAGGCGAAGGTGCATTTTGATGCCCCCCCCGACACAATCCACCTGCCCCCCCTGACCTTACCACAGTCCCCTGCCCCCGCCCACATATTCACCTCCACAATGCTCCCTTCATCTCCACATTGCACCTTCCACAATGCCCCCTTCATCTCAGCATTGCCCCTTCCACAATGCCCCTTCATCTCCACATTGCTCCTTCCTTTGTGCCCCTTCATCTCCACATTGCCCTTCCATAATGCCCCTTCATCTCCACATTGCTCCTTCCTTTGTGCCCCTTCATCTCCACATTGCCCTTCCATAATGCCCCTTCATCTCCACATTGCTCCTTCCTTTATGCCCCTTCATCTCCACATTGCCCTTCCATAATGCCCCTTCATCTGCCCCTTCCATAATGCCCCCTCAGCTCCCTCCTTTATGCCCCTTCATCTCCACATTGCTCCCTCCTTTATGCCCCTTCATCTCCACATTGCTCCTTCCTTTATGCCCCTTCATCTCCACATTGCCCTTCCATAATGCCCCTTCATCTGCCCCTTCCATAATGCCCCCTCAGCTCCCTCCTTTATGCCCCTTCATCTCCACATTGCTCCCTCCTTTATGCCCCTTCATCTCCACATTGCTCCTTCCTTTATGCCCCTTCAGCTCCACACTGCCCTTCCATAATGCCCCTTCATCTGCCCCTTCCATAATGCCCCCTCAGCTCCACACTGCTCCTTCCTTTATGCCCCTTCAGCTACACACTGCCCTTCCATAATGCCCCTTCATCTGCCCCTTCCATAATGCCCCCTCAGCTCCACATTGCCCCTTCCTTTATGCCCCTTCAGCTCCACACTGCCCTTCCATAATGCCCCCTCAGCTCCACACTGCTCCTTCCTTTATGCCCCTTCAGCTACACACTGCCCTTCCATAATGCCCCTTCATCTGCCCCTTCCATAATGCCCCCTCAGCTCCACATTGCCCCTTCCTTTATGCCCCTTCAGCTCCACACTGCCCTTCCATAATGCCCCTTCATCTGCCCCTTCCATAATGCCCCCTCAGCTCCACATTGCTCCTTCCTTTATGCCCCTTCATTTCCACAATGCTCCCTACCTTGAGTCCCTGGTGGTCTAGCTCTAAGAGAGCTCTGTGCCTCCTTCGGCACAGAGCTCAGCCTCCCAGCGCTGTTCTCAGTAATGCAGAGCGCTGGGAGATGATGTCATCTCCCAGCGCTCTGTATTACTACAGAGCCTGGGTCGCTCTGCGTTGTGAGCGTCCCATAGACGCCGCGAGGGAGCGCTTGGTCGTGTAAACGAGCGCTCCCTCGTGGCAGATATAGTTAAAAAAAATAAAAAAAAAATAAAAAATATTTCTCAGCTTCTCCCTTTCCGGCGCCCCTCCGATGCGGCGCCCTAAGGCAGCTGCCTGTGCTGCCTTAATGGTAGCGCCGGCCCTGCTTAGCAGGGAAATAAAAAGCAGGACAGATTGAACATGCATCAATATGGTCTTTAAATCAAAATTCTATTGTGCAGCTGACATACTGGGGAACACAATGTACACCCTAGGATCTCAATGTGTGTGTTACACATTGTGATCCTAGGGTGAGCATTGTGTTCTCCAGCAAGTCAGTTGCACAACAGGAGTTTGAATCACAGCCTAACTTACTGCATAACCCAATGATCTTCCTAAGATTTAATTGTGTAGCACGCACATTGGAACCTTAGGCTGAGCACTGGCTTATGTATTAAAGGGATAGTAAACCTTGAAAATAAGTTCATTCTATATTGTAGCCCTTAAAAAAAACATGTAAAATGATATAAGTCTTATCTCCCAAATCATATATGTTTGGTAGATAAGACTGATATCATTTTTCATGTTTTTTAAAGGGCTACAATGTGAAATAAACTTATTTTCAGGGTTTACTATCCCTTTAAGTTGTGTTGTTGTTTAACTAAGGTTATAACACACTTCACCAGTGATAACACTTGTCCACATGGTTGTTTTTGTTGATGTAGCCCATGTACTGAGATATGACAACCTACAGCAATCTCAGGACATTGATTATATTGAGCAACACACAAACCATGGACATCACATCACAGTGGAAGTGTGTCCCCTGTATCACCAGCTAATCACTCACAACACACATCAGTGTATCACTGCCATCATGTCATTGCATGTATACATCACAAAGTCCACTCATGGTCAGGCAACTAGTGGACTCCTGTGATGTAAATCATGCCTTCCTTTGTATGAGGGATACTCTAGCCTTGGGTACGGTTCCACATTGACAGGTGTTTGATCCAACATTCATTCATACAGACACGGATTGAGTAGTGATGTTTCTTGTGTATTTAGCCAATATGCATTAAACACTTGTATGAGCACAAAAAGGTACATCTGAACTAAATAGGAATACATTAGAAATGCTAGTGAACTGCTCATGTGTTGTCCACATAGTTTGGCATCTGTGTATGAGCAGTCTTACTGTACAGGTCTGATACCTGGATGTTAGTACACACATTAATTTGTGTCCATATGTGAATGTTCCAGTAGAGGTTGCTGTGAACATCAGGTCAAACATTGCATCACCAACACAATCACTTGAAACGCCAAGGGGTGAGCTTCATGGAAGTGTTGTCCAGACTTCAGTCCAGTCATATGAAAACTCTTCTGTTCAAGGATGGATCGTGCTATGGATGCCTGTGGGACAAGAGGACAGGATTTGGAACATCACCCTCGAAGTGATCGTCATGCAACAGCTACAACATCATGATCCTCTTAATCTTTCCCATTACATAAGTCTACACAAACCACTGCTTTGTAATGTGTTGTGTACTGGTCTATGAACCATCATGGGGGGAACTAAGGGGATGTTAACCATCCTTAGGGATATTTGCCCCTGACACGGTTACACACATCAACAAATATGTCCTAATAGCTTCCTGACAACAATATATTTGGGCTGCCACTGTCAGAGACAGGCCAAATATGTTTGGTTCATGGAGCTAGTAGGACATATTTGTTAATGTGTGTATTTCTTTCTGGGGCACATATCACTGCACACACACACACACAGGGCAGCATGGTGTCCATGGAGATGTGATCCACATTTCATGAGCTCCATGTTGTGTAACACACTATTACTGTCGATCCACCCCTCTGCTGCTTTCTTCAACTGTAGCAAGCTACTGGTCCCATGTCCCCACGAATGCCCCCTGAACCCCTTATATGACAGAGTTCTATCCGATGCATTGGCTTGGATGAGACTCCCTTGCTACAGGGGTACCATGGTTGCTATGGGTCTGATCCTAGCAGAACACTTTAGTTGGTGCCTAGGGAGCTGTGGGATATGCTGAACAAGGTTAAAGTGTTGTACCTTGGTTTCCAGGGGGGGCATGCATGATATCCTTGAGGTAGCAGTATCAACATGGACGACAGGTTGTCAGATGTATTCGGAATCTCTAGGCCCAATCTGACTGGTCCACGGAATAGTTGATGCTGGTGGTCCATACTGCAGCCAGTGTGAGGGCTGTGTCACTGATCCTGTGGGGTGAAACAGAACATGTGTGTTGTGGTGGGTGTGTATGCATGGATTGTGTGCATACATGTATTATACTCACAGCAGAAGTGATCCCTGATCAATCTGTCCCTTGTCTGCATCCCTGTTGGGGTTTCCTCACACTCAACGATATCCACAGGGTCTTCAGGTCTGGGTGGGGGATGGACATCGTCGATAAGTCTGGTGTCCACCGCGATATTATGTAGGATGGCACATGCCACGATGATGTCGCAGACCTTGCCTGGTGCATACTGCAATGCTCCCCCCGATTGGTCCAGACATCGGAATCGGGACTTGAGGAGGCCGAAGGTCCGCTCAATGGCATTCCGTGTTCTGGCATGAGCCTGGTTATATCGTTCCTGGGCATCGTTTTGGGGATTGGCGACCGGGGTGAGGAGCCATGGCTTGCATCCATAGCCAGCATCACCTGTGGAAAGCGAGTGACATGGTGTGACAAGGAGCACATATTGTGTAAATGATGTTTTCTGTGGTGAACGTACTAGCACATGTGTATGTGGTGTCATTTGGTGCTGTTAACTCACCCAGAAGCCATCCGACTGTATAGGTCCCATTTTCGAAATCCCTCTGCACAGATGAATTTCTGAGTATATGTGAATCGTGACAGCTCCCGGGAAATTTCGCACAGACATTCATGATGGCCAGGTTGCTGTCACACACCATCTGCACATTCATGGAGTGGAAGTTTTTGCGGTTCAGGAACATATGTCCCTGACGTGCTGGTGCTTTGATACGGACATGGGTGCAATCTATTGCACCCATGACCCTGGGCATGCCTCCCCTTGCATAGAAGCCCTGCTTCAGATGTGTCAACTCCATATCGGTGATGGGGAAATGTATGTAGGTACTGGCCTTGGCTTTGAGGGCTGGCAAGACCTGGGCCAGCACCCTGGAGAATGTGGCCTGGGACATGCCAGATGCGTAACCCTCTGTCGACTGAAAGGCGCCACTTGCCATGAAGTGTATGGCACACAGGAGTTTTTGAAGGCCAGTTAGAGCATGGTTATGGGTGCATATGGGATCCACCTGCTCCTTGATGACCTCATACAGGGCTATGATGCTGTGTGGCCTCAACCTGTAGCGATCAATAACCTCGTCATCGGTCATTCCAAAGAGAGTGACCCTTGGGCGGTATACCCTGGGCCTTGGTGGTCGTCTATGCATCCTGGGTTGCTGCAGGGGTCCCTGTGGCAGCTGGGGAGCATCCTGTTGCTGCAGCTGTGCATCTGCAGGCAGGTGTCCTCCGGGTGGGGATGGGCTCCTGTGTGGCTGCTGAGCCAGAGCCTCCTCACTTGCAACAGGTGGAGGCTGTTGATGAGGCGTGCTTGGAGGTTGCTGATGTTCCCCAGCTCTCTCCCTTGCACGCCTTCTCCGCAGCATTCGCAACAATATGTAACCCAACATACTGTTTGCGCTCTCTATCTGTCTCTCTCTATCTCTCTCTCTCTCTCTCTATCTCTATTGCTCTCTATCTCTCTCTCTCTCTCTCCCTCCCTGAGTGGAAAACAAGCCACAAGTGAGTGTGTTGAGTTGTCCCTTTAAGTACTTGCTAGGGCGTTGTGTAGGTGTGTTGATGAGGTGAGTGCTGACCAATGGTGAGTTGTTTTTGTCCAGGTAAGTGTTAGCAGGTGTGTGTGTGTTATAAGATGTGGTGTGTTGTGCTTGTTCTGTGTGTGCCATTTGCGGATGTGCAGTTGTGGGGTGCAGGTCGCGTGTTGATGTTGACCAGGTGAGCTTGTATTTGCAGATGTCCACTTTGTGTGATAACCCCCATTGTTCCGTGCCATGCTGTGTTGTTGTTTTTTTGTGTGTCGTTGTCCCTGTGGTGTTGGTTGTTGTTGTGTGTGTAGTGATTTGTGTTGTGTGTGCATGTTTTTGTGTTGTTTTGGCATTGCACGGGTTAATTTTCCCATTTACATGGTTGTGCGGTAAGCATTTTGTGTCTTTTCCTCTGTAACGGGTGTTTCGTTTTGGCCGTTAAGTGTCTAACGTGTGTGAAAAGTGGGTCTTAACTTTTAGCCGTTAGGTGTGTCTTTTTTTCAGCCGTTATCAGTACCGCAAGCCTTTGAATAGCTCTGGGGTATGTTGTTCCATGCGTCTGAATGCACGCAAGTGTATCGGCCGTAAGGATTCTACAACTGCCGTTAGCTGTTGTTTAGACGGATCTTTGAATTGCAGCATGGGACTTAACGCACCCGTTAGTGATTTTTTTTGCTAACGGCTGCCTTTAAATCTAGGCCACAATCTTTAGCTTCACTAAGTCCACATCTGGAGACTAGCTGCTTAGTAGTGCTAGTCGCCAGAATAATTACCTTATTTAATAGATTTCTGCTCTCTTCCATGGGTGACAGGCAGGACGGAGTGCGGACATCTTGCCATTGTGACGTCCGCACCTGCGCTGTCAGTCCCAGCCGGAGCCAAATGGCTCCTAGCAACGCCTCCTAGACCCGACTGGGACTGACAGCACAGGTGTGCGGACGTCACAATGGCAAGATGTCCGCGCTCCGTCCTGCCTGTCAGTCAGGGAAGAGAGCAGAAATCTATTAAATAAGGTAATTATTCTGGCGACTAGCGCTACTAAGCAGCTAGTCACCAGATGGGGACTTAGTGAAGCTAAAGATTGGGTCAGGTGGTAGTTTCACTTTAAAGATATGCACTTTTATTCTAGTTTTCTTTACAAATATATCTGTGAATATTATAGGATATATTTAATTTAATACTACACATAGAGGGCATGTCTTGTTTTTAATATTAGTTAATTCCCATTTCTGTCAGGTAATGTGGTATACATGGTAGATATAATTTCCCTGGGACCCATGTTATGCAGTACTATGTTATTGCAGTATAGGTTATTGCAGCTCAAACGTAACATTTTGTAGTGCAGTAGCTCCATGGCTTGAAACGATCAACTAATCGGAGCAGTCCACAGAGTGCTGTAGCAACAGCTTCACCACAGAATTTCAGAGCATGGAAGTACAGCACCCCCCACCAAAAATGAAAATTTGAACTGCAATAACTTTTCAATATATCATCTCTCAGCAGTTAGGGTATGTTTTACTCAGCAGGATAAACCCTGAAATACATATATTTTCAATATTAAAGTGATAGTAAGATATAACTTTAAGTGCAGCTCAGATTGTTCAACAAAATGAATAGTACTGCTGCCTGATGCTCTTACTTTTCAAAACTGTTTAGTTACAATGTAATTTTATGGTGAAGTTCATCCCTCACGCCCCTTTTGCCTCCCCTCAGATTTGAAGTACGGTCACTTGACCGGACAGATCACAACAAGGGACAATCTTCCCTCAGTCAGTATAAGGAAAACCTGCCCTCCTTGTTGAACTGAAGATTGTCCCTCATTGTGATCTTCAGATGGATCTCAGACTGAAATGCTTACTTCGGCAAAAGGGCAGTGAGGGATCAAATTCAGAATATAATTACATCGTAGCTAAACAGTTTTGAAGAGTAGAGGCAGAGTGAAGAGGCAGCAGTACTATTCATTATGTTAAACAATCTGAGCTGCATTTAAAGTGATATATTAATATCCCTTTATGCATTACTATACCTTTAAAAATTGTTGTTGGGTAAGTCAGTTTTAGCTTCCATTTTTTAAAATGTATAAATTCTCTTATGGCACATTTTATATCCCAAGACAATTATTCCCCTTCACCACTAAGTCTGTGTAAAGTAAGGGTGGAGCATTACAATTGTCCAGAGGTGAAATTGAGCCCCTGTGGTCTTAGCTTTTAAAATAATTCCTGCGTAATTTCAAAAGAACCTTAGATTTTTGTTGCGAGAGAGACAAAAAAATTATTTGTCCTTATCAATTGCTTTAAAGGGATAGGAATAGATGAATAAAAATGCAGCTCCGATTGATTCTCCTATAACGTTGGTCATGTAGAGCTGCATTTCAATATTTTACTCTTTGTAGTTCAAGTAATTCAATTCTAAAGGATCCCCCTCCTACCCCTTTTACCTACCCTTAGCCGCCTCCCCTCAGATGTGGAATCCGGTCCTGAGAATGGACAGTGCACAGTGAGGGACAATCTTCATCCACTAAGTATAATGAAAACCCTGTCCTCCTCCTTGACAGAGGGCAGGATTTTCTGTACTCAATGAAGATTGTCCCTCACTGCACACCATCCGGCAGGCTCAGAGAGGCAGCATGACATAGGTGAAAGGGGAGGGAGGGGGATCATTTAGAACTGAATTACTCTTCAACTACAAGTTGTAAATATTGAAATACAACGCTACATGACCAACGTTATAGGAGGATCAATCAGAGCTGCAGTTTTATTCATCAATAATTATACCTTTAAATAGGGATGCCTTGTTAGAAAGCAAACATGGGCTGCATAAAGAACTGCCACTACGACTTTAAATGAAATCCATTGAAAACTACTTAATGGATTTGTATGAAATTAGCAGTATGTAGGGGCTAGCAATAAAACTCTGAATCCAATATTTCAGGGAAATTCATTATTCCCTCCAAAAGGCAAAAGTATTTGCAAAATCACATTTAACATAGAAAACCTTCCTTATGAACTTCACAATGACAGCATTACTTTACTGCCATAATTCGTGTAACCCTAGAATAAAATGTGTTAATTGGTGCTAAATCCTACCCCGTGGCAAATGGCCCACAATCTTTGAGTGTTTAAATTGTCCATCCATATTACTTTCTACTGTGAAACTACCAGTGTATTATAGGATCCAATAATCAATCTACAATTGAATGAAGGCTCTTTGTTATTTGACATTTTTTTTTATTATAACTTTTGATTGCAGCAATGTAATTTACTGACAATTTGGATTCCAGGTCAGACTGGGAGTTCCTTTAAACACTACTAGTTTCATAAAATTATATGTATAGTTTCCGAGTACCAAACTGCTTAACCCCTTAACTCCCGTTGTCATGCTGGGACCATCGTCTGTGAATTAGACTTAAAGGGATAGTAATACTTTATTATTACTATCCCTCATATTGTAGGTATTTGCAAAATAAGTTAATAGTCCCCAGGTTTATCTCCCAAACCTTTATGATTTGAGAGATAACCAAAGGCAAAGTCCCCCCCCTCCCTCCCCCTTCCCTGAAGTCAGCGTTGTGCTGACTGCAGGGATATCTGGTCTGTCTTTCATCATGGTGCTCTGCAGCAGAGCCGCAATCACGTTAGTGACAAAGAATTATTTCACTGAAACGGTCTTCTACATGTACTTGCAAACCAACCACATGTAGAAGACCGTTTCAGTGAAATAATTCTTCTTCACTAACGGCATCTTAGCTCAGCTGCAATGCCACAAGCCTGTCTTACGACAGACTTCCCCTGCAGTCAGTACAACGCTGACTTCAGGGAAGGGGGAGGGAGGGGGAACTTTGCCTTCTGTTATCTCTCATAACATAAAGGTTTGAGAGATGAACCTGGGGACTATTAACTTATTTTGCAAATATCTACAATATGAGGGCTGGTAATAATAAAGTATGACTATCCCTTTAAAGGGGAACTATCACCCCAACTAAAGTCCACCCCACCTAATTATGCATTGAACGATAAGCTTAGTAATCAAACCGTTATGTAGAATAAAGACAACGTTAGTCAAAAAACCTACCTCAGCCGACACTGATGGCCAGGCAACAGCGCAGACATCTTTGCTTGCAGATGTCTGCATACCTGCGCCATCAGTCCCAGTCTCCTCTAGGAGGTGTTGCATGGTACCTTAAGGTAAGAGAAAGCACTGACGGCGCAGGCGCGCAGATGCCTCTAGAGCTCTGTAGTCTGGCCATTAGTGTCGGCTGAGGAAGGATTTCTAACTAACATAGTCTTTATTCTGCATAACACTTTGATTGTTATAGCAGAACTTTCACCTCTGTATGTTTAACGCTACACAGTTTAGTCTGAAGTCGAAAGTTAGTTTTATGTAATTATAAAGTTTCAAAACGATGCAGAGAAGTATAAAAGTACCTTTGAATTGGTCCATAGCAATGAGGTAGAGCGGCGCCGTGTCTGTGACGTGTACAAGGATTGGCATCTCCCTCCCATTATGTACAGTTCAGTGGGTGTTGAAAGCACGTCCCCTTTTTCCCTCACAAGAGCGCAGTGGGCAGGATTGACAGTCTTCTGGGAGGACCTAGCAAGCACTGCGGGACAGGACCACTGACATCACATGGCACATAGAACAGGATGAATATCTCTTCACTATGTAATTTGCTTCCAAAAAAAATACCCATATTACAAGTTGTATGTGCCTAAGGAACGAAATCAGCTTTACATGAACGTAGTTGAATGTTCCGCTTTAAACTTATCGCTAGATACCTAATAAGGCGGGGTGGACTTTATTTGGTGATTGTAACGAGATCCTAAGTCCGCGGATGGACGTAACTCGTTCTGCCGGGTTTCTCAGCCTGCCTGTCGGCTACGATCTGGTAGCCAGCTCACTCTCCACACGTTCCCAAAACTTTCCTGGAAAGGGGGTCAAGACAAGACCCTTGATTCCTTCCCCAAAGTAACACACAGGAGCACTGTGAGCACTACCAGAGTCTGAGACTGGCCACTCCAAGACAAGAGCAGTCACTATCAGACCCATGTTCGGCAAGGAGGGACACTTGATCAGTCACTTATGCTGGCTTGCCGAATGAGATTAAAGTGGTCCTTAACAGGTGTCTACTCCCCAGGACTGCTGCATTAAGGGGTTAAAAAATAGATGTCTCCAGTTTGGCACTATAAGAAGCTTTAGTCAGATCTACAGCCTAAACTAGCCTGCGGATAGCCTAACCTCACTATAATGTAATGAAAAGGAACCGACTGCAGTTGTATTCTTATGCAGTAACTGAAAGGACAGAGAACCTGGATGGTACTGTTTCTATCAGGAACCTATGACAAAATGAAATAAAGCTAAGTAAATATGTTTGTATATAAGAAAACAATATGTATTAAATATATTTAGCTATGGTTTATAATTTTCTGTATACGTTACAAAATATATATAAAAAAATGTCAGTTTTCAATTTCACAATGTACAAAAAAACTGGAATAATTCTGGAGCAAACCAATTGCAACCTAGGGGACAAATAAAAATTCCAATTTAATTAAATGTGATTTTAACCCCTTGATTGCTAGAGAGGTCTCCAACGCATTGAGAAACAATGCGTAGAGACCTCTCTAGCATTCAAGGGGTTAAAAGCTCTGTTTGAATCAATGGGAGTTTTGAGAATGTTAATTATTCCCCTGTGGTGCAGTTGGTTTCACCCAGATTTACTATGATTTTCTTCTGTGACTAAAGCTACAAAAGCAAACTCCAAATACAATCTAAACATAACATTTTTCTATTGAAATCCCCAAGCCATATAATAATATCATCAGGGCAAAACATATAATATCATTCTGCTTAGCAGGGACCAGACATAAATTGGGCGCCAGGAGATTTCATAACAAACTAATAATGATGTTACTGTGAAGGCAAATCGACCCCTGAACTGACTCCATTCATTAGCGATTCAATAGACAAGGTTATGGGATTCCTAGCTGGCCTTCCCATCACCCTGCAATATGTAATTACCCCAGTCCTTTCCTTAGGATTTTATAGCAGTATGGGTTGTCTTAACTCATTGAGTGTCAGGTCTGAGAAGAACCCAATTCAAGAAAGAAACGCTCA
This sequence comes from Rhinophrynus dorsalis, assembly GCA_037306005.1. Taxonomy (NCBI): domain Eukaryota; kingdom Metazoa; phylum Chordata; class Amphibia; order Anura; family Rhinophrynidae; genus Rhinophrynus; species Rhinophrynus dorsalis. The sequence goes on along the minus strand of CM074718.1, from coordinate 95,673,594 downwards.
TTGGGGCATATGTATTAAAATAAAAATGACTGGGCAAGTCAACAACACCACAGATAATGAATAAAAAAACAACTTCACTTAATGTGGGCTTTTAACTACTTGAACGCTACAGAGATCTACTGGGCATGCATTGCAAATCTCTCTAGCACTGAGAGGGTTTAAAGCATCATTTAAAATCACTGGAGATTTTTGTTTGCTCCTTGTGGTGAAAGTTGGGTTGTCCCAGAATCACTCCATTAATTCTTTGAGTGGCAGAGGGGCACGCAACTCATTACAAAGCAATGTGTTGCGTACCCCTCTGGCACTCAAAGGGTTAAGCTTTGTGCATATGTCTTTCAGTGCAAAGGAAGGGGAATAAGGTAGTAAGGGACCGGGGCATATGGGTTAACATAAAAGTGGAGCAATTCTGGGGAAAACCAACTACACCAAAAGGACCAAATAAAAATGTCAATTGTATGGGGTTTTCAAGGAGTTAACAGCCCCATTTAAATCAACGAGACATATTGGAATTTGTATGTGTTCCTTATGGTACAATTGGTTGGCCCCAGAATTGCTCTGTTTTTTCATTTATTCATATATGCCACTATCTTGAAGGTGCACATTCCTATATCTTTACTAAAGATTGTTCCAACCCTGGCCAGTATCTCCAGGTCATCTATCCAATTGCCCTCACTCTTACACAGTGAGATAGATAATTCCCTCATATAGAGCTGATGGAACCTCCAGTAACTTGAATTCAATTATCCCTAACCTCTAAGCCCTGAACTAACGCACTAGAAAAGAGTCCATTATCTTCCTCCCCAGCGGTTACTAATCCAAGCCACAAAACCAGCTCAGCTAGACCTCTTTCTGTCCATTATTATACAACCTCTGATCTAATCCAAGCTCATCATGAGATCAAGCAACACTCCGTCTGGTTAATGCTCTGCAGCAAAGAGAGCAAAGTACACTTGGGGCCAATACAGTAAGAAGAAAAGAGGTGATAAAGGTGATAGAGTGGAGATAACTTCTCCAGTGATATCACTTCTCCAGTTCCTATGTTATTCTATACAGCCTATTCACTAAGATATACAAAGCTGAAGAAATCTTAGTGCATAGGCTCCATAGAATAACATAGGAATAGGAGACATGCTATCACCAGAGATTTCATCTCCACTTTATCACCTCTTTATCGTCTCTTTATCACCGCTTAGTGAATCTCCCCCTGGAGTAATTCTGGGGCAGAGGACAAACAGAGCAGTGTGCAATGCATTGCAAGGTAGCATGTCTGAGAATCCTCTAGCATTCAAGGGTTTAAAATCCCAGTTTAAATCCACGATAGATTCCATTGCACCATCATGGTGCAGTTGGTTTGCTCCATAAGAGTACCTATTTACTTATTGAATATGGACCCTTAAAGCCTAATGTTTAAAAAAAAAGGGGAAGAATTCTGGGGCAAAGCAACTGAAGCAGAGGGGAGGAATAAAACAATCCCACTAATTTAAATTGGACTTTTACCCCTTCAACTGCCAGAGATGCACAATCAGTTGGAAACATCTCTAGCGCTCAAGGGGTTAAAAGACACTTTTAAATCAACTGGGGGAATGTTGACTTACCCACTATGGTGCAGTTGGCTTGCTCCAAAATGATTCCATCTTCACCCTCTTTATTGCTAGTCTAAACCCTATAGGCTTTGGAGCAGCGACAGTTAATCAAGTTCACTCCAAGGGCTGCAAATGTGACCATCAAATACACCAAATGACTAAAAACTTTATTTAAAAGGTCAAAGCATTGGCTGAAAAAATATATTAACCTTAAATGCTAGAGAGGACATTGTTGCATTGTTTTGCAATATGCAATGGTGATTGTACTGTTCTGTTTTGCTTTTACTGCTCCAGGAAGTCAGCATTGTGAGGAGGAAAGTAATGTTAATTTGTTCTTACTTGTGTTTTTGCTACCTCTGGAAAATGTTTTCATTTATTACTGCACTCTGATTGGACAGTAGACCAAGAACCGAGAATACAACTGGCAGAGACAAAAGAGAACAAAATAACTGGCATCACCTGTAAAATGCAGACTTACTGGAGAATTAAGATGAAATAGTCAGTCCTGTGCTTTTCCATATTTGAAGTTCTACAAGTCTGCTTGTTCGTGTAAGAGCCACTTATGTTGTTATTGCTTATTAAATCCCAAGGTAATTCTTAAATATTAATCCTCTTTATGTTTACTGAAATCATACAGAATAAGGAGCAAAAGCACTATGCACACACTGAAAGTGATGCACTGAGAAGAACTGGATGCAGTTCTGAGGAAAATCAACTGCATAGCAGAAGACAAATCAAAATTCCCATTGATTTTAAGGTGAAAATTTTATTCTTTTACAAAGTCTGCTCTTATTGGAACAGGTTTAGTAAAAGTCTGGGGCTGCAGTGTGTAGCCCCCAAATGTTTCCTGTCAGGCATCAAGGGGGTCAGAAAACTCCTTGGCTGGAAGGGGGATGGAATATAACTCATTGCCAAGAACTCTGCAGGTTGCATTCACAGCCTCAATAGACCTTTAGTGGTGAGGTATGCCCACTATTAACAGCTATGGAGGCTGTGCACACAGACCAATTACACAAAACTGTGGTACATCAGATTTCAGTCTCTATTGTGGGACCAGCGAAGAAGCCCATTGTGGGTCTCTTTTCAGATCCCCATTCTGCTCAACAATTAGTCTACCGGTGGTCACAGTTTAAACCCAACTTCAAAAGCAGGTGATAGTGCCATAGTGACAGATGCCCTTTAATTGGGGCTCTTAACCTTTTACATGTTAGCAAGTTCTTCAACACATTGCTTCTCTATGCATTTGAGACCTCTTTAGCATTCATGGGGCTAAAAGTCCCTTTTAAATAAATGGGAATGGGAATATGTAGGAATGTATACTTATCCCCTATGGTGCAGCTGGCTTGTCAGATAATTAATCCAGTTCTTGCTACTACATCAGCCTCTCTGTGTTTATGTCAGGTTGCACTCATTGATAGAAATCCCAGTTTTTATGGATGTGTGGAAGCTTCCATTTATTATGATTCCAATGCATGCTTCACTGTTTGGTCCCAACACATCTTAAAATGGGCGAGTTACTGAGTAATGTGAACACATGTATTATAAGAACACGTGTACCTTCACTGGGCAGATAAACATATTTTTCAGTTACACTGGGTAGCCTATGTCCATTTCTAAATACATATTGATGGAAATAAAAATATATTATGAAACACCTCAAAAAATAAAACTCTGTTTACTATTTTTGAAAATACCTTTTTTTGTCACTAAATATTAATCACTTGATTTTTCATAGTTATCAAAGAATACAAGAAACAGAATAAACATTAAAGTGGACCTGTCACTCATCTCTCATTTTTCCCTAGTGCATTATTACATGTCCAATGACCTTCCTATCTCTCCTATCTCTCAAAGAAAGCTTTATCCACATTATATTTTCTTACCTTTTCTAGCACTTTTATTATTCTGGAAGGGAGATGCCATGTTGCCCTCAATGTCATGGCTTTTAGGCAGCTCCATTGTGTCTCACTGCCCTCTCAAACTTTAAATCTTGTTGTCCTACATATCATACAACGAGCACAGTTAGCATGAATGCACTTACAGTATAACTTTGTTCATACATAAAATGTGTATTATAGATTGTAGTTAAATCCCTACAATACTGCTAAAAAAACACATTTTTCCAGTCATGAGCTGATAATATATGAGAAAGCAAACCAGCTGATATAGCTGACGGTTACATTCACAGACAGCAATATTGTTGAGGTTTAACCACAGTCCTGAAAAAGATGTTCACCTTGGGAGCAAAGATAAATTGCTCAATGTCTGCTTTTAATAATAAGCTGGGAACAAATATATATAAATCTTTAGCCTCTTTGCTCCAAACCCTTTTATGTGGTATAAGTGGAGCTATAGATCAGTTTATACTGGTCAACATATCACGTACATGTTGTCGTGACCCTAGGTCATGACCTATTCATCCTGAAGCCTATTGGTCATTTACCATTTTTAGTCTGGCACCATGTTTCCTTGTGGCTTGATTATTGAGCTTGTTTGCGTGTATATGCTTCTGTTCCTCTATGCTGGTTACTGATGTCTGGATTTTCCTGACCGTGTTCATGTCTTCCAATTTGGAGTATCTGCTGGTACCCTTGACCCATCTATATTTCTGACCTCCTGCCTTGACCCGGATTCTCCTCCGACTATTCTCTTCGTCTCTGGCCCCAGCAGATTATCCTGCCTTGCTCGGCTTGGTCTGATCATCCCTCCTGCTGCTCTCTGTCTTCATTGTCGTCTAAGAGCTGATCTCCACACATTCCAACGCATCGCAGCTACATTCCCATGGCTCAGACCACCTGGTACTGTGCTCCTGCATCGCCAAGCTACCTTGATTCATTTTGAGATTGACTTAAATTCATCTGATCTACAGTCCCGCTGTGATTGTGTATCACCAGGCTATATTGCTACATTATAAACTTTCTACAATTCATCTGTTTACCAGCCCCGCTGGGCAACTATACCACAAGTTTATCTGCCACTCAGAGACTGACTTAAATTCATCTGATCTGCAGTCCCTCCGTGATCCGGTACTGCCAGGCTATCTTGTTGTGTTGTAATCTCTCAGCTATTCATTTAATCTCCAGCTTCCTGAGCTCTGTTCCAGCTTCTGCTATCAGGTTCACTTCTCCGATCAACTATTATCCTTTGAGTGGACTCTGAATTTTCCCCCTGATCTGCAGTCATATGGTGATTGCCTTTGTGGATCCCCCTGTCATTGGCATATAACTGAGAGGTTTGTACCATAATCCTCAGTTCAGTTGAAACCAGCCCTCAGCGTTTCCTACATCGCTCCTCAGCTTCGCTCCCCAGCTCCGGTTGTACGATACTGGGCACTTCGGATGTGACTCATGTCAGGCCATATGAGACTTATACATGTATCAGTCTTTACACATGAAGCCTTCTATGCATGCTCGCTATTCTACTAACAGTCAGAATCGAGGGGGGGGGGGATTCACTAAGAGGTGATAAAGAGGGGATGAAGTGGAGATGACTTCTCCAGTTTATCACTTTTCCAATTCCTACAAAGCGTGCCTGCCTCAAACCAGGCACACTATGTAGGCCATTCTCATGAAGATTCTCATTGTATGCCATGCTATTTCAGCTCTGCAGACGAACCGTCCAGTCCCGGGACCAGAATCTAAGTCTGTCAGCTAGAGCGCTGATGTGAGTAAAAGGGGAGGGAGGGGGATCTTTATAAAGCGATTAAATGCAAACTATACAAGTTATGGAAATAAGACAAAGATCATTTGCTTTATTTATTTCATTGTAACAATGTTAAAGTTTGTTAAAATAAAGTATTACTATCCCTTTAAAGGGATAGTAATGTTTCGTAATAAAAGCAGCTCTAATTAATCATCATAGTATTTGGAGAGTGTTATTTCAATTCTGTCAGAGTTGTAGTTCAAGAGTAATTCAAAAGTATCCCCCTCCTGCCCCTTTTACTGATGTAACACTGCTCAGCCAGATCAGAAGGGAGGTGCCCAGGTAGACTGCAGAGATGGACAATCTTCAAATAATATAAAGAAAAAACCTGAAAAACTTGTCAAGGGGGGCAGGGCTTTCATTGTTCTCATAGGAAGAAGATTGTCCCCTTCTGTTATCTGTCTGGTCAATGGACTGGATTCCACATCTGAGAAGAGATGGCTTACACTAGGTAAAAGGGGAGGGAGGGGAAACTGTTCTTGTGAATATATCTCAAACCATAAAGGTTTGAGAGATAAGACTTATATCGTTCTTCATGTTTTTTTAATGCCTACAAAATAAAATAAAGATAAAACAAAGTATTACTATCCCTTTAAATTTTATTTTATTTTGTAGGCATTAAAAAAACATGAAGAATGATACAAGTCTTATCTCTCAAACCTTTATGGTTTAAGAGATATTCACAAACAAAGTATCCCCCCCCCCTGTTCAACCAGATCAGAAGGGAGGTGCCCAGGTAGACTGCAGAGAGGAACAATCTTCAATTAAGATAAGGGAAAAAGCTGAAAAACTTGTCAAGGGGGGAAGGGCTTTCATTGTTTTCATACAAATAAAATTGTCCCTTTCTGTTATCTGTCTGGTCATACAACCAGATTCACATCTGAGAAGAGATGGCTTACACTAGGTAAAAGGGGCGGGGAGGGGAACTTTGCTTGTGATTATCTCATAAACCATAAAGGTTTGAGAGATAAGACTTATATCATTCTTCATGTTTTTTTAATGCCTACAAAATAAAATAAAGTTAAAACGAAGTGTTACTATCCCTTTAAAGGGGAACATTTCACTGTTAATAAGTTGCTCTTAATTTTTTAACACACTGACTTATCAATATATATATATATATACACATTTTGTTAATTTATCAACATTTTCCTGTATATATCGATCTGTCTCTAGGTCACACTGCCTCAATGCAAACAATAGACATTGATAAGTGTAAATGAGTCTTAATCAACACTAGTCTTTATCAGATTGGAAACTAAAACAAGTAGCAGTAGATTTAACATACATTGTATGCAAATAAAAGCAGTTAATAGAAATAAATATTGTTTGAAGGTACCTAGGTAAGTCCCTCTGATATATTAAGATACACTTATTCTTAGAGTACAGTTCTCCTTTAAAAAGAAGATTGAACATTCCCCAGGTACAAGAGTGAGCAAGAAATATTTCTAAATGTCTACATGGCATATAACTGCCAGTCATTTTGCATACCCTAGCAAAGGTCAATTGAGACAGGATGGCTATCTTTAACATCTGCCTGCTTTTGTTATTAATGTATTTTATTCTTCACATTTTCTGAAGAGAACTTCAGATACTCATCCAATAGTTAGTCTTATTTTCCATCTAGCCAGATAATCCCCAGTGTAAATCCCTTGCATCTTGAATCTACTATCTGAAGACTTTTCATAAAATGGTGGAATACTTCCAGTTGATTTATGTGATAAATATTTATAGGGAGGGATTTTAAGAAAAAACAAAGCAGTTACATTTTAATGTATTTTTACTCTATAAAAAACTCTAGGTCAAAAACATTTTATAGATTCAGCATAAATAAATGAGACACCTTTTTTTTTTATCAAGAATGATATTTTTAGGAATGCTTTCAGAATCAAATCTTGATCCTCAAGTCAAACAGTTCACCTGAACTGTATGAAAGTTCCATCAAAAACATAGTACATTGTGCTGTAGAAACGCAAGGCTGCTACTGAAAATAATTGTAACTGTACATTCACTCTGTCAACTTTAGCGCAGAGCTGTTAATTGCAAAATGCAGCTTTGTAAAATTAATTACCCCTAGCGGCTGTCACAATGGCAATTACTGCCTCACAGAATGCACCAGAACACAGCATGCTGCAACTTCTTTTTACACTTACAATTAAATTTGTGGAAGTAAAATATATCTCACTACTTGAACTGTATTTGATCTAGAATCATATACATACCTTTTAAATGTATCTAGTATTTTCAACATCAGGTAGGGTTTATGGACACCCATAGTTGAGTTATAGCAAAGGTAGTCTTTGAACCTCTAAAAATGACTTCTCCTGAGTTATAGAAACTGGGCTACAGGTACTTCAAGAGAAGTCACAGGATAGAAGCACTCTATGGATCCACAATCTCACGAAGTGCCAGTAATACAACAATTGTAAAAAATCCTCAGAACTATTGTAAAAAATATTAAAAATATGTTTCCAAACAGGAATGGAAGCAGGTACAGGAAAAACATATGACCCGCCCTGGGGCGGGAGAATTAATGCCTCCTAAGTACTAGGGGTGGTGAATCTTTTTGCCTCAGAAATTATGCGTGTGAAAACTTCAGTTTTTCTGCTTTTTTTTCAATTTTCACATTGCATCAATATCAGGGACAATATGTAGTTTATCTCTGCTAGCTAGTGTAGGCACACAGACATTGTTAGGTGTCCTGTAGTTCACTTAAGGGCTCTCCTGCCTCACAGGACCTCCAGCTCCCAGAGCCATATTTTCCAATAGGGGGCTCAATTCAGCGCTAAATAAAAAAAATAGACGTTGTGGTTTTTTGGAGTCAGGTTTTAGTATCCTATTACCAGACTTGTGAAAACAAAATCAGCGGTAATTATACACACTGCCAGTCAAAAAAAGCACATAGGAAACAACTAAAAACAGCGTGCAAGTAGCATTCTATTACCCACGCTCAGTATTACTGCCTGTTTTGTGGTTACATTTTCTGTTGTTAATCCTGCGCCTCAGAGTTCAGGCATAGAAGCCGAAATGATGGTTTCAGAACCATCATTGTTCTAACAAAAACAGTGCAGAATACAGTATACATCATAGAAATCAGACATAGAGTGCCCCCCTTTGACATATTAACCCCTCCCCTTTGAAATTCTAATTATAGTGCTTTCACCATTTTAATTTGACAAATATCGTTCACATTCAACTTTTTAACCCCCCCTTTAAACTCAGACTTATAGTGCTCCCATGACTTTCTTTTGCCATTTAAATTCGACATTGTTCTTCTGCTATTTTTTTTACATGCCCTTGTTGTATTTGTATTGCATGATTAACCCTATGAGTACCAGAGACATAGCAATGCAATGTGTTTACTACCCCTCTGGTACTCATAGGGTTAATAGGCAAGGTATGCGGCTGCATACCTTGCCTGTATATGTGTATTATTATTATTTTTTTTATTTCAATTTTAATTGTATATCAAATAAATAGTTCAGACCTGAAGGGGGGGTATCAGGTCCCCCATCCTGACACCCTCTATCATTTATCACCTATCCAGAAGGATAGATGATCAATGCGCATGACATATGTTATATGGGCTTTCTTATAACATCTATTATTATATTTATTTAATTATTTTTAAATAAAGAGCATATAACCTATGTTTAAGATAGGTTATATGCACTTTTTTTTATAAATATAACTTTCAGACCTCGAGGGGGCACCAGGACCCCTCCTGACACCCTCCTAACATCTATCCAGAAGGACAGATGATCCGTGTGGCGACTTTTTAAATAAGACCCCTCCTGATATCCCCCCTATCATGGATCATCTATCCAAAATGATAGATGACACATGGGGTGACCCCGAAGGCATTTTCTGCCTTCTTTAGTACTGTAGCAGCTGATTCATTGATGACCTGGGTGACTGATTCATTGATGAAAGCGCTGCTCTTTCTAAGAATGACCCGGTGCCAGGGTTCATTCATTCAAGGCAGCGCTTGTACTGGAAGTGGCTTATACAGCAGCTCCAGTATTAAAGAAGGCAGAAAATGCATCCATGATAGGGGGGATATCAGGAGGGGTCCTGGTGCCCTCCTCAAGGTCTGAAAGTTGTATTTATTTTAAAAAACAGCAATGGTCACCTGCATGGATAACCTATCCTAATGGATAAGTTATTCATGCTAGGGGGGTGTCAGCAGGGGTCCTGATGCACCCCTTGAGGTCTGAATGATATTTTTAAAATATATATAATAGACATTATAAGAAAGCCCATATAACATATGTTACATGGGCTTTAGTGAAAATGCCGACAATTGTTGCCTGCATTGATCACCTATCCTTCTGGATAGGTGATTAATGCTAGAGGGTGTCAGGATGGGTCCTGATACCCACCTTGAGGTCTGAACTATTTATTTGGCATACAAATAAAATGTAATAATAATAAAAAATATAATAATGCACTTTTACATTAACCCTATGAGTACCAGAGGGATAGCAAACACATTGCAATGCGTTGCTACCTCTCTGGTACTCATAGGGTTAATCATGCAATACAACAAGGGTATGGTGAAAAAAATTGTAGAAGAACAATGTCGAATTTAAATGGAGAAAGAAAGTCATGGGAGCACTGTAAGTCGAATTTTAAATTTTAAAATGTTGAATGTGAACAATATTTGTCAAATTAAAATGGTGAAAGAAAGCATTATAATTCGAATTTCAAAGGGGGGTTAATATGTTGAAGGGGGCACTCTATGTCGGATTTTAATAATGTGGGGAACACATCTAATGCTAAACTTAATCTTTCTTGAAATTTTGTGTGTGTGTGTTTTTTTTTTTTTTTTTTAAATAAAAGCAGACAGCGCTAGTTTTGTTGGTTCATAGAAATGTGTTGTCTGCGCTGGTTTTGTTTTACTGTGGTTGTGCAATAGAATACCGGTGTAAGAAGTTTGCAAAATACACGTTGCTTGTTTTTAACGTAACACCGGTTTTAGCACGGGTAATAGAATCGAGCCCAGGAAGAGTAGGCAACTGCCCAGAGCTCCAAATTTTAATGGTGCCTTAGTAGTGCTGGTCACCCACATTCTGAATTGTGGGTGTGGCCAGAGCTATCTTAATGTCACTGCAACCGTTTTATACCCATGTACAGGCTATTATTTATCTCCCTTGGATACTAGAGAGATAGGCCATGGTTATTTCTTGTGCCAGGAAATAGTGGATGGGACTGGGGTCATGTGAGGAGTAGGGTGTGTGGTCATGGGCAGAGTGCCTACAGTGCCTTGCCTAGGGGAGCCTAGTATATATATCTGGCCCTGCTAGCAGCCCCATATTCTAGGTATGAATTTGTGTGGGGACATTAGATAATAATTTAGTACAGTGAAGGCTCTGCTAGGTGCCATGTATATGTGCCATTATTTCAGCGACCTCCCGACATCTTGCTGGTTCAACTAGCTTTATCAGGCATGCATGATTTCAGGTTACCTGAGTCATTACAGTTTCATACTAATATTGCAAATTGGCCTTCTGTTAATCTAAATTAGACTTTTCTTTCTTTATTCTGATATTATAAGAACCTTTGACTCTATTGCTATTACCCGTTATTGGGAAATTGTAACTCCCATCATCCCCCCAACCAGCCAATGATGTGAGTGAGTTGTAGTCTCCAACAGCTGGGAAGCCAAAGGTTCCACAGAATGGCTGTTTCCTATTTGTAATAGCATGGCAAGCAATACATTTGTCCATGAACAGAACTGATTAGCACATTGCATATGGAACTTTTCACCTCATGTTATTTCTTCTTCTGACCTATGAGTATATCAACCCCAGTGAATATTTCTCTTCCTCCTTGATTTAAGGTTCATTTAAGGTCACGTCCATGGAGCAAGATATGACAGTGGTTAGCAGGACCAGGGAACCTCAAACACTGCACATGATATTTTTAACTCTTTAATGATAAAGGGTGCGTGCGTTACATTGCTTCATAATAATGTGCTGTACACGTCTCTGGCCCTTAAGGTGTAGAGTTGAAAGATCACCCCTTTATAAAGAAACACATATGAAAGTGCATGCAGTGTTGCAGTATGGGAAACACTGCAGATCAGTGTAATAATCACAGCAGCCTTGCAGCATGCATGTTTCGTGTGTCCTCCTTTTAACCTTTTGAGTGCCCGAAAAGCATCCAATGAATTGCTCTGCAATGCACTAGATATCTCTGTGGCACTCATAGGGTTAAAGGGATGGTCTGACTGCCCTATTAAAGGATCAGGAAGACTGATGTACTGTGCATGCATCATAGAGATACTGTTCCTTTAAGTCCCTGATAATTCCCATTTTCAGAACAGCCTAATTTGCTCTCTAAAGATTTCCATTCTAAATTTCTACACAAACCCACCACTATGGAATAAATACTAAACACAGAGACCAACTGCACCATAGAGGAAAAATACAATTCCCATTGATTTAAATGGGGCTTTTAACTCCTTTAATGCCAGAGAGGTCTCTAACACATTGTGAAGCAATGATTCCCAACACTTCAAATAGCGAAAGATGGACACTTTTGTTTTAGGGGGTGTTGCTGGGGGTGTGGCTAGTGCTTGGGGCATTACTGAGAATTTTTAGGTTATTTTATTACCTATGGAAAAAATTTTAGGGGAAAAAGAAGCCCCAAAAGCAAGAGTCTATTTACTGAGGCACTCATCCAAAGCAAGACAAATGATAACTTTATTGATAACAAAATATATACATAGATGACACAATAAAACAATGTAAGACCTCATTGAGAGGGATGTGTGGAGTCTGACGGCTCTGACAAGTAGATAGATATATATTCCACCGTAGAGAGTAAAAAGATACATAACTTGAATTACACAGTAAAGAATTCCCTATTGATACAAAAAATATCAAGTTTAGATTATTGTATACACACAAAAGTGAAAATTGATCTAAAAGATCCCACAATGAAGTATAAAAAACACTAACAAACACCATTAAACAATATCAATCTATAGTGTATCAAATAAAGTGTATAAAGAGAGACCGAGCAGGGTAACATTAGAAAAAATACTTTTCAAAATAAATGTGGAGCAGTCAGTAGGGAAACAGACACCCAGTAAACCAAAACCCTCTCAGAGGGGATCCCCTGACGAAGCCATGTGCAGGCGATACGCATTGGGAGGTCGGCTCTGAGACGGTTTTGGTTTAGTGGGGGTCTGTTTCCCTACTGACTGCCCCATGTTTATTTTGATAGGTATTTATTCTATTATTACCCTGCTGGGTTACTCATTATGCACTTTATTTATTATTATTTTACAGTTTTCCATAGCACCTATACTTTCACCAGTGCCCACCCCTTTTTGTATATCGCATTTTATTACCTATGGACCCCTCTTTGTGTAAATGAATAATTGATTTAGGTCAACACCAAAGCATGCCTCCCAACATTTCAAATTGCAAAAGAGGGACACTTGTGTTTTAGGGGGTGTTGCTGGGGGTGTGATTGGTGGGCGGGCATTACCGGGCATTTTTAGGCTATTTCATGACCTATTTATACCTCCTTGTGTAACCTAATAAATAAGTTATGACAAGACCAAAGTATTTTATTTACACAGACTAATTTATAAACACATATAGGGACATTTAACCCCTTAAGGACCCTTGACGTACCAGGACCGTCACGGTCCTTGAAATACTCAAGGACCGATGACGGTCATAGTACGTCACATACTTTTTACTTACAGCGCTCTACCGGGAGCGCTGTAAGTAAAAATAGGGCCTGAAATTGACCGCTCCAAGATCGGAGCGATCTCTATCAGGCCCCATAGTGACGCACTGATACACGCAACAGGTCACATGTACCGGCGCGTCCAAGTGCTACTATGCGGTCATTATGGGACGGAAATGTCCCAGGACCGCCGGTCCTTAAGGGGTTAAACAAACAATAATGCAAGTTATATTGCTGTTGAACAATATGATACACTTATCTACACACCACACAGTCTGATCTCCTAAAAAGAGGGACATCAGAGTGGGAAAGACGGACAGAGGGATTTGGGTCTTAAAGAGGGACACTTGGGAGATATGCCAAAGTATCTTATTTTCACAGACTATTTGTGTAAACATATATCCTGAACATTAACCTTTGAATGCCAGAGGGGTACGCAGTGCATTTCTTTGCCATGCTTTGCATACCCCTCTGGCACTCAAAGGGTTAAACAAACATTAATGTGAGTTTTATTGCTGTGGAGCAATGTGATAGTTATATGCACACTACACAGTCAAATCTCCTAAACACAGGAACTTTAGGGTGGGAAAGAGGGACAGAGGGATTTGGGCCTCAAAAAGGGACTGTCCCTCCTAAAGAGAGACACTTGGGAGGAATGCTACAGTGGTTTGCCATCTGTTTCCCTGTTAACTATGGACATATCAGTGGAGATTTTGGCAGTTTTTTTAATTTGCTCCCTCTTGGTGTCCAAACTTGCTCCTCTATTTTGTATTCATGATCATAAGTTTCCCCTTATGAAACAGATTTTCTGTTGCCCCATGATACTCCATCATAATTCAGTTTATGCAGGTGGTCCTTTTAACTTGTCCTGTTTTACATGTTCCCCTGGCCTATCCCTTTAGACTGTAATCCATTACAAGAAAGGCCTCCTGTCCTTTCGTGTCTTTTGCATTCCCATTATATATTCATCATATCTGAAATGGTGTCCTGTATACTGTACAGTCTGTTGGTCCTTTATGAAAAACAGATGAAAATAATAATCAGCAGTACTAATATGGGACAATTACTCACATCTTCTTTACCATATGGTACTTCCTATCTGGTTGAGCTGTCACAGACAGCCTGATTTATATGTGACAGTAATGTAATCCTCAGTCAATATATCCCTGTGTGGGGGTCAAAGAGCCTTATTATTTAATCAGCTGTATGCCACCCTTGGCCATAGCCTTTTGTCCTTTCTGCAAATCAGACCTCTCAAATTCTTTCAAACCATTATTTTTATTCATGCTAGATGGCTTAAAGGGATAGTAATAATTATGTTTAAAAATGTCTAAAATTGTAGAGATTAACAATATAAGTAGAATAACCTACCTCACATCTTTCGAAACGTTATAGCATACAATGAAGTATTTTATTCTAAATAGCGCTGTCTCGGCTCTGTTGAAGAGCCACCCACCGGTCAAATGACCAGGATCCAATTCTGTCCCATAGATCGCTGACTTCAGGAAAAGGGGAGGGAGGAACTTTAAATGCTATGAACTCGCAAACTATAACATTTTGAATGATGGGAGGTAGGTTACTTAGAATTATTGTTAATCTCTACAATTTAGACATTTTAAAATCTATCCCTTTAAAACACATATGAGTGTCCTCCTCCATTGCTACTGAATGACTTGCATGTGGACTCACAATAAACAAGAATAGATGTACAAATAACTGTAAACCTTTAAGGACCAGAGGTGTGTGCAAAGCATCATGGTTAAAATGCAGCTGTCACTATAAAACAATCTTGTTTATTTTAGAGATAACTAAAATCTGCCTATGTTTGTATGTATGTTTCTCTTTATTTACAGTAATGTGCAGAAGTTTTAGGCAGGTGTGAAAAAAATGCTGTAAAGTAAGAATGCTTTCAAAAATAGACATGTTAATTGTTTTTTTTTTAATCAAGTTAACAAAACGCATAGTGAGAACAAGAATCTAAATAAATCAATATTTGGTGTGACCAATCTTTGCCTTCAAAACTACATCAATTCGTCTAGATACACTTTCACAAAGTTTTTAAGGAACTCGGCAGGTAGGTTGTTCCAAACATCTTGGAGAACTAAACACAGTTCTTCTGTGAATTTACACAGTCTCAGTTGCTTCTCTCTTTTCATGTAATCCCAGACAGACTCTATGATGTTGAGATCAGGACTTTGTGGGGGCCATGGCATCACTTCCAGGGCTCCTTGTTCTTCTTTAATCTGAAGATAGCTCTTAATATCTTTGACTGTGTCACGTAGGCAGCAGAAAGGCAGTCCCCCAGCTAAACAAGGAATGTAAGCTTACTGTAACCCACCCTTCAAAGCACAACACCTAGGCAGGTAGAAGCAGAAAGCTATGTGTTTTAAACAGATGCTGAGTGAATCAAGAGCAACACCAGTAGGGCAGAAGGAACCCAAAAGCAAACAGAGCTAGCAAACCGCAAATACAAGAGAATGGACAGACAAACAAACCCCAAATACAGAAGAATGCCTTTGGAGCAGGTAACAGGATGGTCAGGCAGTCCAGGGTGAAAACACTTGTACAGCAGCGAAGGTACCAAAGCAGAAGGCAAATGAATGGCCAGGTCACAGGCCAAGGTCAGTACCAGGAGTCCAGCAGAGCAGTACAGAGGATCAGGCAGGAGAAGGGTCAGGTCACAGGCCAAGGTCAATACCAGGAGTCCAGCAGAGCAGTACAAGGATCAGGCAGAAGAAGGTCCAGGTTACAGGCCAAGGTCAACACCAGGAGAATAGAGGCAATAAACAGGCAAGGAATACAGGAGTCTCACGGAAGGGCTAGTAACTGGTACTTGGAAGCACCAGGCCCTTAGACAGCCTGTGATTTGAAGGAAACTGGCAAGATGATATCATTGTGATGCCGTGTCACATGACCCACCGCATAGACTCTTGCTAAGGGGAAGAGGAGGAGGTGACAGAGGGATTTACCCTATTGACCTCTCCAGATCGCTGCGGATCAGGTTGTATGTTTGGGGTCATTGTCATGCTGAAGAATACATTTGGGGCCAATCAGATGCCTCTCTGATAGTATTGCATGATGTATAAGTAGTTGCCTGTACTTCTCAGCACTGATGAGACCATTCATTATAAGCAAATCCCCAACTCCGTTTGCAGAAATGCAGCCCCAAACTTGCAAGGAACCTCCACCATGCTTCACTGTTGCCTGCAGACAATCATTCTTGTACATCTCTCCAGTGAAGAAACTGCCTTCTGCTACAGCCAAATCTTTAAAACTTTGACTCATCAGTCCAGAGCACTTGCTGCCATTTTTCTGCACCCCAGTTCCTGTGTTTTTGTGCATAGTTGTTAGGACACAAAAATGTAAAATGCAATACACCTTTATTAAAGTGACAAAAACAGAATTGTGATCCAGGAGCAAAAGACAAGCCAGGGTCAGGAACCAAGACAGGTACTCAGCCAAGATGGAGTCAGGAACACAGAAATCTGCGATGTCAGGAACAAGCCAACGGTCAGGAACACAGAAGTCAGCAATGTCAGGAACAAGCTAGGAACATAGAGGTCTGCGATGTCAGGAACAAGCCAAGGGTGAGGAACACAGCTAAGCAGGAGCTCAGGAAAATCCACAGCAGCCAGCTGCAACAAACACAAGGACAATCAGGAAGTGAGGCAAGCTGCTTTAAATACCCTGAGAGGGCTGGCTGATAACAGTCAGGTGAGTAATCAGAGAGGTCAGTTGATTCAGTCTGACCCAGGAACTCAAAAGGCAGCAGCAATGGATAGCAGATCACTAGATTAGCTCAGACAGCAGAATCAATAGGCAGAGTTAGAGCAGCTCAGCCAAACCTTGACAATAGTTAAATCTCTTGGCCTTGTGTTCATGTTGAAGGTATGGCTTTCTGGCATAAAGTCTTCCATGAAGACCACTTCTGACCAGACTTCTCTGGACAATAGATCGGTGTACCAGGGTCCCACTGTTTTCTGACAATTCTGAGATGATGGCACTGCTGGACATCTTCCAATTGTGAAGGGAAGCAATCATGATATGTCTTTCATCTGCTGCACTAAGTTTCCTTGGCCGACCACTGCGTCTATGGTCCTCAGCATTGCCCTGTTCTTTGTGTTTCTTCAAAAAAGCTTGGACAGCACATCAGGAAACCCCTGTCTGCCTTGAGATTTCTGCCTGGGAGAGACCTTGCTGATGTAATTACCTTGTGTCTTGTTGCTGTGCTTAGTCTTGCCATGGTGTATGACTTTTGACATTAAACTGTCTTCAGCAACCTCACCTTGCTAGTGAGTTTTTCTGTTCCTCACCCAGTTTTATTCCTCCTACACAGCTGTTTCAGTTAATGATTGTGTTTCAACCTACATACAAAATTGAAGATCATTAGCACCTGTTTGGTATAATTGTTTAATCATATACCTGACTATATGCCTACAAAATCCCTGACTTTGTGCAAGTATACCTAGAAAAATTGATGCTGTTTTGAAGGCAAGTGTGGTCACAACAAATATTGACTTGGATTTTTCTTCTGTTCAATCACTATGCATTTTGTTAACTGATAAAAATAAAACTATAAACATGTCTATTTTTGAAAACATTCTTACTTTACATCATTTTTTCACACCTGCCTAAAACGTCTGCACATTACTGTATATGGTGCCACACAGTGTACACAGTGCCTTACAACAGCAGTATGTTACAATAAATAGAGATAAAATAAGTGTCACAGTCATAGAAACAATAGGAGAGAAGAACCTTCCCCAAGGAATATACGGTCTAAATGGGTAATAGAAGACAGACAACATGTTATGAGAGTGGAAAGTGCTTTGAGTTCAAGTGCTGAGAGTGCCAAGAGGTAGTGCATGGTGCTAGTGCTCAAATCACACTCACTCACACTCAGACACTCTCACTCATTCTCACTAACTCACTCATTCTCACTCACTCACACAGACTGGCACTCACACAGACTCACACCCCGGAAGCCAGCACAATCCACCTTCCACCATAGTATGTGCAATTATCACATGCATTTCAACTACATGAATGAATGCCACAGTGGAGGCAGAAGTACAAACCCAAACTCATTACAATGACACATCAGTCACCCCCTTATGACTCACTTCTGTGTGTGTGTGTGTGTGTGTCTCTGTGTGTGCCTGTGTGTTCCTCACTGTGTGTGTTGCATGTCTGTATCACTCTCTATGTGTCTGCATGTTGTGCATTGCATGTATGTGTGTATAACTGTGCCTCTCTTTATGTATCTCAGTGCATGTGTGTATATTTGCGTGTGTGTGTCTTGCCTCCATGTGTGTGCATTAATTCCCTATATAGCCTGACGGGCAACGCCGTCCCACATTGCTAGTTCTATATATAAACAAGTGTGAAGATGTGCCACAGGTAAGTACACAGATGAGTTTATTCTCCAAGGTCAAAGGATAGAAGAATATGGTACATGTATTGGAACATTGCAGATATCTGAGGTTGCTGTTCTGCACTACAATAATAACAGCTGAGTACTTACAAGACCCCAAAAGGGCAATTTCAAAAGCAATACATTACCTGAAAATTTAGCTGTAAGAGCTCGGTATTGTCATAATATCACAAAAAGAAACATTATTTGAAAATATGGAGCATATATACATGTAGCTATGATGATTATAGAAAGAAATTAACCCTTTGAGTGCCAGTGGCGTATCCAACAAATTGTGAATCCCACAGGCACTCAAAGGATTAACACCAGAATATTTTTGAGCTAATTATTTTTAGATAAAATTGGTGTTAATAATGTCACTTTTCTAACGTATGATTTGTTTTGGTGCTACGTTTGACTACGTCCATTTTTAATATCACTTTTTATAACTGATTTTCATGGTCTTAATTAGACTTAAAAATCGAGTTACCTCTTTAAAGGCAACATATATGTCGCCTTGTTGAAAATGTTGCTTTCTCTGCGCTGTAAATTATTTCTTAAGTTCAACATGTGATTAAAAAACATTATAAACACCGGGAAAATCATGTTGTAAAGGAAACCAGGACTTGAAGGCGTGCACCAACATGATGTGCGAACGCAGGGGAATAGCTGGGCAACATAGCACAGCGCATAGAAGGCACCATACTTGACTTTTCATTTCGGTGAACGTTAATCCTAATGTTTTTGTAATTCTCATAAAATTGCAGAAATTAACTTTCACCGAAATGAAAAGTAGAGTCTCATGCCTTCTCTGGTGCAATGTTGCACTGGCGTGCCACATCATGATGGTTCCCCCTTGTTTTTAAAGTTTTTTAATCATATGTTGCACTTAAGAAATAATTTACAGCGCAGAGAAGGCACCATTTTCAACAAGGCGACATGGCAAGGCAAGAATTATGGGAGCTGTATGTGGACAAATAGGAAGTGACGTTTAATGAGGCAACATGAGAACCTCGCACTTTTATGCAGTGCGAGATTCCAATGTTTCCATTTTCAACAAGGCAACATGGTTAATTTGGCTGCTAGCCACACATTTTCCATGTGACTTTTTAAAAGGATACCCATATTTGGGCACTATCAACACTTTTTAATATTGCTTTTCTTTTTGAACTTAGGGCTCTATAACCCTTGGAAGATACTATCACCTTATAGACAGGTTCTTAACTACAGGGAGTACAGCGGGTGCAGTTGTGGAGGGGCCCAAGATTCAAGGGGGCCCTGTTGGTTCTGCACACTCCTGCCACCCCTTCCCCCAGTTTTCTGTGCTGGCTGGTGGCTGCTGATGTCATCACTCATGGCTGTTGCCAGCCAGTAAGATAAGAATAGCACAAGTGAGCCTCTAATTCATCATTTACCCTTTGAACACCAAAAAGGAGTCCAGTATATTCCAAAGTATTGTGTATAACATCCTTCTGGCACTAAAAGGATTAACTATCAGCATCTGTGTCATGAATCATTCTCATATTTGGGAACTTCTTCCTGTGGAGCCTCCAGAGAGGGCTCATGGTCTGTGACCTTGCTTCCGTTATTGATGCAATGTGTGTAATAAAGTGGGTGAGGCGTAATTCGGTGGTCAAGACTTAACCAATATTGTGCTGGGAAGTGGGTGGGAAGTAAGCAGAACAGGGGGTGAAGGATGAGTGGGCAGAATTTCTCAGGAAACTCACCACAGCCAGAGAATCAGCTTCTGTCCCTGGAGACCTGATAATAAATACTAAAAACCAGAGGCTCTGGGGAAGATCCAGAGAGTTCTTAGGCATGATCATGGTGCAGAAGCTCTCTGCCAACAATTGCTTTTCCTGTGTCTTTCGCCTAGAGTGAAGGCCTTCTGAGATACCCTGGTAGTGAGATGCTCTGGTAGTGGGTTATTCAGACTTGGTCTGAGACTTTAAATAAGGTCCATGTCACTGCCTGTTATTCAAACTGAACTAGACCATGGAGGGAAAGGGGGGAAGGCAGCCTCAGATATCTTCCCAGGGACCAGTAGGGTCTAGTTACATCCATGCGTCCAGATAGAATATGTACCCACTGATTTTGTTACATGTCCAGTAATGGCACACATGACATGATGAGTGGGGCACAAACCAAACAAATAAAATATATATAGGTATCTGGATGAAGGCAAATTAACTACACTGATTTTTGTTTTCTGGACCATTTTAAGCCACTTTTGAGCTATGGCCTATGTATAAAACAGTGGCATCTCTTAAACTAATGGATGTTAGTGAAGATATTTCTAACATCCAAGGGTTAAAATAATAATAACTAAAAATGAGTACTTATTATTGTAGCTATAAACAATGGTGAATTTATGTTTCATTTAACAGAATGTACTGCTTATACCTCATTCAGTGCTAACCTTTGCGCCTATAGTAGCTTTATTAATACTGAGGTTTTAGACTTATCTTCATCCAGCGCTACAGAATAAGTTGGTGCTATATACATAAATAATAATAATACAATGCTGAGTTTTAACATCTGGATTCACCCATTGAAAATCCTCTCAATCACCGAGAGAGGGTTTCAAGCTGAATTGTGTGACAGTAAACATATTCCACTTGAATTTGGGGTTGTGGGCTTCTTCTACCAGTGGGCCTCTGGCAGCTGCCCACATTTACCTACTGTTATAAACATTCCTGTTTGTATAGTTATTTTCCCAACAATGTGTTTAACCTAAAACTTGACCATGTTTATAGCCAGTTCTGGCAGATTTGTTCACAGCTGTGATGTTAGAAGTCACAATCCACGCATACTTGCTATCTTGTAAACTCTTGGCCCAAATTCCCTACTTACAGTGCCAGGGGTTATTGGAATTATTTAGTAAGGAGATGGCTACTTTCTGAATTACAGAATTTGGGACATTTTATATCCATCCTACATTTGATGTAGTTATGAGAAAGTATTCCATTGGAAATCTTGCAAAATATTGTAAAAAGAACACAATTTGCTTGATGACTACACTCCATAGTTCAATGACTCCAGAGTCAAAATTTGGATACCACTGGATTAAACAACAGCACACCAAGCTATGGAGTTGATTCATAAAATGGTCTAAAAAGTTGTACTGCTTGATTATTCTCTTGGATGATTTTCTACCAAGCATTGGAGACCTCTCTAGCATGAAAGTGGTTAATCAAGCACTGAGTGAAGCACGATGTTGTGGAATTGCGTGCCAAAAAAATATTCCACAAACATGTTTTTCTAAATTAACCCCTTGGGTGCTAGAGACATCTCCAAAGTATTGCAAATAAATGTGGGGAGATGTCGCTAGCATCCAATTGGTCTAACCATTTGAGTTCCAGAAAGGTAGCAACTCAGTGTGTTGGATACCTCTCCGGCACTCCAAGGGTTAAAATGTGACATCACACAACAGTACAACCCTTTTTTGTACTTTGATTCCATAGAGATAAAAAATTAACTGCTCATTTGTAATGTATCTATCATGTTGATTTGTGCACAATATTAATTTAATGCAGAGGTCGGTTTTTAACTCCTTAAGGGTCAGATAGGTACACAGAATTGCTAAATTCACAAATACAGAATGTGTTTTGAAAAGGCGGTGGATACTCACCACAAGGGAAGAAATCCTTCTCACGCTCAATATAGCTCCTTTATTATTATTTTTAAATTGACTTTGAAACTGTTATCATAACATAATTTTTACCACTGTCGCAAGGAGAGCATAATACTTCGAATAATATTTATAATCCTGCTGTGACTTGGATTCCTAGATAGAACTGTAGGGTCATGGAGTGTACTTCCCACTGCTAATAAGGTCTCGCCTTACAAAACCAATGTTATGACTGCAGGTCTTTTGATATTAGTTCCAGAAAGAGTACAGGGAAAGATGGTTGGTTGACTATGGGTGATGGGAGTTGTAATGAAACAACTGCTAGAGGACCTCAGATCACATATCCCAGCATACTGCATTATTACTATGTTCACACTGGCCCACAGTAAAGATGTAGTAAGGAAGGTGTGACCTTTTAGACAAGCATTGTTAGAGGTTGATATTCTCATCGAGACGTCCAAAAAATACTTGATCCTTGTGGATACCGGTGAGTAATATTGTCTGTACTGTTGCGAACTGCCCAACAGACAAATCTTTCCTTCAACCAGATTGGTGGTGGAATGCAATAGAAGTTGAGTGAGATAACATGGGGAACAGAACTGTGATGGGGCTGATATATTTCTGTTGTCCATGTAAGAATGCCATAGTTTTAAGGAACACCTTAGTTGTGCTGCACACACCCACCATACTCACTACACAATCTAATTGCTCTTGTAGCAGATCCCCAATTCTAGTTTATCGTGGACTGTTATATATTGTTATAATATCCAGTTTATATACTCATTTGGCCAGTCTACTTAACACATTACAGTCCAGATTATTTAACCCCTTTGATGCTTGAGAGGTCTCAAACATATTGCAAAGCAATGTGCATATCTGGCAACTCTCTGTGTCTGCCACGGTTTTCTGAATTAATTTCCAGGTTTCCAGAGATAGAGCATGATTCACCAGTAAGAAAAGAAGACAAAAGCAGAGCAGAGGATCTTCTCTAAGCATATTATATCATGGTTAGCATAAGTCCTTCACCAACACCAAACAACAAGAAATTTACTCACATTCTTCGGAGGCCAAAACTTGCCTCACAGTGTATCTGCTTGTACCGTCCAGTATAGTGGTCCTGACTGATAAACAGCCAGGTGGTTTGAAACTCTCTCAGCTCCCCCGATGGGTGTATGTGGAATCAGCCAACCAGACACTGGGTCACACCATACTCAATACTGATTTTTACTAAAACCTATTTTGTTAAATAAATTAACCCTTCATGGGCAGGATCACAGAGCTATCAAGAGCCAGTAACTCTCCTAATATAAAGCATATAACGTGTAGGAGAATCAGACAATCCTATATAATAATTCTCTAAGTGTGTGTTTGTCAGAAGCAGTCATACGCAGTAGAGACGGCTGTGCACGCTGCAGTCATGTGCAGTACAGACTGCCCGCTCTGCGGCTGATAAAAGAGCGGGGCTCTGAATTCGGAACGCCCCACTCCATATAAGGTGCAGCGCTGGCAATCTCTACTGTGCATGACTGCACCGTGGCCATTGATGAGTGGCACTGTGGCCCGTGTATACAGGCTCTTCAACTAGTTTAATATAAAATATTGACCTCAAGAAGAAGATTAAAATATCTAAAAAAAAACCCAAAGTACAATATAGAATCACTTAACGCATTTCGTGATACAAAGTCACATCATAGGAAGCTTGAAAATAAGTGAATGGAACAGATCTTTTTATAGTGGATCTCAGTTAAGCAGTGAAAGAAATGAAATAATTTAGTATTTTGAAGTGATTGTACTTTTTCTGGAAATAGTTGTGTACATTAGCCTAAAATGGAGTAGAAACTAAAGTGAACCCCTAATTTGATGTGGTGGATTAACTTCTTTCCAAAATGGTATGCTTTGTCTGTCTACCCTTTTCTTCATTTTTGTAGTTTTACTACTAGAAAGTCATATTTGAGAAATATAAGGAAAATTAGTGATTGTACTTGATGTACTTTTGTCCTTCTGGTAGCCTCTAAAGTATCTCAACTCATGTCCGTGGGGTACCATTTTTCTCAAAAGAGCAGTAGCTATTTACTACAGTAGGGAAATCCAAAGTTTTTAAAGACATCAGTACAGTTGAAGGGGTAAAAATGTCAAAAAAAAATTCCTATATTTTCCTTTAGCACCAAGTTCTGGAAACATTTATGCACATCAGGCTAGAATTAGAAAGGCACGTGACACCTGATCTGATGCATGTAGTGAATTTCTATGTAGCTACATCATCCATAACACATCCTACAGAGCCCTTGGATATTAAATTAAATCCTGCAAGCTTCCGTCTGTAAATTTTATTAATCTCTGACTTTTTATGGTCCACGCCCAGGAGACCTAAAGCTGCTAAATCTCTAATTCAGACCCATATTTCATTCATAGAGATAAATAGAAAAAACATTCTCCCAACAAAGGATTTAGTAAATGAAGCTGGAATGCAGTCAGCCCTTTACCAACAATAGAACGCAGGGACTTTTGTAATTACATTGATTTCTGTCTGTACTTGATATAAATACTGGCAGATCCAAAACTGATTCACTGCCAGAGGGCCCAATGCATACTGTAACATTACAGGGTACAAGGCTGATGTATTAAGAATACACAAATGTAATGGTGCTCAAGATGCTGTGGAGAATGTTCATCCATCCTCTAATGTGATTATATTTAATGCATCTTTGAATAAAGATTATGGTTTTTATGCAACCTTCACTTCATGTTCCTGAGTGCTGAGTATACTACTGTTTGTTCTAGGGAAAATAACAATCCCCCAATCGTTCCTTTAACCCTTTGAGTGCCAGAGGGTTATGCAATGCATTGGACACCTCTCTAACATTCAATGAGTTAAAAATCTCCATTTAAACCACTGGAAATTTGTATGAGTCCCCGGTAGCGTAGTTTGGTTGTCCCAAAATTGCTCCATTTCACCATAGTACTTATCAGCTTCATTCTGTAATCTCACAAGCTCTATGAAAACACAAATAAAAAAGTTTCAAAAGTTTCATTGAAAAAAGTTTCAATGAAAACACAACTTGGAGAATGAAAACCACTGAAACACTTTGGCCTAGATGCACTACACATTGATGTGGCGTTGGTATGATATTGTCGATGTGTTTGAATCACTCCGACAATTCCATCTACACACGAATCGACATACTCACCAAAATTGTTGGATGGAAGAGGGTTGGAGAAGGTCCCTATTAGCATACAGTATTTTCGAAGTGTTGTCAGTGTGGAAGGGATCTCCTCCCCTCACACATCACCAACACTACGACAATTCTGAACGGCATTCTCTGTGCTTCCCTACCCAGCCGGTAGGGGAACACAGAGAAGGCTTTCAGAACCATGGACAGCACTGAATGCCATAGGGATGTGCATTGCTCACCCCTGTGGCATTCAAAGGGTTACAATAAACAGAACTAGTACTCCGAACACTACACAATGTCCCCCCCCTTCGACATTCCCCCTCCTCTTAGTATGTTGAAATATATTGCATATATTCGACATACTAACTCCATTCGACTTCACCTCCTCTTTGGACAGGAACTGCCATTTATTCGACAGAACCTGTCCTTCATTTGACACTTAACCCTTTCAGTACCAGAAAGGTAGGAAGGCATGTTTAGCAATGTTTTTCCTACCCCTCTGGTATTCAAAGGGTTAAAAGGCAAGCTATGTGGCTGCATACCTTGCCCGTATATGTGTAAAAAAATACTTTTTATTTAAATATATATTTTAAATGTATTAAAACAAACATCAGACCTCAAGGGGGGTATCATGACCCCTCATGACACTGCCCTATCATGGGGGCGACAAATGCCCATTTATTAAATAAAGGGCATATAACCTATGTTTCATATAGGTTATATGCGACTTTTATAATTAAATAAAACTTTCAGACCTCCATGGGGGCACCAGGACCCCTCCTGATAGCCCCCTATCATGGATCATCTATCCTATCAATGCTGTCCATGGTGCTGAAAGCCTTCTCTGTATTCCCCTACTGGCTGGTTAGGGAAGCACAGAGAATGCTGTTCAGAATGGTCATAGATCTCCCAGCTGTTACTCCATAGGAAAGTACAGGGCAGATCCCCACTACGACTGCCTGAGGCAGGTGAAGTGGGGACTGTGAACTCCGACAGCAGAGGCTGGTAATGGAGTTTACTGAATGAGTCGAAGTGTCACATTATCATATCAACACACCCCCTTGCATATGAATGTGTCTCATTATTCAGCATTTCCATATGAAAATGAGGAACCACAGTTGCTCTGAGACCTATAGGCTGTTATCATGAATTAGCTACAGTTACACTTATTGATCAACAAGGGGTAGTACTACTCCTGAAATCAAGAACCCTAATGTGCACTATCTTAAAGGGATAGTAAAGTTTCACAAAAACTGTAGCTCCAATTTATCTTCATAGTATTTGGGCCATGGGGAGTGTAATTTCAATACTGTCAGAGCTGTAGTTCAAGAGTAATTGAATGATAAAGTTTCCCTCTCCCTCCCCTTTTACCTAGTGTACACCACCTCCACTCAGATGTGGAAACTGGTCCCTGGACCAGACAGATCACAGCAGCGGGCAATCTTCTTACTGTGAGCATAAGGAAAACCCTGCCCCCCCTTAACAGGTTTTTCAGGTTTTTCCCTTATGCTAATTGAAGAGTGTCCCTTTCTGCGATCATACGGACAGTCTTGCTGCTCTGAGATGAGCAGTGTTAAATCAGTAAAAGTGGTGGGAGGAGGATACTTTATCATTCAATTACTTTGAACTACAACTCTGACAGGGTTGAAATAACACTTTCCATGGCCAAATACTATGAAGATTAATTGGAGCTGCTTTTATTGTGAAACATTACCATCCCTTTAAGGGAAGGAAGGAGGGTCATTGAAACCAGTTGTCTAATGTCTATCTTATTGCTGTTTTACCAGATAATATAACTTCTAATGATTTTATCTTATCTTGTGAGTTAAATTTGTTGATCTGAAAATCAGCATTTTGGCTTGGCCCTCCCCTAACTTATATTCTGCCTGTTAAAGACAGTTGTATATATTACAAACAGGATAGGCACACATTCAGGTGGAGAAAAACATCATCAACATTTCTGCTTTTGTTTGAGCCTTTATCAAGACAACCTATGTGTCTAGCAAAATAATTGTATATAAACCTACAGAGTGGGGAGGAATCTTCTATGTCCAGAGTGAAAAATTGTCTATAAGATGTGGCAACTGACAGAGAAGTGAAAGGACATCCATGGTACCATGCATCTGAATACGGTTCCTATAGAAATCAAATGAGACAAATACCTGCCATAGAAGGCTCAGTTGGTTAATGTACCAGCTGTAGAATCTGTTCAAACCACAAGGTCACTGGTTCTAGTCCCGTAAGGTTTTTTCAGTCTTTCAGCCTTCTGAGGTAGATAAAATGAATCCAGGACACACTTGAAAACAAGAGACAATCTCAGTGTATTCTTCCTGGTAAAATACTTTCACAAGCAAAAAAATATATCATACTTCAAGAAGGTTAAAAGCCCCACTGAATTAATGGGAAGTTTGGGAATTTCTCTCTCTCCCTAAAATGCAGTCATTTTGCCTCACAATCACTTTACCATTCTATTGAACACAGAACACATATTCCAACTCTGTTTTCCAAGTTCTCTGAGAAAGCAGGGAGTTAAGGAGATGTCTGCCCCTCCCTCTACTCCAGACTTACTATTTTACCATCATATATCAATATCTGATAAACAACCCTTTTAGGGTATTTTTAAGACCTACGCAAAAAAAAGTACTGGGCACCATTATAGAGCAGACCATAGTGCAACATTATCATCTATTATCATGAGACAAATAATTGAGGTTGGGCCAGTGCAATACAGTAAGCAGTTCTATATTCTGTATATACTGATCATCACAGAACAGCCTGATTCACACTCCAGCTGTTCCAATTCTTACCATAGGAGGGCACACAACATGAAGTTTACCACTGCTAGATTCTGTCAGATCGCAAAACAAACTGGTAATTGGTATTTAAATACTTCAGACTAATTTGATTTTTACACATGATGCTCATATTTTCTAAAATTGGCTGCCGCTAAAGACCCTTAATTCAGTGCTGTTATTAAGACTCGGCTTTAAATTAAAATATTAAGCCACTGAATGCTGGAGGGTTATTTTGGCCACCACTTCAGGACTGGGGATATTTTACTTTTTAACCCATTGAGGACCAGAATGGTATGCAATGCACACTAACCCATCTGTTCTTCAAAGGGTTAAGTACCACATCAAATGTCATGAGTCATGCTATTTTCATTGGTTTATTGTGTCCATATTTGTGATAGAATAAGTTTTCTTTGGGTACTATTTGTAACTATATATCTCATCTTTTATAAAGGTGTGTGTGTATCATTCTGCTAGTTTTTGTGTTAAAAGTAGAAGTTGCACTTTGTTTTTTATAGACAACTATTTTAATTATTTTCATAGTGTTTATTTATTGGACATAATATTTTATGACGGGTTACAGGCAGTGTTCCCTCGCTAGTGAGAAAGAGTGAGCAACCAAGCACTGACTTAGAGACAGAGGAGTAACTAGAAACCACCGGGCCCTGGGGCAAAAATTGCAATGTCCCCCCCACACACATTGCCCCCATTGTCCACCTCCTCACTGTTCACCTCTACATTGCCCCCATTTTCCACCTCCACATTGCCCCATCTGCAAGCTGTGACACAAGCTGTGACACAAACCTCAGCTTGCCGGTGGGAAAATCGGTCTGATCTCCCCAGTGGCCAAGATTTTTGTTGCAGGCTGGTTCGGCCTTGAATCGTGGTCTCAGTAGGGGATGGCCGGGCCTCTGGAGTGACAGGCTCGGTCACACTTGCGACCCCTGTAGTTATGCCACTGCTTAGAGAAACAGTTATACCCCCTAATATGAACCCCACTTACTCTACTATCTCCAGGAAATCCTAATGGCCCCTACGAATGGTACCATTTGCCATTGTTCAGGAGACAGCATCAATCAGTCCTGGATGTCATGTCCATGGAGCCAGCCATGAATGTTGGCAATTTTTTACGATTTAACCATTTAAAGAAGGAATTTCACAACTGTACATGTATTGCATACCTGCTATAATCATAAAAGGGTTAAATTCATGTATTCTGATAGGATTTTCTGTTTCTGCAGACCTGAACTGGGATAACAGAAGTACCATGGAGCTCTGCTGAGTTTTAGTTACTCTTTTAACTCTTTAAGTTCTCAGAGTGAACACTGGGCATAGGGTGTAAGCATAATTCTGCTTCCACAATGCGGCATTGCTTTAACCATTTGAGTGCCAGAGGGTTGCACAATGCATAGCTCTGTAGTGCATTGCGTACCTTTCTGGTAGTTAAAGGGATAAATATGAACCATATCTGCTTGATACAAGGTTCCCAGTGGGCTCTCTTCTTTAGATCTTACTACTGGGATATCATAGCTTGTCTCATAGCAATAACGGAAGGGCCTGGCTCCCTCACATACACACGGTAGAGTCTGTACTGACAATGATGTCCATTTAGCTATCACTGAAATCTGACAGACTGACATGGGTTAACTATTAAATTACCGTGCTGGAGGGAACTGATTGGATAAGATCCATGCAATGGCAGTAGACTCAGGCTATCACTGACACCTTAAATTAGTATTCTGATTCATTTTTATTACTTGTAAATATATGCAAGACCAAATGCACAAAAGGGGTTAAACAATTTAATCCCTAATTAAAATTATATTTGGAAACCCCTGACCAATTAATCTTATATAGTGATCATTTTAACCTTTTGACTGACAGAGATGTCCCTGGCTCTTTACATTGCATTGTATTAGAGATGTCTCTATCCTCCAAAGCGGCTAAATACCTGTACTCATTTGGGAGATATTATTTATTATGCTACACACCTCAGCAGGCATTAACCCTCTGAATTCCAGAGGGGTATCCAACTCAATGTTTTGCAATGAGTTGGATACCCCTCTGACAATCTAATGGTTAAATTACATGGCTTGATTGAATGGGCATTGTCAGTATTTGTTAGGAATTTTCATTCTAATAACCCTTTGTGTGCCAGAGGGGTACAAACACATTGCTTCTCAATGCATTGCATACCCCTCTGGCACTCATAGGGTTAAAATAAATGTACAGAACACTTTGAACGCCCGAAACAAGGACCTTAACAATTCTTAATAACAGTCCCTCCACACATCCACATACTTTAACCAGTTACACCAAACGAATCTTTAATTAGTAATTGATAGAGTATCCATGATCAAGGACCCCAAACTCCTCCCACTGAACTCTTCTTAGTCATCCTTCAGTGGGATGAGTCTGAGGTCATTGCCTGACATGATATCCAGTAGTAATTAAAAGTTAAGTTGGAGAACCAATTCATGCAGAATTAATTCATAGTGGCCAATAGGATTATCTTCCCAGATTATGGGAACTGTATTATTAAGAGGTGTTAAACTAAACTGCACTATGAATTTGTCAGAAAAAAGTTATTGTTGCAATAGAATAGATTTACATGCTGCTAATTCTCATATGGGCATAATTACTGTTCATACCCATTACTATTAGCTTAACTGTTTCAGTGCCAAAACCGAATACAACAATGGAAGAAATGGAGTAATTCTGAGGCAAACCAACTGTACAACAGGAGATAAATATTCCCATTTATTTCAAGGTATACTGTCACCTAAAATAACTTTGGTAATTTTGAAAGAGCTTTCAAATTTACCTGTATATTGTATTAGCCATTTTTTAATTTAGAAACTTAGTTTTTGAGTTATTAAAATTAATAGGTTGTGCTAATTAAGGCATGTCATGTAGTCACTTCCCATCTTAGCCCTACATTTTCTCCCCCTCTTACACTTAGCCCATTCAGTGCTGAGGAATACATTGTTGAGCAGTGTCAGAGAGAGAGACAGGGGAGCTAATGTAGGGCTAAGACAGGACGTGCCTGCATGACATGCCTTAATTAGCTTATTTCATAAATGTAAATAAATCAAAAACAAGCTTTCTAGATACAAAATGGTTAAAACAACATATAGGTGATTTTTAAAGCTCTTTCAAAATGAACAACTTTGTTTTTAGGTGATAGAGTATCTTTAACCCTTTGAGTGCCATAGAGGTACACAACGCATTGCAGAGCAATAAGTTACGTACCCCTCTGGCACTCAAATGGTTAAATTAGACTTTTGACCCCTTGAACACAAGAGAGGTCTCCAACGAATTACGAAAAAATGTAATAGAGACCTCTCTATCATTCAATGGAAATATGGGGATTTTTTTTTTTTTTCTTATGGTGCAAGTTGGCTTGCTCCAAAATTATTTGAGTTCTTCATCCGTCAGCTTCAATACGTTGCAGACTTCTCAGGCTTTGAATGGTTTAATCTCCTACAGCTATGAAATATAGAAATAGGAGCCCGTCTACAGTTCTTGCACTATAACCATTGATTGCAGATGATTGGAGTTGTATTACTAAAATTGAAGGGATTACTCACCTTTGATATAAGCTCTTATTATTTAAATGGGACCCAGATGGAAATTTTATAGAAATAAAATCTGAAAAAGATGAAGTGGAGATTACATATTTTTTCCCAGAGGCACTAAACTCAGAACGATGTATCAATAGAATCAGCAATTTGACAGTGGTTGCAGACTGTAGACAGAATCTATTACAGGGCTAAGCTACATTTGACCCTCCAGTTGTTCAAGACTACAACTCTTTCTTCCCTCAACCAGCATTTGGCTGGTTGAGGATGATGGCAGTTGTAATCTCCAACAGCAGCCATTTCTGTTTTCTTTTACGAAAGGGGGTGCAGAGGTAGAAGAACTCTGTGTCTGTCAGGTTAGCTTGTGGGTAAACGTGCGTGATTGTGTAACTGTAGAATAGGAGGAAGATGTTGATGGTTCTCCAGTCTGTTTTTATCCTCATTTGGATGTAATTGTGCTCAGTGAACCCCTCTGAGCAGCTGACCCAGCATATGACTGTGCTGCTGGTGCTAATGCTACTAGTGTTACTGATGCTGATGTTGCTGGTGCTGAGGCTGCTGGGGAGTAAGGGGCAGGAAATGAGAATCCAGTAGAGGCATCTCTCTGTAGCTGGCCACCTGGTACAATATGTGTATTACCTTTTTGATCTATGTAAATTTAGTGTGTACAGAGTTTGTGAATGTATGAGTTAACCCTCCAAGCTCCATAGGGGTGCACCACTCAATGCTTTGCAATGCATTGCATACCTATATGGCACACAAAGTGCTCACAATTTGTTTATTGGGTGGAATATGTGACGTAAATTCCTTGTCACGGTTCAGACTACAGTTCAGTGTGTTAAATTTGGTGATACTCCATATCAGAGGGATAACCCATACATTCTACACATTAAAATTACTGAAGCTATTTGAACATCAAAAGGGAAATAAATCTTGTAATACTTGGCCAGCTACAAAGAGATGCCTCTACTGGATTCATATTTACTGGTGATAATATTGTGCAGTATTCTTTTTTTTTTTGGCATTACCAAGGGTTTTACCATCCCCTGTAGTGGGGCTTTTGATTAGGATGGACTGATCAGGTCTGCATAGCAGCATACACTAACAATCAGATCTCTGCAGCATACACTAACAATCAGTTCTCTAAGTAATCACATGCTAGAGAGGTCTCCAACACATTTCAGTTTGCATACCTCCCTGGCACTCAAATGGTTAATAATGCAATAGCTTGGCCCAAAATCCTGGAGTCTTGGGAAGCTAGTCAATCAACTGAAAAATCAAAATGAATTTTGGGATTTTATTTGTCCCCTATGCTGCAGGTTTTTTTGCTCCAGAATTACCCCAGTTCATCAGTGCATCAGCCATACTCTTTATAGACAGCAACACCATCATGTTAGAATAATTAGAAGAGAGTACCTGCCATTCTGATTGTGTTTATTTCTTGGTTTGCCCGTAATAACATCCCATGGGGACTCCAAGGTTTACATAACAGTGTTTAACCTTTGGGTCATACTCAGGAACCTAAATATGTGCAATTCTATGGCAAACCAACTGCACTATAGGTGACAAATAATTCCCATTGCTTTAAAATGGAGCTTTAACCCCTACACTTCTAGAGGGGTCTGGAAATAATTGCCTCACAATGCAATGGGGACCTCGCTAGCATTCAGAGTTTAAGAATCTCCATTTAACCCTTTGAGTTGCAGAAGGTTACGCAACACATTGCAGAGCAATGCGTTGCGTACCTCTCTGGCACTGAAAGGGTTAACTTAGTGGGAATTTGGGGAATTTTGATTTGACCTGTTGGTACAATTTATTCGCTCCAGGGTTGTACCTCTCTGTCTTCCTGTATATGGCCCTTTGAGTACCAGAGGGCTGTGCAGTGGAATCTGTGTATGTGTAGCTAATAGGTGAGTACTGGTATATTTGTTTGTGTTTTAGTTAATGAGTGCAGTGGGGATATATGCCTCCAAAAGGTGCTATTATTGCAAAAAGCGTGAGTTGCACAGGCACAAACGGCTGTATTTTCATGCTTCATGTCCCTTTCCCTTGTTAATATCCAACACCTCCTTGTTGTAACAGGGTTTCTTTCTCACAGACATCTCACACATACTGGAACTTTCCAACTTACTCTGGACAGATGCTTCAATCAGGGTTTACAATTTGCACATTCCTAGTCATTTATAGATGGCCATCTGTGCACAACAATTGGAGCCTTGATGATACTGTCTAGGAATAACCAGTTACTGTTTTCCTCCTGCTAATGGCCACAGTTTGTATTTATTTACATTGGTATGAACCCTGCTTTATGAGGGAGGTAGTAAAATAAAAACTGTCCTTTTATTCAGATTGGCAGCACAGACACTGATACAAGGGAAAAGATGAGTGATGTGTAATTGATTATCCTCAGCAATGATTTTGCAGAAGAAAAGAAACCAGATCACCTCATTTTGTAATGATGTATTACAAAATGTAAAGGGGGCTTTCTCTACTGGAAGAATGCAATGGTGTATTGCAATGCTGATTGCATGTAGTAGTGTATTACTCTGCTGGTGGCATGTAATGTTGCATTGCTATGCAGTTGCTGGCATGAAATAGTGTATTGCTCGGATGATGTAATGTAATAGATAGTTTCTTTGTTGTGGCATGTAATGGTGTGTTGCTCTGCTGGTGGCATGTAATGGAAAGTTGCCCCAAGTGCAGCTTGTAATGGTATGTTGCTCTGCTGGTGGCATATAATAGAGAGTTTCTCTGTTGTGACATGTAATTTTTTATTGTTCTGCTTATCGTATATAATTGTGTTTTGCTCTTCTTATAATTCAATGTAATAAATGTACCGGGTCATCAGCCTGACACGTCCTAGATGTAAACCAGCATTGTTTAATCAATAAATAAATGTGTTGCATATCCCATTTGAAAAATGAATGGCTAAAATGTCATATCTATACAAAATCATTTTTACCATCTTATTCCAGTGTTAAAAAAATACTGCTTACATTGAATAGGAGTTCTAACTTAATATCTGTGCTCCAGGTTGTAATACATAGCGTAAAGGAACATTAACCCTTTGAGTGCTAAAGGGGTATGCATCACATTGCATTACAGTGCACTGCGTACTCATCTGGCACTCAAAGGTTTAGCACCTCCTAATTATGAGCATTCATTTACAGTAATCTGGGCAGAACATCTTAATGATCACTATGAATCAGTTCTGCTTAGACTGGATCTCCAAAATTAATTTGTAATTAGCATTGGATATCACGTCTGTGGAGATTGACATGGTGCTTTTTTGCAGGACCTCAATCCCCTCTCATTGAAGTCTTTTTAGAAAGATTTCAGTGGGAGGAGTTTGGGGAGCTTGAGTCCTTCAACAAAACTCCATTTTGGAGAACCAGTCCAGAGCTGATGAGGCTCAGTTGGTTAAGGCACCAGCTGTAGTATCTGTTCAAATTGCAAGGTCACAGGTTCTAGTCCCAGCAAGGTGAAGTCAGCCTTTCATCCTTCTGAGGTAGATAAAATGAGTACCATTAAATTGGGTAATAATATCTATGACGCCAGGACATACTTGAAAATATGAGATAATCTCAATGTATCTTTCCTGGTAAAATACTTTGATATTATTATGTGCAAAACTTACTCATAGTGGCAATTAGGATTTTCTGCAGAGATTTATTTAAGTGGGGATTTATTATTAATTAGCATTCCTTTACCTCTGAGGTGGTTAGCATCCAATCTGATAACCCTTTCAGTGCTAGAGGAGTACGTTTTTATGACATATTCAAGACAAGTTTTTTTACAGAAGCGTTACAATTATCAAAATAAGTTTATGGAGGTGATTTTACTAGGCCAGTGAGATATAGTAGGGGGGTGACCAACTTCCAGAGTAAGGGAACCAAAGACTTGGCTGCATTGGAGAGGTGGAAAAAAGGTTAAGATGTGAAGCTTTTGTGATAACTTCTGGAATGTTGTAGGCTGAAATAGTCATCAATGGTGATTGGGAGACAAGGACTCATAGAACTCATGTAGGTTGCTACTGCTTCCCAAAAGGGAGGAATCATTGGACACATCCACCAAATTTGTAACACATTTCCAACAGAAGAACCACATGTCCAACATAATGGGGAGATATTTGGCGAGAATTTAGATATTATTTGTGGGGTGTGATACGATCAAGATAGTAATTTGAAGTTACATTCTTTTGTAGCAATATCTGCAGAGGCATTCAATAACTGTTTATTGACTTGGATCCTTTTTTTAAATACAAAAAATAAAATAAATATATATCCTATATAATAATTTGCTAAAAGTTTGTTTGTTTGTCAGAAGCCGTCATGCACAGTAGAGACGGTTGTGCACGCTGAAGTCATGCACAGTACTGACTGCCCGAATGCTCTGTGGCTGATAACGGAGCGGGACACTCCGAAATCAGACCGTTGTCCTCTCTGCACACCTTCCTGGGACCCTTAGCCTTGTAAAAGTAAACTTATAAATCAGTTTATTGCATCCATGCCGAATGTTTTCAGTCCCAAACGGACCTTCCTCAGGGCAAACAGATGCTATCACAACACATACCTGTATATATACCAAATACAAAAAACCTACTTCCATATTTGACCCCTTCATGTGCAATGCAGGTGCCAAAATGCGGCGTTCTCATCAGCTCAGATGGATTAGAAAGATTAGAAAAACTAGTTTGTTGACGGCCTATTATTTTCCTTGTTTCATTCCTAACTATATACATAAAAGTACTTATATGAGGATTAGAATATACAGGGTTAAAGGTGCTCCTTTTATTAAGGTTTTCACTAAATTTAACTGGTTGACACTTTTGATTGTCTGAAAAAAGTCTTTCAGTTTCAATTGTCTATGCAATTTAAAGTGGTCTACCTCCCACTCAAACTTCTTCTGTTTGTTAGTGGGAACAAAACTCAGTCCTTTACTGAAGACAGTCATTTCTACTTCAGTAAGAGCTCTATTAGAATTGTTACACACTGTCACTGGTTCTTAAAGTCATAGGCTCTTGAGTGATGTTTGCGCCTGCCCCTTAATAACGTTTGACCTTAATCATGAATTTTTGTTACCTTGTTCTCTTTGATATCGTTGGACTTGCCTGGCTGCTATTAGTGGACAGGTTAGACTACCAAGTTGGGGTCTGCCCTGTCCACTTGGCAGGTTGGGAACCACAATAAGTTATGATTTGCTGTTTGCTATGTTATTATTTAGGTCCACGTATGGATTTTAATGTTGGATTCAGTGTATAAGGTATACATGATATATTTTCATTTGTAAGCTTATTTAATTTTTTTTTTATCCATGGCCATCAGTGTGCTATTTGTGTCACAATTATATCACTAGCATCAAAGCCTTGGACTATTTTGTATTTTGATGGTACCTTGCTATATTCAGGAAATCTGCAATTAATAAGTCATTGATCAGTATGAGACTTGCTTATTTGATAAGAGCAGCTTTGCAATGCACAGGAGATCTGGGCGTTAATAAAGAACACTGTAAGCAGGTTGTCTGCTACGTCTGCCTTCTACATCCAGCAATACTGAAACGTGATATTTGGTGAGTTCTTTCCCTGTAAACTGGGAAACTGCACCTATCACCATCTCATGGGATCACTGGCTGATTTAAATCGCTAGGGTAATGCCTATATTGAGTCCGATTCCGAATGAAGTGGATTGATGGCGTCTGCACCAGTACTCAGTGTTTTGGAGAGGTCACACCTGGTGAAGACTCGTGGTCTGACTGCTACAAGTGACAGCGCTGTGATATTCAAGAAAACAGCGCTTTATTTGGTATCTACCTAGAAGTGATTTGTGAACTGTACAGTGCTTGATGAAGTGGTGTATTTCGATTTAAAGATATGCAAAAAATCTCAGTACTTGATTGTGAACACCACTATGTGCTTTTGGATGTGGAGGTGCATTATATGGTTTATAATCAGTTGGAGCACCGGTTATCAAACAGTAAGTGACTTATCTACTGGATATGAGCAGCGCTGCAATGCGCTGGGGACCTGAACTCTCATAAGGAAAACTTCAAAGCAGGTAACATATTATCACTATTTATATTCTTTCTTTCATCATATTGAACTATTGATGTTATTGGACATTCATAGTCTTTCTTGGGTGACACATTCATACTTTTACTATGGCAAGATCTATTATTTCTTTATCCAATTTATCATGCTCTGCGTTTAAGCCTGCAGAGCATTGTTTATTATGGACCATACATGGTGAAGCTGTTGTGCGAATAATGTATCTTGTTTACTGTTTACTTTGGTTGCTTAGCAGTCATAGGATACCCCCTTGACGTTATCCACCTGAGCAGATGAGAACGCCGCATTTTGGAGCCTGCATTACACGTGGAGGGGTCAAGTATGGGGGTACGTTTTTTGTATTCGGTATATATACAGGTATGTGTTGTGATAGCATCTGTTTGCCCTGAGGAAGGTCCGTTTGGGACCGAAAACATTCGGCATGGATGCAATAAACTGATTTATAAATTTTGAATTTTGTGGACCAGTGTGCTGTCTCTTACGAGGCTAAGGAGTCTCTGCCAGGCTGAGTATATCTTTATACCTGTTATTATTTTTCTATGGGAAGTGCACCTAAATATTTAAATAGGTCATTAACCTTGTGAGTGCCACTGTCAGCTATATGTTTGTATATAGATAGATAGATAATTAGATAGATAGATAGTCTCCAGCACAGGTCTAGAGAAGGTTAGTCAGATCAATTTATCAGCCCAAGAGATTCCACCCAAACCCCCACAGACATCACTAATTTTTTTCAGTGAACCACTGTGGACATGGACCTTTCTATAGTGAGGGAGGCTTGAGGTGTCCCTCTGAACCCATACAGTATGTGAACTGAGTCTATCACATAACCTATACAATGTCATTACCATTTAGTCATCACCAATAACTCAAATATAAATTGCTTAACTGCATTGTGATTTAGATCATCTGGAATTACAGATATAACCCCATCTTAGTGGATAAAGGAAATGGTCTGTTCAGTACCATTGTATTAAAAACATTTCATCAAAAGTCCATGATTTCTGGGCATTCCCAGCATCATACCAGAGACACCTAACTAGATGGCATTTCATTTTAAATAGCCTTTCCGGTGTATAACACACCCTATGAAGTATTTTTAGCTGTGTAAGTTGATGTCTAGAGTGGAAAGAGTTGACAAGCTGGTTTTTGCCATAATCCAATTCTCCTATAACTTTTTCCCAATGATCACTCATACTAGTATTTATGCAATTAGTGTTTTTTGTAAGCCATTGATATAGAAAAGACACTGGTTTATTGGACCACTTTCTTCATTATAGTATGTAGTGAGAATTCAGAGAGAACAGGCTGTTGCCCAAACCCCTGTGCAATCAAATCATATCTAAGGCATCAGATGAATTAAACATGTTCTTTGGGACACCAAATTAAGAGTGTAATTGTTCAAAAGATCTGAGGATGTTCTCAACATAAAGATGTCTTACATGAGTTATACCATAACGGATGCAAACAAATCCAAAATAAAGGTTTCTAAGTTTGCTCATGTTAGTATTATCCCACAGTGGGGTACTGGGATCTACATCTTCACACCAAACTAAAATCTGCCTCCAAGCTCTAAAATACTGCCATGACTTTATATACTTTTTTGTAAGAGTCTGAGGCGTAAGAACCAACAAATCTGACAAATTAATGTAATTATGACAGAGAGCCCTGTTCAAATAAATAATAGAGTATGTGGAATCCGAGTCCACCACCTCCAAAGCATATTGGCCCTGAGTTGCCAAATAATATATAGAAAAGTCAGCAACAGTCATCCTTCCCTCCTTTATCGGTTTCTGAACATTCTCTGATTTAATTCTAGCCCTCTTTGACCCCCAAAGGAATTGATTTGTAGTTCTATCTATAAGGAGGTGGATGAAGATGAATGATTCATGATTCTTATAGTTGAGATTAATAATAAAATGTATACACTAGCAAATTTGTATGCCCCGAATGATACTCCAATGAAGTTCATTGCGGGGATGTTTAAAAAAATTGAGAGAATTAAACAGGGCACTTTGTTGATCTTTGGAGATTTCAACTGTGTGGTGGATCCTGCATGCGATAGATCTTCTGTAGGTGTGGGTCGATACCGAAGAAATGTGGAGAATGTGTCTAAAAGATTCAAGAAGCTTCTGACTGAAGCATTATTGTTTGATGTATGGAGGATCAACCACCCAGTGGAACAGGATTATGCATACTTTTCTGGAGTGCATTGTAAATACTCTAGAATTGACATGATTTTGGGAGATTTATCTGCTGTGAAGAAAGTAAAGAAGGTGTTTATTACGGATATATTATGGTCAGATCATAATGCTCTGATTTTGGAGTTGAAGGATGACCATGGGATAGTCAGAGTAGACTGGAGACTGAATGAGTATTTGTTACGGGATCCCAGAAATGTAGAACATGTTGTCAAGGCCACGAATAGGTATTTTAAAGAAAATAAGAATGGGGAAGTTAACTCAGCCTCTATGTGGTACGCATATAAATGCGTGATAAGAGGAGTGTTAATGAAAATGGGTGCGATAGATAAAAGGAGAAGGCCTGCTGCCCTGTCAGACCTATATATAAAATTAGATGAGTTAAGTTAAGTGAATAAAGAGGCTCCATCGGTTGTGATATCAAATAATATAAGAAAAATAAAAAAAGTGATTCATGTTCAATAATAGAGAAAATTAATAGAAACTTGGAGTATTTAAAAAAGAAATATTATTATAGAGGAAATAAGGCTGATAAACTTCACACAAATAGGATTAAGAAGGATAGGGTTAGGAAATTCATTGCGAAAATATACGATGGGGATAAGGTGGTATGGCCCAAATAGAATTGGTAGTGCTCTTCAGTCTTATTATGAAAAACTGTATAATTTGGGACAAAACCCATCAGTACTAGATATTCGGCAGTATTTGGGGGATAAACAGTTGCCTAGGTTAACAGAGGGACAGAGGACTAGGCTGAATGCTCCCTTTTCTATAGAGGAAGTGAATAAGGCTATAGAAAATCTGAAACCCAATAAGTCGCCGGGTCCAGATGGGTTTGACAACATGTTCTACAAGAGGTTGAGGAACCATCTTAGTAGTGAACTTGCACAGGTTTTTAATGGATTTGCTGATTCTGGGACGATACCAAGAGAATTACTGAAAGCAAATATTGTGCCGATTCCTAGACAGGGGAAAGATTGTATGAGAGTGGAAAATTTAAGACCTATATCACTATTTAACGTAGAATCTAAAATATACCCAGGGGTGCTAGCGAACTGGGTCAAGGAGGTGATCCCTGATCTGATAAACCTGGATTAAGTGGGGTTTGTACCAGGGAGATCATTAGTAAATAATATTTTAGGATAGTAGACATTTTAGATCTCAATCGGAGGAAAAGGGTTCCAACGGTCGCACTTGCGATAGACGCAGAGAATGTGTTTGACCGTGTGAACTAGAAATTTTTTAAAGAAACGCTCTCCGGGTTTGGATTTGTGGGTCGTTTCCTTGAAGCTGTTTTGGTACTTTATGTTGAACCCACTGCAAAGATAAGGGGTCCTGGTTTTCTATCTAATGAGTTAGGAATTAGGAATGACACTAGACAGGGGTGTCCACTGTCACCTCTGTTGTATATATTAACTATTGAACCCCTGGCTGCTGCCATAAGAGATAACCCAAGTATAAAGGGAATTGGTACGAAAGATGTTAGTGAGAAAATAAATCTCTATGCTGATGACATACTCCTTACTGTAGAGGCACTCGAGAGGTCTTTAGTAGAGATTATGAAGGAAATAAAGCATTATAGTGAGGTATCTAATCGTTTAAATGTTGCTAAAACAGTGGCAATGGCACTAAATGTACCAGGGGAAATGGAAGGAGTGTTGGTTAAGGAATTTGGTTTCGGATGGGTCAAGGAGTTCAAGTAGCTGGGAATTACGATCTGTAAAGATGTAGAGGAAATGGTAGGGGAGAATTTCTTGCCCCTCCTGAAACAGATTAATAGAAATTTGCATGAATGGAGAAATTTGGAAATATCCTGGTGGGGTAGGATAAACGTAGTGAGGTCATATGTTCTTCTGAGATGGACATATCTATTCAGAATGGTGTCTTTAAATGTGCCAGTTTCTTGGCTAGATATGGTCCACGTGGCAATGATGAAATATATTTGGTTGGGTAAGAGACCTCGGGTGAAGCAAAAATGTGCATTTTTAAAATTAAAGATAGGAGGACTGGGAATTCTGGACATTTATGAGAAGTATGAAACTAGTAGACTCATGCATGCTTTGATTTCACAGAATCCAGTATCTTGAGCTGAAAGATGGTTTCATGTTGAGAATGAGATCTCTGGTTGTAGGGACAATATGAGCATTTTTTGGGTAGTGAATAAGGTACGGATAAAGGAACAAAAGAATGGTTGTAAGTCGCTAGTGGTATCACATATTCTAAAATTTTGGCAGAAGTTTAAGAAGAAAATTAAAATAGTTTGTTCACTGGTGGGGGCTGTTAATATTCACTCTGTAGTAATAAATAATGTAGTCATGGATTTAGATGAGTAGAAACGGAAAGGGATTATGGTTATTGGGGATTTGTTACAAGAGGAAAGAGTTATATAATTTGGTAATTTAGTTAAAAAATATCAGTTAGATAATAGGGAATTGTTTAAGTATTTAAGAGTGAAACATTTTTTACAGTCTCATATATTATTATCTTTGTCAGGTATTGTAGCGAACGTAGAGTAATTGATGTTTTTGGAATCTACGGACCTTATGTCTAAATGTTTAAAATTGATGGCAGGGTTTAAAAAAGATGAAATAAGGAAACGGGAAAGAGATTTAGATATATCCATTCCAAGAATAGAGTGGAATAGATCGTTGACACAAATATATAAGCAAGTACAATGTCTTAATTTGAGGGAAATTCAATATAAGATAAGTAATCTGTGCTAGTTTTCCAAAATGTTTCCCGTACATACAAATCTGTGTTGGAGGTGTGGACAAGTGGAGGGGGATTTTACTCATATATTTTGGAAATGAGAATTTCTACAGGAGTTTTGGTCACAGATTGGTAAGTTGATCAATAAGGTGAGCAGTTCAGATGTTCTCCTTCAACCAGACATCGCATTGTTACATATGGGTATGAAATGTATCAAGGCAGAATGTAGAGCTATAGTCACCCATATTCTGTTGACAGCTAAGTTGACAATAACTGGAAATTGGGGCATGTATGGAAACATAGCATGGGAAAAAACGAAGAATCGGATTGTCTTACAATGCAGGGTGGAGAAAGGAATTTCCGTTTGGAATGATTTAGTAAAGCAGAAGAGAGAGAAGTGGGATGAATGGCCTGAACAAACTGAGTCCTTCTTGGAGTGAAGGAAAAGGCTATTTAGGTGATAGGGACGTTGATTGTCTTAAGTAGTGAAGGGGCTCGAAACGCCCAACTTTTGGACTCTCTTTATTCCCAATAGGTTTCCATTCCTCAGAGAAGGAAGGGTGAAGGAGGAGTGGAGCTTTATATGGATGGTGAGTGAATGTGGATGAGTGAAAATATGCTTAGAGGTAAGGGAGAAATAGATGTGGGACGGGTGAAGATGTGGGAATAACTGTGTAATGCATAATATTTGTGTATGTTTAATGAGTATTATATTTTGTATACATATGTTTCAAAGAAAATAAAAAAATAAATAAATAAAATACAGTTTTGGAACATGGGAGTGGGAGTTTTGAAAAATATATAAAATTTGGCAGAAAGATAATTTTAATTATGTTATCACTTCTTTTACACCTAGTGGACGTTTTTGCTATATAATCATTTTTTTTCCTGATATAATGCAATAATAGGTTCAAGATTGTACAGGAACTGGGAAGGAGATCTTGACACCTTAACACCAAGTATTTAAAAGAATCCACCAGTAGCATAGGATAGTTGTTCACAGGACCAGATCCATGCACATGATTCAACAGTAACACTGATGATTTAGACCATTTAATAGACAAACCTGAAAATGACCCATAAGTATCTACCAAAATAAGTAGGTTGTGTGACGAATGCTCAGTGTCTTCCAGGAAAAGAAGCATATTATCAGAATAAAGACCTATCTTATCTTCTTTACTCTTCAATGAAAACCAGCTATCAAGGGATCTGCCTGTATCAAGGATGCCAGTGGTTCTCTCTCTAGAGCAAACAGTCCCAGTGAGAGGGGCAACTTTGCCTGGTGCCCCTAGCAAGCAGGAAATTATGTGAGAGAATCCTACCTGTTTTATTATGCGCAGTTGGATCTTTATTTGAAGGACCAAAATTGAAGGACCAAAACTGAATCATCCAAGTAATCCCATTCTATAGAATTAAAGGCCTCGGCAGCATTGAATTAGAGTACAGCCCGGTCTCCACCATTATCGTGAATATTAGTTGAAAGTGATCATTTGACTACAGCCACTCCAAACATTACTGGGCCTCATATTCTGGAGTAAATAACATGGATCATCCCAATGTTTAACTCAGTTTTGCAGGATATGACATAGAGTAAGATGTATTCTTTCTCTGTTTCCTTTTGAAGTCTTGGAACTTCTTACTTTGTTTCTGTATATCTGTGGAAAAGACAGGATATATCCAAGCCAATATCTTTTAAAAAAAATGTCATAGAACAGTCCTAACATCTAGTCTTAAATGACATCTAGTATGTTTTGTCTGGTCTGTTTAGTAAAAAACCTGGGTCTGAGCAATGCCAAAGTAGCTCATGTGAACAAGGTCAGATTTATATCCCAAGTGCCCCTAAGAAAGGCACTCTAGGAGCCCTTATCTCTGCCCATGGCCACACACCCTGCCTACAAAATGCAAGAATGAAAAAAGCTTTAACCCCTTGTGATGCAATGCTTTGGAGAGCACTAGCATCCAAGAGGTTAAATAATAG
Source organism: Rhinophrynus dorsalis (assembly GCA_037306005.1). Lineage (NCBI taxonomy): Eukaryota > Metazoa > Chordata > Amphibia > Anura > Rhinophrynidae > Rhinophrynus > Rhinophrynus dorsalis. The sequence continues at coordinate 95,629,060 of CM074718.1, read as the reverse complement.
CTGTAAATGGGTATAAATCTAGTGCAGGGACATTGAGAATGCTCTGGCTACACCCACAAATCAAAATGTGGGTGTGGCAGTTCCTACTCTGCCTACTAGGAAATCCAATCCTGGCTGTGAATCATTTTGATGGTCTGAAAACAGACCCCTTTTGCCTAGCTAATCATACCGCTTCTTGTGATAAGCCTCAGGTGGTGTCAGTGTCCAAATAATACTATCAGTGTGAGAGGGACTTGATTGGGGTGGGCAGGATTAGGAGGAGTGGAGGCAGGCTTGCCCTTAAAATAGGTGGAGAGGGAAAAGAACAGAGTGGAGAGTGGACTGAAATGGCAGTTTAGTTGGTAGAGCTACAAGAGAACCCGCTGAGCTCTGACAATTCACATCAGTTCCCAGAGACCCAGTAAATATGTATAAAAACTAGAGTTTCCAGGTCAGATTCAAAGAGTTTCCAGGTATGGGGATAAATAAGTGATGGGTACTAAACTATGAAGGACTGGATCAATTACGGCTCTGGTTAACAGTACTATAGAGGATAAATGAACATTGCACTGATTTGTATGCTAAAGAGGTTTCCAACTCATTGCTTCACCAATTCACAGAATCCTCTCTAGCATTCAAGAGGTTAAAAGCTCAGTTTAAATCAATGGAAATCTGGCAGATGTTTATGTCTCCTCTATGGTGCAGCTGGTTTCCTCCAGAATATGTCCCAGTAGGCGGCAAGTGTAAACCTGAAAGTTACAGCCTGTGAGGTGCTAGTCTCACAGCATTTAGATCCTGACACTATATGGCACTATCCATGCCAACACACCCACTGCTCCCATGACCCCACGCCCAACGCCATTCCCAATATCTTACTACAAAAAATGCAGGTATGAAATAAACTATTGAAACTGGCATGTAAACTTTACAACAATACATAAAACCTGGCATATAAAGCATTCAGCATAAGAAGGAGTCTCTTACTGGGTGGATTGGAGTTGTGTTGGCTTCTTCCACGATTCAGATTATTGGGAGTGGCCACACAGCTGAGACTTCCCACCACTTGTGGCACCCAAGGCAGTTGTCTTCTTTGCCTGATGAGAATTCCAACTCTGCGTTTTGCAGGTTTCTCACTACCGCTGCATTGCTGACTGAGCCAGACAGGAGTATCAGTTTTCTGTCCCATAACTGATAGTCTCGCTAAGTGTGTAATACAACCCCAGTTATCTCTGACCCGGGCAGATCTGCAGTAAGTGAAGCTATCAGATGATAATCTTCCTGGTTGGGGATGACTGGAGGTGTAATTCCTACAGCTAGAAGGCCAGCAAGTGATTATCCTAGGTGTAGACTGCCAGTGATAAAATAGAAGCCTTTCTAAGTAGGAACTGGGCTCTCAATAACGTCAATCAATTAAACATAACAGTGTTGTATTATGAAAACATATATATTGTACTTCTTTCATTTGGGAGTAAAACAAGCATATTTTAAAAGACGCGGCTTCAGTCAAGCTTATTACAGCTCAAACTGTTTGTTTTTTTTCAATTAATATTCAGTTTATGAAAAATTCCCACTAGGTAGTGCAGTTACTATTGATTTCTGAGTTGAACTACAGTTCCTCTATACTGAGGATCCAGAAGCTCTTTAGAGATGGCAAAAGAAATACGCTCCTTGTAATCTAGTTGTAGCTTTAATGACTGAGCAGTGGTAATACCACTGTTTTATTCTGCTGGACAAATGTCTCTCTCTCTCTCCCTGTCTAGAGCGGTGGTGCCCAAGCTGTGATGGCCACATCCACATTCTGAGTTGTGGGTGGGGTCAGAGCAGTCTCAATGTCCCTGCACCAGTTCATATATATCCCTTTTAAAGTCTATTATTTAACTCCTTAAATACTAGCAAGATTTCAGCAATGTGTTTAAGATCTCTCTAGCAACCAAGGGGTTAAAGTTTTGTTTGTTCTTGCTTGTTATAGGTCAAAGGAATTTTCTGTGCCAGGAAAGGGGCGGGGTCATATGAGGAGTGGAGGTGTGGCCATGGGTGGAGCTAAGGACACCTACCAAGCTTTGCCTACAGGTTCCTGATTGTTATATATAGGATAATTTCACACACTACCATTGTTCTACGGTTGTTGATTGTTCTGTGTGATTTATAACAAAAACATTTTTACTTTATTAGCTAGCAGAAGAACTAGTGGGCTAGTAAGGCCTAACCACCTGCCAGCTGATACTGTACAGTTCCACAACAGTCTTTTAGGAATCATTATTCTGATAGAATTGATCAATGACTAACACTAGGGGGCATATGTTCAAAAGAAAAGTGGAGGAGATCTGGGACAAACCAGTTTTACTGTAGAGAACTAAAAATTCAGAAAAATTCCCATTGTTTTAAATGGGGATTTTAACCCCTTGAATGCTATAAAGGTCTCCAGTGGAAATTACTAGTTCTCCTCTAGAGTGCAGAATTGGTTTGGTCCAGAACTCTGCCACTTTTCTTTTGAACATACAACCATAGGCGTGTTATGTGGCCAACAGCTTGGACATCACTTCTTTTACACCTTGGGTACTAGATATGTCTCGAAAGCATTGTGCTGTATTAGTTGGACACATCACTATTATGAAAGAGGTTAACATTGAAAATATCACAGCAAATTATTTTCAGATCTGGAGCTTCCTCCCTTTGAGCACCCAGAGAGAGTTCATGTGCTACTGACCAGGGGAATGCAAATGAGAGTGTTTGGGCTCCAGTGATAATCGTTCTGTGTGGTTTAATATAAAGACAGAGGCTGAGTTGCACCACACAAAAACAAAGGTTCTAGACTTTAGAAAGGATGATTTTTCTAAAATGGAAACATTTTATGTCAGTCTGTAACAACTTGGAGATGTTTAGATGGAGTCCAGGAGAAATGGGATTATCTGAAATGTGTTTTACTAAACGCAACAGAACATTGCATTAGACATGTCAGCAAGAGTAAAAGATAAAGAAAACCACTGTAGTACTCAGCAGAAGTGGCAAATATAGTAAAAGAGAAAAAAGAAGCATTTAAGAAATATAAGCAGATGCAGAAGGAAGAAGATAGGTATCGGTACAAAACTAGGCTGAAGGAGGCCAAATGTATTATTAGATGTGCCAAAGCACACACACGGGAAATAATTGCCCAGTCAATAAAAAAGGGGGATAAAACATTTTTTAGATATATAAGTGAAAGGAGGAAAATGAAACAAGGAATAGTTAGACTAAAAACAAAAGATGGAAACTATGTAAATGAGAATAAAGGGCTAGCTGACTGCCTGAATGAATATTTCTGTACAGTTTTTACACAGGAAGATGAAGGGGAGGGACCTCTGTTAGAAAAAAGAAATGACAAGACACGGGAAACATGCATGTTTACAGAGGAAGAAGTTCTACTTCAACTTTCTAAGATAAAAACAGATAAATCAATGGGTCCAGATGGGATACACCCAAAGTTATTAAAAGAACTTAAATGTGTTCTGGCAAAATCTTTAACAGAATTATTCAATCAGTCACTAGCAACAGGAATAGTTCCAGAAGATTGGAAGGTAGCAAATGTAGTACCGCTTCACAAAAAAGGTAGCAGGGAAGAGTCTGGTAACTACAGACCAGTAAGTCTTACATCAGTAGTGGGAAAATTAATGGAGAGTATGTTAAAGGAAAGAATTGTTGAATATCCGAATATGAATGGCTTGCAAGATACCAAACAGCATGGGTTTACAGCAGGGAGATCTTGTCAAACTAACCTCATAGATTTGTTTGGGTAACTAAAATAATAGATCAAGGGAGGAGCAGTAGATATAGCTTATCTAGATTTCAGTAAAGCATTTGACACTGTCCCTCATAGAAGACTCATAAATAAATTGCAGTGTTTGGGTCTAGATGTAAAAATAATGAAATGGATAAGGCAATGGCTGAGTGACAGGAGACAGAAGGTGGTAGTCAATGGAGAATATTCGGACGAAAGGAGTGTTACTAGTGGAGTACCTCAGGGATCTGTACTGGGGCCCATTCTTTTTAATATTTTTATTAGTGATATTCCAAAAGGTCTTCAAGGAAAGGTATGCCTTTTTGCAGATGATACAAAGATCTGCAATAGGGTAGACATTCCAGGGGGAATAAGCCAAATGGCGAATGATTTAGGTAAATTAGAAGAATGGTCAAGAGTGTGGCAGATGCACTTTAACGTTGATAAATGTAAAATAATGCACTTCGGACATAAAAATCCAAAGGAAAAATATACTATTAAGGGTACTGTGCTGTCAGAGACAACAGAAGAAAGGGATTTGGGAGTAATTATTTCTAATGACTTAAAGGTAAGCAGGCAATGTAATAAAGCGGTGGGGAATGCAAGCAGGGCACTGGGTTGTATAGCTAGGGGCATTAGTAGCAGAAAAAGGGATCTCTACAGATCTCTAGTTAGACCTAACCTAGAATATTGTGTACAGTACTGGAGACCCCCATCTCCAGAAGGACTTTGATACTCTATAGAAAATTCAAAGAAGGGCTACTAAAATGGTGACTGGTCTACAGAAAAAGAAATATCAGGATAGACTAAATGATCTGAATATGTATAGCTTGGAGGAGAGAAGAGAGAGAGGGGATATGATAGAGACATTCAAATACATGAAGGGATTCAACAAAGTACAGGACGGAAGTATATTCCAAAAGAGTAAAAACATTAGGACAAGAGGCCATAGTCTAAAACTAGAGGGACACAGGTTTAGACGTAATGTAAGAAAGTTTTACTTCACTGAGAGGGTAGTAGCAAAGTGTAAGCCTACCAGCAGAAGTGGTAGAAATTAATACAGTGACAGAATTTAAGCATGCATGAGATAGGCATAAGGTGGTCCTTAACATAAGAAAAGACCAAGGAACAAAGAAGGTTTGAGGTTGTGTTTTGTTTTTTTTTTGCTTACAGTAGGAAAATGGGCAGACTAGATGGGCCGCATGGTTCTTATCTGTAGTCAAATTCTATGTTTCTATGTAAAGGGGGTGTTGCTTAATTGGGTGGGTGAGGCTTGCCGTCCTTTTGTTATAAAGTGGGTGGGAAGTGGGCAGAACAGGGTGGGAAGGAGGAGAAGTGGACGGAGAGTGGGGAGAACAGGGTGGGAAGTTGAAGATGTGGGTGGGAAGTGGGAGGAGCAGGGTAGGAAGGAGGAGAAGTGGGAGCGAAGTGGGAGGAACAGGGTGGGAAGGAGGAGAAGTGGGTGGGAAGTGGGAGGAACAGGGTGGGAAAGAGGAGAAGTGGGCAGGAAGTAGGGTTGCCACATTTTCTTCATAAAAATACCGGCCATGGTATTCCCTCCATAGACTTAACATTGGACAGAAGCCAATTTTTTACCGGCCTGCCGTTAAAATACCAGCTGGGTGGCAACCCTAGCAGGAAGGGGGAGGAACAGGGTGGGAAGGAGGAGAAGTGGGTGGGAAATGGGAGGAGATGTGAACGGGAAGTTGGAGGAACAGGATGGGACGGAGAAGTGGACTTGAAGTGGAGAGAACAGGGTGGGAAGGAGGAGAAGTTGGTGGGAAATGGGAGGAAAAGGGTGGGAAGGAGGAGAAGTGGGTGGGAAGTGGAAGGAACAGGGTGGGAATGAGGAGAAGTGGGTGGGAAGTGGGGAGAACAGGGTGGGAAGGAGGAGAAATGGGTGGGAAGTGGGAGGAACAGGGTGGGAAAGAGGAGAAGTGGGCTGGAAGGGGGAGGAACAGGGTGGGAAGGAGGAGAAGTAGGTGGGAAGTAGGGAGAACAGGGTGGGAAGTAGGAGAAGTGGGTGGGAAGTGGGGAGAACAGTGTGGGAAGGAGGAGAAGTGGGTGGGAAATGGGAGGAACAGGTTGGGAAGGAGGAGAAGTAGGCAGAGTTTCAGAAGAAACACCACCACCAAAGAATCAACCTCTTTTCCCTCAGACCTGGTAATAAATTGTTAAAAACCGGAGTCTCTGGTACATATTCTAAGAGTTCCCCGGGTATGATTACTTTTAGAAGATATAACAAATTAATTTACAACCAGAAATATATCATAGAGCAAACTACTTTAAAATGATCAGACCTTCCCTTTAACCCATTGGATGCTAGGGGCATCTTCAATAGAAGGGGTTAATGCAGACTACTGCTGTGTAGCGCCTGCATAGGAATCAGTGCCATATGCTTTTCATATGCTCCCTGCATTAAATGGAAGTTCTAGACACCTTACTTAGTAGGAGCACTGTATATGTCATCATAGTCAGATGATTTAGGCCAACAGTAATCTGATATACTCCAGAGAGTGACTGATTTAACACTTTTTAGTACCAGGGGTTTGTGCAATACATTGCTACACTGGCTAGCAGAGGATGGTGGCAGTAGTAGTCCAAAAACAAATAAAGAACCATAGGTTAGCCACCATTGTGTATAAAGTGTGTATCTTTTACTGAACCTTGTTACATTTAAAGGAATACTAACATCTCCTAATACGGAACACTCACTTACTTTAATCTGGGCAGAAAATTATAATGTCCACTCTCCATGCTATATGTATTGTTTCTTTAGAATTAATATTTAATTAGTATTGACTATCATATAAATGCGTTGCGAACCCCTCTGGCACTCAAAGGGTTAAAGAGAACTAAGAACTGCTCATATGTTGTGCACAGTATGGAACTTTATGCTAATATGTTTCTGTCCTGGCCAATAGTAACACACATAGGGTTGCCACCTTTTCTTCAAAAAAATACCGGCCATGGCATTCCCTCCATAGATTTAACATTGGACAGAAGCCAATTTTTTTACTGGCCTGCCGATAAAATACCGGCTGGGTGGCAACCCTAAACACACATAGTCCTATGAATGAGCCTAGACAGAGTCCGCATACTGGGGGTATTTTCTAATAGGACAGAGAGTAGTAAGTGTGGCCTCAAACAGAACTAATTAACATGCAGTGGACACAATTAGCATAAATTGCCATACTGTGCAATCAAAGTTTAATGGTTAATTTCTCAAATTATACGTATTTTACAGAAAAATATTTAGCAAATCATATAGTAGGGTGACCACATTTCAGTTCTGCCATTCAGGGACACTGCAGAGAGAAGAGGGCACCACAGTGTTCTAAACACTAGAGGGAAGAACTGACTGGTATGACAGAAAGTGAAGCCTGTTGTGGGCTACAAGAAAATGTACATCAAGCCCAAAGCCTTAAACTAACATTGCACTACAACAAAATTACACCGCAGCTCTCGATTGATGTCTGGATCAAGGCTCAGTTCTCTCTCTAGTGTGTAGAGCTCTGTCTGGAGGCCATTTTCTTGTAGCCCAGCAGAGACATCATTTTCTATCACAGTAGGCAATGGGCAGTACTCCTTCTAGTGTGTAGAACTCTGTGCTCTGGAGTCTAAATTCAGGGACTTTGTACTGTCCTGGAAGCGGGCTGCCCAGGACAAGGGACACACACTTAAAATTCGGGACTCGTGGTCACCTAAACATATAGACAGATTTTAATTCTCTGTTAACCCATTGAGTGCCAGAGAGGTATGCAACGCAATGCTTTGTGTACCTTTCTGGCACGCAAAGCATTAAACAATCTAAACTTGTGATGTGTGACAAGTTCGCTCTAAAGATTCATTTTGCCGAAAAAATCCACTCAGAGCTGATTTTTAGTGGACATTAGGATTTTCTGGCCAGGTTATGTCAAGCAAGTTTGCTACTTTAACCCTTTGAGTGCCAGAGGGGTATGCGACGCATTGCAAAGCAATGCATTGCGTACCCCTCTGGCACTCAAAGGGTTAACAAATAAACCTTTCAACCTTTTTGATGCCATACAGAATTAAATGAAAAGGCATGGGCGACACATTTTACGAACCTTAACTTCTTTTCTTTTGCACTAATTAAGTTTAATGCTGCATTGGTCACTGGTCATCTTGAGTTCAAATCACTGCAGGAAATAGTCAAGAGGACATGTGAAACCTACACACTGAATCACATGGTCATGATCCCACAAGTCTGCTCCAAGATGCTGTTAGCTACTGACAAAACCATGAAGCACCATTTACTTCTGAATGGAAAGAAAATCATTTTTTCCCCTGTGGAACCCTGATAATTGAATCAAATGTAGATGTGGAATTTAATGATGATTGACAGCACCAGCATTATAAAAACTCTGCAGCTGCTTCCCCTGTTTACTGGTGAGTGGAAATAATGTTGCTGTGATTGGAATATGTCTTTTAGTTTAGAGTTTCCTCAAATCCAATCATCAAGGACAAAGAAAGTCCACAACTGAAGGACTCTTGTCTCTGCATGGCTCAAATGTAAGGTAACTTCATACACCTTGAAACATTTAACCCTTTGAGTGCTAGAGGGGATGCAACATATTGCTAAGCAATGCATTGAATACTCCTCTTTCACTCAGATGGTTAAATCATTATTAGTGATGCTTATAATTAGCACACTGTAGGGCTCAGGGGAGGGCTGGCATGGGGGGGCAGGGGGGCAATTGCCCCATGGGGCAGTAATATGTCTGGGCTGGTGGGCCACTCTCTCTTTTTGTTGCAAATGTAGCTACAGTAGTGATACCACAGAGCTTACAATTGAAATGGAGCTACAATCCAAGTGGAGCTACACTAGTAGCCATAACCCATTTCTCTTGTAAGTTATATGGTATCACTAGGGCAGCTTTACCTACATTGTAAGCTCTGTAGCTGCACCAGTGTAAACCCATTTCAGTTGTAAGCTCTGTGGTATTACTTGCCTTACTTCACAACACTAACCCTTTGAGTGGCATACCCCTCTGGCACTCAAAGGTTTAATGGCAATTTTAAAATTAACAAAAGAGGGTGGGCTGGGACACCACTTTATTGTAGATGCCCTCCAGGCCACAAATTGCCAGCCCTCCCCTGGAAGGGCTGCACTGATTTCTGCAAGGTTCAGCAGAATTAGGGCTGGATTCTATTGCATGTGATAAATGTTATCACCAGTTTTAGCAAACCTTTTCCTATTGAAGTCTATGGGGAAACCTGGAGATAAAAGCAGTGATAAAATTAGCACCTGTGATAGAATGCAGCCCTTAGACTGTTATAAGCTTTAACCCTTTGAGTGCTATAGGAGTATGCAATGCATTGCTTAGAAATGTGTTGCGTACCACTCTGACACTCAAAGGGTTAAGGATAGGGTTGCCACCTTTTCTTAAAAAAAATACCGGCCATGGCATTCCCTCCATAGACTTAACATTGGACAGAAGCCAATTTTATACCGGCTGGGTGGCAACCCTGGTTAAGGATGTGGTCACCTTACTTGTGTATATATGCTCAAGACGCCTCTGTGTCCATTCAGAGGTATATTTATTTAAAGGAGAAGTAACACCTCTACATTTTTACCAGCCAATTAATATATGTCCAAAAATCCTATTGGCCCCTTGCATTTGTGCGTTTGAGGAAGAAATAAAATCTTCATTCAGTCCTGGATGTTACGTCCACAAAGATGGTCATGACTGTTGTGAAAGAGACCACAGGACACAAACTCCAACTACTGAATGTGGTAATCTTAACCCTTTAAGGACCAGAGGGATGCACTCTGCCTGCAAAAACTGGCAGTAACTGTCATGTTCACCTCCATGGATATAAAATACAGGACTGATTGACGATGCTATCTCTTGAGCCAAGGCGCAAAGACAAAATTCATAGGGGCCATTAGGATTTTCTGGACATAGTAGGATATGCAGGTTTATTAGGAGGAGGTGTTCTATCTATAATATATGGTCAGCGACTGGCCACTGAAAACTGGATTTGAGAATCACTTCTCTTGTATGGATTTCCTTAGTCTGGCTCAGAATAAGATCAGGGGGTCCTGTACCAGAGCGATCTATTCTCCAACGCTAATGTTAGTCTATGGAGCTAATGTACTAACAGCATTAATAATCAGGGCACACAAACAGGTCAGCTCTTCAAGATATCCCTGCTTAGTTACTGTGAACAACTAGCTTAAAGAGATAGTAATACCTCTATTACAGTTCAGCTCAGATTCGTCTTTACATTTTTTATAACATGTAGTGCTGTGTTTAATTACTTACAGAGTTGTAGTTCAAATGCTATTCAAGATGAAAGGATCCCCCTCCCCTCCCTTTCCCTGCGTCACACTGCTGTTCTGTGTGGCCTGAACAGAGTGAGATGGACAATCTTCAGTAAGCAAAAGGAAAATCCTGTCCTACTTCATCAATGGGGGCAGGGTTTTCCTTATACTTACTGACTGAAGACTGTCCTTCACTGATTACAAATCTAATGGGAGGCGGCTAGAAGGTGCGGGAGGGGGATCCTTTTGTCTTGAATCACATTTGAACTACAACACTGTAAGTAAATATATCGCTACATGTAAAAACCAAAAAAAACCCTAAACTAATAGTTATTACTATCCCTTTAATTGGTGATATCTGACTAACCAGACCTGTTAGTGCACCCTGAAGACTGGAGAGAAGAATCACTGCACTAAGTATATCATTTTAATATTTTGTATGTACATATATTTATAGGTATTTGTATATATGTTTCACAATTTGTGTAAATATGTACCCATTACTGAAAACTATCCAGGACAAATTTGAAAATGAGAGAAATCTCAATGTATTCTTCCTGGTAAAACATTTTCTAAATAAAGTAAAGAGGAAGTAAAAGGCTCCTTGGAATAACATAGGAACTAGACAGTTTCATTAACCGGAGATTTTCTTACCCACTTCTTGGGGGTTATGCATGAAAGTATTTATATAGTAACGAGGGCCATAACATGGTTCAGACTTATTTGGAGGACTGTACTTGTATAGCATCTTTAAACAAGAAAAAGCATAGTGATCAAATCTCCCCTTTAAAGGGATAGTAATACTTAAATATTACTAATCCCTATATTGTAGCCATTTTAAAAAGAATTGAATTGTCCCAAGGTTCATCTCTCAAACCTTTATGGTTTGAGAGATAACAGAATGCAAAGTTCCCCCTCCCTCCCTCTTTCCTGGAGTCAGCCTTGTACTGACTGCAGCAGGGGCGGACTGACAGGACCCAGGGCCTCTGGTCCAAAAAGAGGTCTGGGCCCCCTGCAGAAATTTCCACAATGCCCCTTCATCTCCACAATGCCCCTTCCACAATGCCCCTTCCACAATGCCCCCTTCATCTCCACATTGCCCCCATCTCCACATCGCCCCTTCCACCATTGCCCCCTTCATCTCCACATGGCCCATAAAGGTTTGAGAGATGAACCTGGGGACAATTCAATTCTTTTTAAAATGGCTACAATATGGGGATTAGTACTATTTAAGTATTACTATACCTTTAAAGTAGCACACTTATGAAAATGTCATTCTGAAGGTCAGCTCAGGAATCTGAGCAACCCTGCCATGTGTTCATATATAAGAAACACACACATTGTTCTGTAAATATAGTGCAGTGGTTTCCAGCCCTATCTTCAGAGACTACTATTGGGCCATTTCTTTAGGACTTCCTTGCTTCAGTACAGGTGAGCCAGGCACTCACTCATTTCATTGCCTTACCTGTGTGCAAGTAGGGAAATCCTAATGGCCCAAATTTATGTAATCCCTCTGGGATCACAGTGATTTCTGCTGCCACTTACTATCCTGCAGTTCCTGTAGAGTGGCCAGCAGATGGCGAGCTCCTATGCACATGGATGGATATTCAGGACTCCATTTTAGTTTGGAGTTGGTTTTAGAGCTGGGCTGAAGTGAGTGAAGGAGCCTCTTCTAAGCAGGGAATTCTGACGGGGCTGATCCACTGCTGAAGGATCCTGGAAGAAGCATTCCAGAAGACAGCTGTAACCAGACCAAGGCACATATCTGATCCTGGCAGGGAATGCTGTGAAGAGTGCAGGAATTCCAGCAGCAGTTCAAGTGGATCTACCACATATAGAAATGTAATGCTCATTAGTTAGAGCATTTAGCTAAAAAGTTAAACATGTTAGTCATTTTTGAAAACAAACAAACAAACCCGTTATCTGTGTAAAAATTAAAGTTTAAAAGGTGCCCAGCAGCCTACTTCCTGCTTGCAGCACTGCCTCTGTGTCATAGTAGCGGCGGCTGCCATGCCGACCGCATACTCGCCCAACTTCCTCCACCGCATTGGGCATTGCCTCGGTGTCCCTTGGGTAGCGGCGGCTGCCGAGTGTTCTGCTATCTCTGGCAGCTCAACCGCAGCTCCTTCTGGCGGGTCCCACGCTTTGTCTTGGCGCGTGTCCAGGTTCGACGCGCATCAAATTTAAAGAGACAGGCACCAGTTTTGGGACTCCTCCTCTCCCTGGCCATTCTGTTCATAAACTTCCTGGACGCCACTCTCAGTTGCCCTTTTGTGGTGTCCAGTGAAGTTTTCTTGAGTTTTGTCTGAGTATACTGTTCTGGTGCCAGCCTTGGATTGTCTGATTACCCGCTCTGTGTATGACTTCGGCTTGTCTGACAAATCCTTCTGGTGTGGACCTGCGGCTCTGATAGACTACTCTTCCGTGTATGATCTTGGTGCTGACCTGGCTCTGTCTGACTAACCGTTCTGGTGCCAACCTTGGATTGTCTGACTACCCGCTTTGTGCCTGACCCCGGCTTGTCTGACTGTACCCGCTGGTGTGGACCTGCCGCTCTGGTAGACTACCTGCTCTGTGTATGACATTTGGCCTGGCTACTTTCTGTTCTTGTATAGTCCTGCGGTGAGTTATGTATTGAACTTCCCTATTCCAGCCTGTCTGATCACCCACCTTGGTACACCTAGGATCGTCCGCTGTCACCCAGCATACAAACGCTCCAGTGGAGACTTGAAGGGTATCTCGGTGGCTCTGGTGCAGGTGCAGACCTGTAGTTACCTCCGTTACCTCTGTTGCTTTGCCTGTGCAGGTGTGGACCTGTAGTTCCTTTGATACTTTGCCTGTGCAGGTACGGACCTGCAATAGGCCTCAGGTGCGGACCTGAGTTGGCCTTGTCCAAGTTCTATAGGGACTCTGTTCATTTACTAAGAAGAACCCTGTTATGGACATCTGCCTCTCATGTGTTGCTCTTGCATATTATCTTCCTGTATGTATTCTCAATAAAAATGGTTACCTATTGTACTGGTCCTAGTCTCGTTTCTGAATCCGTGACACTCTGCTCACGTCCCACTACCCAGTATCCTCTGATGACAGAGGCTTTCTTTCTCTAAGCTGGAGCGATCTCATTGGCAGAGATCGATATCTAGCCAATGAGATCGCTCTAGCTTAGAGACAGACATCCTCCGCCATTGGAGGATGCTAGGTAGTGGGACGGGAGCAGCCTCTGTGCGGCAAACGGAAGTAGGCTGCTGGGCACCTTTTAAACTTGAATTTTTGTGCAGATAACAGTTTTTAAAAAAAAAAAAAAAATGACTAACGTTTAACTTTTTCGCTAAATGCTCTAACTAATGAGCATTACTTTTCTATATGTGATAGATCCACTTTAAAGGAGCAGGCGCCCCCTTTCCTGAACTGACCAGATTGCAGACTGTGGAGTGGTAAGCTTGAAACCTCTCCCCCTGTTTCACCACAGGGAACCCTGAATCTGGTTACACAATTAAAGAGATCTTGCTCTATAGATTCTCTGATCACTGGAAGATTACAGCATAACACAAACCATAATATGGATTACAATTACTCTGGGCCCTAACTATGTGCACCAACTAATGGTACCCATCTTCCACTAGGGTGAAGCCTAGGGTGGGCCGTAGTATTTGTTGTTGGTGGTTGAATACCATATTGACCATTGCATTCTTGAACTGTTTTACTGTATTAGAAATCCCTATGCAGGAATATTTCTGTGCAATACAAAGTTCTATTTAAGATCATTCTGTGTCAGTTTTATTTCTCACTTAAATATGTTCCCAACTGGGCCCCACATCCATACCCTGGATGCCCAGCTGGGTGGAGGCACTGCTGCAGTCATGTACCCCAACTCCCAGGTAGTGGAGGCTCAGGATCGGCCTGCAGAGTACAAGGAGATTTCTGGGGTAAAGGACCACAGGGGTGTCTGTGGTCCTACGCAAAACCCTGTTACATTTTATAACAGCAAACTGGAGTTATTCTGGAGTAAACCAAATGCACCAGAGGGGACAAATAAAAATTCCTGTTTCAGTAAATTGGGCTTTTAACCCATCTCATGCGAAGCAATGCAGTGGAGACCTCTCTAGCATTCAAGGGGTTAATAAGCTATTCAAGTGCATGGGAACGTAGGAATTTTTTTGTTCCTTATAGTGGTTAGTTTACCCCAGAATATCTACAGTTTGATATCTATATATATATATATATAGCCACAGTGCATCTGCTTCCTTCATTGTAACACAGTTGATGAAGCTGAAATAATGTGCATACCTCCCAAATGTCCCTGTTTTGGACCCAAATCCCTCTGTCCCTCTTTCCCATCCAGATGTCCCTCTTTTATGGAGATCAGACTGTGTGTATATAAGTGTATTGTGACAGAATGGTTGTCACCCAGAGAAAGAAATGTGTCTGTTTTCGGTGATCGCCATTGTCTTAACATGTGTTCTCATTCTTGAAACATTAATGTCCCCTGTGTGTGCATGCATTAGAGAGGATTGTCCAGTTACCAGCATTGAATGTGTTGATTAGTGTGTATGATGTACAGAGGAATGGTGCCATCCAGTCTAGCTAAACCCAGAGATTGTGTTATGAGATAGCCAGTATTGGTCAGATAGAGGGGGTTAGGACAAATCTGTGTGTGGAATGTGTGTATCTTCCACCTCACATCAGGCCAAACTGAACGTACCTGTGACATCACATCCTGTAGGGGGTGGGTAGAGAAAACCTGTGAGAGAGAGAGAGTTGCAAAATGTAGGAACAGGAGGTAGGCCTCTCTATAATGGTGGGAGGCCTAGGGTCCATGGGCATTCTAAAGGAGTACTGCAGAAATTGGGACTGGTGAGTGCCCTCACCGAAAAAGTTACAGTGAGAGGGCACTGTAGTGACCAGGTCCCCTTTTCAGTTGTGTGCTGAAGCTAAACTTCGGTGGTTATGGCCCAAGACTCAAGAAAATGGCTGAGGATAATCTCTCAGGATGCCTTTCCCAACTCCTCCATCAGGACTAAAAGATATGAGGAACCTTCACGTAATCCACCAGCATGTGTAGTGGGCAGGATGCCTACTCTTGCCTCTAGTGGGACTAATGGGTATGTTCCAGCATTAAGCTAAAATGGACTGTGAGTATTATTTGTAACCACTGGCAAGTTGTGCAACCAAGAAGAGACCAGCAGAAGTGTTTAGTTTTTATGTTTTACCCCTGTTTGTTTGCCTGTAATTGTTGTCCTATGTTTGTGGGCCGTGACCCCTCTAATAAATGCAATTTATCTTTTTGTCTGGCTGGATATATCGCTTAACCCTCGGTCTACCAATCTGTAACCCCTGTACCCCCGTTACATGTATCACATAGCTGCACAGCAATAAAACTCACATTAAAGGGGATCTATCAGCCCTATACGTTTGTCTAAAATGTTAGTGTATATAGAAAATAGATTGAAAACTGTTTTCATTAAAAAAAAAATAAATGAAAAATCTTTATTTTGCCCAAATTAAACATCTAAAGAATACCCTGTGGCTTCCTTCTGGACAGACTGTGGTTACCAGCTCTGTACCACTGGAAAGAAGCCACATGGTAATCATTAGCCATTTAATTTGGGCAAAATAATTATATATAATTTTTTTTTTTTTTTTTTTTTTTTTTTAATGAAAACAGTTTTAAATCTAATCGCTCTATATAATATTTTAGACAAACGTATAGGGGTGATGGATCTCCTTTAATGTCTGTATAAACATCAGTATATGTGCTTTATAAATGAGTCTGTGTAAATAAAATAATTTTGGTCTTGTTATAAATCATTTATTCATTTTAACAAAGAGTTTTCGATAGGTCATGAAATAACCTAAAAATTCTTGGTAATGCAACACCACCTTAAACACCTTTAGCATTTTGAAATGTTGGGAGGAATGCATACGTCCATCACCTCATATCGCCCCGTTGATCCAGCAGTAAAAAACAAAACATAACATTGAAGCTATTTCCAGTTAAGTACCAGGTGCGTAAAAAAAAAAAAGATCCTTGCAGCCTCCAAAAGGTAGTCTGGTATTTCCCTGGACCAACATCTTGAGTAATAATGCCTACTGACAAGTAATAGTGAGATACGAGTAGTGAGAGACAATGACTCCGTTACATCTGGCTATCATGCTTCAGAGCACACGCTGAGCCTGAGATAATAAAAAAAAAAATAGGACCAATCAAGTGCACCATAGGGAAGAAATAAAAAAATTCCATTGGTTTAAATGGGGGTTTAACACCTTGATTGCTAGTATTATGAGGCAATGTATTAGAGAACTCACTAGCCTTCCAGGGGTTAAGACCCCCCCCATTTAAATCAATGGGATTTTATTTTATTTTTATTTACTTCCTGTGATGCACTTGGATTGTACCATAACTGCACCCCATTAGCCTCATTTAACCCTCTGAGTGCCAGAAGGATATCCAATGCATTGCTTCACAATGCGCTGGATATGCCACTGGTACTCAAAGGGTTAAGGTGACCACATATCTGTTTAAATCATGGGTGCTGTGAAAATGCCATTTTGCTGGAACCAGTGTAACCCTGTGTGTTTTTATAAAATGTTCTGGATTTAAAGGGATATGTGGTCATTTTAGTCTCACTACACTGACAGAGGTGCTGCTACAACAAAAGCATTACTTTCTCATCTAACATTCTCAGGGCTAGCAACCAGGTCAAGTTTTCCTAATACTTCTGCTTAAAGTAGGATGACCAGACCTCACATTTTACCTGGGGACATATGAAAATTGCATACTACAGGGCTGTTTTGATTTCACTGTAGTACTGAAATATGCCTATTAAAGGGAAGGTCTGGTTAGCTTAGTTTAAAGAGACCCTATCAACTAAAACCACATTTTATGACTTTGAAAGCTTTCAAAATCACCTATTAGTCGTTTTTATTTTATTTAGATGTATCAGTTAAACTAATTAAGGCATGCCATGCAGGCAGTTTATATCTTGAATTTAAAGCAAGTCTTCCAACTGACACTTAACCCTTTCAGTGCTCAGGGAGGTGGGTAGTGCAATACAGAGCAGTGAAAAGGACTGGGTTAGGTAACGTTTGGCAACAACAGGAAATGTCTGCATGGCATGCCTTATTTCATACATAATCTGTAAATCTAAATAACTCAAACAGTTTTCTAAATAAAAAATAGATAATATAACATATAGGTGATTTTGAAAGGTCTTTCATAATCACCAAAGTTGTTTTTAGGTGATTGTGTTCTTATAATCAAAGGGTGGTAATTGGTGGTTCAGTTATTGTGATTTATGATGATTCCCCTAAATCAGTAGTTTACATAACTGTGTTTGGGTACAGTTAATAGGAATACCTGGGAACTCTAAGGATCTTATTTCCTATAGCGATGCTCCATCCCTGTACTAGATCTTCCCCTTATTTCCTATAGTGATCTTCCATGCCTGGACTAGATCTTCCCCTTATTTCCTATAGTGATCTTCCATGCCTGGACTAGATCTTCCCCTTATTTCCTATAGTGATCCTCCATCCCTGGACTAGATCTTCCCCTTATTTCCTATAGTGATCCTCCATCCCTGGACTAGATCTTCCCCTTATTTCCTATACTGATCCTCCATGCTTGGACTAGATCTTCCCCTTATTTCCTATAGTGATTCTCCATGCCTGGACTAGATCTTCCCCTTATTTCCTATAGTGATCCTCCATGCCTGGACTAGATCTTCCCCTTATTTCCTATAGTGATCCTCCATCCCTGGACTAGATCTTCCCCTTATTTCCTATAGTGATCCTCCATCCCTGGACTAGATCTTCCCCTTATTTCCTATACTGATCCTCCATGCTTGGACTAGATCTTCCCCTTATTTCCTATAGTGATCCTCCATCCCTGGACTAGATCTTCCCCTTATTTCCTATAGTGATCCTCCATCCCTGGACTAGATCTTCCCCTTATTTCCTATACTGATCCTCCATGCTTGGACTAGATCTTCCCCTTATTTCCTATAGTGATCCTCCATCCCTGGACTAGATCTTCCCCTTATTTCCTATACTGATCCTCCATGCTTGGACTAGATCTTCCCCTTATTTCCTATAGTGATCCTCCATGCCTGGACTAGATCTTCCCCTTATTTCCTATAGTGATCCTCCATCCCTGGACTAGATCTTCCCCTTATTTCCTATAGTGATCCTCCATCCCTGGACTAGATCTTCCCCTTATTTCCTATACTGATCCTCCATGCTTGGACTAGATCTTCCCCTTATTTCCTATAGTGATCCTCCATCCCTGGACTAGATCTTCCCCTTATTTCCTATAGTGATCCTCCATCCCTGGACTAGATCTTCCCCTTATTTCCTATACTGATCCTCCATCCCTGGACTAGATCTTCCCCTTATTTCCTATACTGATCCTCCATGCTTGGACTAGATCTTCCCCTTATTTCCTATAGTGATCCTCCATCCCTGGACTAGATCTTCCCCTTATTTCCTATAGTGATCCTCCATCCCTGGACTAGATCTTCCCCTTATTTCCTATAGTGATCCTCCATCCCTGGACTAGATCTTCCCCTTATTTCCTATAGTGATCCTCCATCCCTGGACTAGATCTTCCCCTTATTTCCTATAGTGATCCTCCATGCCTGGACTAGATCTTCCCCTTATTTCCTATAGTGATCCTCCATCCCTGGACTAGATCTTCCCCTTATTTCCTATAGTGATCCTCCATCCCTGGACTAGATCTTCCCCTTATTTCCTATACTGATCCTCCATGCTTGGACTAGATCTTCCCCTTATTTCCTATAGTGATCCTCCATCCCTGGACTAGATCTTCCCCTTATTTCCTATACTGATCCTCCATGCTTGGACTAGATCTTCCCCTTATTTCCTATAGTGATCCTCCATGCCTGGACTAGATTTTCTCCTTATTTCCTATAGTGATCCTCCATCCCTAGACTAGATCTTCCTCTTATTTCCTATACTGATCCTCCATCCCTGGACTAGATCTTCCCCTTATTTTCTATGCTGATCCTCCATCCCTGGACTAGATTTTCTCCTTATTTCCTATACTGATCCTCCATGCTTGGACTAGACCTTCCCCTTATTTCCTATACTGATCATCCATGCCTGGACTAGATTTCCCTCTTATTTCTTATAGTGATCCTCCATCCCTGGACTAGATCTTCCCCTTATTTCTTATGCTGATCCTCCATCCCTGGACTAGAGAGCTAGTTGTTGCCCTGCTCCTTCCATTCCCTGTTCTGTTTCTCCCACTTCTCATCCTGTTTCACCTGGTTTACATTTAAAATGTCATATAGAAAATAGAGTGAGACTATGCGCCACATTAAGCATGTTGGTGTAATGAAAAGGATGACATGAGAATCGCACCCTGCATAACAGAGCAAGATTCTCATACTGCATCCTTAAACAGTGCTTCAACACACAGTGAGGGAAGGGCTGGGCAATGAAACCCAAAAATTGCTCCATTTATATAGTTTGCAGATATATATGCTCTCATTTTGTTTTAGTTGAAAGCACCTTTCCTCTAGTATTATTGTGACTTCTTGTTTTTTGCTCTGCTCTTTGAGAAAATGGTTCTTGGAGAGTTCTTTGAATTGAACTTGAATATATTTATTTGTAAATGGTAATTATATCACCCCTTAGACATCTCTTCTCGAATGTAAGCAAGCCCAGTTTGGCTAGTCTTTCTTTTTATAACTAAGATCCTCCAATCCTTTTATCAGCTTTGTTGCATGTCACTGCACATTTTCCATTTCAAAAACTTTTTAAGAACAAGTGCCCAAAACTGTACTCCATACCCTAGATGAGGTCTTTCCATGGATTAAAATAGAGGTATATTTATATTTGCATCCCATGTATCTATACCCCCTTTTTATGTGATAGTACCCTATTTGCTCTTGCAGCAGCTGAGTGACACTGCACACTGCTGTGAAGTCTGCCCTAAAGTAGTTTCCCATTAAATGTGTATATAGAATGTTTCTACAGCCCTAATACATAACCTAACATTTAATTTATATTAAACCTCATCCAACACTTTCCACCCATTCACTCAGTTTATACAAATCTTTCTGCAGAGAAAAACACCCTGTGTATTTCCTTACACAGCTTAGTGTCATCAGTAAACAGTTTTTTACAAGGAAGGATACAATGAGATTGTCTCGCTTTTAAGTGTGTCATTGGAACACCTTTTATTTACCTCAGAAGTGTGAAAGACTGATATATTATTTTCTATACCTACTTCTAGATCGTTAATAAACAAATTAAAAAAGCATTGGGCCCAGGACTAAACCCTGTGGCAGCCCACTTACAACTTAAAGGGATAGTAATACTTGAAAATAAGTTCAGTTTATATTGTAGCCCTTAAAAAAACATGAAAAATGATATATGTCTTATCTCCCAAACCTTTATGGTTTGGGAGATATTCAGAAATAAAGTTTCCCCTGGAGTGATGTCATTGCTCCACTCTTCAGATTTGGAATCAGGTCCACGGACCGGCTGTGCCTCTCCAGAAGTGCTGAGATCACCATCTTTAAAAAGAATTTCTTAATTGGAATGGTCTACAAAGTGTGCTTTCAAGCCAGGCACACTTTGTAGATAGTTCCATTTAAGTAGTTCTTTTCTAAGATCGTGATCTCGGCACTGCTAAAGAGCTGCCGGTTGCTCTGTGGACCGAATTCCAAATCTGTCCACTAGATGGCAGACTTGGCTGAAACAGCCAGGAAAAGAGCATTTTACTATATTTTACATGTGAATATCTCCCAAACCATAAAGGTTTGGGAGATAAGACGTATATCATTTTTCATGTTTTTTAAGGGCTACAATATAAAATACAATTATTTTCAAGTATTACTATCCCTTTAAGACAAACTTGAGAAGGTTCCATTTACAACAACTCTGTGCCATCTATCATTTAAACAGTTCTCTATCCATGCACAGATATCCCCATCCAAACTGAAGCATATAAATTTGTGCAGTAGCCTGTTGTGAGGCATGGTATCACTCGGTTTTGCAAAATACAAGTATACTACATCAACCGCAATACCCTTGTCCAAATTACTACTTACTACTAACCCAAAAGTACCTCTAAAAGACACCTCCATTAACAGGATCTTGGAACTACTGCCAGTGTTCACAGATATTTATCGCTGTGTAATTGTCCACACACAGATGGATGGTTATTTCAGCACATAGGATATACATTGTTGGATAAACGAAATAGTCACTTCCATATTTTTACTTTTTGCACGTGGATATCATTGGATGAGTGACTGACTTAATGTATATCATTACGTTTCTTTTCCTTTTATCATCCAGTTCACAGAGACACTATGACACCGAGACATTCAGTTTATTCATTTAAGAAATACTTATTGATTTCGTTCCCTTTGGATCTCTTCAGAAATATTCCATTTTATAATGGCCCTTCTTTTCATAGTTCAGTTCATTTTTCATATTTTCTTTCTACTTTTATATTAATTTCATTAATTCATTTTTATGTTTTGTTACTGCAGTTCATTTTTTTTGCATTTTATTATCTTTACTTTTGCTTGGTTGTAATATAAAAATAAATAGCATATCTTTAGCGCTGGACCATTTTAATTTGAGAAACCATTGCTACTTCATGATTTATGATCTTCGTCATCAGCACTTATATATAATTTGACTATACAATGAGATCAGTTATTTTAATTTAATTTTTATTCATGCATTTATATCCACAGCCACTTTGATCTGTTGCGATTTTTAGTTTAGTTTTAGTTCTCGACCTATAGATTGAAGAGGAATCTTTCCAATGTCTATTGTATGTGAGAGAGGTGCTTCAAATATTTTTATACAAATACTAGTTTTAAAGCCTCCTACACGGGCCAAAACTGGTGGCGCTGCAGTCTTTTGCAGTACTGACTGCCCAAACTTGCCGCGGCTGATATGGAATGGGGCACTCTGAATTCAGACCATAGTCCTCCATGCGCACTGAAGGTGCACAGAGAGGACTACAGTCTGAATTCGGAGTGCCCCACTTCGTATCAGCCACGGCGCGTTCTGGCAATCAGTACTGGGCATGACTGCCGCGCGTGCAGCCGTCTCTGCTGAGCATGACAGCTTCTGACAAACATACTTAGCGAATTATAATGCAGGATAACTTTTTCTTTCAGTGGGGAAAGTATTAATTGTTATAACAACCTTTACCTGTTTTTTTTTCCCATTTATTGTTTGTTTTTTATTATTATATAACACAACAAGGGATACTGAATTTGTATGGTTTAGACACAAGAAGACTGATATGCCAAGAAGAACTGGAGTAAAACACCAGCACCATAGGGAACAAATAAATATGACTCTCTAGACAGGAGGCTAATAGAGTGAACCTCTCATGATTTTCTTTTTAAAGGGCAATTATCACTAGGATAGAGCTTCCTTGACATGTCTGATTCTCTGTGAGATGGGGGGAGGGCTGCAGTTAGAGCCCCATAGGATCAGCTGCATAGTTGAACAGAGGTCTGAAAAGCATTCTCCAGTGCTCCCAGAAGGGGCTCTGAACTGTGAGACTTACAAAGTCTAACCCAGTGATTATCAACAGCTCTGTTCTTCAGGTCACACCAACAGGTTGGGACATCACAAATTAAGCATAGATCGCTAACTCCCAATATCAATGATTCATTGCCTGACCATCTATAATTAAGCAGTTAGCAGTCTATGGGACTGTTCATGTGACTCTGATGTTCGGGGCTTTGAGCCATAAGTTGAGGTGATCTGAGGCAAATCAGCTGCACATAAGGAAGATCTAAAAATTCCCATTGATTGATTTAAATTTGTATTTTAACCCCTTGAATGCTAGAGATCCCCAAAGCATTGCTTAGCCATCTGATGGAGACCTTTATAGTATTAATGGGTCAAAAGCCCTATTGAAAT
The DNA here is from genome assembly GCA_037306005.1 of Rhinophrynus dorsalis. Classification (NCBI taxonomy): domain Eukaryota; kingdom Metazoa; phylum Chordata; class Amphibia; order Anura; family Rhinophrynidae; genus Rhinophrynus; species Rhinophrynus dorsalis. The sequence goes on along the minus strand of CM074718.1, from coordinate 95,606,117 downwards.
CATTTGGAATGGTTATTTTTTTTCTCATTTGGTACAGTTGGTTTACTGCGGAATTACTTTTCTTTTGAACATAAACACCTTTGAGATGCTTCTAGTCCACCAGTCACTTGAGGAGGTTAGTTTTCTGCTGACTGGATCCATTTTGAGATTACACAGCGACGCCTCAGGCTTTTACTACATGTGCTCCAATGGGGCAGATTTTGTAAAATGTGACAACTGATCTTTAACCTTGATAATAACATTTCCCCCATAGATGGTTACTTACTGAAGGATGAATTGTCTTTTTTTATTTATTATATGTGCACAATTTGAGGTGTTTGTGTTGTTTTGGGGCATTTTCCTCTTCACTTGATTGACTAAAATTTGTTTATACTCTGCTTTGAGCATACGCTATACTATTAAGTAAATTGAATGTAAGCTTAAAATTGTGTTCTTACTATGAATTGCATTCTCTCTTTTACAAGGAGGAAAACAAACAGGTATAACTATTATCTAACCCCATGGATGCCCCTAATTTAAGACAGAATAACTGTGATGGCTCCTCTCACTAAATCAGTGATTGGAGGAATTGTTTGCTTTGAGCATCTTCTATTTTTTCTTTTTTTTTCAGAATTGGAAAAGGACTAACATTATTTTAGAATTATGTATAATTTATTTCTGTTGTGTTTCCTATAACCCATTTGATGCTAGAGAGGTTGACAAGGCAATGCATTAGAGAGCACTCTAACAGCCTAGAGGTTGAGTCTCTAATGCCTTATACTTTGTCCAAGGCCCTGCAGTGACATAAAATGACACTGGCTGCTGTAGCCACTCTGGAGCCAATGCCAGAATACCTAAAGCCCCACCAAACTTGATTAGACATCATTAAAATGAAAATTAATTGCGAGTGTAGTCAATAATGGCTCTACAGCTGTTGGACTCCAAATCCCATCATTATCGACCAGCCAGCTGCTGGTTGGGGATGAAAGGTGTTGTAGGGGAGATGCACTAAGGGGTGATAAAATGGAGATGATTTCTCCAGTGATATCACTTCTCCATTTTCTGTTATTCTGTGGAGCCTATGCACTAAGATCTCTCAGACTTTAGGGTTCTTAGTGCATAGGCTCTATAAAATAACATAGGAACTGGCGAAGTGATCAGACTGGAGAAGTTATTTCTGCTTTATCACCTCTTTATTACATCTTAGTGTATCTCCCCCGTAGTTTGCAGTAGCTGGAGAGGCAAATATTGCCTACCCCATAGCTAACCTATGAGAATGTATTCCATCATTAAATTTGGAATGTGCTTTGGACACATTCAAAACTTTCTTTTTTTTGTCTGAATGCAAGAAGAGAAATGCAATAGATAATAAAATGGAATTATGGAAACAACCAGTGAAACTCTGAAAGGCATGAAAGAAAAACACGGTCATGGTACACTGGGAGTCATTCAAAGCAACTAGCATGGTTTATTGCTAATCATAAAAATAAAGCAAGAACATGTCATCAACACCCCCAAAATTCATTAGAATGCAGGACCAAGTCTTAAAATGCCTGTCCTTCTACTTATTTCTTTCGACTGGAATATTTCTTATTTATTGTTCTGTGTAATCCTGGAAGAAAATGAGACCTGTAATTTATGGTGAGAAAAGTTAACGCTTTTGAATTCTAAAAATGTAGCCAACACATTGCAAAGCAATTCATTGGAGATCTTTAACATGTAAGGGGGTTAAAGAGAAAATACAGCTGAAAAAAAATTAGGATTATTTAATTTAAAATAATGTTTAATCTTTCCTTTGAAACTCCTGAAGTACAAAAGGAATGGTCAAACCTCTGTCATGTTCTTTGTAAATCTGACAGCTATGAAGCATCCATTCAGTTTTCTTTAAAGCATCCGTGATGCAAAGGGAGGAGCCAGCATGTACTCATGTTATTTTTAAGTGGAATTCTACTCTAGGAATATGTAGTTCTTAATTTGTTTTACAAGGTGTCCATACAGCAACCAGATATAGCTATACACAATGTATTTATTAATTTGCAATTTATCTGCAGTTCCCTGAGTATAATGATTTTTGTTTGATTCAGCCTCTAGATCCCCCATCATAAGAGTCACAAGTTTTTATCAGACTGTAAATAGAAACCATTAGCAATGAATACAAATGAATAAAAATATTATTCAAATATACATGAATGTTGCTTTAAGGACAAATGCCTAGTTAAGTCCTTCTGATTAACTGTCTAATTAATTGTCATGAATTGTATCTCCATCATTTCTATGGTGAAATATGGAGTTAAATCAATGATAAATTATCATGGATAAATAATAGAGCCCTTGGAGTTTCTAATGATAAAACAGAATGCAAATAATTTTATTGATGATGGTTTATTTATTTTTCTCTCTCTAGAGCAATATTATAGAGGACTCTAATTTATTGTGGAGCAATATGTTGGAGGCCTCTGTAGCATCCAAGTGGTTCAGTCACATAGCTGGTGAGGTTGATGAAAGACCTGTTAATTAACTCTTTGAGTGCCAGAGGGGTATTCAACGCATTGCTTTGCAATGTGTTGCATACCCCTCTGGCTCTCAAAGGGTTGAGTTCCACCTTTGCATTCTGAATTCAACTAAAATGTGATGGGTTTTGCTACAAGGCCTTGTAGTAATGAATTATGTGTAGAAGGGGGAAGCTTCAATCACCCAAGTACTATCCTCCTGGGCATTGCACAATCAACAACTCTTGCAAGTAGGTGTGCATTGCTGAATAGTGTTGGAATGACTACGACAGGGGGAGCACATCTATATAATGTTAGCAAAATATGATTGAACAAGGTTCTGTATTGTTCCCCAGAGACAGACTGTTGTGGCCTTGCAATTCTCATCATATTCTTCCCATGTGGGAGTTTGCACTGTGGTCTCCCAGTATCGAGTGTAGACCTCTACTGCTACAGTTTACTCACAAATGTTGCTTGTCTTGGGGAAATGGCTTGGGTAACATTTGCTCATGTAGTTTGCCCAGTATGGGACAAACCAGATACAAGATCACCACTTGTCTAGACTTAATGGTTCAAAAAGTTTTATACTTTTTTTTTTTTTTAAACTTTCAGATCTGTCCTACTAAAGGCCTTTGACACAGTAGACCATAATATTCTTATAAATAAACTCCAAAGATCAGGAGTGGGTAATAATTCTCTAAACTGGTTCCGATCCTATTTATCAGACAGAATGCAGCATGTGTCAGTTGCTGGCAATGACTCCCTTCCGCTCAGAGTAACAAGTGGAGTTCCTCAAGGCTCCATTCTTGGCCCTCTTCTATTTTCTCTTTTTATAAATGATCTGCCCAAGGTTTGCGAATCATCTTCAGTACACATGTATGCAGAAGACACCATTCACTATACTAAAAACTCAAACATATCACACCTTGAGCCCATATTACAACATGATTTCTACGAGGTTGAAAGATGGATAGCAAGGAACAAATTGTTCTTAAACACAGACGAAACTGTCACAATGATATTTGGCACAAAGCACAAACAGCGTAATCTCGGCGATACACACCTATCCATTGTAACGGAGTCTAATCATAAATTGGCCCCCGTGGACTCCTACAAATATCTTGGTATGTGGCTTGACCCCAACCTCACTTTTGGACACCATGTTGACAAGTTAACCTCTAAGCTTTATCCCAAAATCAGTACTCCTTTTAGACACAAATCATGTTTAAGTCCCCTGGTTAGAAAACGTATTGTGCAAGCGCTGTGTACATATATGGCGCTATATAAATAAAGATACATACATACACATACAACAGATGTTGCTGCCTATCATAGACAATGGTGATGTAGTTTATGCTCAAGCGCCAGAAATCCATCTTAGTAAACTTGACACCCTGTATAATTCAATATGCTGCTTTAGCCTCCAATGTAATTACACTATTCATCGCTGTGATATGTTAAAAGAACTAAATTGGGTAACACTCAAATCTAGACATGCCCTTCACCTTTCTTGCTTAGTACACAACCACTTCTCTGGAAAACTACCACACTACCTGAGCAGTTTGCTCACTCCTGCTCTCCATACTAAGTATAACCTCCACTCCACCGCAAATAACTCGCTACGTATACCACAATACAAGAAAGAAGCAGGAAGATCTGCCTTATCCTTCAGAGCGCCAAAGGCCTGGAACAATCTGCCTGAAATAATCAAATATGCTCCCAGTCTAAAATCCTTAAAAGTAAATGCTTCTCTATATCTAAAAACAGAGTGTAACTGTTTATAATTTTAAAATTTCAATATGTATGTATATTCGTATGTATATTTAACAACATGTAATATATAATGCTTCTCAATTTGTGTAAATATGCAATCCTCTATTGAAAACTGTCCAGGACATACTTGAAAATGAGAGAAATCTCAATGTATTCTTCCTGGTAAAACATTTTCTAAATAAATAGTATAGCACTAAAATGTTAACAAATAAGTAACCAAAATGTTCTGCACATTTAAGTCTGAAAGAACAATGGTCTTGGATCTTGCTGGATTATCTGTAGCCTGTAGTGGGTTCACTAGCACCCAGCAGAAGCGAGTACAAAGCAATGTGCATTTTCAACCTAATGTATACTCCGTGTAAGCCAAGCTAAACTATTTTGGGTGTCTTGCTGCAAAGATGAGGTCGCCTATTTAACCCTCAGAAGATTGCAGCTGCTTATATCAGCATGTTGGTGGGCAGGACATTGTTTAAAGTTAGGATTAATTGATATTTTTTGGTGTATACTTAACCTTTCCTCCCTTGCAGGCCAGAGAGGACTTTAATTTATTGTGAAGCAATAGGTTGGAAGCCTCTGTAGCATCCAAGTGGTTCAGTCACATAGTTGGTGAGGTTGATGAAAGACCTGTTCATTAACTCTTTGAGTGCCAGAGTGGTATGCAATGCATTGCTTTGCAATGTGTTGCGTACCCCTATGGCACTCAAAGGGTTGAGTTCCACCTTTGCAGTATCACCCTTGTGTTTTTATTTTAATATTTTTGTGTTTGTGACTTTTAAATAAAGCTTTCTGATGCATTGTAGATCTATCTTGGTATAAAAGGGGTTAATTTCCAGCATGGTAGTTATGTTCCCATATGATCTTGGGAAAGAGGCACAGTGCTTTGCGCTAAATGCAGAGCGATAAGCCACATTTTTGATGGTCAATTTCTAACTTTGTAATTCTTTTCAATGAGAAGCTTATTTAAAGGCCTGCATGCCTGATTTAAGCAGTAATGCATTTGGGACCTCTAGCATTGAAATGATTAAAAACACTGTTTAAATCAGGTATCTTCATGATAGCCAATTAGAATTAATTAGTGCTTTGGTGAAAGTCGTGTCCTCTGACCAATGGGAGCACAGAGATTAGCACCATTACATGTCAAACCTGGCAACTTTCACTGTAGCTTTAAGTATGATTCCTGTGGCTTTAGTTGCACTCAGCCAGTGCCTAACAAGTCTCCTGATTTCCAGCAAAAGAATGGGTTAAAGACTTTCCCTGTGTGATGGTTCATTTAATTAGTCTAAAAAAAGTTAGACTATGTCAGCAGCACAGTAACAAATCCACCCTGCTTCGTACAGTAGTTGCTTAGAATAAGCCTATTCATGTCTCCAGCTTGGAGTCAGTACATTCATAGGAATAGGTGCCAGGAGCCTGCAACTGAATATGGGTCAAAAGTGCAATTGATGCCAGTTAAACTAAAATTGTAAAACAAATTGTACTTTGATGAAAATAATAGTTATACTTTCACTGCTAATTATTTCCTCGCTTTTCTGATTTCTGGTTGGTCTATAATTGCTGCCGCTGCTGCCTCACATACAGGCAATAAGAGATTTAATAGCCTACATATTCTCTCAGGTACTTTTCAGTGCTATTGCAGAAAATTACTTCCAGTGCCTAAAACAGTCTCCCTTTTCTGATGTGGGCTTACGACCAATGGATAAATAAACATCACTCCTTGTAATGACTGTAAATTCTTGGCGCTGGACAAAAATATTTATAATTGATATCCCAGATGTTGAATGGCTTTATTGTTGCATATTTTTTTATTATTCTAAAGATTCTAATCCCAATCATACAGACCCCACAACGCTGATAGGCAGCCAGGTTTGCTGCTAGGATCGAGCATGTGGCCCCCAATTTCCTAAAAAGGCCACACATCATGCTTAACCCATTGTTGGAATTGTAGATAAAAACATGATTTATAATTCTTGTTGATGTAGAGTTGTGGTAGTTCTAAGGAAAATGTTTGAGGCAAAAGGGAGATTTGTACTTTTTGGAGGGAAGAAGATGTTTTGGAGTTTATTCTAATCCAAGCCACCCTTGCTTATTTCTTACCTTCTCCTGCATTCTCTTGGCAATCTATGGCAAGGGATGTGTTGCTGATTTCTGGCTCACTTCTGCATTATCCATATATGATTGGCTGATGCCCATATGGGTGACATATAATAAAACAATGGTGTATTGCTCTGCTAGTTTAATGTACTACTCTGCTTGTCTTGTGGTGCATAACACTACTGGTCTTGTGTAATTTCACTGCTGCAATTGGATACCTATTCAAGTCAATGGACATTCTATATCTCATTGGAACTACAGAAAAAGATTGCCATAAGAAAACTTGGTATCCTTTAGATATGTCATCAAAAGGATGAGATTCTAATGTTGCTTACTGAAACGTTGCATATTTATATTGTAATTCACTGGTTTATAGTGTAATTCACTGTTGTCCATAGGATTACTACCCTCAGTAAGCTCTGAGAGGAGGAAGGAGCAAGAGGTCACTTTGCAGGTCCAAGGTGAGACTTGAAGTTCGATTACTTGCTGCTTTCTTAATTCTTTGAGTGCTAGAGAGGTATCTGACGCATGCAGTGGGTTGGATACATCTCTGGCACTCAAAGGGTTACATGCTTTGTTATACCTTGAACCTGCCTTGTGATCTACTGCCTCTTCCCCCTCACAGAGGTACTGCTGCTAGACTTTAAGGTCTTTGCAGTGGAGCAATAGTAATCCTATGGGAGACAGTGAATTACAATATAAAGTAGTGAGTTGCAATATAAACGTGAGAAGTTTCAGCACGCGACATCAGAATCGAGTCCTTCTGAGGCAGACAAGATTTTTCTGTTGCTCTTTTCACGCCGGTGACATGTTTAATACACCATTTGGTTGGTTGTCCAATAGCAAGCAACAGTTTAAAAATGAACCAGAAATGTTAATACGTCTGGGGTTGGCTGCTTCTCTTGTTCAGAGAGGAATTGGCTGGGCTACCTTTTGGTAGGATCTGTATGATGTGTTTTAGGATATTTCCTCTCTGTGAAAGTCACTAGTGAGCTAAAAGAGATTGCACCCTGGGTAGGATACTTATCCTATAGAGCCTCATCACTTCGAGGGCAGACTCGTTCCTAGTTGAGCGTTTCTGACTAGCCCTTTGCATGTGTATATAACATACACACTACCGGTCAAAAGTTTTAAAACACCCCCATTTTTTCAAGTTGTTATTGAAGGGTGAAAGCAAAGCAACCTACAAAATGCAACACATTTATGGGAACTTCTGTAACAGTGTTGGGAAGAACAATATTTGATTTCCCTTGTGGAAAGAATGCCAGGAGTATGTTCAGCTGTTATATCTGCAAAAGGTGGCTACTTTGAGTAAAAAATTTTAATTACATTTTGTTAAGTAAAACTATTCCATTATTTCTTTTTAATGTCCAATTGTTTGTTTGTTCTATGCTTTATTTTCAGAGTACATTGAAATATTAAAGTGCATAAATTTCAATAAAAAATGGAAAAATGGGGGGTGTTCTAAAACTTTTGACTGGCTGTGTGTGTATGTATGTATGTATGTATATATATATTATTATTTTGCCTAGTTAACACACACGAACTAGTAGGTCAATTAAGACTTAACCCCTATCTGCAACTACCATACAGTTCAAGAATGGTTGCCTGTTAAATATAACTATTGTCACTGATTTGATAAATAATAAATTCATATTTTTCAATAGCTGACAAGCTATAATTCACCATCATTATCAATTTTAAAAATAATGGCTTCCTGATCAAGTGGCTCACAGCTGAAAAATCTTGGATGCCCCTGTACATGCATTCTCACAGAAAATGATACAGTAATGTCCTATATGTATAACTGAGGCAGTACAGAGAAAGCAATAAAGTAGGGTGCTTAACTGTGGACTATAAATCCCAGCATCTGCAACCAGCCCTCTCCAACAGCTGGAGGTCCAAAATTTGATGGGATCTGGAATAACTATGTGTATGTTTATTCCTATAGCGCCATTGGCTATGCAGCACTTTATATAGTTTAACAGGTGTACAATACAGGGAATACAAGTGCAATGATGAGAAGAGAAATGCACTGGCAGAACAAGAAGAAACAAAAAATATAAGAGAACCCTACTGTGAAGACATTTGAATCTGACTATCTACAGTGAAAATGAATTTAAATAAAAGCAATTAAATATTGATCATAAATCTAACGGACCAGGGGGAGGCCCTCCAACTCTACAGGACTACAGTTCCCATCATCCCCTAAATATGGATCATAAATCTAACAGACTAGGGGGAGGCCCTCCAATTCCACAGGACTACAGTTCCCATCATCCCCCAAAAGGCTGGCTGGGTATGTTGGGAAAGTACTGAACAACAGGAGTGTTTCTCAGGTTGCCTACCAATGATATATAACATACAAAGTCTAAATAATAAAAGACTGGACCATCTGGACCATATGTACAAAGTAAAGCAATTCTGGAGAGAATCAGTTGTATTGTAGGAGACAAAAGAATTCTCATTGATTTAAACAGGACTTTTACTCACTGATTATTGTAGTGATTTTAAAGCAATACTTTGGAGACCTCTATAGCATTCAAGGGTTTAAAAACCCGATTTAACTCTTTGAGTGCCAGAGAGGTATCCATTGCATTGATTTGGTTACCTCGCTGGCACTCAGAAGGTTTAATCAACAGAAATATGGAGAATTTCTGTTTCCTATGATCAGTTTACCCCAGAATTGCATGACTTTTCTTTATCCAATGAATAGAACCCATTTACTTCTGCAGTGGGGTGCAATAACATGTAGCCACAGCCTTTATTAACTTGCCAAACGGCAGTGATCATAAATATTTTGTCAAATCTGTATGATACAGTATATGGGATATGACTAAATATATACACTTTTGAATGCTGAGGCATTGCCTTTGGGATTCGCAGCTCTGTCTTCATTTGTGGTGCACGTGAACCACTGTAATTCGATGGTGGTGAATTTTTGTCAGTGATTTTGACAGGTGTGACCAGGTGGGCTACATCATAGGACTTTGAGAAGTGATATCACTGGAGAAGTCATCTTCGCTTTATCTCCTTTTTTATCACACCCCAAGTAATTATGTCGAAAACTAATAATAAATCCCACTTGAGTGAAAATGGGGGCTTAACCCCTTGAATACAAGCTCTACAATGCATTGCAAAGACCTCTTCCCTATTCAAGGGGTTAAGAGTACCATTTAAATCAATTATATTTGATTTGAGGTGCATTGGAAAGCTCTGTAGAATTCAGCGGGTTAAAAGTGCCAGTTTAATCTTTGGGAGTTTGTGGAAATATTTGTCCTCTACAACAGTTTGTCCCAGATTTACTCCAGGGAGAGAGGCACTAAGGTTTGATAAAGAGGTGATATTGGAGATGTCTTCTCCAGATCCTGTTATTCTGTGGAGCCAATGCACTAAGATTTCTCAAATGTGAAAGACACTGTGCATATGCACCATCCTATATAATAATTTGCTAGATGTTTGTCAGATGCCATCATGCGCAGTAGAGACTGCCCGAACTCAGGGCCGGATTTACATCTCAGGAGCCGTAGGCACAGACATCTGAAGCGCCCCCCCCCCCATTGGCCATCTCCACTGGACACCTCCACAATGCTCCTAATCTCTACATTACCCCCATATCCATATTGCCCTCACATTGCCCCCATCAGCTCCATATTGCCTCCATCAGCTCCATATTAAAATAAAAAAAAAAATAGGTTCCACTAATAGGCTCCCCTCTGTGGGGAGCGCCTGTAGGCAGATGCCTACTCTGCCTTATGGAAAATCCGGCCCTGCCCTAACTCTCAGAATGCTGGGAGTTCTGTGCTGGGAGCATTCTGTGCTTTCGGGCAGTCTCTACAGTGCATGACTGCGTCAGCGGCAGGACACAGAGCAAGACCGGCCTCCTAAACCTCTGAGTGCCAGAGGGGTATGCAACTTATTGCAAAGCAATGAGTTGTGTGCCCCTCTGGCACTCAAAGGGTTAAGATCACTAGGCACAAAACCTCCAAGTTCTTCCTAAAGAGTATGTTGCTAAGGAGACAGAGGTACAGAGTTAAGAGTAATTAAAAGGTGGCTGGGCTATATAGTACATATATTATTAAACACTCCTGTTTCATTCTTTCAGTGCTGCTGCCCAGTTTTGCTCTCTTTAGCGGTGACACCGCCTATGCACAAATCAAGACAGGGATGTCTGCACCATACATAAAAAAAATTACAAGCTTCCCTTGATTTTAACAAGAGTTTTAACTCTTCAATGCTGCAGAGCTCTCCAAATAGGAACAACTTTGTACTACATCTTCACACAGTACTACACATCTGAGGGGTTGTGTCACATCTGGACACAGTGCATCTTGGTCCAGCTTTATGAAGCCCTGGGCGCACGGTGGGCGTTTCTCCATCAGGGGCGTGGCATGGGAGGCGGGGAGGTCGCCTTAGGGTGTGTAGAGAGCTGACACAAGATGCTGAGACCCTTCATCCTCCGCACGTGGATAGACAGAGGAGCAGTGATCTCTGTCTGGGCAGCATGTGAGGAGGGAATCCAGCAGGGAAAGTGGCAGACAGAGGGCTGGGAATGCAAGCCGCCTGAGTATGCTGTCAATGCAACAGTTTGCTTCCATGACTCCTGAAGAGCAGCACTACCGGCCAGTCATCTGCACAGACAGGGTAAGTGATCGCACTGCACTTTTTTAAAACTGTACTAGCCTCAGCCATAGTGACTCAAAATGTTCATCCTTGCGTCCCTTTAAATTATTGTGATCATTAATTAAATGTGTGCCGAGATCTGTATGTAATACACTGTATCAGACCTATTCCAGATTGTGATTATGCAATCTTAATAGACATGAGCATTTTATTTCTAGGATGAAGGTACGCTCTGGTCTCTTTGAAACATTTTTTATATTTACCTTCTCTTAATCTACATTATGACAGAAACCTAAATCCGATTAACCCTTTGCGTGTCAGGGAGGTGTGCCACTTTTCACACCCCTTTGTCGCTCAGAAGGTTAAGACGAATTTTAAAGAGATGAGAGGGATACGATATGATGTATTATTTATTCATGCAGTTACAGTAGAAACCAGGGATCGATTTGTGCTTTTCATATCAAGAAAATCTTTTATAACCTATACTTTACGTGTTTTGAGGTATATATTATGACCAGTGATCAGCATCCGATTAGCACTTTGAGTGACAGAAGTATACAACGCGTTGCCTTTCTGGAGCTCAAAAGGTCAAGATGAATTTTATGGAGATACTAGATTTTTATTTATTTTAGTATAATCCGTCGACGTGTGTTTACAATGTATATTTCCCTGTCTCTATCTTAAAATCTCGAAATATTACTGCAGTCCTGCAACCTTAACCGTCTAAGTGCTAAGCGATTGGGCAATGAATGGTTAAAATTCCATATGGAATCTCACACTGTGCTTTCTGTCTATTTAATCACTATCGCTCATAGTTACCTGCTGGGTATTTCAACATTTCAAATAATGTTAAAATAAGGAATTTTAAAACTTTTTTTTAGGAGCAGTAAATGCTTATAACAAGTGTGAACTCATGTTAAAGGTCATGACTAAACTTTTTTACAGTCTCTGGAAACCATCTGCTTAAAAAGAAGACGGAATTAATAAAACGATCCCTAATGATTACCCCCTAATGAAGAAAACAATATACATTTTATTAAGTAGATAAGAGTAATTCATAGCAGATTGTACCGAGAAGATCTGTACCCTTGGTTTGGGGTGATGGGTGTATGTTAATTTCATATCTATGCTGATGCTTTTTATAGGGTTACTAATGAGTTAACCGTTCCCGTTAACCACCTTGACCTTTCTAGCATCCAAGGATTAATACAAATTCGTATGTGTAACTTTTTATTGCCCTAAAAAAACTCAGCCCGTTGGATGGTAGAGAGAGACCCAATGTTCTATCTGCAATTGGTTAAAAACGCTAGCATCTAATGGGTTAAAATGAGAAGCTGGCATTTTAATTAACCCCCCCACCACCACCTCACAGTGTTTCAAGAGTTGTATTGTCTGGAAATGCATTAATGACGAAATTTAACTCTAGAACAGTTTCATTAATTTATTTGAGAAGGACTTTACTAGGGTGTTGTCCTTCTAACATCATTCAGTTATAATTGTATGCTTCATTTATTTGCGTTTGATTTCTGATCTCTATTACATTGCTGTTTTTCTGTTTACTATCTGATAAAGACTAAGTACCCTTACTAGTCACACAAAAGCTATTAAAGTCAATTGATTCTTATGAGGAGCTGTGAACCTGAGAGAGAATTTTACACAGTAATCTGCAGATATAATACAATCAAATATAAATATGGACATATCTGATTGTAATTTGAAAGACAACTATTGTAGATTAATCTGTTAAACACATTAACCTTTTGAGTGCCAGAGGGGTATGCTTCTGGCACTCAAGGTTAAGAGCTACTTACTCCAAGTGTGCAGGTCTCCTTTAAGTGCAGGGATCTTGGGAGGAATACTCAATTCAGATCAAGGATAGTAGGTGGAGGGGACAGGGCGAGTTTTAAGAACATGGAGACCCCCCCCCAAATATAGGTAAATATATAGGATACTCTTAAGTGTAGTTGTATATTTCCCCCTCCCTTTAACTGTATTAACATTAATGTACTGTGCACTCAGAACAGATTCACTCATTCCTGATCTTCTGATCCTTTCTGTAAAACTTGGATGGTTGGGAAAGCAAAGTGCTCAAATGCACCTGGGAGGGGGGAAGACAGTGGAATTATGAGCAGTAGAAATGGTTAAGCTGCTATGCGTAACCACTATATCGGTGGTTCTCAACCAGCGTGCCATGGCACTTTAGTGTGTTGCGGGTATCCACTTAGGGTGCCCCTTTTTTATAATGATTGACAAAAATAGGAATGCCGAGTTTCATTTGTGTATTTACTGATATTTGTATCCACCACTTGTTTGTTTTTATTATTCTGATTAAAAAAAACAAAAACCTAGAAATATATAGTTATATGTTTGTACCGTTGATCTGCAAGATGTTAGGGGTGCCCTGAAAGTTCTAGACTGCCTGTTGTAGGTGCCTTGAGCAAAATAATGTGGATAAACACTGCACTACATATTTACAATGTATCCTAATGTTTCTTATCAGGAAAGATCCATGTGCCCAGAGACAACTAGGGGGAGATTCACTAAGCGGTGTTAAAGTGGAGATGACTTCTCCAGTTTATCACTTCTCCAATTCCTATGATATTCTGTGGAGCCTATGCACTAAGATTTCTTCAACTTTGGAGATCTTAGTGCATACGCTCTATAGAATAACATAGGAACTGGAGAAGTGATAAGCTGGAGACGTTATCTCCAGTTTATCATGTCTTTATCACCTCTTCATCACCACTAAGTGAATCCGCCCCCCCTGGAATTCTTCTGGAATTCATGGGGTTAAAATCTGTTTAGATCGATGGACTTTTTTATCTTCTACAGTGCTGTTTGTCCTACAATTACTCCACTTTTGCTTTTGTGCATGTATCCCAAAAATATTAATATGTATAGATTGTAGGAGGGTGATATTAAGAGTTTAACCCATTTGGATACTCTTGAGCAGGGCCACCAGCAGGGAGGTAGAGACTTTACCCATTTATTTGACTCTGCCAAGCAGGAGGGCCCTCCTCCCAGATCAGACATGGAGGCTCCCGCAATTTTTTTTTTTTTTGGGGGCCCTATGTGAAAAGGGGACCCAGACAACTAGACTGGAGGATTTCCTGGTGGGCCCCCTTTTTAAGTATATTTAGTAGATAGTGTAATGGAGAGCACCACTGCTGCTCTGTCCTCTATTTCATATCATACTGAATACTGGGGCATTTACACTGGCTCTGTCTGCACATATAGTTTTGGGGTGCAGAGTAAATGTGTGGGAGGGGCTGGCTTTGTTTGTACTGGTCCCCAAGTTTTCTGATGGCAGTCCTGCTATTAAAGTAGACAACATATTGCAAAGCAGTGTGTTTGTGATCTCACTATCAGCAAAGGGTTTAATATTGAGTGCCAGAGGGGTACGCAACTTATTGCACAACAATGCGTGCATACCCCTCTGGCTCTCAAAGGGTTAATAAAGTTCAGGATGGAAGCATATTCCAGAAATAACTGGTAAGTACTAATATAAAGAGAGTAGTAGATTCATGGAATAGTCTCCCAGATAAGTGGTAGGGTCTAAAACAGGAGAACATTGCAGGTTTTATCCCATAGAGTAATATTGAAATCTATGTGGAAAGTTGGAGATACAAACCTATTATAATGTTATCGAGTGCAATGGAATCCATGCACAGAAAGGGAATTCAAGAATGCCTTGAATAGACATAAAGTTATTACGTGGATTAACAGAGACTGAGATTTTAAAGGGGAACTGTACCCTAAGAGTTAGATATATATGACTTCTATATGAAGGATGCTTACTGGGGGATCATGGGAGCCTTCGTTCTTAAAATGTTAATTTTTGGAGGCATTTTATATACATATATGTTCATGCACTGGATTCTAAAATTCTGCTTTTGAAAAGTTCTGTCTGGAACCAAAGGTTTCTGTATTTGTGTCCACCCTTGCACTTGGGTAAATCAATGAGGGAGATTCACTAAGCGGTGATAAAGAGGTGATAAAGTGGAGAAGACTTCTCCAGTGATATCACTTCTCCAGTTTCTATGTTATTCTATGGAGCCAATATACTAACATCTCCAAAGCTGAAGAAATCTTAGTGCATAGGCTCCATAGAATAACATAGGAATTGGAGAAGTGATATTACTGAATCTCCCCCATTGAGTCGACTCTTTAAAGGACCAGAGGGCTCTTCTAGCCAGCATTTCTACTGATTTACTTCTGAGGTGAATAAACTGTAAGATATATTATAAATGTGCTTCTCCTAGTCATCTGGAGACCATGACCATTTGATCCCTTTTTTGCTTATACAAGTGACAAGACAGGACATGATTTGGGTAAATCGATATAAGCATTTTAGTGGACTGTGTTGGTTCTAATCTCAAAACAATTGTCACAGTTTAAGGTGTTATCAGTTCTTAACCCTTTGAGTGCCAGAGGGGTACGCAATCCATTGCTTGCACTCAAAGGGTTAACAGGCAGGATAAAATATGATCAAAGAAAAATTTCAGAACTTTCTGAACAGGTGTTTAAAAAAAAAAAAAATGCTATCTAGGCGTATACAATATTTTAAAGCATTTGAGCCCTTTTCATTTTTTGGTGATAATGACTCTTTGCAGGTTTAAACAAAGCTTCTAATTCAGTGATTCTCAACCAGGGTGCCAGGCACTTTGGTGTGCCACGAACATCAATTTAGGGTGCCCCATGTTTTCTATAAAGACTAACAAAAATGGACTTTTAAATAAAGATTTATAGAAATTGTTAGCACAATATGTTAAGTTTTGTTATTAAGATAATAAGACCCAATAATAACTGTATATTTATGTACTGTACCCTTCTTATGCCTTTGATAAAGTACATTAAATATATTAGGTGTGCCCCGAATGTTCTAGACTGTGTGTTAGGGGTGCCCTGAACAAAAAAAGATTGAGAACCACTGTTCTAATTCAATGCGTTATATACATTGCTGGCACCTAGCCAGATATCCCTAGGGTATCAGTATTCATTAAGTAAATGAATTGGGTAGACTGAATGGGTGGATCTGCTGTCAAAAGTTATATTTCTGTTTGAACCCATGTTTTTTGTAAATGAGCATGATAACTGTTGAACAATAATAGAATGTGATTATTTTCAAAACGGGACTCCTGTTAGAGAGTGATCGCCCGGAAGCTGTATACCATCCGACCCTCTAAGTGTTACATGACTGGACATTTGATCCAGATCAAGTTCCCTCTCCACATCCTGACTGTATAGAAACATTGAGATTTCAGTGATCTCTCCTTTTTGTAATGCAGCTAATATTTCCTATTGCTGTACATAGAGGACAAATCAAGGGTACCCATCCTCCAATAGTCTGCATTGCTTTCTAATAACTTAAATCTGAATGTTGTGTTTGCTTGGAATGAATTAGCAGATGAAACTTCATTACATTTATTTGTCAATCAATGTTTTTATACATTTTTATATATATCCTATAACATAAAGCCCTAGAATGCGTCGCTTACTGAGTGCGTAAACCGCACATGCGCAGTAGGTACTCGCAGAATGGGCTGAGGAAGGCTGACAGCATGTCTGTGCTCCGGGCTCTGGGGCAGCAGCGGAGGCGGCAGGGTGACAAACCGTCACCCAGCGCCTCCTCTGCTGCCGCCCCAGAGCCAGGAGCACAGATAGGCTGTGAGCCATCCGGAGCTCCTCACTCTGGATCAGCCCGTGTATATGGGCTTTGTAACTAGTATATAAATATGTGTAACACACACACACACATTTAATTGTAGCTTTCTTTGCTTAACATGTCAAGTGAATGTGGAGGGTGTAACCACCCCATGGCAGTCAAAGGGTTAATCTTAGAATTAGAATTTAACCAGTTCCCTTCTCCGGTTATTACCTGTTTGACAACACAATTCTCCACTAGCCTGATTAACACCACTTAAGTTAATTTCTTTCCCACCTAATTAAAAACAAATTGTCAAAATGTTTAAATATAATAATAAAAGGCTAATTTTCAAACTGTGTATGATGCTTCCCTGTGGCTAAACATCTACTTGTTATATTGTGTATTGCAGTATCTTTGTTCTGCAATTCAATAAAGATTTTTTAAAAGCAAAAACAAATCTGGTGTTGTTGGTGTGCTTCATAGAGGTTATTTTTTATCTTGATGAATGGTGCTCAGAGTATTAATTTCTCTGGCCCTTTGCATGTTTTTTTACAGAATGGATATGGATGAAATTTGCAGGGTTTGTGAAGCCTGGTACTAACTCCTTTAACCCTTTGAGTGCCAGAGGGGTACGGAACGCATTGCAAAGCAATGCATTCCGTATCTCTCTGGCACTCAAAGGTTTAATTCTGCATAACTACTTAAAGGGATAGTAACACTTTGTGTTAAACATTTCTAATTAGAATTAAATACTTCCGAGAATGTTTTCATCACACAAGCACGGCTGGGATCTTGCAGGATGAGCTCTTTGTGCCTGCATTGTCAGTCCCTTCCGGTGCCTTTTGGCACAGTGGCATTCAACTATCCAATCGTGGAGTTGAAGGGGATTGACGGCGCCAACGCAGAGATGCCGTCTCCGCAAGATGTCTGTGCTATTCCTCGCTGCTGCCTGCTGAAAATGTTCTCTGTCTTACTTATGCCGGGCTTATACTGCAAGTGGCAAGTATTTCTATGTATATCAATACCCTATTAAGGATTTGGCTATAAGTGTAACGCTGATGAAAGCTCCACTTTAAAGGGATAATAATACTTCATTTTATCTTTATTTTATTTTGTAGGCATTAAAAAAACATGAAGAACGATATAAGTCTTATCTCTCAAACCTTTATGGTTTGAGAGATATTCACAAGCACAGTTCCCCCTCCCGCCCCTTTTACCTAGTGTAAGCCATCTCTTCTCAGATGTGGAATCTAGTTGTAAGACTAGACAGATAACAGCAGGGGACAATCTTCTTCCTATGAGAACAATGAAAGCCCTGCCCCCCTTGACAAATTTTTCAGGTTTTTCCCTTATCTTAATTGAAGATTGTCCCTCTCTGCAGTCTAGCTGGGCACCTCCCTTCTGCTCTGGCTGAGCAGTGTTACATCAGTAAAAGGGGCTGGAGGGGGATACTTTGTTATTGAATTACTCTTGAACTATAACTCTGACAGAATTAAAATAAAACTCTCCAAAGTCCAAATACTATGATGATTAATTAGAGCTGATTTTATTATGAAACATTACTATCCCTTTAAGTTCTGTTTAAACACAGTAACTATTGATGTGGGCACTTAACCTAGGTAAATCCTTCTTTTGCACACACTAAAAAAATATGTATCGCAGGGTTTGTGCTGCTGAGTAAATGATGGGTAATCCCACTGCTGAGAGATGTTTTATTCAAAAGTTATTGCAGCTCAATCTTGCAATTTTTTTGGTGCAGTACATCTCTATGGCCAGAAACTTCACAGTAGAGCTGTTGCTGCAGCAATCTGTGTACAGCTCTGGTTAGTTGACCATAAACCTCATAAGATGGTGAAGCAACTGCGCCATTGTAACATTTCATTTTATGGAGGTACGGCAACTGAATAAAAAAAGAAAATTAATTTGAGCTGCAGTAACTGTTGAATAAAACCTCTCTCCGCAGTGGGAAAACTCTTGTCTTACTCAGCATGATAATCCATGCTATATTTTTTTTTTCAGTATTAACCATTTGAGTGTCAGAAAGGTATCCAACGCATTGTGTTACTATCCCTTTAACAGGAGCACAGAAGGATATTTTCAACTTTATGAACTAAAACACACATTCCACTAGTTACATAATAATACTACTACTCAGTAACTATATAAAAATAATATAATTCCTGATAGTATACTTACATAACTGAAAATGGCTGTAGTTTGGTTTTACACAAAATGATGAAACAATGGTTGTTAAAAAGGGGTTTTCAGAATTTTATTTCAAAAATTTGCACTAAAATAACAATTTACCATACAAACATAGCATAAATGATTAATGCCACTTATCTACTTAATACATCGATACTCAATATTTATAGGTGCACAAATGTATGTTCTTCCCTGGGTCCCCAAATTGGTATCCGCATATAATGGAATTTTGATTGAAATTTTTAAATCGATAACAAAAACATAGTCTGAAGGATTAATTAACCCTTAAAATAAAATAACCCCCTAAAATGATATTTGCTGATAGTAGATATCCCAATGCATG
Organism: Rhinophrynus dorsalis; assembly: GCA_037306005.1. Lineage (NCBI taxonomy): Eukaryota > Metazoa > Chordata > Amphibia > Anura > Rhinophrynidae > Rhinophrynus > Rhinophrynus dorsalis. The sequence continues at coordinate 95,586,967 of CM074718.1, read as the reverse complement.
AAATAAGGCATCACCCAGACGATAGAGTTGGGTGATCAGTGGTGACAATGGCGCCGGGAAGCATGACTCTTCTGCTTCCATGTTACCCAAATTTCTGGGTACAAGTAGGAGGGATGGGGGAAAGCCTTCATGTCAACAATGACATTACCTACGTCACAGATGATGTGGGAGGCTTTCCCCTATCCTGCCCCTCCTACCTGAAATGGAGGCAGGAGACTCAGCACTACTGGCTGGATCCATAATAGCTGTGGCATCAGGATGTCCCCCCATGAGATGACCTTTAAAAAAAACAAACAAACAAAAAAAAAAATCAATATGATTTGCTCTTGATGTAGTTGATTTTCTTCAGAAAGTCTCGATTCCTTAGTAAATCAGCCTCTGTATGACTCTCTTCATTTACACACAAACACACACACACACACATATATATGAGGCTGTGTGTGTTTGTATTTATGTACTTATGTTGTGTTTACATCGGTGTCTGGGTTAAACCCATATTCTTCCAATAAAAGCACATTGTTGCATTTACAAGGCTTTACATCTCCCTAATAATTTTATAAATATTTAAGTGTGTGTATAGCCATAAAATGTACTGAAAATATGTTATATATTTTTAAACACATTTTCAAAATATGTGTCATAAATTTCCATGGATGGTCCCTACTGGTATCTCACTGTCCAAGGATCCTGCCCTCCCAAATTTTGTTGCAAATTTAATGGATAGTAAGCCTTTATTTGCATGTTATATAAAGAACTGGATAATATATAAAGTCAAACTGCCTATTTTTTCATGTTTACAAATATAAATATATATATTGTGTGTTTGTATATATAACATAATTATTTTTTTATTTATATTTTTTAACTTTTGTGTCCCTGACATTGGTCTCTTCCTGGACCCCTGTTTTTAGAGCATTTTCTAGTCCTTGGACAATCTAAACAGGACAGTGATGCAGTGTAACACTATCCCTGCGGAAGAGAGTGCTCTGTATGTTCTCATATTACATATCCTTTCTATATTGTATCATTATACCTTCTTCTTTCGCAACTGCTGACAGAATGCTCTCTGGAAACAGATCTAGGGAATTTGTTGTCAATGACATAAACGTGTAAAAGAGGAGGTGAAGAGGAAAAAATAAAAATTAGAAGCTGTTTGACATTACAGATTAGGTACTTATAGAATATGTAAAGTCAAAATAAAGAATTACTGTCCTCGTGAGTAAACTATGTGCTTATCGTTCACTGAGGCCTTGGATATGTTGCGGTGATTTGAAGACCTCTCTAGTATGCAAGAGGTTAATAGGGTACATGTTTCTCAAAATATATTTATCGTGATTTTACACGATTAACCTTATGATTGCCATAGAGGTATGCAATGCAGTGGATACCTTTCAGGCACCCAAAGGGTTAAATGTACAATTTTGGTTCAGTTAATGTCTGTTCTTCTACCCCTCTGGCACTCAAAGCGTTAAATGAATGTGAATTTTGGGAATGTTTATTTGTCCCTTACAGTGCAGCTGGTTAGCCCAGATTTCCTCACTTTGTTTTCTGCATATTGCCCTGTGTCTGCTGTGAGGGGTCTTTCTGTGTGACTAGAATATTGGTTTCCACTTTTTTTTTTTTTTAATCTGAGTCGTATGAGAGAGTTGCATCTAATACAATTTAACCTTTTAAATAATCAGATAAGTAATATTCCTTTTGTTATTATGTTCCTAGTTTATGTTAAACATATCCCCTAGTGTATTTGCCTACAGCTGCTTTTCAGATAACCTGAACATATTCCAAATCATTAGTGAAAGCCATTTTTCACTTCTTTTATGGTTAAGTGGGACACTTTCCTTTTTCCAGTCTTCCATCTGCAAAGTACTATGGGAAAACAGGATATTTTGCAGCTACATGAAGTGAAGTTAGTTTTGAAGCTTACAAACTAATAAACAATCTGATGGTGCAAACATCAGGAAAATAAAAGCATGTTTGACTAAAAATTGGAACAAATAATTTGTTTAGCTCATTAAATTGTGTCCTTCATACAGCAGTCAGGTCTACATATTTATACATACTTTCATTAAATCTGCAGTTTGCTGTATATAGGGATAACTGAAGTCTGTTACTAGGTCACACCTCATCGCATTAAGCAATGGACTTCACTAGATCTGAATGGATGGCAGGAAACATTGGTCTTTACCTGCCTTTATCAAATAGTAAACCGAAAAAACATCAGTGCACTATTAGATATATCCAATGCTTTACCCTTTGAGTGTCAAAAGGGTTAAAATAAACTGTATAGCTGTTCCTGACTGCTGTTATGAAGGAAAATTACCTAGGTAAGTCATATGAGAGCGCTCCAGCTTACAGGCAGAAAGCCTCCGTCACTGGAGGAAGCTGGATAGAGGGAGGGGAGCAGAGACAGAGTGACAGACTGTGGGACAGAGCTGTACCTGTAGGCTGTCCGGAAGCATGATACAGGGCAGCATTTATTCCTTCAATTTCACCCAAATAGCAATTTAAAAAACGTAATTAATGCAGTTTTACACATCCGCTATATAACTATTAAGACTAACTTGTATAGGGGTGATAGATCCCCTTTAATTTATATTCATATATTAAAGGCTCCATCAAAATAGTAAAAGAAGTGTAGCAGTCCCCTGCTACAGTTTGTACTCTGGGTTCCCCACCAATCCCAATTCAATTCATAGGTTGAGGTGTGTCTGACCACAGGCCCTCATGAGAGCCAGACAAATATTTTTGACTCCCACATGTGGTTGGCCATTCATTGAAGGTTGTGATAAATATCACAACCTTCAACATTGCTAATGTGAAATATCTACTGGCGGCTCCCTAGACCACTGTACAGATTGTCCTTGTTGAAACTTACAGCTTTTCTGTCAGAACACTGTAAACACTGCAAAATATTGTACTTTGTTGCGTTCACGAGGTGGCCGGCATCATGGCCCAGCAGCTTTCTTTTCACCTTGGATAACAACCTACTACACCATCACACTGAGCTTAACTAGGGGTGCACCGAAATTTTGGCCACCAAAATGTTTTGGACGAAAATGGCATTTTCAGCAAAAAGCCGAGATAAAAAAATGTCCGAAACAGGGAAAGCTCTCTCATTTCTCCCTGAACTGTCAGTGCCTTGTTATGTTCAGTCAGTGTCCTCACGTCTGCGGCATGTTCCCAGAACGTTATAGTTACACTTCAAAAGTTGCTATCTTCACTTTACTACAAGTCCCATCATCCTTACCTTGCCTGGTGCCGAACGTAGCTTTGTTTGAGTGCTAGAGAGAGCAGTGAATGAGCGCTGCCTCACTCTCTCTCCTCACCCTGTCATTCTGCATGCAAAGCAGGGTAGAAAGTGAGGCAGCGCTCATTCATGACTCTCTCTCTCTCTAGCACTCAAACAAAGCTATGTTCAGCACCAGGCAAGGGATGGATGATGGGACTTGTAGTAAAGTGAAGATAGCAACTTTTAAAGTGGAGAACTATAATGTTCTTGGAGCATGCAGCATAAGTGAGGACACTGATTGAACATAACGAGCAAAACCTTCTCTATGGAGAAAATATAAATGAATGAATGTAACAGGCAAGCACTGTGAAAGGAGAGCACTTATTTCGGCTAGGACATAAATATGTATATCAGATCCTAATACACTAATGTACACAGATACTAGCAGTAAAAAATAAATTAGTTTACTAATAAAGTAATTACATACAAACAATACCCATAAAAATACAATATAGATCTCTCCTGTCAATTTGCATAATTATACTTTGCGCAAACTGTGGTCCATGCACTTAACGGACTTACATCTTTGTCCAGAGAACTTTTCATAGACTGCAGGCCATTTATTTTGTAGAACACTGCATATTTAGTTTGATATTTTAATTCATACAGTGTTTTACTATATTGTATATTTTAGAGTTAAGTTATAGTAAAGCAATGCACCCTGGGACTTGTAGACCTGTTTAGCAAGCAGTATTTTGTTTGTGTGTGTGACTCATGGTCATTATGTTTGGCACATCAGTAAACAAGGGACTTGCGGATAATGTAATATCAATGGATTGGAAAGGTCACTTTTTTTCCAGGCAAGTTGGTAACTTTCAGCTCATGGGACTTTCATTTTGACTGTGCTATGTTCACTTGCTCTACTATATTTTTTGTTTTCTTTGTTAGCCCTATAAACTAAAAAAGACGGTTTCGGTTTTCAGCCAAGTGCATCCTGCATTTCAGTTTCGATTCAAAATTTTCATTTCTGTGCACCCCTAAGATTAACCCTTTGAGCGCCAGAGGGATGTATAATGCATTGCTTTGCAATGCGTTTCACACCTGTATGGCACTCAAAGGGTAAAATGGAGCTCTCAACCCCTTGAATACTAGCCAAGTCTCTAACACCTTCTGAAGCAATGTACTAGGGACCTCTTTAGCATTCATGGGATCAGAAGTCCCAATTAGATCAATGGGAATTTAGGCTTTGCTTTATATGGTGTAGTTGGTGCCATAATTGCTCCATCCCTAAGTCCATCAGCTTATCTGTTAGTCAGTTATTTGATCTGGCTGCATCTTTTATCATCTTGAATTTGTGTAGTCATTAATAGTCATTTAATTGTATTATTTTATACTAATGTAAAAACCTGTATACCACAGGCCTGCGTTCGGGCAGTCTGTACTGCGCATGACTGCATCCTGCTTTCGGGCAGTCTCTGCTGAGCATGACTGTATCGGACAAACATACATCTGGCTTTTTATATATAGTGATGATTTATTTGAACTGAGGTCGTCTCCCAATCTGGATTGTATTTGCAGAGCTGCCTTGCAGCTGAATGAAATGGATATATGATTCATGTTTAATTTGCTTTTTATTTTGTTTCTAACCGCGCCTGTTCCAAAATACTAAATAATGTTTTGTAGAAGTAGAAAATTGCATTTTCATGCTTTTAGATCACTTTTGAACACTTTGGGAATCTTTTTTTTTTCTTTATAGTTTAACTTTTTGAGTGCCACTCAAAGGGTTAAAGGGATAGTAATGGTTATTTTAACAAAGTTTAATAGTGTAGATATTCAAAATATAAATGCAATGACCTACCTCCCTTCTCTCAAACTGTAGAGTTTGAGAGATATAAACTCTTAAAGTTCCCCCCTCCCGCTCCTTTCAGAGACGTTGGCGCTCTAGCTGACAGAAGGAGGTCCTGGGACTGGCCGACGGCTCTTCAGCAGAACTAGCGTTAGCTAGAAAGGAATACTTAATTGGAATGGTCTACATAGTGTGCATGGTTTTTCTCAGGTCATTGTATTTATATTTTTAATATCTACACTATTAATCTTTAAGTAACCAATAATATCCCCCTTTAAAATGTACTTGTGTTTATATGGACATCTCTAGCACCCAAGAGGCTACAATGCATTTTCACAATGGAGGATATTCACTAAGTGGTGATAAAGAGGTGATAAAGTAGAGATGACTTCTTCAGTTTATCATTTCTCCAATTCCTATGTTAGTCTATGGAGTCTACGCACTAAGATTTCTTCAGCTTTGGAGATCTTAGTGAATAGAATAACATAGGAACTGGAGAAGTTATCTCCACTTTATCACCACTTTATCACTGCTTAGTGAATCTCTCCCATTGTGTTAGAGACTGTGCAGCATTCAGGTAATTCCCATGCAAATCTAAAGCACATGTTTATGAAACTAAAATCATATGATTTACATTTTTTAGGATAATATCGTCTTTGATCAAAATTAAATTAAGTTTAAATCCGTTTGTAAACATAATGTAGCGCAGACATGTTGTTTCCCCATCAAGCATGTTTTGTATATATCCTCCTAGTGGTAACAAAGCAGGTTTGTTGTAGGTAGTGTTGCCTTTTAGTCAGACAGCTTCATAGTTTCCTGGTAACGTAGAAAGCCTTCAGAGCTTTAGATGTTTCTTCAAGTTCAAAAACGGTAGGTTATGAAACTGGTCCATTTATCTCTGAGTGCTAGAAGGGTGTGCAAATGTCACTCAGAGGGTTAACCCATTGAGCTACAGATAGGTATCCAACGCATTGTAATGTAATGCATTTGATACCTCTCTGGCACCCATGGTTAGGGCATCAGTAACTACAACTAGCTCGTATTTCTCCAGGGCAGACATCAATACTTCTATTATCAAACAAACTTGGAATGGTTTCTTAAAGAGACACATGCTACTCTACAGTTTGCTTCCATAAAAGAGTATGTTGTAATTTTTTATGTGTGTGTGTGTGTGTAAAAATGCCTTTACCTTCATAAATATTATTTCTCTGTCGTCCAATACTGGTTACTGGTAACTTTGGGTAGGCGACCCGCCCCTTTAAGTAGGCAGGAACAATTCCAGAAATGACTGCAGGAAGTGGAGCCAACCTTCCGTCCTTGGCTGCAGCTAGCCAACCATCTCCAGAAAGATTTGTTCCTTGGTGAAGATAACACAGGCAAGAGAACAGTTCTTTTATAGTTTTATAATATTTTTTATTTTTCTGTTAGATATGGAATACCACCATTAGTCGGATTACCATAACTGACAATGCCCTTAGATGTGGCTAGCTCAGTATCCAGGTGCTTTTTGTGGACCTTAATCCCTGAGGGGGAAAATCTTGATTCCAAGTGCTTCCCCAGGAGTTACCCACTGAGGTTACTTCTTACTACATGGTAATCTTAAGACAGAAGATCTGCAGGAAAGGTGAGCAACCCTTTGAATGCTGCAGGTCCACTTGTCCCACAGTGTCTCTCCGCACAGGGGTTGTTCCTGGGAGTTCTTATTGCACAATCCTGCACTCACTGGGTCTTTTCTGTTATGTCTGTCAGTGTTTGGAGCAACTGTATGTGGTAAATTAACCCTTTAACTGCTGGTTGGCATCTTTTGGGGTGGTTATTGGCACTTTCCCTATGAGGTTCAGTGTTTTCGGGGTCTGATTTGCATGTTCTAGTGATGTTTCATGTATTTTTATTTCTCAGTTCTAACTTTGACAAAATTGTGTTAAAGGTGCGCTTTACTGCATAGATGCCATTGCGACATTCACGTCTATGGGACTGTACAGTTTGGGACATATCTCTGCAACTGCTCAACGTAGCGACTTCGGAGATGGCTCATTTTAATTGTCTGACATTGCTATATCATCCGGTTCACATTGCAAGTGTGTTGGGAGGGCTCAGGGAGCGTCGGGCACTGTTGGGGTACTTTTTCTGGGAAAACTACATTTCCTGTGAGTGCTTGCTTTGCGCACTTGTTTCTGATTGGCTGCCGCAGTGGCAGCCATTTTGTGAGCTTTACAGAAAGAGTATCCGATGCAGGGCTTGGACTCTCCTTCTCTCCTCTGCAGATTAACCCTTTGCCTGCCTCATAAATGTATTTTAGAGATTTATGGGCTGAAATTTTAATCTTACACACTGTAAATTGGGTGATTTAATTATTCTGAATGTTGTTGACACTGTGAAAATGTCTACTCCATTGGAGCTTGGCACCAGGCCTAAGACTAAGGACGCTGGGGTCTGTGTATCCCCCATTGCGCATTGCTCCTCATGTCCTACAGGGTTGCCTAGAGAATTCTCAGGTCATTTATGCCCAGCATGTTCTGATGTCCCTGAATCTATCCCAGGGACCTCCAGCCATGCATTAGAGCCAGTTTGGTGCAAGAGTTCAAGGCTGCTACCAGGGACCTTAGGTCTACATTGCAACTCTTTCCATTCCAGTTACAGGGGGTCTTCCATTCCTGGCAGACCCCTTCCTCAGTCAGATCTTCCCTGCCCAAACTGCAAGGAGTACCTGATGTTTCAGATTCCTCTGAAGAGGAACTGTTGGTGGATTCAGATGTTGAGGAATGTTCTGCTGTGGGCTCCTCTCAATTTTTTTGGGCATCCTTTTGAGGTTGATCCAGAACCCTCGGCTGAGGGCCTGATCAGGGCCGTCTTGAACATGCTAAACATTCCCCCAGTTCAGGAGGTTTCCTCAGATCCCTCTGATGTATTCCAGTTGCCTATAAAGCCCCATACTTGTTTTCCACCTAACCCCACTCTGGACCGTCTCGTGGCTGCTGAGTGGAAATCTCCAGACAGAAAGCCTTCTGTCTCCAAGAAGTTTGCTAAGATTTACCCCTTTTCCTAAGGCGGTGCTTGCTCAATGGGTTCATCCCCCTAAGGTGGACGCTCCTGTCTCAAGGCTTACCAGTTTCTGATACGTCCTCTCTGAAGCACTGGACTAACAAGAAGCTTGAAGTTTCCTCAAGTCCATTTTTGCCACGCCTGGTACTGCCATGCGTCCAACAGTCTCTGTGGCATGGGTTAACCGGGCCATTGCGGTCTGGACTGAACAACTCACCCTAGCTGTATGTTGGGGTGATTCATCCTTGGATATGTTGCTGCTTCTTGCCAGCACTATATTTCTGCTGCCTTATTTGATGCTAGCCGTCTGGTGGCAAGGATTTCCACCATGTCTGTGGTTGCCAGACAAGCTCTTTGGCTCAAGATCTGGGCTGCTGACATTCCTTCTAAGAAAGCCTTGCTGCCCTTGCCCTTTCAGGGCACATCCTTATTTGGGCCAGATATTAAGGATCTGATTAGTGAGGCTACTGGGGTTGAGAGTACTCATGTGCCCTTGGTCCCCAGGAAGAAACCTTCTCTTAAGCGTAAAAGGTTTTTTCGTCCCTTTCAGACTGAGACATGTCCGGTGAACCAGGCGTTTCCCTCAGCTACAGCAATGGAAGCCCAAGGTCTCCTCCAAGCCCAAGGCTTCCAAGACTTCTCCGGCATGACTCGCCAAACCAGGGCCGCCATTCAGCTGTGCGTGGTCATCTTCGTCACCATCACAGCATTTGGGAGGATTCAGTGGTGGACCCGTGGGTTTTACAAGTAGTGGCGGAAGGGTACAGGATCCCTTTCATCTCTCTTCCTCCCTTTCACTTTTTCCCGTCTCATACGCGCCAGGGCGTGGAAAAACTCTGTCTCTTCTACGACGCTATCCAGTCTCATCTGGACAAGGATGTTCTGGAACCTGTTCAGGACAGAGGTACAGTTCAGGACAGAGGAACGGGTTTTTACTCAAACCTCTTCGTAGTGTCCAAGAAGGGCGGCAGTTGTCGTCCAATTTTGGACTTGAAGGATGTCAATTCCTTTGTCAGTCGGTCTCATTATCACCAGGAGTCCCTCAGGACGGTGATTGCTGCTATGATTTCCGGGGGTATTTCTTGCTTCTCTGGACCTTCAGGAAGCTAATTTACATATCGCCAGTCATCCAGAGAGCCGGCAGTATCTCTGATTTGCCTGCGACCAAGGGCATTTTCAGTTCTCAGCTCTTCCCTTTGGTCTGACTACAGCACCTCAGGTCTTCAACCATGTCCTGGGAGCCTTAGTGTCCGTCCTCCACCGGGACGGCATCAGAGTTACTCCATACATGGACGACCTACTTCTGAAAGCCCCCTCTGTGGAACTTCTTCATCAGCAGGTTCAGGACTGCATTCACACTCTCACCCATCATGGGTGGATCATCAGCTTGGACAAGTTGGATCTTGTTCTGTTCCAGCGTCTGGTCTTCCTGGACCTTTTCTTTGACACTCAGCAGAGCATGGTGTTTCTCACGGAGGAAGTGGCTCACCAGATCGCACACAGGGTTTCGGCTGTTCTAACTCAAGATGCAGTTCCAGCCAAGAAGCTCTCCTCTCTGGTGGGGAAATTCATCTCCACCATGGAAGCAGTCCCCTTTGCCATGGCTCACACCAGGGAGCTCCAGCGGTTTGTGATCCAGGTATGGAAGGGATAGCCGGACCTTCTGCAGATGTCAGTATCCCTCCCTCTTCACGTGGAACTGAGTTTGTCGTGGTCGCTTGACCTCTCCAATCTCCTGAAGGGCAAGTCCTTCCTTATATCCTTCTGGACCACTGTGATGACGCATGCCAGCCTCTCCGGCTGGGGAGCGGTCCTGGGTCGCCTGAGTGCTCAGGGACGGTGGTCTCCGGAGGAATCTCTCCTTCCCATCAATGTATTGGAACTTCAGGCAATAATTCATGCCCTTCATCACTGGACGCCCCAGCTGGAAGAATGCCCAGTCCAGGTAACAAGCAGGGCGGAACAAGACTGTCTCGCCACTTGGTTAGAGGTCAAGGCTATTTTGTCCTGGGCAGAAGAACACATTCCTGCCATATCCGCAGTGCACATTCCAGGTGTAGACAACGTCATGGCGGACTTCCTCAGTCGACACACAGTGGACAGCGGAGTGGGAACTGCATCCAGAGGTGTTCAACCTCATTGTTCAGAAGTGGGGGTCTTCCTTGCATCGACCTGATGGTGACAAGACCCAACCAGAAGGTTCCATGGTTCTGCTCTCGCTGGAGGGATCCTCTAGCTTTAGCAGTGGATGCCATGTCCATTCCTTGGTTATTTCCTCTGGCTTACATCTTCCCTCCCCTTCCTATGTTGCACAGGGTGTTACGGAAATTGAGACTGGAGCAATGTCCAGTCATTCTGGTTGCTCCGTACTGGGCTCGACAAGTTTGGTTTCCGGAGCCTCTGGATCTGTCAGTGGCGAAGGCGTTCTGGCTCCCCTCCCGTCCGGATCTTCTCCTCCAGGGTTACCTGTGGAAAGAGGACGTTCATCATCTAGCTTTGGCGGCTTGGAAATTGAATCCTCAATATTGAAGAAAAACCTTTCTTCTGGTGTGGTGGCTACCATGCTTAGTGCTCACAAGCCAGTTTCCTCAAAGGCCTACCATCGTGTCTGGTTGCCCTTTCTGACCTTTCCCGATAGGGACTTGTCTCTGTAATTTGATCTGCCCACGGTCCTGGCCTTCTTGCAGGATGTTGTGGATAAGGGCCTCCGTTTGAGTTCCCTTAAGGTTCAGACTTCTGCTCTCTCTGTTTTCTTTCAGAGGCGCATTGCTATCCTTCCTGATGTCAAGGTGTTTTTTCAGGGCGTTGCTCATACTCACCCTGTCTTTAAGGATCCTGCTCCTCAGTGGGATCTTAATCTGGTTCTGGGTGTCCTTCAGCACCCTCCCTTTGAGTTCTTGGCTACTATTCCTCCATGCCTTCTGACATGGCCTTTCTCCTGGCGATCGTGTCTGTTTGTCGTGTCGCAGAGTTGCATGCTCTGTCCTGTAGACCACCATTTTTGGTGTTTCACAAGGACAAGGCAGTGCTTCGTACCTCTCAGGAGTTCCTTCCTAAGGTGGTTTCGGTGTTCCACATCAATCATGAGATTGTGGTGCCCTCTTTCTGCCCTGAACCCACCTCTGACAAGGAGAGGGATGACCACTTGTTAGACGTGGTGCTTTGTCTCAAGTTTTATGTACATCGCACTGAGTGTATCAGGCAATCAGACACGCTGTTCGTCATTCCTGAGGGTCCCAGGGCAGGAAGACCTGCATCCAAAGTGACTTTTGCTTCTTGGATCAAGTCCACTATTGGTAAGGCTTACGAGCTGAGGAAGAAGCCTGTCCCTTTCAGGGTCACGGCTCATTCTACTCAATCTATTGGGGCCTCTTGGGCTACCGTGTTGATGTGTTGGCATCGGCTGATGACAGCTTTGGAAGGAAAATCCTGGAGGCAGTTTTGCCTGTCTAGGATTTTCTTTTGTTCCTGGTGCTTCCTTCACTTTTGAGCCCCGTTGGCTCTAGTTTGGTGTGCTGTGTAACAGTTTGGGATGTTGTTACCCCTGTTCAGTGTCTGTTGACACTTTACTGTTGTTGGGCTATCTCTGATCTGATAGTTCATATATACGCTAGTGACTTTGGGGGCCTTGGGCCTGGTCCTTGCCTTAATTCCCACCTCTGGGAAACTCAGTGGTTGGACATCCCAAAGTTACCAGGAACCTGTATTGGACGACAGAGAAAAGAGGATTTTACCTGTTAAATCCTTTTCTCTTAGTCCAAACAGGTTACTGGTCTCCTACCCTGTCAAGAGACCATACTTGGCTCTCCTGTGGCAGACCATGGGGGTCCTTCGGGGTCACGCTCACAGGAGTCTTCTTTCCTTCCACTATCTAGTCATAGTTAGTGTCTCAAATCTTTCTGATGCTGGTTGGCTAGCTGCAGCCAAGGAGGGAAGGTAGGCTCCACCCCATGCAGTCATCTCTAGAATTGTTCCTGCCTACTTAAAGGGGTGGATCGCATACCCAAAGTTACCAGTAACCTGTATGGACTAAGAGAAAAGGATTTAACAGTTAAGACTAAAATCCTCTTGTCTGCGTGGACCAGATGAGTGTGTGCAATGCATTGCTTCTCAATGTTCCCTGTGGCCCTTAAAAGGTTAAAGTCCTATATTTAGGTAATTTTACAAAAACAAAACAAAAAAACCCACTAATTTTATGTTGTACTAGCCATTTGTTAATAATGTCAATCGTTTTTGGAAATTAAGCACTATTTGTTGTTGATATGGTGTGGCAATGTATGGTAATTGGCTTCTGTGCTGGGTCAAGATCACCACATGTTGTGCTAAGAATTAATCTAGGCAGAATCCACACAGTAAGGGATTTAAACACGTGAACATTCGTTCTATTGGATGACAAACTTTTTGTACAGAATTTTAAGAAACTAGTATAGAGTGCCCCCAAAACACAGGTTCATTTCTTAAACTTTGTTTAACAGGTTATCTTTTCTACCATGCAATTACTCAGTTTTCTTGCAACCAAGGGGTTATATTCTGTTATTCTTATACAATTACCATTTTGTGATTTTGATATACTAAGAAAACTGGAGCAATTGTTTATAAAACCAGCTGCATCTTAGGAGCAAATAAAAAGTGTAGTTGATTGAAAATGGAGATTTTAACCCTTTGAATGCCAGAAATGTCTCCACATTTTACAAATTGTTTGACCCTATGGTGAAACACTCCACTATACAGTGCATCTAGGAATGCTAAAATGTTCTCTAAAATGTGATCGTAAGTTGGCTTTCATGTTACTTTGAACTTGGATGATAGACCTAGCATCCAAAGGGTTAAGGTGTGCTTAGTTCTCAAATTGTCCAATGAGAAAAAGCTTAATATAGTCCCTTTTATTTTCCAAACAAGCATCTGACTGTATTCAGAAAGGAAAGAGGAACAATTGTGAAGTAAACTGACTGTATCATAAGGGACATGAAAATTCCAAACGTGTTAATCCTTTGAGTGCCAGAGGGGTATGCAACGCATTGCAAAGGGTTAAATGGAGCTTTTTGAATTCTAGAGAAGTGTCCAATGCATTGCTTATTAATACGTCAGAGAACATTGAAGCATTTGAGGAGTTAAAAGGCCAGCTTAACCCTTCCAGGACCAGAGTGCAGTACAGTGCTTTGCTTTGCAATGTGTTGCACACCCCCGGTTGTTAGAGGGTTAAATTAATGGCAGTGGTGCTGTTGCTTGTCTCTGCGCTAGAATTGCATATGTTTAATTTATTGAATATGGTCCTAGGGGCCTCATGCAGAAAGCTAAAGAGGAGCAATTCTGCAGCAACATGTTGGAGACCAATCTAGCAGTCAAGTGGTTAAAAACACCCATTTAAATCACAGGGAAATTTCATTTGTGCCTTATGGAGCAGTTGCTTTCTCCTAACATAGTAACATAGCTGATGAGGCTGAAAAAAGACATTCGTCCATAAAGTCCAGCCCATGCCAAAAACACCCCTGTTGATTCATAGGAAGGCAAAAAAAATCTCTGACGCCATTTCCAATTTAGCCCCAAGTGGGTAAAAAAATTCCTTCCTGACTCCAAATGGCAGTCAGATAGTTCCCTGGATCAACATCCTATCTGCATTGAAACCATCTGTCATAATTTTCAATATTGTTCTGTGCCAGATAGGCATCCATTGCTTTTTTGAAAGCAGCTGCATTATCTGCAAGTACAACATCCCGAGGCAAAGAATTCCATAGCTTTACCACCCTTACCATCAAGAATCCCTGCCTTGGTTTTAGTCGAAAGCGCCTCTCCTCTAGTCTTAATGGGTAATCTCCTCTTCTTAGCTCAGCTCTTTCTGTAAATAATTCATAGGATAGTTCTTTGTATTGACCTTGAATGTATTTGTAAATAGTAATCATATCACCCCTTAGACGTCTCTTCTCTAATGTAACCAAACCCAGTTTGACTAGTCTCTCTTTATAACTTAGATCCTCCAATCCCTTTATCAGTTTTGTTGCAGGTCTCTGCACCTTTTCCAGTTCAACAATGTATTTTTTGAGATATGGCGCCCAAAATTGTACTCCATATTCTAGATGAGGCCTAACCAAGGATTTATACAGAGGTAGGATAATATTAACATCCCTTGCTTCTACAGCTCTTTTTATGCAGTCTAGTACCCTATTTGCTCTTGCAGCAGCTGAGTGACTGCACACTGCTGTGAAGTCTATCGTCTATCAGTACTCCTATATCTTTGTCTAAATTTGTTATTTTGCTTCTACAGCACTGTAAAGCTTAATACATCTACTATTGGAGGTCTAATTGTAAGGCAGTAATAATCTGAATTCCTTTCAGGCAGTGAAAGTGTTAAAGTGCCAATGATTTTCCTCTTTGTCGCATGGCAGTTCTCAAAACAAAAACAAAAAAAAGGAAAAAAAAAAAAGTTTCCGCTTCAGTCTCAGATTATTTGGGGCTGACAGATATGTAATCCTTCCTTTTTTCCATGACCCCTAAAAATAACTCCCTCCATGAGATGAGATTTCAGATTCTCCCCAAATGACCGTCTCCCCTGACCCAATAATGCTTGAGTGGAAAGTCTGAATGTAAAAATACCTGATTATAAATAGACAGGCAGGTCCCTCTCTGTGTCTCTGACCCATACAGGGTCCTACTGCTGGGTGACTTCCTTGCAGCTCTTCTTGAAATGATTAGGAAGCCCAATAAATGTCCACAGTGCCACATGTCTGTAAAGACAGGATTTGCGAGGTGATAATCAGAAAGGTTATTAGGGCAAATAGAGTTTCAGTTCTGGTGAAAACCATTTGCGAGCACAGATGAACATAGATTTAGCCCATTGAGTGCCAGAGAGGTATGCAATGCGTTGGATACCTCTCTTGCACTCAGAGGGTTAAATGGAGGTTCTAAACCCCTTCAAACAGTTGTTCTCAATTATTTTTAATGTAGGTTCACCTAATGCTCAGTCTGGAACTCTCAGGGCAACTCTAATATTTTAACTCTTTGAGTCCCAGAGGTGTATGCTATGCAATATGTTGCATTCCCCTCTGTCACTCAAAGGGTTAAGTGGTTTCTCCAAGATTTAACCCTTTGATTTAACCGATACATTGGATACCATTCTGGCATTCAAATGGATAAGGAAGGGTACAGATATATATATATATAGTTGTTTTTAGGTATAACTAAAAATGATACAAACTAGAAATTGTGTCAGTCTACATATAAAAAAGGGAACACCCTAAGCAGGTGCTCATGGCACATCAAAGTTTCCAGGGCCGGATTTACATAGGAGATGCCCCTAAGCAAATGTACACAAGGTGCCCAAAGCTCCACACATGGCCTCTCCCCCAACCTCTAGCCCCCACCCACTGCTTGCCATATACAGTATTTTTAAGCAATAAATTATAAGCACAAATAAAGGTCTTAACTAGTTGGCTGGAAGAGAGGTCTCCAATGCATTGTGAGATTGGAGACCTTTCTTACAGTCAAGGGGTTAAATTATGGTCAGTACAGTGGTCCGTAAACTGGTAAATAACCAGGCCTCTATAAACAGGAGCACTAGAAGCTGTCTGGCCACACCCACAACTGAGAAGTTGGAGCTGAAGGCAGGTGCAAAGCAATGCATTAGAGACCACTCTGGCATTCAAGGGGTTAACAAGCTCTATTCAAGTTCAAGGGCATTTAGGATTTTTTTATTTTGCCCCCCTACAGTGCAGTTGGTTTAGTCAAAAATAACTCCATTTTGCTTTTATAAATATGGGCCAAACAGGCATAGTCTGGTGTAAGAAGAACTCAAGCAATTTTGGAGCAAACCAGCTGTTTCATAGGAGCACGTTAAATCTTTCCAAATTCCCATTGATTTAAATGGAGCTTTTAACCACTTGAATGCTAGAGGTATCCAACTCCTTGCAGAGCAATGCATTGGAGACCTCTATAGGATACCAGGGTTCAAAAGCCCCTTTTAAAGGGATAGTAATACTTTGTTTTAACTTTATTTTATTTTGTAGGCATTAAAAAAATATGAAGAATGATATAAGTCTTATCTCTCAAACCTTTATGGTTTGAGAGATATTCACAAGCAAAGTTTCCCCTCCCGCCCCTTTTACCTAGTGTAAGCAATCTCTTCTCAGATGTGGAATGCAGTCCATAGACCAGACAGATAGAGAAGGGGACAATCTTCTTCCTATGAGAACAATGAAATCCCTGCCCTCCTTGACAAGCTTTTCAGGTTTTTCCCTTATCTTAATTGAAGATTGTCCCTCTCTGCAGTCTACCTGGGCACTCTCTTCTGTTCTGGCTGAGCAGTGTTACATCAGTAAAAGGGGCGGGAGGGGGATAATTTGTCATTGAATTACTCTTGAACTACAACTCTGACAGAATTGAAATAACACTCTCCAAAGTCCAAATACTATGATGATTAATTAGAGCTGCTTTTATTATGAAACATTACTATCCCTTTAAATCAATGGCAATTGTTATTTGTCTATTTATAGTGTGATTGGGTAGGTTTAATTCACTTTTTTCTGGTTTATATTCTCCTCACTGGGCCCTGTGTATAAAAGAAAACCGGAGTGGTCCTGTAGCAAACCGTGGGGGACAAATGAAACTTCCCACTGAATTAAAGGAGACTTTTAAAAGCATCACAATGCCATTGAGACAAAGGGATAAGGAGTTAAAAGTTCAATTTCACTGAATAGGAATTTATAGAATCTTCAATTCACCCCTAATGTGCAGTTGGTTTTCTCCAGAATTTCCCTTCAATAGTGTGATTAACCCTTTGAGTGCTCTGCAATGCATTGTGTATCCCTCTGGCACTCAAAGGGTTAACAAGGTCCTTTGTGTAACGACTTAAATATAATACTGTGCATGTTTCTATAGCTGTATAATCCTTTGAGTGTTCTGCAATGTGCTCAACACCCCTCTTTCACTCAAAGAATTAAAGTGAAACTACCACCCAACACAATCTTTAGCTTCACTACGTCCCCATGTGGCGACTAGCTGCTTAGTAGCGCTAGTCACCAGAATAATTATCTTATTTAATAGATTTCTGCTCTCTTCCATGGGTGACAGGCAGGACGGAGAGCGGACATCTTGCCATTGTGACGTCCGCTCACCTGTGCTGTCAGTCCCAGTCGGGTCTAGGAGGTGTTGCTAGGAGCCATTTGGCTCTGGCTGGGACTGACAGCGCAGGCCGCGGACGTCACAATGGCAGGATGTCTGCTCTCTGTCCTGCCTGTGAGCCGGGGAAGAGAGCAGAAATCTATTAAATAAGATAATTATTCTGGGGACTAGCGCTACTAAGCAGCTAGTCGCCACATGGGGACTTAGTGACGCTAAAGATTGTGTCGGGTGGTAGTTCCCCTTTAAATACTCACATCCCCATGTTCAGTGATAATACTGCATCTAATGTACTGCACACCTTTTCATTACCCAGTTTTTATACAACTGGGGGGATATTCACTAAGAGGTGAGAAAGTGGAGACAACATTTAGAGCTTATCACTTCTCCAGTTCCTATGTTATTCTATGGAGCCTATACACTAAGATTTCCAAAGCTGAAGAAAAATTAGTGCATAGGCTCCATAGACTAACATAGGAACTGAAGAAATGTGAAACTGGAGAAGTCATCGCCACTTTATCACCACGTAGTGAATCTCCCCCTTGGTTTCTGCTATGTGAGTGCAATGCAATGGATAACTAACCATTTTAGTTGCTCACAGATCATCTGTTCACTCCAGGGACATGTCATTGGAAACAGAGAATGTCTATTATAGCTGGAGTTAACAGCCCCTGGTGGAGGATACAATTACACAAGATCACTTTCCCTTTCTCCCATAATTATATAACTTGTCTTTTTCATATACCGATCTGACAGTGAACTCGTTGCTGTACTTTCTGTTTTGAGCTATAATGGGGCATATAAAGTAAAAGACAAATTTAGAAGGGATTTCCAGATGCCCAGAAACCCCTTATTGTTTCTTTTATTAGTCTTGGACCAGAGACGTACACAGAACTAGTTCCTTCATAATAATGACATGTTGCTGCTGTTGAACATATGTCGATGCCAGAGGAGAGCAACCTGCAGTCCTCAAGCTGTTAGACTACAAGTCCCGTTGGCTAGCTGAGGATAATGGAACTGTAGTCCAATAACAGCTGGGGGTTGTAAGCTGTCTATCTCTGGGCTACACAAATACAGATAAAAAGGCGTTAAAGGGATAGTAATACTTGAAAATAATTTTACTTTATATTGTAGCCCTTAAAAAAACATTAAAATTATATAAGTCTTATCTCCAAATGTTTATGGTTTGGGAGTAGGGTTGCCACCCAGCTGGTATTTTACTGGCAGGCCGGTAAAAAATTGGCTTCTTTCCAATGTTAAGTCTACGGAGGGAATGCCTTGGCCGGTATTTTTTTGATCAAAAGGTGGCAACCCTATTTGGGAGATACTCACAAGTAAAATAAAGTTCCCTTTTTCCTGGCTGTTTCAGCCAAGTCTGCCATCTAGTCACGTGGACAGATTTGGAATTCAGTCCACAGATCAACCGGCAGCTCTTTAGCAGTGCCGAATTCACGATCTTTAACAATAACTACTTAATTGGAACTGTGTACAAAGTGTGCCTGGCTTGCAAGCACACTTTGTAGATCATTCCAATGAAGAAATTCTTTTTAAAGATCGTGATCTTGGCACTTCTGGAGAGCCGCGGCCGGTCAAGGGACCGGATTCCAAATCTGAGAGCTAGAACAGTGACGTCACTCAGGGGGAAACTTTGCTTGTGAATAAGACTTATGTAATTTTTCATGTTTTTTTAAGGGCTACAGTATGAAATACAACTATTTCCAAGTATTGCTATCCCTTTAATGAAGAATTTAGAAAAACCTAATTCTAGACATTTTTATTTTATTTTACATTTATCCGATCTCTGGAAATCCTGTGTTTGCTCCTAGCACACAAATAAAAGTGCCCACAATTCCCAGTGATTAGAATGGGGAAGTTAATGGGAAACTATCATACGGACAAATCTGCCAATAATACTATATAGCTCTCCCGATGTGTACACAGCACTGCTGACAAAAAAATCCTGTCCCATGGAGCTTAGATTCTACGTTTTTTCTGTTTGTTTTGTTTTTGGTCCAGGTATACATTTATGCAGTATATACTTTCATGCCTTTATGTGTGTGATATGTATACACAGTTGGGGTCACGTTCTGCAAGCTAAAGAGCTTCATTGCTTTTCAGAACATCGGAGACCTGGGGAGCATTTAAATCGGTGGGGATTTGTATGTCCCCTGTAATGCAGTTAGTTTGCCCCAGAATTACTTCACTTTTCTTTTGAACACATGGCTGTAGACTTTATTTGTGTAGAACTTCATACACTTTGCTTTATAGACACAAACACCCTAATCTTGTGCACTAAAAGACTCCAAGTTTTTCCTTTCCTTCTGACTGTAATCACATTTAGATCCTGCAGGCAAGCTTCCCATCTGTTTTATGTTTTGAAGGCGATCTGCCAAAATACTTTTTAGAGCAGTCCCCTGCAAGTATTTTGGGGGCTTTGGGAGGGTCTACCCTACAGTTCCCACATCCCTACCTTGGGGTAAGTCACTTTGAAATTACAGAGATCCTCTTGGGAATTAACTTCTAGAGTGCCAAAGTCATAGGGCGTACTGGCTTAGCCAGCTCTTCCCACTGTGCCAAGCCTATGTCAAACCACTTAACTGAAGTTACAGCCCCTATTACGGTCTTGTGGTGACCACAAGGTGACTCCCTCCCAGTGGCACCCCAGTTATTGATCTCCTAACTGATAGTGATGGGAGTTCAATAAATGAGATGCAGAGGAGCATTATGGCATCTCTGCTTCCATCCTGCACAAACATTTGGGTAGGAGTGAGCCGGACCAGAGAAAGCCTTCCATGTCATGTCACAGGTGATGTTGTAAGGCTTTCTTCGATCCCACCCACTCCTACCTGGTACTTTGGGTAGAACGGAAGCAGCAGAACCATGCTTCTCCTCTTATGATCTCCTAGCCAAATCATATGGGAAATCAGTAGCGGGGGGGGGGGGGCATCAGTAGCTTTGGGGAGATCAGGAGCGTCCTGATTCCCCCTCAAGGTCTAACTTAACCCTTTGAGTTCCAGAGAAGTAACCTACTCAAAGGGTTAAAAATACATAACAGTAAAACTAATAAAAATAATTAAAAAGGGGTCAGACACCCCTCTGGCATAAATTGCTTTGCACTCACCAGAAGCCTTCTCATCCACTGTCCAATCCCCCCTTCCTGGTCTAACCATTAGTCGCAGACCCTACATGCCCACTTTGACACCCCCCCCAAACATGCCTCCTGGAATTCATAGAATCACATATATACTTCCTGCCCGCCCCCAGTTGCCATGATCTTGGCACCCACTACAGTATGTTAACCTGTACCAGCGGGATGTTGGTTTTTCTTGGACATGTACCAGGTGCTGGACAGAGTAGGAAATCACATGATTTTAGTATCTTCAAAGTGATTGAAGTGTGAAAAGTGTGTGGGTTTTTTTTTTTTTTTTTCCCGGTAGCATCACTAACCTTAGGATACAAAGGCAAGTGGCCCCTCATTTAATGCAGGTGGCTGTCTGCTTTCCAAAATGGTATGACTTACTGACTTTTTCTTCTCAACTCTAATGGTTATGACCATTTTAGTGCGGGCAGGTCATTTAACAAAAGAAAAGTAGCAGGTGTAAGTTAGTGCTGCTGGTACTTCCTACAGTATGACAACCAATACCAGTGGGGTACCATTTTTCTTATACTTGTAGAAAGTACTAAATACAGTAGGAAATTCCATAGTTTTCAGAGGTTTTGGTATGTTTGAAGTGGTGGAAATATAAAAAGAGATAATTGTGTGCACCAGCCTAGGGATAGAAAGGCAAACTATTCATCATTTGATGTGGGTGAATTAATACTTTCCAAAATGGTATGACTTTAATACTAGTGTTGAGCGAGCATGCTCGGCCGATGCTCGGATCGGCTCGAGCATCGCTCTGCTCGGCACATGGCGGTACTCGTACGAGTACCGCATGTGCTCGCCCGCCATGTTCGGGTCTCCTCCCCGCACGTTTTGCGGCTGCTGCGCAGCCAATAAACGTGCAGGGAGGCTCTGACATCAGTGTAATGCCAGCAGCCATGTTGGCTGCTGGCATTACACTGATTGGCTGGCCAGAACCCGTGGTCGGGTGCTGTATAGCACCTGACCATCAAGTTCGGCTCAGTCTGAGCCAGGGAGAGCTGAGGATAGGAAGGGAAAGGCAGTGTAGGGAGGAAAAAAACAAAAATTGTGAAAAAAAAGAACCAAAAGTCCTTTTTAGGACTACTGTGTGTGGGGGCAGCAGGTTATTTTGTGTGGGGGGGGAAAAAAAAAAAAAAAAAAAAAAAAAATATTCTGTTTAGTGTGCAAAGTTGCAGATTAGAGCACATTCTGTTTAGTGTGCACAGTTGCAGATTAGAGCACATTCTGTTTAGTGTGCAAAGTTGCAGATTAGAGCACATTCTGTTTAGTGTGCAAAGTTGCAGATTAGAGCACATTCTGTTTAGTGTGCAAAGTTGCAGATTAGAGCACATTCTGTTAAGTCTTCAAACTAAAATATCAAAGTCACATATTCCATTCAGTGTGCGTCGCCGCAGTTTAGCAGCACATTCTGTGTACTGTGCAGAGTTGCAGAATAGGAAGAAATACTGTTAAGTCTTCAAACTAAAATATCAAAGTCACATATTCCATTCAGTGTGCTTCGCCGCAGTTTAGCAGCACATTCTGTGTACTGTGCAGAGTTGCAGAATAGGAAGAAATACTGTTAAGTCTTCAAACTAAAATATCAAAGTCACATATTCCATTCAGTGTGCTTCGCCACAGTTTAGCAGCACATTCTGTGTACTGTGCAGAGTTGCAGAATAGGAAGAAATACTGTTAAGTCTTCAAACTAAAATATCAAAGTCACATATTCCATTCAGTGTGCTTCGCCGCAGTTTAGCAGCACATTCTGTGTAGTGTGCAGAGTTGCAGAATAGTAAGAAATACTGTTAAGTTTTCAAACTCAAATATTAAAGTCACATATTCCATTCAGTGTGTATCACCGCCGTTTAGCAGCCTATTCTGTGTACTCTGCAGAGTTGCAGAATAGTAAGAAATAGTGTTAAGTTTTCAAACTCAAATATTAAAGTCACATATTCCATTCAGTGTGTTTCACCGCCGTTTAGCAGCCTATTCTGTGTACTCTGCACAGTTGCAGAATAGTAAGAAATACTGTTAAGTTTTCAAACTCAAATATTAAAGTCACATATTCCATTCAGTGTGTATCACCGCCGTTTAGCAGCCTATTCTGTGTACTCTGCAGAGTTGCAGAATAGTAAGAAATAGTGTTAAGTTTTCAAACTCAAATATTAAAGTCACATATTCCATTCAGTGTGTTTCACCGCCGTTTAGCAGCCTATTCTGTGTACTCTGCAGAGTTGCAGAATAGTAAGAAATACTGTTAAGTTTTCAAACTCAAATATTAAAGTCACATATTCCATTCAGTGTGTATCACCGCCGTTTAGCAGCCTATTCTGTGTACTCTGCACAGTTGCAGAATAGTAAGAAATACTGTTAAGTTTTCAAACTCAAATATCAAAGTCACATATTCCATTCAGTGTGTATCACCGCCGTTTAGCAGCCTATTCTGTGTACTCTGCAGAGTTGCAGAATAGTAAGAAATACTGTTAAGTTTTCAAACTCAAATATTAAAGTCACATATTCCATTCAGTGTGTATCACCGCCGTTTAGCAGCCTATTCTGTGTACTCTGCAGAGTTGCAGAATAGTAAGAAATAGTGTTAAGTTTTCAAACTCAAATATCAAAGTCACATATTCCATTCAGTGTGTATCACCGCCGTTTAGCAGCCTATTCTGTGTACTCTGCACAGTTGCAGAATAGTAAGAAATACTGTTAAGTTTTCAAACTCAAATATTAAAGTCACATATTCCATTCAGTGTGTGTCACCGCAGTTTAGCAGCCTATTCTGTGTACTCTGCAGAGTTGCAGAATAGTAAGAAATACTGTTAAGTTTTCAAACTCAAATATTAAAGTCACATATTCTGTGTAAGATGAAGAAGGCGGGTAAAAAGGGACGGGGAAGTGGACGTGATCCTGAAAGTTCAGGGCGCGGGTCAGGACGCGGAGAAACTGTGCCTGGTGCCAGAGCACAAGAAAGAAAGACATCCACCATACCTAGCTTCATGTGTAATTTTACAGGGCATCGCAGGACATCACTCTCGAGGTCCGACCACTGCGAACAGGTGGTCGGTTGGATGACAGCTGATACTGCTTCCAGTCGGTTAAGCACCACCCTGTCTTCCACCAAGTCCACTCTCAGTAGCCAAGAGTCTGGTCAAAATAATCCTCACTCTGATCATCCTTCCTCCCACCATACACGGTCTGGTCAAAGAAGTGATCCCATACTGGGATATAGTGAGGAGCTCGTCTCATCACCAATCCTTCATTTGACCCTCTCTCCAAGCACGTTTGCAGAGGAACATGACATCTTGTGCCCTGATTCACAACCTCTAGAGGCTACCCAATCACAAGAAGATGACAGATGTGAACGGCATTTAAGGTCAAAGGAAGTAGTGGATGATGATGATGATGATGAGACACAGTTGCCATTAAATCAACCACTATTTCCGTCTCAAGACCTTGTTGAGGAGAATGTTATACAGTTGTCAATGACTGAGTATGTGGTGGGATCAAGACTTGAGGAGGATGATCAGAGTGAGGAAGTGGAGGAGGACTTGGTGGACGATGAGGTGACTGACCCCACCTGGGAAGGTGTAGAGCCGAGCGATGTCAGCAGTCCTGAGGGTGAGCCATCTGCAGCACCGCAACAGGCTGGAAGAGGCAGTGGTGTGGCTACAGAAAGAAGGCGGACCGCACCAAACCGGCCCGCAAATGTTCCACGGAGCACCCCTTGCGTAAATCTACCTTGCCAAAGGGTAGGTGTTCCGCGGTATGGCGTTTTTTTAAGGAAAGTGCGGACGACAAAAGAATTGTAGTTTGCAACCTGTGCCACACCAGAATGAGCCGAGGCATGAACACTAGAAACCTCACCACCACCAGCATGATCCGACACATGGCATCCAAGCACCGTAGTAAGTGGGAGGAACGCCTGGATCGCCCATCTGTGTCTGCAGGCCACACCACTGCCTCCTCTTCCCCTGTTTTCGGTGCCGGCCAATCGCCTGTCGAAGGCGCAGGCCCGCATACCTCCCGCCCTGCACCTGTACCATCTGAAGCACCATCAGCGACCACATCCACTTCTCTGTCCCAGCACAGCGTCCAAATGTCGTTACCCCAGGCATTTGAGCGCAAGAGAAAGTACCCAGCCACCCACCCACAGGCCATAGCACTAACCTCACACCTTTCAAAATTACTGGCCATCGAAATGCTGCCTTTTAGGCTTGTGGACACTGAGTCCTTCCGCAGCCTGATGGCAGCAGCTGTCCCACGGTACGCGGTCCCCAGCCGCCACTACTTTTCCCGGTGTGCCATCCCCGCATTACACCACCATGTGTCCCGTAACATCACCCGTGCCCTGACCAACGCAGTTACTGGGAAGGTCCACTTAACGACTGACACATGGACAAGTGCTTGTGGCCAGGGACGCTACATTTCCCTGACGGCACACTGGGTGAATGTCGTGGAGGCTGGGAGCGACTCGGACCCTGGGATGGCACGGGTGCTACCCACGCCGAGGATTGCGGGCCCTACCTCCATCAGGGTTTCCACCAGCACCTACGTTATTGGCTCCTCCTCCTCCGTTTCCACCTCCGAATTCTCTACACGCTGCGCCACTCCCCCATCAGCCAGTAGCTGGAAGCAGTGTAGCACTGCAGTGGGGAAGCGTCAACAGGCCGTGCTGAAGCTGATCTGCCTTGGGGACAAACAGCACACGGCCTCAGAGCTGTTGCAGGGGATTAGTCACCAGACCGAGCAGTGGCTCTCGCCACTCAACCTGCAACCAGGCATGGTTGTGTGTGATAATGGGCGTAACTTGGTGGCGGCTTTGGAGCTCAGCAAGCTCACACACGTACCATGCCTAGCGCATGTATTTAATTTAGTGGTGCAGCGATTTCTAAAAACCTACCCCAATGTGCATGATCTCTTGACCAAGGTGCGCCGCGTGTGTGCACATTTCCGTAAGTCATCTACAGCTTCGGCCGGCCTGTTGAAGCTGCAGCAGCGCTTACAATTGCCAGCTCACCGGCTGCTGTGTGACGTGAGCACGCGCTGGAACTCCACCTTCCACATGTTGGCCCGGCTTTGTGAGCAGCAGAGGGCAGTAGTGGAGTACCAGCTGTTACACGGTCGTCGCCTCTCCGTTCAACTTCCTGTAATCAGAAGTGAGGAGTGGGAATGGATGTCAGACCTCTGCGAGGTTTTACGCAATTTTGAGGAATCGACACAGATGGTGAGCGGCGATAACGCTATTATCAGTGTAACCATCCCACTTCTGTGTCTACTGAAACGCTCGCTGCTCACAATTAAAACCGACGCTTTGCATGTGGAAGAGGTGGAAATGGGGGAGGAAGAGCTTACACAAGGTGATAGCCAGAGCACCCTCACTTCGTCTTCTCAGCGACAATTGGAGGAGGCGGAGGAGGAGGAGGAGGAGGAGGAGGAGGAAGACACGGTTGCCTCCGCTACAGAGGGTAGCCATGGAACTTTAGTTCCATCTCTTCAGCGTGGGTGGGCAGAAGAGGAGGAAGAGGATGAGGATATTGAGAGTCATCCTCCTGGTGAGGACAGCGAAATCTTGACTGTTGGTACTCTGGCACACATGGCTGACTTTATGTTAGGCTGCCTTTCCCGTGACCCACGCGTTACACGCATTTTAGACAACACGGATTACTGGGTGTTCACCCTTCTGGACCCCCGCTACAAAGAGAATTTCTCATCTCTCATTCCTCCGGTGGAGAGGACAAGCAAAATGGTGCAATACCAGAAGGTTCTTGTCGAAAAATTGCTCCAAAATTTTCCATCTGACAACGCTGGCGGCAGAGTACGTGCTACCTTGGCCAACCGAGAAGGGGAGAAAAGGGGAGCACACAGCAGTTCCGAGAAAGGCAGGGCAACACTCTCCAAGGCGTGGGACACCTTCATGACACCCCGCCAGCACCCTCACCCTGATGCGCAGCCTAGTGTCACAAGGAGGGAAAAGTTTTGGAAGATGGTGAAGGAGTACGTAGCAGACCGTGTCAGCGTCCTCAATGATCCCTCTGTGCCTTACAACTACTGGGTGTCCAAGCTGGACACGTGGTATGAACTGGCACTCTACGCCTTGGAGGTGCTGGCCTGCCCTGCCGCCAGCGTTCTGTCTGAGCGGGTATTTAGTGCTGCTGGTGGCATCATAACAGATAAGCGTATCCGCCTTTCCACCGACAATGCTGATAGGTTGACACTTATAAAAATGAACAAGGCCTGGATTTCCCCTGACTTCTCCACTCCACTGGAGGAAAGCCGCGGGGGAACATAAACTAACTTTATATATGTTATTTACAATGATGTGAATACTCTGTATTCCCATTCACCCCTTCCACCCAAAATACGGGTATATGGTTGACTCTTAATCTTCTCATCCTCCTCCTCCTCTTCCATATGCCCTGGGATATAATTTTTATATAGGGCCAGCTCACCAGCGGGCCCTGTGATATAATTTTTATATAGGGCCAGCTCACCAGCGGGCCCTGTGATATAATTTTTATATAGGGCCAGCTCACCAGCGGGCCCTGTTTGACAATTTTTATATAGGTCAGCTCACCAGCGGGCCTTCTCATATAATGTTTTATTGGGTCAGCTCTCTAGCGGGCCCTCTCATATAATGTTTTATAGCGTCAGCTCACTAGCGGGCCTTCGCATATAATGTTTAGGATGGTCAGCTCTGCAGCAGACCCTCACCCATAATGTTTTAGATGGTCAGCTCAGCGCACGTTTCCCTCTTAATCATGGCCTCAGTTCTGAAAATCAAGGAAATTTTTGGGAGAATTTGCCTCTGCGCACGTTTCCCTCTTAATCATGGCCTCAGTTCTGAAAATCAAGGAAATTTTTGGGAGAATTTGTTTCTGCGCACGTTTCCCTCTTAATCATGGCCTCAGTTCTGAAAATCAAGGAAATTTTTGGGAGAATTTGCCTCTGCGCACGTTTCCCTCTTAATCATGGCCTCAGTTCTGAAAATCAAGGAAATTTTTGGGAGAATTTGCCTCTGCGCACGTTTCCCTCTTAATCATGGCCTCAGTTCAGAAAAATCAAGGACATTTTTGGGAGAATTTGCAGATGATATACAAGTAAATATACAGCAAATATTGTTTGGTAACAATTTTTCGCCTAAAGTCGTTTTTATTTTCCTTTTTGTGTGTTTTATGGTCAGTCTGTAAAAATGGCGTACTACGGGCGAAAGATCGTTCCCAGCAGCGATGTTGGAGTCCAAGATGCATCCAGACATCCTCCCTATGCTGTCCCTGAACCATTTCTGTGGTGTTTCCATCCTTTTCTGCCCTTTTCCTATGGACCAGGCACCCTCCCCTCATCAGAGCAGGGGGTGCCTGGTGTAATGCTCGAGTCCTCCCATTGACTTCAATGGGGCTCGGGTGCTCGGCCGAGCACTCGAGCCTCAGGGGGTGCTCGGTCAGAGCACCCGAACACCCGAGCATTGGGGTGCTCGCTCATCACTATTTAATACCTTTCCTTCATATCTCTAATGCTTAGGACCATTTAGGTATAATTTCATGCTTCTTGCACCCCCTACGGTATGTAAAGCCATACCAATGCGGTACCATTGTAGCTAATCAATTATGTAATAAATTCCATCATTTTGTAAGATTTTAATACATTTGAAGGAATGCAAATGTAAAACAATACCTATTTTGTTTCCTGTAGTGCCACCTTCTGGAAACATTAGTGCACCCCGGGTAGAAAATATATTTTAAGAAATATATGCTTTTATATGGTAATGTTATTTAGAGATCTGTGCAGGTATTGCATGTAGGTAAAACTGTATTTGGTATTTTGTTTGCTCAGGGGGTTCAGGGCTTTTAAAAATAATTGAAAATGGCACAGCCTACATAAATGTGTTTGATAACTTATGATGGTGTTGAAATAAGCAATTTATTTTGTATTTGTATTTATGACATCATAGCTTGTCACACAATGCAAAATCTACTTTGTGAGGTACCAGGAAAAAGCTGAATCGATTCTGAATATATATATATATATATACGTGGGTTTCCCCCGGGTACTCCGGTTTCCTCCCACACTCCAAAAACATACTGATAGGTGAATTTAGATTGTGAGCCCCAATGGGGACAGGAACCAATATGAGTGTAAAGCGCTGCGGAATCTGTGTGCGCTATATAAATAAAGGATTATTATATATATATATATATATATATATATATATATATATATATATATATATATATAATAGTTTTCCTTATATTTAACTAGAAAGGTACCAGTGGAAATCATGCCAGAACAGATGAATACCAAAAATGCTGAAACTATTCCCCTTGTTTCTGGCACTGACGGGGCTAAACTATGTGTCACTGCTTTAGGCTATGAAAATATCATAATTAAGCAAAAATACCTACAAATTGTTGCTAAGGTGGTGTAAGACCTCCTAAGCAAATGCCTTGCATTGATTCCTGTTTCTTTCCCAGATGTTTCTGGAATTATCAAGCTGAGGCTGACCTTTTCCACATCTGGTGGACATGTCTGATAACCCAAATTTACTGGAGCAATGTGCTCAAATATGTAATAGGTTTCAAATATGTATCTGTTCCCTTAGATCCAACCTCAAACTTACTAAATATCAAACAGAGAATGGAAAGCCATCTCAAATCTTTGTGGCTGCCAGATGTTCCCTTGCGGCAACCTTGCTTTAACTTGATATCATTTTAACAAATTTATGAATAAACTCAACATAGTAAATGAGAAACTTAACATTATTACTGAAACACATGATAATATCCTACTTTGACAACCTATATAATGTCTGCATTACTATGTGTCTCTTACCAGAATTAAAATAAAAAACAGCCATGTTTTTCTTCATTGATGTATGTAAAAAAAACCAAACAGGACTAACAAAAAGAGGGGATACCCTCAACAGTGCAAGCTGACACGTTTTAGTGCCCAAATGACACTTCAGAGCCTTGTTGTGAAATCAATGGGAACTGTGCAAGTTTTATTTGTCCCTTGTAGTGAAAGTGGTATGTTCTAGAATTTCTCCCCAAAGTGAATAATTAGGTAAAAATATTAACTCCTTGAGGACCAAAGTGTGTATATCACTTTGAGTCACAATATGTTGTACATCCCTCTGGTCCTCAAGTGGTTAATAAAATGCAGTGTGTTAGTGCAGGGATGGGAACCCTGCAGCCATCCAGCTGTTGGACTAAATATCTTGTCATCCTCACTTGTTCAGTTATCAGCTGAGGTTGATGGAAACTGTAGTCCAGTATCAACTGGGGATTGCAAGTTGCCAATTCAGGGTGAACCCTG
Organism: Rhinophrynus dorsalis; assembly: GCA_037306005.1. Taxonomy (NCBI): domain Eukaryota; kingdom Metazoa; phylum Chordata; class Amphibia; order Anura; family Rhinophrynidae; genus Rhinophrynus; species Rhinophrynus dorsalis. The sequence continues at coordinate 95,557,300 of CM074718.1, read as the reverse complement.
GCTCTCAGTCCACTTCCCACCTTTCCACTGCCTGTTTACACCTGTCCAATAGTGAGAAAGCAGAGAGAAGGGCAATGATAACTAGATTTAGTAAACACAGAGCAGCTCCTTGTAATAAACCCACTTCATTACTACTGCCAGCAAATCCTAATGTTCCTATGAACTTGTGCTTTTTGTTCATAAGATGACATGACAGTTGCTGTCAGTTTTTTTTTCTTCAAACTGAAACAGACATAATGCCTATTTAATTATTTAAGGAACCAGTGGGGGGAGGGTGCAACTCATTGTGAAGTATTTCTTTGCATACCCCTCTGGTGGAGTTAAAGGGATAGTAATACTTCATTTTAACTTTATTTTATTTGTAGGCATTAAAAAAACATGAAGAATGATATAAGTCTTATCTCTCAAACCTTTATGGTTTAAGAGATATTCACAAACAAAGTATCCCCCCCCTGTTCAACCAGATCAGAAGGGAGGTGCCCAGGTAGACTGCAGAGAGGGACAATCTTCAGTTAAGATAATGGAAAAAGCTGAAAAACTTGTCAAGGGGGGAAGGGCTTTCATTGTTTTCATACAAAGAAAACTGTCCCCTTCTGTTATCTGTCTGGTCATACAACCAGACTCACATCTGAGAAGAGATGGCTTACACTAGGTAAAAGGGGCGGGAGGGGAACTTTGCTTGTGAATATCTCATAAACCATAAAAGTTTGAGAGGTAAGACTTATATCATTCTTCATGTTTTTTTAATGCCTACAAAATAAAATAAAGTTAAAACGAAGTATTACTATCCCTTTAAGATTACCATCTGCAGTGAGCAGAAGAGTTTGTGGTCTTGCTAGTATCTGTCCTGTCCGCCTCCATGGACATAGCATCCAAGAATGACTGCATATAGTATCTCTTGCACCAGAAGCAAGGGAAAACTCAGGAGGCATTAGTAAGGTAAGTGAGGGGATAGTATCTTACCTGGGAACTTGCTCATGTTTCGCTCCCAGAGAAGGCTCGTGTGCTGCTAACCAGAGGATGTCAGTGATGTGATTTGTGTCAAAAAGTGGGTGGAAGTGGGCAGAACAGGGAGGGAAGAATTAGTGGGTGAGAACTAGGAGGAACAAGGTGGGAAGTAGAAGAAACTCACCACCGCTGGAGGATCAGAATCAGTCCCTGGAGACCCCGTAAATCAGCCTGAAAACTGGAATCTCTGGGGCAGATACAGAGAGTTCCCAGGTATGAATATTATAAGGAGGTGTTAGTTTGTCTTTAAGAGCCACCCAGTGTTTGTCAAATCTAGTAATAAATGCTGAAGGGGACTTGCATGCCTCCTTTGAAAGAGGTTCCATTTACACTGAAATGTGGAGTTTTAATTCCTTCCTTGAGCTCACAGGCGATCTTTTGTTTTCCTGGTTAAATATGGGCAATACTTCAATCAGTTTTATTATTCTTTAGGTCTGAAAGAATAGATTCATGATCTGTGGTAGAGATATATTGTTTCCATACCTCCTTATATATTAAGAAAACTATTCATCAAATTGCACTGGATTAGTGGGGGGTGCAGCTGGGAAAAAATCTGGATTCAGATGAAATGAGGAATATAATGTAAAAGGTAGGGCAATAGGGCCATACATAGAGGGGAAAAAAGGCGGAACAATTCTGGGACAAACCAGCAGAGCCATAGTGGAAAAAAACTGAATCCCCATTGATTTAAGTACAGTTTTTAACCCTTTGAATGCTAGGGATGCATTGAAAGCATTTGAGAGCAATGGTGACTTCTAGCATTCAAGGGATTAAAAGCCCCATTTAAATCCGTGAAAAATTTGACTTGTTCTCCTATAATGCAGTTGTTTTTTCCCGAATTGTTCCACTTACATTGCTTTGCACATGGTCCATCATTTGTACAAAGGGCAATTTGTCATTTTTAACCCTTTAAGTGCAATGAAAGTGTTAAATCCTGGATATTTTGTAGGCAATGCCCAAAATCATATTGCCACCATTTGCTGTGACCGTTTATGTGTGAGAATCTGCCTTTCTAGCATGCAGGTGTTTAACCATGTGAGTGCCAGAGGTGGTGTATGGCACTGAAATGGTTAATAAAATGCATTTTACAGAACAGTGTCTATTCTAGAATGCTCAGACAAGAACACAAATGGACGGTACACCCCTGTTATGAGAATAATTATACTGTGTGCTTTTTCTCTATTGCTTAGACTTGTGTCGGTTAAAAGTTATTACAGAGCAGAGAGTTTGAGATAAAACCTTTTCTCTGTCGTCCAATACAGGTTACTGGTAACTTTGGGTAGGCGATCTGCCCCTTTAAGTAAGCAGGAACAATTCTAGAATTTATTGCAGGGGGTGGAGCCTACGTTCCCTCCTTGGCTGCAGCTAGCCATCCAGCTCAAGAAAGATTTGTTCCTTGGTGAAGACACAGGCAAGAGAACAGTTCTTCTATAGTTTTAGAAAATTTTTATTTTTCTGTTACAAATGGAATACCACCATTAGGTGGATTACCATAACTGACAATGCCCTTAGATGTGGATACCTCAGTAACCAGGTGCTTTTTGTGGACCTTAAGCCCTGAGGGGGAAAATCTTGGGTACAAGTTGCCCACTGAGGCTTCTTCTCGATACATAGTAATCTGAAGACAGAAGATCTGCAGGAAAGGTGAGCAACCCTTTGAGTGCTTCAGGTCCACATGTCCCACAGTGGCCCTCTACACAGGGTTTTTTTCCTTGGGAGTTCTTATTGCACACTCTGGCACTCATTGGGTCTATCTGTCTGTTGGGTGTTTTGGAGCAGTTTTATGTGGTAAATTAACCCTTTAGCTTCTGGTTTGCATCTTTGGGGGGGGTATTGTCACTTTTCCTAATGGTTTCAGTGTTTTTGGGTATTCTAACCTGTTCTAGTGATGTCTCATGTAATTTTATTTCACAGTTTTAACTTTGACAACATTTTAAAGGCGCGCTTTACCGCATAGACGCCATTGCTCCATTCACTCCTGTGGGACTGTACAGTTTGTTACATATCTCTGCAACCGTTCCACGTAGCGACTTCAGAGAGGGCTCATTTTAATTGTCTGACATTGCTCTATCATCCGGTTACCATTGTATTTTTAATATGTCTTTAATATAAGTAATAATTAAGTATTACTATCCCTTTAAAGTTCTTTTTGTCCTGTTTATTGTTCTATGAATGGGTGAGCAACCAATTCCCAGTGAACAGGGGAACGCTTCCCCATTGCTCCAAGGACTCTAGCTTTCTTACAGGGGGGGTATAACTGGATAGGACATAAAATTTATGTCTCTCCTGCTATTTAAGATGTCACCTGAAATGTACCTTCCACTTAGTCAGGGGTCAGTGAACATGCTACAAAGCCTTCTTATATACCCTTTGTTGTCCATATGTATAAGTTTAACAAATTAATTTTATAATTCAGTCTTGAATACAACAAAATGTCCAGTAAATATTCAGTTACATATTGAAGTCTTCATATTCTTATGGTGGTTTGTGTTTCTATTAAGAACACTTATAAAACTTACTTCTTTAAAAGACTATGCACAAATGATCTAAAAGTAAAAATAATCTAAAATGAAAAATTGAAATAAGATCCTCATTTAGCAGATTAACAAGTATAATTTAAAATCTACCTATATTTACAAAACAACTTACATTATATAATATATATAAAAAGTAGGTCCAGTTCCAATGTATTCTTCCTAGTAAAATATTTTCTAAATACATATATAAGCTAATTAAATAAATGAACCCATATGTACTCATGAAAGAATAAAAATGAAAAAAACCTTTTGCACTGCTTAAAGGGGAACATTCACATTCCCAAAAAATGTTCACTACTGCTTTTAAAATGTAAAACAATATTAGCGCTGGCTTTATTTATTTATATATTTGGAGTTATTAATCGTTGAAATGTGCCACTTCCGCATTCTGGGGAACCGTGTATATGCATCATGGAGCGGCAGGACTTTCCACCTCCCTCCCAGAGGCCCTTGGGGCACTTGTTCGCACTTCTCTTCGGATCTGCATTTTTCTGGGCTAACGTGACAGCGAGCTCTGTTTACCATGCTACTGAGGTTGCAACCTGTAATACAACTATATACAACCTCAGTAGCATGGTAAACGGAACTTGCTGTCACATTAGCCCAGAAAAATGCAGCTCTGAAGAGAAGCGCGAACACACATCCCAGGGGCTGCTGGAAGGGAGGTGGGAGGTCCTGCAGCTCCATGCCGCACATACACGGTGCCGCAGACCCTGAAGTGGCATATTTCAAAGACTAATATCTCCATTCTTAGGTAGTGGAGAAAATAAATAAAGCCAGCGCTGATACTGCTTTACATTTTAAAAGCAATGGTGAAAATTTTTGGGGATGTGAATGTTACTCTTTAAAATATCTCTTAATGAAAAATGTGGTACATACAAGTTGTAAGACCCTTTGAAGGGCTGTAGTCGTTATGCATAAAACCTGTACCATCGTAAGGAACCCCTAATTATCTGTTCATTGGTCAAAACTGGATCCATTTTGCTTTTATTAAACTCCAAACCAAGACTAAAGAACAATGGGAAGAACATACATTACTTAATTTTACATGCTAGCTGGACATACATGGTTTTTTACTTTGCCTAATCCAATTAAATGTTTACGTGTTAGTGTCCCTTTAACATACTACAGCTTCATTATCGCTGCTTGAACTCACAGAAAACTAGCAGGACTTCTCCCTCTGTCTTTCTGTTAGTGTGTTTTATATATAAAACTTACATAACAGACAATGATCGTGCCAGGGAGCATTATGTAAGAATGAGAGTACGTGAAGAACAAAACAGAAGGTTGAAGCCATTGCTTTAGTTAGACATGAGACTCCTCTAATCTGGTTTGGGATCTACAGACGTCTTAAACTTCATTAGTGTAAACTGATTCAGTTCTGAATGTTGAGCCTTGATCAATAATTTTGCCTGGCTTAAGTCTGCTAAGTAATTGAATTTGAATCTCGCAAGGAAATCTCCTGAAATGGTTGTTTAAATTGTATATTTGAACACAAAGAGCTAAAAATAAAACAAAACATGTACAATAAAATACCATGTACTCCTTAGTCTTAACCCTTTGAGGGCTTTGCAATGTGTCTCTTCCCTCTTTGGTACTCAGAGGGTTAAATATGAATTGTATAGGCTTCCATTCACACTTTGTACACAGCAATTTTTATAAAATTCTCAACAATGACAGTGCCGTATTGTCTGTAACATGACAGAGATTAGATAACAGATTCTGTGACTCTAAACGTGGTGGGATACTTATCTTGCTAAATAAATTGCTTTAGATGTTGTCTTGCATTACAAACTTACACAAGTTAATCTTTTCATATGTGTTACTTTATATATTTTTTTCTAATTCCCTTGGAAGCTAGTGAGGTCTACATTATATGGCATTTAGACCTTTCTAATGGGGTGTTGCTAGGTGTAGTTTTAAGGGGCTGAAGCTTAAAGCTCCTGGTTTTGTTGCTAGCCTGGGACATGTCATGGTGCCACTCTTCCTTAAAGGAAAACTAACTCTTATTAATAACTCCCAACTTAACTGAATAAAACCAGAAAATCCTTGAGATAACATCCTGAATCCGTCCTTGGTGTCATGTCAATGGAGGCAGACATGATAGTTGTGGGCAGGACCACAAGACCTCAATCTCTGCTCCCTGCACATGGTAATCCTAACCCTTTAAAGGGATAGTAATACTTCATTTTAACTTTAATTTATTTTGTAGGCATTAAAAAAACATGAAGAATGATATAAGTCTTATGTCTCAAACCTTTATGGTTTAAGAGATATTCACAAGCAAAGTTTTCCCCTCCCGCCCCTTTTTCCTAGTGTAAGTCATCTCTTCTCAGATGTGGAATGCAGTCCATAGACCAGACAGATAACAGCAGGGGACAATCTTCTTTATATGAAAAGAATGAAAGCCCTCCCCCCTTGACAAGTTTTTCAGCTTTTTCCCTTATCTTAATTGAAGATTGTCCCTCTCTGCAGTCTACCTGGGCACCTCCCTTCTGATCTTGCTGTACAGGGGGGGGGGGGAATACTTTGCTTGTGAATATCTCTTAAACCATAAAGGTTTGAGAGATAAGACATATCGTTCTTCATGTTTTTTTAATGCCTACAAAATAAAATAAAAATAAAACAAAGTATTTCTATCCCTTTAAGGAGGGCTGCATAATGCATTACTTCACAATGTGTTGCACACACCCCTGGTCCTTAAAAGAAGAAGCAGGATCATTTTAAGGGACCGTAATATATTTTTTGGTTTTGTAGATTAAAGAAAAATAAATTATGTGCAACAAATCCTATCTCTCAAACCTTTACAGTTTGAGAGATATTCGCCGCTAAAGTTCTCTCTCTCCTGATGACAGCAGGAGATCCATGTCGGCCGACACGAGGAGGCTCTACAGCAGAGCCACAATATTGCAATTTAAAAAGAAATACTTCTTTGGAATGGTCTGAAAAGTGTGCTCGCAAACCAAACACACTTTATAGACTGTTGCAATTAAGTATTTCTTTTAAAATCGCTCTATTGCGGCTTTGCTGAAGAGCCGGCTGTTGGTCCCCAGACCGGGAACTCCTGCTGTTAGTTTATAGCTGACGTCAGGAGAAGGGGAGGGAGCGGGGAACTTCAGGTCCGAATATCCCTCAAACCATAAAGGTTTGAGAGATGGGATTTGCAGCACAGATTTTTTTTTTGTTTAATCTACAAAACAAAAAAATGTTTTTATGGGACATTAGTGTCCCTTTAATCTGCCTGCTTCATTTAAAAAAATAAAAAGGCCAGCTACGAACATGTCTACCTCCATGTTCTTGATGTGCGGGACTGATCTAAAGATGCTCTTTCTTAAAAGTATGAAGGTCCAAGGTCAAAGTCATAGGAAACTTTGGCATTGTCTTACAATAGTAAGGTAACAGGGTAATTTATTAGGTGGTTTTAGTTCTCCTTTAAAGTAATGGAGAAACTGTGCTTTTTATGCCTTAGTCTTTTGTGAACTTAACAAAATCCCTGCTCTTGACCTGACCATCCAAGGGGGGTTTAAAGTTAGCAGTTTACAGAACTTCTGAGCAATTTATAAAAAGAGGATACTTTTTACATTTAAACGTGCAACAAGAAAACAGTTTGAACCTATTTTTATTGAAGATGTTTTTTATCTTTATGTATTGATTTTGGAGATAGTCAATCAAAAATAGTTTTTAAGAAATGTTTTTGAATTTGGCTCATGCAGTAGAGTACACATTTAAATTCCTGTGTTGACAACCAAGATGATGATCCTGCAATATTTTCCTTTTTACTGACTGGTTATATTTAAGGGGCTTTAATAAGAGTGGGAAACTCCCTTTTCCCACGTGTGGTATTTAGAATGTCAGATGCTCCAAACTTAAAATAAATCCTAGTGGATTAAACATCTCTCCCTAAAAGTAAAAAAAAAAAAAAAAAAAAAAAAAGTAGAAGAGTATCAACATTTTCAAAATGACAAGGCTGTAAACTAAATACACTTTGTAAACATTGGTTAATGGAATTATAATTAACAGACAAATGCTTAAAACATGATATATACGTATTCAAGTGTTAAAGGAGCAATAAACGAATACACTTTAACACACACGCACGTCACAGGACTTTTTCTGCTATGTAAAAATACTGGGACATTTTTCATCCAAAAGATATAGCTGAAGTGTGACTTTTTTTTTTTTTTTTTTTTTTTTTTTTTTTTTTTAATTTTTATTTGTTTACCTATTATATCATACTGCCCAACATTTAAAATCGCCAAACAGGGACACCTGTATTTTAGGGGGGTATTGCTGGGGGAGTGGCTGGTGGGCGGGGCTATTTCATGACCTACTGAGACCTTCTTGCGTAACCTAATAATTAACTTATAACCAGAGCAAAGTATTTTATTTACACAGACTAATTTATAAACACATATACTGATGTTTAAACAAATAATAATGTGAGTTTTTTTGATGTACAGCAAAGCGATACACTTACATACATACCACACAATCTGATCTTCTAAAAAAAAGGGACATCAGGGTGGGAAAGAGGGACAGCGGGATTTGGGTCTAAAAGAGGGACTGTCTCTCTTAAAGAGGGACACTTGGGAGCTATGATATATATATATAATATATAAAAAATTAATAAAAGTTAACAGAGGCACAGTACAGAATTTGACACAAAGAACCATCAGGGGAATCCAAACGTTGGGGTGGCCAACACAGGATCAAAGATGGTATTACAAGTCAGCATAATCAAGAGGGTATTTGGAGCCATAGTCTACTAGGTCTCACACGCTCCCGTTGAGTGCACTATAAAAGAAAACCAAAATAAACAACCATAAAAAAAAATAAAATAACTGTTTGTAAAACAGTTGGTTGTGTAATAACTTTTGGATGAAAACTGTCCCTCTTACTGGGGGTACTCCTTTTACTCTGCAGGAAAAGCTCTGAAATACCTGTGGGGTTTTTTTTTGTTAAAAAAAGTTTCCTGTTCCTTTATGTACACCTTAACCCTTTGAGTGCCAGAGGGGTACGCAACGTATTGCTCTGCTCTGCAATGCTTTGCGTACTCCTCTGGCACTCAGAAGGTTAATAATATGTGCAAAGCAACTGTCAACACTGTAAATTTTGAGAAGCAAAACATGTAGCTTATGGTGAAATTCACAAAGTACCATTTGGCGTGTAGTGGTTTTTACCCCTAGAATGATAGGTGAGACTTTGAAGACCTGTAAAGGAACCAAACGGTTAAAACCTGAGTTGGGTCCAGGTTCTACTGTCTGGCTGTAATTACACAATCCATGTTCTATCAGATCTTTATACCCCATCAATGATCATGACTGATGCTACAGAGGTATACACTCTGGCCCATATTTATAAATCAAGACTGTTTTGTCTGACGAATAAGACCCAGAGGCCCGTATTTATAAAACTGGAGTTATCCTGGAGTAAACAAACTGCACCATAAGGATCAAATAAAATGTAGTAAATTCCCATGCAGGTTAATAGTTTTTTTAACCCCTTGAATGCTAGAGAGGTCTCCAGTGCATTGCTCTGCAGTTCGCTGGAGACATAGCTAGCATTCAAACCCCCAATTTAACGTAACTGTAATTTTTATTTTTCCTCTGTGGTTCAGCTGTTTTTCTCCAGAATAAGTCCATTTTCTCTGTTGTCCAATACAGGTTACTGGTAACTCTGGGTAGGCGATCTGCCCCTTTAAGTAGGAAGGAAAAGTTCTAGAGGGAAATGCAGGGGTGGAGCCTACCTTCCCTCCTTGGCTGCAGCTAGCCAATCAGCTTCCCTTCACCTGCCAGATAAGTGCACTTTAGCGATTTCTGGGGTGAACTTTTAATCTTACACACTGTATTTGTGTGATGCCTTATACTTGAACGTTTTGACACTGTGACAATGTCTAATCTGTTAGAGCTTGGGGTCAGACCTAAGGACGCTGGGGTCTCTGTGTCCCCTATTGCGCATTGTTCCTCATGTCATTCAGGGTTACCTAGAGAATTCTCAGGGCATTTATGCCCAGCATGTTCTACTGTCCCTGAGTCTCCCCCAGGGACCTCCCGCCTTGCATTAGAGCCAGTTTGGGTGCAAGAGTTCAAGGCTGCTACTGGGGACCTCCAGTCTACATTTGCAACTCTTTCCATCCCAGTTACAAGGGGTCTTCCACTCCTGGCAGACCCATACTTCTGTCAGATCTTCCTTTCTTATTTAAAACTATAGGTCATGAGAGATTTATTTATTTGTAAGCTTATACAAATTAACCAGGTATTCCTGGTAGGTAGTGGTAGTTGGGAAGGAGAGTAGAAAGATAGTATCTGATACACCAAGCTGCACCAGCCAATACGGTCTAATTTGCATAAACTGACAAAGCACAATACCATCAATGTTTTAAATAAAGAACAGCTAACACAATAAGGTATATCTGATACACAAGAACATCTGAGTCTGACATGCTTAGCAATTATAGTGCATACCAACAGCATTAGTAGGGGGCAAAAATACCATTGATTTACCCTTTGTGTATGATACGGATATGCAATGCATTGTGAAGGAATGTGATGCAGACCTCTTGCACTCAACGGGTTAATGAACACTAGTGACTTCTCCATTTTGAACTGAAAGTTCAGTTAAAATGAATGGGAATATTGGCATGTTTTATTTGTCCTCTAAGGAGCAGCTCATTTACTCCATATAATTCCTCCACTTCAGTCTGACTGTATCAACGACTATAAAAAATAGTTTTTTTTTCTGTTGGTGAACTAAGACCTCTATTTATCCTGAGGTATATGCCCTCGGGTCATGTAATTGTTTATCCTTAACTTTGTCAATCATTTTTTATTTCTTCATCTGTCAATAAAATATATTTCACTGTCGTCCAATACAGGTCACTGGTACTCTGGGAGGCGTAAGTCCCCTTTAATAGGCAGGAACAACTATGCAAATAATTTGCAAGGGGCGGAGCCTCCCCTCTTACTTAAGCCACCTTCTGGCCAGAGCCACTTTAGATTGATTTGTTCCTGGTGTGCTTGCACACCAGGTAGAGAACATCTATGCATCTTAGTATTTTATTATTTTTTATTCAAATATGGAATACCACCATTAGGAGGGTGACCATGGCTGTGAATTGCCCTCTTTAAAGTGGCTGGTGCAGCTTCCAGGGATTTTCTGTGGACCTATGCCCTGAAGAGGGGACAGCTTGTGTTAAGCAGCTCCCCTGTTGGGGAATTTACCTCTGGTTCTTTCCCTCCTTATCATGGTCACCTGAAGACAGAAGTCAGCAAGGAAGGTGAGTCACCCATTGAGTGCTGAAGGTCCACTTGTCCCCACAGTGTCCCTTTGATGGGCTTGTATTTGGGAGTTTTAATACACTCCAGCACTCATAGGGTGTTTTTTATTGCATTATTACTGTTTATGCAATTTCTGTGTTATTCTCTGAGTTTTGGAGCATTGGGTATTCATTTATTTATGTTTCTCATGTGTTCCATGCTTGTTTGGGCACTTTTTAATGTTTTACTAAACTTTATTAAAAATGGTGTTCCGCGCCTTTAAGCGCGGCTTTTTCCCGCTCAGACGCAAGGGCTCCTTTACTCTCTATGGGAATTCACATTATGGGACGTATCTCTGGAACCGCTTGTCACAGCAACTTCAGAGAGGGCTCATTTTAATTCTAGGCTCCTGTTCTATCATCCGGAATGTGTTTTATTCATGTGGGGTGTTCAGGGGGGCTTCGGGCACTGTTTGGGGTACTTGGACAGGAAAACTACATTTTCCATGAGCGCTTGGTTCGCGCTCGTTTCTGATTGGCTGTCATGACGGCCGCCATTTTGTGGTACTTTTCCTAGGCGAGTACACTACGCAGGGACCGAGCCTTCTCTCTCCTCACCAGATTAACCCTTCGCTGGCCAGATAAGTCCGTTTTTAGAACATTTCTGGGGTGAAACTTTAATCTTAACACTTTTTCTGGGTGATAGTGTTGTTAGTGGGGTATATTGACGCTGTGAGCATGTCTACTTCACTGGAGCTAGGGGCTAGACCCAAGTCTAAGGAGGATGGGGGGTCCGCTACCCCCATGGCGTTTTGCTCCTCTTGCCACATTGGGCTGGATGGCGATAATGTGGGGGATCTATGCCCTAATTGTACTGGTCAAGATAGCAACCCTGGGCTTCCCAGCCATGCTATTGAGCCATCTTGGGTGAGGGAGTTTAAAGCTGCCACTAGGGATCTCAGATCCACGCTTCAACTCTTTCCCTCTCAGGTACAGGGGGCTCTCCAGGTCTGGCAGACCCCCTCTACTATCAGGACCTCCCTGCCTAAGCCACAGGGAGCTCCTGATATCACTGATTCTTCTGAAGAAGAACTTTTACAGGATTCTGATGCTGAGGAACGTACTGTTATTGAATCTAACAGGTCCATTGGGGACCCCTATGAGTGTGACCCTGAAGTTTCGGCTGAGGGTCTGATCAGAGCGGTTCTGAATACGCTCAACCTTCCTCTGACTCAGGAATCCACTTATGATCCTACTGATGTTTTTCAGAAAAAGCCATCTAAACCAGTTGTTTGTTTCCCAACTAACCCTACTCTTGCCCGTCTGGTCTCTGAGGCATGGAAGAATCCTGATAGATCTTCCTCTGTCTCCAAAAAGTTTGCTAAACTTTACCCTTTTCCTGAGGCGGAGCTGGCAAAATGGGTTCATCCTCCCAAAGTGGATGCTCCTGTGTCTAGACTATCCAAATCTACTGCTTTGGCTGTCTCAGATGCCTCTGCCTTGCAGGACTGGACGGATAAGAAACTAGAGCTCTCTCTTAAGTCTATTTTTGCCTCCATTGGCACAGCCATGCGCCCCACTTTTGCTGTGGCATGGGTTAATAGAGCTATTGCGGCCTGGACTGAACGACTGACTGAAGCGGTTCGCCAGGATGCGCCTGTATCTGAACAGTTGCAGCTTCTTGCTAATATCACTGAAGCTCAGAACTATGTTGCTGACGCTGCTTTTGATGCTGTGCGCATGATGGCGAGAGCCTCCACTTCTTCTGTGGTGGCTAGACGCGCTCTTTGGCTGAAAATTTGGTCTGCTGATACAGCCTCTAAGAAAGCCTTGCTTTCCTTGCCCTTTCAGGGGAATTTGCTTTTTGGGTCTGAACTCAAAGAAATGATCAGTGAGGCTACTGGCGGTAAAAGTACTCTTCTACCCTCAGTCTTTAAGAAAAAGTTTCCAGCCAAACGCAATCGGTCCTTTCGTTCCTTTCAGACTGAGACACGCTCCTCGGCCCAAACGGGTCCTCCCACTACGCGCTCCTCCTCCAAGCCCAAACAGTCCTGGAGGCCCAAAGTCGCCTCCAAGGCCAAGACCTCCAAGACTGCTTCGGCATGACTCGCCGAACCCGGGTCCGCATCCGGCTGTAGGCGGTCGTCTCCGCATCTTTCGCCGGACTTGGGAGGAGTCAGTGGCGGACCCATGGGTTCTTCAGGTGGTGTCAGAGGGATACAGGATCCCTTTCTCTTCCCTTCCTCCTTTTCGGTTCCATTTTACTCGTCCTTCTCAGGAACCCACAAAAAGGCGTCTGTTCGACGACGCTATTCAGGATCTCTTGGACAAAGAGGTCCTGGAGGCGGTTCCTCAGGGGGACACAGGTTCAGGATTTTATTCCAACCTGTTTGTGGTAGCCAAAAAGGACGGAGGAGCCCGTCCCATCTTGGATCTCAAAGATCTCAATGCCTATGTGGTGACTTCCCACTTCCGCCAGGAGTCCCTGCGCTCTGTGATTGCAGCAATGTCTCCAGGGGAGTTTCTTGCCTCCCTGGACCTTCAGGATGCTTATCTTCACATCCCTATTCATCCAGAGAGCAGGAGGTATCTCAGGATTGCCTGCCACAGGGGACACTTTCAGTTTACAGCGCTCCCCTTTGGGCTGACTTCAGCCCCTCAGGTCTTCCAGAGGGTGTTGGGCTCATTGATAGCGGTGCTCCATCAGGATGGGATCAGAGTGACCCCCTACATGGACGATCTCCTTCTGAAGGCCTCCTCAGCGGAGCTTCTCCTTCAGCAATTACAGATGTGCATGCACACCCTGAACCGTCATGGCTGGATCCTGAATCTGGACAAGTCGGACTTGATTCCATCTCAGAGGCTTCTGTTCCTGGGTCTCCTGTTCGACACTCGCCAATGCATGGTGTTTCTTCCAGAGGACGTGGCTCACCAGATAGCTGTCAGAGTGGCTGGAATTCTGGACATGGACGAGATTCCAGTTCCGAAGTTGTCGTCCTTAGTGGGGAAGTTCATTTCCACAATCGAAGCAGTACCATTTGCCATGGCCCACTCCCGGGATCTTCAGAGGTTTGTGATCCAGACGTGCAAGACTCATCCAGATCATCAACATCTGTCTGTTTCTCTTCCTCCTCATGTCGAGTCGAGTCTGCACTGGTGGTTAGATCTCTCTCATCTCCTGAAAGGGAAATCCTTTCTAGTTCCTCATTGGACCACAGTCACTACGGATGCCAGCCTTCGGGGCTGGGGTGCAGTCTGGGGTCGCTTCAGTGCTCAGGGGAAATGGGGTCTGGAGGAATCCATGCTCTCCATCAATGTTCTGGAACTTCGAGCTGTCCGGCTGGCCCTGAGGCACTGGGAGTCTCAATTGACCGGTCTTCCAGTCAGAGTGGAGTCCGACAACGCCACGGCGGTGGCTTACATCAACAGGCAAGGCGGCACAAGAAGCGGTTCCGCCTGGTGGGAGGTCAAGGATATTTTGTCTTGGGCAGAAGATCACGTGCCTGTCATCTCTGCGGTTCATATTCCAGGCGTGGACAACGTCATGGCAGACTTCCTCAGTCGTCATACCGTCGACAGCGGAGAATGGGCTCTTCACCCAGAGGTGTTTCACATGCTCACTCAACGGTGGGGGATGCCTGTGGTGGATCTGATGGCTACCAGACACAACAGGAAGGTTCCGGTGTTTTGCTCCCGGTTGAGGGACTCCCTTGCTCTAGCAGTGGATGCCTTGTCGATCCCTTGGGACTTCCCCCTGGCTTACATCTTCCCTCCTCTTCCTCTATTGGTCAGAGTTATCCAGAAGTTGAAGAGGGAACGTTGCCCTGTCATCCTGATTGCTCCAAACTGGCCTCGCCAGTCCTGGTTTCCGGAATTGATGGCCATGTCAGTGAAGGATCCAATCCCACTTCCAGCCCGTCCGGACCTGCTTCTTCAGGGGTATCTGTGGAAAGAGGATGTTCACTCTCTCCGTTTGATTGCATGGCGGTTGAATCCTCGATTCTAGCAAAGAAAGGCTTTTCTCCTTCTGTGGTATCGACGATGCTCAGTGCTCGTAAGCCTGTGTCTTCCAAGATCTATCATCGCATATGGTCAACTTTCGTGACTTGGTGCTCTGACAAGAAGTTGTCACTTGACTTCCATCTTCCCACTGTCCTGGCCTTCTTGCAGGACGGTGTGGATAAGGGGCTCAGTCTGAGTTCCCTCAAAGTTCAGGCTTCTGCCTTGTCTGTGTTTTTCCAGGAACGGATTGCTGTCCTTCCTGATGTGAAGGTCTTCTTCCAGGGTGTGACTCATGTTCGACCTGCCTTTAAGAGTCCTGCTCCCCAGTGGGATCTCAATTTGGTGCTGGGAGTTCTTCAGCGACCACCGTTTGAATCCTTGGCTTCCATTCCATTACGTCTTGTGACTTGGAAGATGGCCTTCCTCTTGGCTGTTGTGTCAGTGCGCCGGGTAGCAGAGTTACAGGCCTTGTCTTGTAAACCTCCTTACCTGGTGTTCCACAAGGATAAGGCTGTGCTTCGCACTACCAAGGAATTCTTACCCAAGGTTGTGTCTGAGTTTCACATCAATCAGGAGATTGTGGTTCCCTCTTTCTGCCCTAATCCTTCATCTGACAAGGAAAGAGATCTCCATCTGTTGGATGTGGTGCGTTGCCTCAAGTTTTATGTTCATCGCACCGAGTCTATCAGGAAGTCTGACGCTCTATTCGTCATTCCTGAGGGGCCTAGGGCAGGAAGACCGGCTTCCAAAGTTACCATTGCCTCTTGGATTAAGGCTACCATCCGTGAAGCCTATAAGTTGAAGAATAAGCATGTTCCCTTCCGGGTGACTGCCCATTCCACCAGATCTATTGGGGCCTCTTGGGCCTACAAAAATCAAGCTTCTGCTGATCAACTGTGCAGAGCGGCCACTTGGTCCTCTGTGCACACCTTTTCTAAGCACTATCGAGTTGATGTACTGGCTTCGGCTGATGCCAGTTTTGGAAGGAAGGTCCTGGAGGCAGTCTTGCCTGTGTAGGTCTTCCGCTCTATGATCCTTAGTGCTTCTTTACTGTTGAGCCCGGTTGGCTCTAGTTCCGTGTGCTGTGTTAGTTCAGGGATTGTTCCCTTGGTTGGTGTCCGTTGACACTTACAGTTTGGGCTATGTTATCAACTGGTCATAACAGTTCTAGTGACTTGGGCCTTGCGCCTGGTCCTTGCCTTACTTCCCGCCTCTGGATCAGCTCAATGTTTGTACATCCCAGAGTACCAGTGACCTGTATTGGACGACAGTGAAAATAGGATTTTAGTCTTACCTGTTAAATCCTTTTCACTTAGTCCATACAGGTCACTGGTCTCCCACCCTGTCAAGGGACCAGTCTTGGCTCTCCTGTGGCATTCAGTGGGAGACCGTTCGGGCATGCTCACAGGAGTCTTTCTTTTTGCTTACCTGAGGTCAGTTTTAGGGTCTCAAATCAATCTAAAGTGGCTCTGGCCAGAAGGTGGCTTAAGTAAGAGGGGAGGCTCCGCCCCTTGCAAATTATTTGCATAGTTGTTCCTGCCTATTAAAGGGGACTTACGCCTCCCAGAGTACCAGTGACCTGTATGGACTAAGTGAAAAGGATTTAACAGGTAAGACTAAAATCCTATTTTTCAAATTAAGATACTGCTCTGGTTCATCTTTGTTACACACATTCAGAAATTGGTTCATATTTGGTGTATATTCCAACCTCTCCTTTCTCCTAACTAATCCACTTACACATCTCATTGTATAAATCTCCAGTATTCCCCTTCATCTTCTTTAGCGTCACAATCTTATGGAGGCCACTCAATATAGCTGACATTGATATGGCTCATGCCTATTATTGGTAACAAGGTTATGCAGGAGACTGCTAGAGTAAAAATGATACCTTTATTAGCTAACTGAGTAGCTATAGAATGCAAAATTTCAAGACAACTTAGGTCTCTTTGTCAGGCATGGTAGAATGCAGGCTAAAGAATACAAAATAGATTACAGGTTATACGTGACAATTCCTGGAAAATTTTAATACCACTGGAGGTGAAATGGTTATCACCAGTGTCTGTATAAATTATTCCTTAGACTGCAGTAGAGGCATCTGTTTGTCGCTGGCCAAGTGGTATACAATGTATTTCCCATTTGATATGTGAATAGCTCCAGTAAATTTAGTGTTTGCAGCTTGCAGCCCAAGATGGCTAAGTATATAGAATGTTTGGGTTAACCCTCTGAGTGCCATTCCATATACTTAGCCATCTTGGGCTGCAAGCCACAAACTGTCTACACACTAAATTTACTGGAGCTATTCATACATCAAAAGGGAAATAAATATTGTACCACTTGGCCAGCTACAAAGAGAAGATGCCTTTATTGGAATTTAAGGAATAATTTACACAGACACTGTGGTGATAGGAGTTTCACCTGGAATTTAAATTAACCAGGAATTTACAAGTATTGCTTGCCTTATGCCATGTATTTTGTATTCTTCAGCTTTCAATCTAACATGCCTGACAAAGAGACCTATGCTGTCTTGAAAGCTTGCATTGTAAAGCTACTCAGCCAATAAAGGTATCACTTTTACTATCCTTCCTTCTGCCAGTTACAGAAGGGTGACCTATTACTTGGCTTGCACAGAAATGTGTTCAGAAACTTATCCTTTATGTTTAGCTTATCACTTGGCCAGCACAGAAATATATGCAGAGGCTTTTTCTTCATGTTTAACTATTTGTTAAACTTGACACACTGTATAATTCAATATGACACTTTGTTTTCCAGTGGAATTACACTACCCATCATTGTGATATGTTTAAAGTGATTGTAATGTCTAAACACAACTATATCGCTGAGTCTTCTTTGAATTAATAGAAACACTTTGCTCTGTTTAACCCCTTAAGGACCAGTGGTCCCGGGGTGTGTGGTCCTTTAAGGACCAGATAGGGAAGTTTGACGTGCCGCCCCATGTGACTGATCACGTGTGCCAGCAAGCCGAACGAGGGACTGAAAGAGATCGCTCCGGTCTTGGAGCAGCTCTCTGAGGTCTGGATGGATGCAGCGAGGGACAAACTTCAGTAAAGAAAGGGAAATCCTGCCCTCCTTCATCCTCCTCCTCATACTTACTGAAGTTTGTCCCTTGCTGCATCCATCGGGTCGCGCGACACGACTACCCATTCAGTCAGAGGCCTACAGAAGGGGCAGGTGGGGGATCCTTCTCCACTTCATAGAACAACACAAAAGTAAGCGTTTTTACACAGCGCAATGTGTTTCTTATAATCTAAAGAAGACTTGGCGATATAGTTGTGTTTAGACATTACAATCACCTTAAAGAACTAAGGTGGCTAACACTTGAATCTAGACATACTCCTCACCTTTTATTGCCTAGTGTATTATAACCACTTCTGGTTATGCACTCAGTTACCTATTAAAAGGTATCA
Source organism: Rhinophrynus dorsalis (assembly GCA_037306005.1). NCBI lineage: Eukaryota > Metazoa > Chordata > Amphibia > Anura > Rhinophrynidae > Rhinophrynus > Rhinophrynus dorsalis. Next base: position 95,539,073 of record CM074718.1, on the reverse strand, counting down.
CCTTTATACCACTCTTGTGAGTTTTTTTGCTACACTGAATCCTATCTACTCCACTGGCTAACACGGTACCATCTTTTTTTCTGAACCACTTCTCTAGAAAGCTACCAGATTACCTGAGCAGTATGCTTACTCGAGATTTCCATACGAACTATAACCATACCTGAGAACCCTCCGGATTTGCTCTGGAGACTCCGGTTTTGAGAGTGCTTTACTGGGTCTCCAGTTCAGAGGCTGATTCTCCCAATATGGGAACTTTGCTTTAAAACTCTGCCCACTTCTGTTCTTTCCCACTCAGTTCATCCCAATCCCCTCCCCCTTTTGCAGCGATTTATGGCAATTATACGCCTCTGCAGCAACAGATGGAATTTCCCAGGTATGACTAACCTCCAGTTCACTGCCAACAACTCCGAGTATCCCACATTACAAGAAAGATGCCGGTCGACCCATCTTCTCCTTCAGAGCTCTGAAAGCCTGGAATAACCTACCCAAAAAATCAGATTTCACAGTCTAAAATCCATAAAATAACTGCTTCTTTGTATCTAATAATATTTAGCTGTATATACTTTTTGTTTATATTGTTTCTTTGTGTTGTATAAATTTGTAACTTCTTACTGTAAAAGTTTTCCAGCACATGCTTGAAAACATGAAGTCGCAATGTATTCTTCCTGGTAAATATTTTCTAAATAAGTAAATAAAATGTGCATTGGAGACCTTTTAACATCCAAAAGCATAAATGGGCAGTATAGGGTCAATACAACCTTTTAATAAAGTGTTGGTGTCCTCAGCTATGACTCATAACTCTTCTGTTGTCTGCCAGTTTACTGTGCAGATCACTGATATCTGCACAGCTGGATGATGTCAGCTCTTTATTTGGTGCTCATAGGAGCTTTCTTTTTTCTCCATAGAAGAAGCCCATTGATGGTGGGTTCACTGACATGTTGCTTCTGAGAAGACAAGTGCTAACAGTGTGTTACAAAGGTCTTGTATTGACCCATTATACCCCCTTTTAAGATATGCAATTCTTGCTTCTGGCTCAGCCATTTAATTGCACCCCATTTTGCACTCAAAACGTTATAAAATTTTTTTTTAAAAAAATCTAGTTTTGTTGTTGAATCCTTTTATACTCTCCATTATTTAATATCAACCGCAATATCCATTGATGATCACCCTCAGAATGGATCCCTTCTTTCTATAGCATTGAAGGGTTAAACATTTCAAATAGTTTGTTATATTCCATTATACACTCTGGTGGATTAATTGATCTTTTGTGTGTTTATAATGAGGCTTAGAGAACCAATTTAAGCATATAAACAATCCAGTCATATCCGGTAATTTATTTGTTATTGTCTAATGAAAACATCGGTCTTTGATTTAGTGTAATATTAAGTTGAATATTTAGTGAAATACTTAATCCTTTCTTGGTGAGGCACTTTAAGGGGATTTAATGTCTCTCCTTTTATCACCCTCTGTGTGTGCCATTCTCAGTCTGATTAATTAATTTTTATTGTATTTGTGTTCAACCCCTCTGGTGCTGGTCTGTACACAATTTTATACGTTAAAGGAAACAATCCTCAGCAGCCTTTAGGTATCCAGAGATTCTTGACCAGTTTTGGGGCCTTTTGTTGCTCACTGATCTATCTCAAGCCACCCTGCTTAAGGGGAAACTATTTGCCCTGTTAACCAAGATTCTTCAGAATAAAGTCAAAAGTAACAATTTCCTGCTAATGTTGTCACTAAGAGTGGATCCCGGAAGTGGAGAGTGAAATCAATTTCTGTAAAACCTATATTTCAGGAGCAGGATTGGTCCAAGATACTAGATAAATCCCCAAATTACATGTCTAGAGGATTGTTTTGCATGATATTTATCTGTTTTTTTTGTATCGCTCCATGCACTGTCGTGTAGGAAATTTCTCTGAGGCATCACAGGCGAGTAATGAATGGCCCAGTCATTGTAAATGAGCTGCCTGTGCTTCATTATGCAATACTGAAAACCTGACCTGTTAGTATGCCATATGGGCTTGGGCTGAGAATCACTGCTCTATAATTAATATCTAGTCCATGAATACATACCAGTTGCAATTTTTGAATAATCTCTTCTGCAAAAATGCAATCACTAGATAAGGCTTCCCTGTTATCTTGTGGGTACTTTAAAGTGGATCTATCACATATAGATATTTAATGCTCATTAGGTAGAGCATTTAGCGAAAAAGATTAGTCATTTTAAAAAAAACCTGTTATCTACGCAAAAATTCAAGTTTAAAAGGTGCCCAACAGCCTACTTCCGCTTGCCGCTGTGGCAAGCTGCTTGCCGCACAGAGGCTGCTCCCGTCCCACTACCCAGAATCCTCTGATGAAGGAGGATGTCTGTCTCTAAGCTGGAGCGATCTCATTGGCTAGATATCGATCTCTGCCAATGAGATCGCTCCAGCTTAGAGAAAGAAAGCCTCCATTATTGGAGGATGCTGGGTAGTGGGACGGGAGCAGAGGCAGTGCTTCAAGCGGGAATTAGGCTGCTGGGCACGTTTTAAACTTGAATTTTTGCGCAGATAACCATTTTTTTAATTTTTTTTTTAAATGACTAAGATATTAAACTTTTTCGCTAAATGCTCCATCTAATGAGCATTAGATATCTATATGTGATAGATCCACTTTAATATGGCATCTGTCCAACAGTTGGACAAATTCTCTTTCTAAACCAACCTTTCCTCTCAATTCTAGGTCATGTCCTCTCTGGGCCCCTTTCTCCTTTTCAGAATTGCTACATCATTATCAGTTGTATTATGTATAGAGAAGTTGGCAGCCCTTAGACAGGGAGTTCATTTTTCTTTTCAAAGCTCCATCTGTCCTATTACAGGATGGATCTTCTACCCACTAGAAAGGATCTACTTTAACTTGGCTTAAATCTTTCATAGGTATTATATCATTGCCTGACCATGCCCTGGTGGGAATATATTTGTTAGGCCTGGTTGTGGGAGTGGAAATTAATTGAATCCTACTTTGAGCTCAGTGATGTTGATGATATATCCATCAACACTTTGCTGTGGGCCCTGAAGGCTGTAGTCAGAGGCAAAATTATTAAAAATTTAACAAAGATCTGAGAATTTTCTACCAGTGAGTGACTCCATTTTTTTCTATACTGTGGATTACTTATGACAAGCATCAGATAGATATTACTTTGTGCATATTACATGTTTACTGCCTTAAACTAGAGATCACTCCAAAGAGCTGCGTTCTGATGTCATCAAAGCATGAATGCTAACTTATTCTGATATTTAATAGAGATTAAAATAGAGGGCTCTAAAATAGTATTATAATTACAGCAAGAATGTATTATATTTTTACAATTTTTCTTGATCCTTTCAGAAATTATTACTTAAAGGGACATTAACACTAAAACATAAAAGTGATCTTATTTTATTACCTGTATACTAAATGACATAAGCATTCTGGAGGCTTGTACAGTTTTTTCGGGGGAGGGGAGTTTGGGGTGGAGCTCTGTGCACCCTTGCTGGAGCTCCACTGCTGCCCAAAGTAGCAGCCATAGCTGGATGGCCTCTGGGACTCCCCATCCACCTAGCAGGCTTGTCCTATAATATCTATGGAAGTGTTCCTAGAATTACTTTATGTATGGGAACACATTCCTTTTTTTTTCTGAATGCAGTGTTGGCCTTTCCTATGGCTCCTTCCTCTCCCAATGAAGCAGAGGCTGTGGGGTTTCCCATGGGGGGAGGGCACCAACTCGTGAGCAAAACTTCCCAGAAAACTTTCAGGTACTACAGGTTCCTTATTTTCTTTAATACAGGTGATAGGGACAACATCTTTAACCATTTGACTGCCAGATGGGTACGCAACGCATTGGCACTCAAAGAGTTAAATTAAGGGGAGATTAGTACTCTAAATAAGTCTTCCCCAATATTCTGTGCTTGAAAAAAGGAGCTGTACATTTTGGGAATTCTAGAATTCTGTGAAGCAGAAGGGGTTATTAGTAACAATACAAGTTTGCAAACTTTTGTAACCAACATTGACAAATAAAAGCAATGGATATTTTAGATTTTTTACAAATGGATTTCTGAAAATTTTTTTTTTTTTTTTTTTTTTGAAAAGTGGAATGTATTAAAAGCTGTTGGTGATTTTTTTTCTCTCTAAATGATTCATGGTTTATAATTAATATCATATTTAATAACGCCTTCATTACCCCATATTTAACACGTGTTTTTTATTAAAAAATATAATTACACTCCATTAAATCAAATCATGAAAACGTGATGGCAATTAATATACTTAGGGACACTTCTCCGCTAAAATGTATTTAAAGGGCTGCATGCACATATATTGTGTATGTGTGTGTGTGTATATAATATACTGTGTGTATGTATATGTACTGTGTGTGTAATATATATCTAATATAAAACAATTATGCCTACTGAAAAATCCTCCTTCTTGATCCAGATGTGTGTGTTAATGTCTGTGTTGCGTCTGTTTCTTGTGCTTCTGATCATAGACCACTCTGACAACTGTACAGGCAATATATCAGTTCTGCCTCTCTGCAGTCTGTTATAATAATATTTTGTATCTGTGTCAGTGATGTGCTTTGTGATTAAATGTATAACTCTTCCTCTGCAGAGAAAACCATTAGAGACATTTTTTCTGTCAATCAGCTTTGCTGGATGTGTTCAGCCATTTATGAACAACGCAAACCTCCCAAGTGTCCTTCTTTAGGAGGGCAGTCCCTATTAGAAACCCAAATCCCTCTTAACCACTCTGGTGTCCCTCTTTTATGGAGATCAGACTGTGGGGTGTGTATATAAGTGTATCACATTGTTCCACAGCAATGCAATGCACTTTAAAGGGGATCTATCACCTCTGTACAAGTGTGTATTAAATGCTAGGTTATATAGCGACTAGGTGGATTTCAGTATCTAGCCAATGAGATTGCTCCAGCTTACAGACAGAAAGCCTCCGTCATTGGAGGAGGCTGGATAGAGGGAGGGTAGCAGAAGAAGAGTGATGTACTGAGGTACAGAGCAGGTAACCACAGTCTGTCCAGAAGTGCATTCTTTAAACATTAAAGGGATAGTAATGTTTCATAATAAAATCAGCTCTAATTAATCATCAAAGTATTTGAACTTTGGAGAGTGTTATTTCAATTCTGTCAGAGTTGTAGTTCAGGAATAATTCAATGACAAAGTGTCCCCCTCCCACCTCTTTTACTGATGTAACACTGCTCAGCCAGAGCAAAAGGGAGGTGCCCAGGTAGACTGCAGAGAGGGACAATCTTCAATTAAGATAAGGGAAAAACCTGAAAAGCTTGTCAAGGGAGGAAGGGCTTTCATTGTTTTCATTGTAAGCAGATTGTCCCCTGCTGTTATCTGTACTGTCATACAACCAGATTCCACATCTGAGAACAGATGGCTTACACTAGGTAAAAGTGGTGGGAGGGGAAACTTTGCTTGTGAATATCTCTTAAACCATAAAGGTTTGAGAGATAAGACTTATATCGTTCTTCATATTTTTTTAATGCCTACAAAATAAAATAAAGTTAAAACAAAGTATTACTATCCCTTTAATTTTTGGCCAGATAGGTTAAAAAAAATGAATAAAGAAATCCACCTAGTCGCTATATAACCTAACATTTAACACACACTTGTATAGGGGAGATAGATCCCCTTTAATGTTTGTTTACACTTCGGTATATGTGTTTATAAATTACTCAGTGAAAATAAAATAGTAACAGTAAATTATGTTGAAAAAAAGACACAAGTTCAACTTTTGCCTCAAAAATACTTTGGTCTTGCTGTAAATAATTTGTCAATAGGCCATGAAATAACCTAAAAATTATCTGTAAAGCCCTGCCCACCAGCCACATCCTCAGCAACGCCACCTAAAATACAAGAGCCCCTCTTTGGCCATTTCAAATATTGGGGGCTGGCACGTCAACTTTGCTGTCCAGTCCTTTAAAGGACCAAACACCCCAGGACCACTGGTCCTTAACCCCTTCGTGACACAGGACGTACATGTACGTCCTGTGTGGCTGTCACTTAGTGACAGAGGACGTACATGTACGTCCCGGAAATCCGGCTCCCCGCGCGGCTGCGCGCCGTTCGGGGACTCCGGATTGTTTTAAAAAAAAAAAAAAAAAATGTTAGACGGGCGTTAAGTGACGGCCGCGTCTGCACGCGGCCGTCACTAAGGGGTTAAGGGGTTAAGAGAATACGACACTATAAAATTATATATTTATGGTTGGCAAACTGGATTCAGCATAACACCAGTTTTACTTGAACAAACATGTAATGACAAACAGGAAAACCAGGATGGAGTGTCACTGGCAGACTGTGTATTTGTGGACCTTTGTTTGCCAGTAGAAAAATGCAATATAACCTACCACAGCAGTTCTCAAGCCTTTGAAATGCGAATGATGGCTTTGAAATACGTATTTGTGGAAATTTTTATGCACGGTATTTGTTTTTGTTATTCTGATTTATGTATTTCTTCTTTACAAATGATGTAGGTGCACCCCAAATATTCCAGTGTTATGGGAGCCTTGAGCAAAAAAAAAAAAAACCTGAGAATCACTGACCTAGACTCGCTATGAAAATAACAATCAGATACAATTACACAGTTACTGTTCTTTATGGAATTTAAACAAATACATTCGACAGATACCAGCTAGAATCCAAATACATTATTTTACTCATTTGAAATTAGAGAGATGTACAGTACATTGCAATGCAGTGGAGACCTCATGAGTTTCATAAGGCTTAAACCTTTGAGTGTCAGAGGGGCATGTGCATGTTAACCCTTTGAATGCCTGATATCCAACTCATTGCAACACAATTCCCGTTGCAGAAGGACTCGGCCTCTGTCATCGATTGCATCGTGACCTGTACACCATTGTGCAGAACGATGACACTGAAGGGAAATCCCCATTTGTACTTGATTTGCCTGAGACGTAAGTATTCAGTCATGGGTTTCACAGCCCTCCTTTGCTGGAGAGTATAAGGAGATAAATCTTGGAAAAATTTAATAGACACACCAGCATATTTTACTTCCATTTCTCGGCTGCGACACAGCACAGTTTCCTTATTGATGAATCGGAAGAAGCAACAGATAATATCCCTGGGGGGATCAGTAAGCGAACCCCTGGGATGTAAGGCTCTGTGTGCTCTTTCCAAGGCTATAGCTGGGTCCACTGGCAGCCCCATGATCTCCATGAAGAGTGTATTTAATATAGCCGGGATATCCTTGTTAGGAACAGTCTCTGGAACCCCCTTTATGTGGAGGTTACAACGACGTCCACGGTTATCCAAATCGGCAGGCTTAGTTGTTAGTTAATGGTGTCCTCTTGTTGAGCGATTAACTGCTCAAGGTTGTGGTGCTGATGGAAGAGGTCCTCCCCATCTTGCTCTAGGGTGGAAATCCACTGCCCCATTTGCAGTAGGTCTTTGCGAAGGTCGGAAGGTTCATCCTTCACAGCAGACTTAATTTCCTCCACGATCACCCGCATGTCGTCCCCTAGTGGGAAAGTTAGCCAAGTCATCTTTAGTGACGGGAACCTGCATATTTATTGCGCCGGCTACCGGAGTCAGGTCCTCAAGAGAAACTATGGATGAGACAGGAGTGGATGGCGTTGTAGGAGAGCCAGTATATAGAGTACCGCGGTCTTTCGGTTTATGCGAGGACGCAGGCCCAGTAGCATTGTTGTGATGCACTGGGATAAATTCCATAATTTTCGGGGGTTGACCGTCCTGTCTTGTTCTTTTTCTTGGTCTTGGACATGAAGAGGCAGGTAGGAAAGGATCCAAGTGAGGTAAGAAGCAGACAAAATGAGTTGTTACTGCAAACTAATTGCTATAACGGCCATGGAAGTGCGGAGCTCGAGGTTTAAGCGTCCATCTTCGTCAGCGGTCGCTCCACCGCTTCCCCCCTTCCCCTGTCTTCTTGCATTGTTCTTCGATGACTGCTGTGCTGTAACCAAAATAACTTTTGGGAGTTGTAAAAATATTAAAAAAAATGTGTGACTATAAATTCAAGGAAGGAATTTTGGTAACCACAAAATTATCACATACTATGTACTGTATTTTATATATTTCTATTTCCTAAATCGCTTAATAACTGTAATCATTGCAGGGTCTTCTGCACCTTTGTAAAACAAAAAATTAGAGAGAGTTTGAAATCGCCTCAAGAGTGTGAGAATGTTACTGAACTTGTAACTCGAACAACAAAGCAACGGTATGCAGAATACAGTTTTTTTTTAAAAAAACATCCTTTCTATATGTTTGTCCTATCTATCTGTCTTACAAAATTAAAATGTCACACATCTTTTAATGGTAGCCTGCTGAAATCTTCTTAGGAAGGAATTATGCATGATGGGATTTGTAGTCCTGCTTTTCCATACATTAATTTCTTGAATAGACTGTCTTTAGAAATAAAAGTCCAATTATAGTGGATATTTTCTGAAATATGGCAGTATGCCCATAAGAATGTATCAATACAAAATGCAATTTACAACTTGGCAGATGCCCTAGGCTGTTACTAAAACATCTGCAACTGTAAGTTTCTTAGATTGAAGCAAGAGTGAACAGCATGGCATTGCTGCTGTTGATGGGTTTTCTAGTAGTTTACCTTCCAACAGCCTAATCTGGCCATTAGCTGTTTGAGCAAGACCAGAGATGTAGTGCTATAACAGTTGGTAACTGCCAACTGACCGTTATGTTAGATATTGAATTACCATTGTAAATGAGGAATGCGTTAGCAGTGAGTAGAGGGGTTGAAGATGGAGAAGGCTGGCAGAGAAGTTGTCTGGGGAAGAATAGAACAGTTGCAGACACAAGAATGGGTCTTTGAGAGGGAAATAGATTGACACTGGGGGAAAAAAAGACACATAAGGGGGGACACAATACATGGGTTTATTGAAAGTAATGTTTAGGGGATAGAATGGACACAGATTACATATATATATATATATAAGGATCATTGAGTTCAATGGTCAGTCTGATTGCAACAGACAACACAGATCTCTTTTTGCTAGTAATTCATATAAATAAGCATAGTGGTATATGCTGCAAAAATAAGGATATTGGATACTTATACATTGTACCAGGTTGTGACAAATCATAAATCATGTACTATTATAAAAAAAAATCCATTTTTGGTTTGTTGTTTATTTTTAAGTCTTTAAATCTGTACCTTATGTCCAATTTGCTTCTCAGAAAAATGTTGTAATTTAATCTTGTTTGGAAAGTCTGATTCATGAAGTTTATCACATCAGTAATCTTGAAATCTATTATTTACTTCCTTCATATGCATCATTTTTCTTAGTTATTTTTTTTTAATTTTTAACCCTGTGTGTGTTTATGTAGATGAAAAAAAATAAGCTGTTAAACAGTGCTACCCGTATGTAGATAGTTCACTTTCAATCCATTTGGTGTCCACACAGTTATTCTATAGCCCATAGCTACAGTTCTCTGTTGATTTGTAACAGCTGAAATTGTAATATTTTTTTTTATACAGTAACTACCAGCAGGTATTGTACCCTTTTTTACTCGACAGAAAAGGTCCTAAAATAAAATTAAGCTTCACTGATCCTTTATATGCTGCTACTCTCATGTCTGGAGGTAGCAGGGGTAATGTATCTGTGATCTCAGAGTGGATTGAACCTCTATTAGAGATAGATGTCTGCACCTTCTGTCTGGAAAGTAGCTGTCACCTGTTGGCACTATGTTCTGGGGCTGGACCCATAGTGCAGAGTAGAGCATGAGAAGGGTAATGATTCTCAGATCCAGTCCTTGGGATTAACCAATATGTCAGACTTTAAGAATATACTATATATAAAGAAGCACAGGTAAATTAATCCATGACTGAGCCACTGATTACATATGTGAGATAAACCTAGGATATCCTGAAAACATGAACTGTTGAGGTGTCGTAAGGTTGTGAATAACTGCTGTAGAGGATCTTATCAATAAATCATAGCCAACGACCAGGGCAGATGGCTCTTGATCATGCTCAGGTTGTAGCTAAAGGTCAGGTCAAGCATCATAGGTTTTTAGTCTATAACATAGCCAAAAGTCACAGCAGATGGAACAGGTTCTGGTCAAAATGTCTCCATGGTCCAATACACGGATCAGCAAGAATTTAGCTCATGCAGAGCTTTAGAGAACTGCTTCTTTAAACAAGCAATGAGGAAAAATTAACTGACTTGGTATAAATGCTACTTATGACAAAATGTCTCATATGCACAGAAACATACAATCTCCATCCACAAATAGGCACATGCTGTGGCTAGATTCTGAAGGCTGGAATAATGCTGAATTCAAAGGCACATGCATGCAAAAATAGCATTATAAATTGATAGTCCCCATTGTACAATATCTACCCAAACTTAAAGTCCCTCCTCTCTCAAGTAGGAGCACTGAGTGGCAGCTTCATGTGTGTTGGATGTGCAGGTGTGAGGTCACAGCCACCTGTCCTTAACTGTATTGCTGGAATACAAAACACCAACTCTGGGGAGAAGTCTTGAGGGGAGATGGGGGTTTATAATGTTGCTGTTTCTAGTAGTGGGAGTAGCAGTGATTTAACTTTTCAGAAACTGAGCTACAGAGCTGTAATACACACACAAAAACACACATGCATACATACAGAAACAAATACATACGTACACATCCACAATGTATTGCATCATACACATTAATAAATAGGCCCCATTATATTTTAAAAACTGAGTATCCCATTGTATACTTAAAAGTGTGCATGGTTCATATACTTCCAATCAAATGTAATTAGATTTGTACTCCTTATTTTGCAATTTTCAGAGAGAAAACATATCGACTCTCTACTATAAGTATTTATAGCTTAACCCTTTGAGTGCCAGAGGGATATGAAACGCATTGCTTTGCAATGCGTTCCTTACCCCTCTGGCACTCAAAGGGCTAATTTAATAAAACCTGCAGCATATCATTTTTTTCAGTGTCAAGAAACTGAGATTAATTAGTGGTCATATTCAAATTTGTCAAATTTGTGATAATCTTTATATTTTTACTAAATATTATACAGTTGCAGAATATGTAAAAAAAAAAAGTAAAAATGCCTGGACTTTTTATTCTTAGAATAATTTTAACTTCACCTATTTGTTGGCGCTTTGATGTTCCATTCCTCTATTACATGACTAGAAAGTTCATACCATCAGTGCAACATCTGCTTTGAATTTAAGCAATAGAAATCAATAGGCCTACTTCTTTTTTTTTTTTTTTTTTTTTTTTTAAAACCTAATATTCAAAGTGAAAAATTGCTTTCTAGAAAAACTCAGTGAAACCATCCCAAAATCATAGGAGGAGAATAATGAAGGCCAGGGAAATCTTAGTCTCCCCAAATCAAATGGCCACAGCAATAGATTAGAATGAAAGCATTTATCTTATATGAAAAATTTTTTGTCGGCCTCCCTAAGCACACGTCACTCTACCTCTGTGCTCCAATGGTTAACTGTTTAAATTTAGGCAATAACATCCAGTGTTTCAGTGACAAAAGCTGCTTTTTATCAGGAAACAAGAGGAACTTTCTAATACCGGCCTTAAATAGGCTCCAACCAACCTTACAGTCTACTCCAGAGGAAACTTCAAAACACACAATCACCAAGAATATATGACCACATCAAGGGATACACATGTAAATAGCAAACATTTCCATTCACTATCTGAATGATAACAAAAAAGGTAACTGAACTAGAACAAGTGAATATAGATGAAGAACACAAATGGCAATAATACACCTTAAACAAGAATAACAACCCAAGGCTCAGCAGCTCGTTTTCGTGGGCGGAGCTTATAATCACATGCAGTGTGCAGCACGTTGATTGCCCGCCCACCAGGAAACTTGTAACGAGGTGGCCATCTTTCAGAAAGTGAAAGACGGCCCAAACTCGTTTAATGATTAATTTTTTTTTTTTTAAACTCCCGGACCGGCCCCGGACTGGCCCACCGGGCAAATGCTCCGTATGCCCGATGGCCAGTCCGGGCCTGCCAAGGAGTACCTATGTAAGAAGACGGTTACATGCACAGCAGAAGGAAATAATTTGTTCAGTTTATTCTTAATGATTTAATAGTATCAATGCAACATTCAATATGCATTATTTTAGACTTTTTTGTAACTGATTTTCAAAGTGAAAATTTGCTTTCTAGAAAATCTTAATAAAGCCATCAATGCGGCTAAACCCATCACTGAAAAAGGTTAAAAATACATTCATTTTAAACAACCAGTAATAATTTCCCACAAAGTTACATTCCCATACCTAGGAATGCCCTTGACACTCTGATTTTCAGACTCTATTGCAGGATCACTAGTGACGGAGGCTGATTCTCTGGCTTGCTGAGTTCCCCAGTAAACTTGCCCACTTCCAGACCATTCCACCCACTTTTGCCTGCCCATTTTAGGCAAAACTCTACTTTTCTATCTTGCAGTCCCACCCACCTCATTCGAACTCCACCCACATTTTGATATGAATTGCCTTATTTGGACACCCTCATCCTTCCTTGACATTCTGGAGGGAAGGGGTGGACTTGATGGTTCCTAGGTATTGGCATTCCTGTATTACATGACTGGAAGGTACACAGTATCAATTCAACATTTGCTTTGAATTTATACCAAGAACATTCAATAGGCATAATTGTTTTTTTAACCATGATTTACCAACTGAATTTTTTTTTCTAGGAAATATTACCTAATCTACCAATGCACTGCACACCCTTCTGGTACTCAGTTAAACATCAATCATGTATACAATAATTTATCAAAAGGTCACATTCCTTTAGTACAGTACATGACTGGAAATGTTATAGGCCTTGTATACAAAGACAAGCAATTCTGGAGCAAACCAGCTATATCATGTTGGCTAAATAAACATCACCACTGATATCAAAAGTGACTTTTACCCACTTTAATGCCAGATAGGTTTAACCCTTTGAGTGTCAGAGGCCAGCAATGCATTGCATAACCCCTCTGGCACTCAAAGGGTTAAAGCCCATTGCAAAGCAATGCACTGGAGACCTCTTTAGCATTCAAAAGGTTAAAACATCTATTTAATCAATGGGCATTTTGAATATTTTTAATTTTGTGAGAAGGTACAATTGTTTTTCTCTGAAATTGTTCCACTGCTTTTATTCATATGGGCCATAGTATTGATTGTTTTGAACTTTAATCGCAGGAATTCAACACTTATTTATTTTGCAAAAAAAATGGCGGTAAGATGAGCTTGATGAATTAAAATAAAAAACTTTATTTAAATTTCCAAATTAAGGAGAAGGATACAGGAAGGGAAAGGGGAGGAGGGCAGCGGAAACATGCACTTAATATAGATGCAATCGTGATTCACAGGAGAGCAAAGTTCATAGCATACTATTACTAAAAAAGCACAACGATATTTATACATTTTAAACACTTTGTATAGAGGTATTTTCTTATATTTTCTTCACAAGCGAAGGCTATAGCCCCTGCTGAGACAGTGGGGAGAGTGTGGGAGTGAAAGGGTTAGCAATACCAGACTCCTGGTTACCTGTTACTATTCCTAGCAACCACCAACCTCCTGCACTATCACCCCAGTACTACATTTCGCTGCCACAACCAAGACTTTATCTCTGGGCGTCTTAGCTTACCCCAAACACAACAGAATACAGTATAAAATATAACCTTAATAATCAGACATATATAATTAACCCTTTAGTAACGTGTGCTACCTGAGCTTCCTACAGAGTAGTGAGTTCATATTAGAGAACAGAGACAAGAGATGATTAATTGAACATTTAATCTGAAAAAAGGCTTCACAGTGCTGGTTACAAAAATACAGAAATAAAGGACATACACAAATAAAGATTACACATTGTCAAAACAGTCCATAAAATAAAATGGGAGAAACACCAGAAATCCTTAAATGCATTTACGTTATTTTAAGAGTCCTTGCTGGAACTTCCGATGGTATTTCCCCCTTCAGTTGTTACATAGAAATTCCCTGTTTTTTTCCAAAAATCCCATATTAAATACTTTCCACAGTTCATTCCAAGAGGCCAAACCTCCTGGGTGTTACCTGGGGGGAGGTTTGGCCTGACAGTTTACGGCCCACTCAATCAGACCTGTCAGGGGCGTTACTGCAGAATTCTACCTGAAAAGTCATAAGGCTTCCCAAAACATGCAACCCACATCACACCTCAATAATGTTATAATAATCATATTTCTCATATCTTTGTGAATATCTGGACATCAAACATGCTGGGTCTAACTGGTTGCAAAGTGCCTATTCTTGTAACTCATAGCAGGAACACCTCCCCCTGGCATGTTTGGTACCCACCACAAGGGTAGAACCTGGGCATTCTGAATATATATATTTGTATTGAACCATTTTATACTATATATACATGTTCTCCCTATTTCAATACCTTTTATGACCTACATCCTGCTCTGGTGATGTTATCTACTCAGCTAATTTAGCTAACACTTTAAAAGTTACAATAAAATACACAAAATAAACAAATTATACATACCAGGGCCCTGCAAGGGCCAACACATGCCTTGGCATTACATATGTATATGACCTATTTTGAGGAGATAAGGGGTTGTTACCAGATTTCCGCTACCACCCATGTAGCGGCCAGAATGTTTTGTTGAGCTAACTTGTTCTGGAATGAAAGACATTTTTAATTTCAGAACTTCTGTTTGCTATTTAAACAACATTTTCTGGCTCACTCTGCACAAAGATGTTTTACAGCAATGCATACAGTGTTTCATTCTTCCTGAAAGGGAAGCCAGATGTGATATGGTCACATCCTTGCTGTGTGTATACATATAGCCAGACCCAAGGGCCAGATAAAAATGGTGCGCAGGCTGGATTCCATGGGTGGAACTACTGATGGTACAGTCAGTGTGTGAAGCACAAGTTGGAACTAAAGAGGGCCCTATGTGCTGGGTGAAGCACAAGTCACCCAAAGCTTACGGGGCCCATATCAGACCACTTTCTGATCTTGCCCCTCTGTTTACTCCCTTAAGACTCTTTCATAAAGGCACCAAGTGGATTCTGGGGGAAATCAGGGGAGAAGTGCAGTCTTAGTCAGAAAGGAGAAGCAGAGAACCTTGCACTGCTTTAACTGGCTATTCTGAATCTGCTGCCTGCCAGTGTCCTTACTTTTCTGCCAGGAGAAGTTGACACCCTGCATGTTTACAGCCATAAGAGCCCTACAATGACGCCATATAGGCCAGAGCCTGAGTGAAGACATAGGAGATGCAGAAGGCTGGGGAATTGTTTAAGAAAAGTAAGTAGCAAGGGTACTCCCAGATTTGCCAATATCCAGTGAAAGCAGATAAAACCTGGTAGAATCTGATGATCTGATAATTGATATGTGCTATACAGGCACAATAGATTTAAAAAAAAAGTAGCATTTGAGGTATGAGTGAGATACGTTAACAGATCATTCTGTTTTAGAAACTACTAATCCCCTATTTCCATCCTGTATTAGTTGCCCCCTAAGTCTACTAAATGCATGTGCACTGTTAACCACTTGAGTGCTAGGGAGTTATCTAATACAAAGTTTGGAAATGCAGTAGAGACCTCTAGGATCCAATTAATTAATTTTGCATTGCATTCATATATGAATGTAATATTGTTTCTCAAGCACTGGGGGATGCACTGTACTGCTGACTCTTTTATGTGAAGAGGGGGATAAATCAGGACTGTTACCACCTTAGGTCATCCATCTATAGCTGACTGGCAAGGCTAGACAGCCTCAGGTGCCCACCTCTTGCCTAGTCTTCTATGTGTGTGTTTTTGTGACTTTTAACAGTGGTTGAATAAAACTGTTTTTTGTTTTAGTTGCCAGGAGGAGTCACAGTCAGTCCTCTGGACTTGAACTTGAACTGGCCTTCTTCAGGTTATGGGTCCTGCAACTTCTATCACTGTCAGCAGTGGCGTAACAATAGGGGTCGCAGGGGTCACACCTGCGACCGGGCCCGTCACTCTCCGGGGCCTGGCCCCCCCCTGCGACCCACTCGCCACGCGCCTGCAGCAACCTGTAAAACAGGGCAGCACTGAGCACAACTGATCTCCCGGCGGCCGGCGCTCTAGTAATGCAGAGCACTGGGAGATGACATAATCTCCAAGCGCTCTGCATTACTAACCGCGCGGGAGTTCTAGTCAGAGGTTGTCTGTGCCGAATCTGATGTTACACACCGCTAGACCACCAGGTACTCGAGGTAGGAGGACGGGGGGGGGGGGTCAGAAGGGGCAATGTTGAGATGGGGGCATTGTGGAGAATGAGGGGCATTGTGATGAGGGCATTGTTGAAGGGGCAATGTGGAGAATGAGGGGCATTGTGGAAGGGGCATTGTAGAAGGGGCAATGTGGTGGTGGCCAATGTGGTCGGGGGGGCCCATGGCAATTCTTGCACCAGGGCCCGGTGGTTTCTAGTTACGCCTCTGACTGCCAGCGGACCTTTCTATCTATTCTGTAGCAATATTGTCCTTTTCTCTATTCCTGGCTCCTCTTGGTTAAACCAGCCTGATTGAGATCCTATTGCTCAGTTTTTAGCCCAGGTGGTGAAGACTCAGTTTCCTGCACCTTGTTTCTTTGATTCTGTGGTTAGCCTTGGCTTTGCAGAGACCGTGACTTTTTATCAGCCCTTTTCCCTGCCATGGGGATCACAGTTTCCTGTATCTTTGACTGAGCCAGTATGGATCCCATGGTTCTACCACGGTCCCCGTGATCCTTTCTGTCACTCTCAACTGTGCTGCTCCCGGATTGGTAGAGCTGTGTTGGCCCGCCCCTGGTTATCCGTTATAATCCGGTCACTGGCACCTGTCAGGTGCCCTTTCGTGGTGTTTCCTGCTAGCGTTGCTGTTTCTGTATCCTGATCTACCGTGTACCGACTAGGCTTGACTGACGATTCTTCCGTGTTCCTGTTCCGTGATTGACCCGGCCCGGCTGATCCGGCTTGTCTGCGAATCTCCCACAGCATCTGACCCGGCCTGGCTGACGACCCTTCTCCGTTACCGAACCGGCTTGTCTGCGAATCTCCTGTGTATCCTGATCCGGCCTGGCTGACTACCGAGTACTCTCATCCTGCTCCTGCTTTGCTGACGGAACATTCCGCTGTCGCCTCGGCGACACTCTAATACTGCATAGTGTGATTGAACCTTCGCTTGTCAGTTGCTGAGCCATTGCTGAGTCTTCCTTTATCTGCCTTTCGTGTGCTGAGTCCAAACCTTACTGTGCTGAGTCAATTCCTGCTCCCGAGACACTGGCATTGTCCATCTGATACTGCTGCTTCTCCACCTATCGCCTAAGCCTGTCCGCTGTCTCTGTGAGCCGGCCGCTTGCGGGCCATGGTAGTCGGCGGGTCTCCGTGACAGAGCAGCGGTTCTGTGACGCCCGTGGCTTTTGGCAAGCAGTACCCAGTAGTCTCCGGTTACGCCCGCGCTAGGGCCACCAGCACAAGTAAACACTATACTGTAGTCTCCGGTTACGCCCGAGGGGGCTATTGACTCAAGCAAATCACGATACTGTAGTCAGCGGTTACGCCCGTGGGGGCTATTGGCTTGTGCGACTGTGATACTGAAGTCTCCGGTTACGCCCGTGGGGGCTATTGGCTCACGCTATCATTTTCCTGTAGTCTCCGATTACGCCCGTGGGGGCTATCTCCTTATCACTTGCAGTTTTCCGTTCAGCCAGAACTTTATGCTACAGCTCTGCACAGTGTATGGACTTGGGTGCTATTTCACCGCACACAGAGCTATAAGCAGCACCAAGGGCGTGCCTAACATCACATTTGAGACTGATAACCAGTACTATTAACCTCTTGTGTTCTGATTTGTGTTTCTTTACTTGTTTTACATTACCTGCTGCACCAGGTATCTCTGTGGTATTCTGTTCTACCTATACCGCCACAGTGGCAACCTTGTTCTTCATTTACTTAATAAAACTCCATTTATTTTATCTACCACTGTCTGAGTGTCTGAAAACCGTAACAGTACGAAAGGGCCATGACCTCAGACAGCAAGGGAGATACTGGTACCCAGAATATCCATTGGAGAATGGATGTTCACGAGCAGCGCCTCGACCAGTTGGCACTGGCCATGCAGACATTACTCGAGAGAACGGTACACCTAGACAAACCTAATCAGAATCCGGTGGTCACCCCAGTCTCGACACCGGAAAACTTGTCGGTTACACCAACTACTCAGTCCAGAGGGTTCACGGCGGCGGCGCTGTTACCGTTAAGATATGATGGCGAACCTAACCAATGCAGAGGCTTTATTAACCAATTAGAGATATTCCTTGAGCTCATGCCTCAAGCATTCCCTAATGATCGAAGCAAGGTTGGGTTTATGATTTCCCTATTAACTGGCAAGGCGTTATCATGGGCAAATCCTCTTTGGGAGAATGCCAAACCTTGCACCCTGAATTTCAGGGAATTTGTAAGACAATTCCGCAGAGTATTCGAGGTACCTGGTAGAGCCGCCTCTGCTGCCAAGAGGTTATTGGAGGTACAACAGGGAGATCGCACCTTGGGCGACTACGCTATTGAATTTTGTACCTTGGCAGCGGAGGTGGGCTGGAATAACGAGGCACTAGTCGCGGCTTTTGCCCAGGGCCTGTCAAATGCTATTAAGGATGAAATTGCCGCCAGAGACGTGCCTACTGACCTTGACGAATACATTGATTACGTTATGCTTATTGACTCCCGTATTCGAGAAAGGCGATTGGCTAAAAGGGCAAGACCCAGGAATTTTGGGCACGGCAGTCTAGTGAACCCACCCTCACCACCCGTTCCTCCTGAACGTACTACGGAGGGAGGGGAGCCTATGAAGCTCGGGTTCACCAAACTTACGAAGGAGGAGAGGGCGCACCGTAAGAGAATGGGTTTATGCCTGTACTATGGTAAGGCTGGGCACCAGTTATGCACCTGTCCGGTTCGGCCGGGAAACGAACGCACCTAGGGTACCTTGGGGGACAGGCCCTAGGTGGTGTACAACAGTCCCTAGACACGAGTACACAGAGACCCACCATCCAGATGGCATTTACGTGGTCGGAGTCCTCTGTGTCAGTTCTAGCCCTGATAGACTCCGGTGCTGCTGGCTATTTCATGGATCGCTCCTTCGCTGAGTTGCATAAGATACCTGTGGTCAAAAGGGAGTCCCCTCTGGCTATTGAGGCCATCAATGGCAGGCCTTTAGAACCCGCACTTATCACCTTGGAGACGACCCCTATTACTATGACTACTGGGGCTCTTCACAAGGAGGAAGTGCAATTT
This sequence comes from Rhinophrynus dorsalis, assembly GCA_037306005.1. Taxonomy (NCBI): domain Eukaryota; kingdom Metazoa; phylum Chordata; class Amphibia; order Anura; family Rhinophrynidae; genus Rhinophrynus; species Rhinophrynus dorsalis. The sequence goes on along the minus strand of CM074718.1, from coordinate 95,519,790 downwards.
CAATTAATTAATTTGCCTCATCACGCAGTCATTTTGGGGTTCCCATGGTTATTGTTACACAACCCCCAATTTGACTGGAAAAGATGTGAAATATTGTCTTGGTCGAAATATTGTGTGGATAACTGTCTCTCACACCCTGTCAAGTTACTGTGTACCTCTCCCTCTGTGCCAGCCGAATACCAGGAGTTCAGTGACGTATTCAGTAAGGGAGAGGCTGGCACCTTGCCTCGGCATAGACCTTATGATTGTGCAATTGATCTGGCCCCGGGCACGGTGCCTCCCAGGGGCCGCACTTATCCGTTGTCAGTAGAGGAAAATAGGGCTATGGAGGAATATATTGAGGACACCCTTAAGAGAGGGATTATCCGTAAATCTACCTCACCGGCGGGTGCCGGGTTTTTTTTTGTAAAAAAGAAAAATGGCGAGCTCAGGCCTTGCATTGACTACAGGGGTCTAAATAAACTAATGTCCAGAAGTGCCTACCCCATTCCACTCATTACCGAGTTATTCGACAGGTTAAAGGGCTCTTCCATCTTTACTAAACTCGATCTCCGGGCTGCCTACAACCTGATTAGAATCAGGGCTGGTGATGAGTGGAAGACGGCATTTAATACCAGGTCTGGGCATTACGAATATCTGGTAATGCCATTCGGCCTATGCAATGCTCCTGCTGTATTTCAGGAGCTTATTAATGACATCCTTAGGGACATGCTTCAGTCCTGTGTTGTGGTATATCTCGATGACATATTGATTCACTCTAACAATCTTACCCAACACATCAAGGATGTTTCTGAGGTTTTGACTCGACTACGCAAAAATAAATTGTTTTGTAAGCTTGAGAAGTGCGAATTTCACAGATCCCAGGTGCCCTTCCTGGGGTTCGTAATATCTAAGGATGGCATTGCCATGGACCAAGAGAAGTTGGCAGCTGTCCTACAATGGCCCCGCCCTAAAGGGTTAAAAGCCATTCAGCGTTTTCTGGGCTTTGCCAACTATTATAGGAAATTCATTCAAAACTTTTCCACGATTGTGAAACCCTTGTCCGATTTAACTCATAAGGGCGCTACTCCTTCTCAATGGTCTGAGGCAGCTGAGAATGCATTTGAGACACTGAAATCTGCCTTTGCTGCTGTCCCACCCTAACCCAGCCCTACCGTTTACCCTTGAAGTTGATACCTCTGAGGTTGGGGTCGGGGCAGTACTCTCCCAACGCCCGGTGGGAGGTGGGACCTTAAGACCTTGTGGGTTCTTTTCGAAAAAACTGTCCAGCGCCCAGAGCAAATATGAGATTGGGGACAGGGAACTCTTGGCTATCATTCTGGCACTCAAGGAGTGGAGTCACCTATTGGAAGGTACTAAGACACCAGTACTAATTCTGACGGACCACAAGAATTTAACATATCTCTCGGAGGCTAAGAGACTCTCCTCACGTCAGGCCAGATGGGCACTCTTCTTGTCCCGATTCAACTTTGTGGTCTCTTACCTGCCGGGGTCCAAGAATGTCAGGGCAGATGCCTTGTCCAGACAGTTTGCCTCAGACATTGAGAGGGAGGAGGAACCAGTACCCATTATTCAGCCTGATCGTATTCTGGCCACTATTCGCACGAGTATCACTTCGCCACTGGAGGAAGAAATTTTGGCCTCGCAGTCTAGGGCTCCTCCAGAAACTCCAGTTGGCAAGTGCTTTGTCGATGAGCCATTACGTACTCGTTTATTGGAAACCTACCACTCTTCTAAGGCGGCTGGGCACATTGGAAGGGATCAGCTTTGTTGGCCGCATTCCCAGTTGTTTTGGTGGCCTTCCCTTAGGGCTGATTGCTCCGCTTTTACTGCAGCCTGTGCCGCCTGTGCCCGTGGCAAGACACCCAGGCATCTTCCAGTAGGTCTGCTTCAACCTGTACCTAATGGCGACCGCCCATGGTCCCATATTTCCATTAACTTTCTGGGAGAGTTGCCAGCATCCAGAGGGTACACATTCATCCTTATGGTGGTTGATAGGTTCTCAAAAATGGCTCATTTTGTGCCCCTTCCTGGGCTTCCATAGGCTCAGGAGTTGGCAGTGGTTTCGCTTGCACGGGGTGCCTAGAGTGGTAGTATCTGACCGTGGTAGCCAGGTTGTGTCCAGATTTTGGAGGGCATTCTGTGGGCAGATGGGCATCCAGTTGTCATTTTCTTCCGCATATCACCCCCAGACTAACGGAGCTGCTGAACGTGCCAATCAAGGTCTGGAACAGTTCTTGCTCTGTTTTGTCACCGATCATCATGACAGTTGGGCCGACCTGTTGCCTTGGGCGGAGTTTGCCAGGAATTGTGCAGTTAATTCATCGTCCGGGAGTTCACCTTTTCTCATTAACTATGGGTTCCAGCCCTGTCTACTCCCGGACTCATTCCAGGCACAACAAATTCCAACTCTGGATGACCATATTGAGCAGCTCCGTTCCACTTGGGCACAGGTGCAAAGGACCCTCATCCAGTCATTTCAGCGCTACCAGAAGCATGCCAATCGTAGAAGGCTGCCAGCAGTCTCCTTCCAGGTGGGGGATAGAGTGTGGCTTTCCTCCAGAAATCTGAAGTTACAAGTGCCCTCCAATAAACTGGCACCTCGGTTCATTGGTCCATTTAAAGTCATTCGCAAGGTGAATCCGGTCTCCTATGCATTAGATCTTCCGGCATCTATGCACATACACAATGTGTTCCATGTATCCCTCTTAAAACCATTGGTTTGCAACCGTTACACTACCACTCCAATGATTCCTGGGCCGGTGGACGTTCAGGGCCAGGAGGAATATGAGGTTCAGAGTATCATTGATTCTAGGAGATTTAGGGGGAAGTTGCAATATTTGGTACATTGGAAAGGGTATGGCCCCGAGGAACGGTCCTGGGTAGATCAGAAGGATCTACACGCGCCCAGACTGTTGCGCAACTTCCACTCTAAATACCCTCAGAAACCTAGACCTCCGGCAGGGAGAGGGGGTCTTTGAGAGGGGGGTACTATCACGGTCCCTGTGATCCTTTCTGTCACTCTCAGCTGTGCTGCTCCCGGATTGATAGAGCTGTGTTGGCCCGCCCCTGGTTATCCGTTATAATCCGGTCACTGGCACCTGCCAGGTGCCCTTTCGTGGTGTTTCCTGCTAGCGTTGCTGTTTCTGTATCCTGATCTACCGTGTACCAACTAGGCTTGACTGACGACTCTTCCGTGTTCCTGTTCTGTGATTGACCCAGCCCGGCTGACTTCCTGCTTGTTCCTGATCCGGCTTGTCTGCGAATCTCCCACGGCATCTGACCCGGCCTGGCTGACGACCCTTCTCCGTTACCGAACCGGCTTGTCTGCGAATCTCCTGTGTATCCTGATCCGGCCTGGCTGACTACCGAGTACTCTCATCCTGCTCCTGCTTTGCTGACGGAACATTCCGCTGTTGCCTCGGCGACATTCTAATACTGCATAGTGTGATTGAGCTTTCGCTTGTCAGTTGCTGAGCCATTGCTGAGTCTTCCTTTATCTGCCTTTCGTGTGCTGAGTCCAAACCTTACTGTGCTGAGTCGATTCCTGCTCTCGAGACACTGGCATTGTCCATCCGATACTGCTGCTTCTCCACCTATCGCCTAAGCCTGTCCGCTGTCTCTGTGAGCCGGCCGCTTGCGGGCCATGGTAGTCGGCGGGTCTCCGTGACAGAGCAGCGGTTCTGTGACGCCCGTGGCTTTTGGCAAGCAGTACCCAGTAGTCTCCGGTTACGCCCGCGCTAGGGCCACCAGCACAAGTAAACACTATACTGTAGTCTCTGGTTACGCCCAAGGGGGCTATTGACTCAAGCAAATCACTATACTGTAGTCTCTGGTTACGCCCGAGGGGGCTATTGACTCAAGCAAATCACGATACTGTAGTCACCGGTTACGCCCGTGGGGGCTATTGGCTTGTGCGACTGTGATACTGAAGTCTCCGATTACGCCCGTAGGGGCTATCTCCTTATCACTTGCAGTTTTCCGTTCAGCCAGGACTTTATGCTACAGCTCTGCACAGTGTATGGACTTGGGTGCTATTTCACCGCACACAGAGCTATAAGCAGCACCAAGGGCGTGCCTAACACCACATTTGAGACTGATAACCAGTACTATTAACCTCTTGTGTTCTGAATTGTGCTTCTTTACTTGTTTTATATTACCTGCTGCGCCAGGTATTTCTGTGGTATTCTGTTCTACCTATACCGCCACAGTGGCGACCTTGTTCTTCATTTACTTAATAAAACTCCATTTATTTTATCTACCACTGTCTGAGTGTCTGAAAACCGTAACAGATTCTAGCTGAGGACCTGAGTTGCTTGACTCGGAAGCTGGAACCCTTATCCCAGGCTGTGGTTGACCTGCAGTGTGGGATGCCACAATTGCATCCTTGGGTCCAGGATCTGGATTTCCTTGGTCCCTCTGTTCCATCTCTGATGGGCTCTGCTGCGCTTGGTCTGCTTTCAACAGCCTATTTTCCTGAACCACAAGTACCCCTTCCAGATGCGTTTTCTGGAGACAGAACTCTGTTCCAAACCTTTCAGAGTACTTGAAGAACCATACTTACTTCTCTGAAAAGGTCAAGGTTCATACAGTGATTCTCCTTCTGTCCGGTGAGCCAGTTTCTTGACTACAACACAGACCCCTATTTACTGACCTGTACTCTTTTTTTGAGTCTATAGCTGATACTTTTGATGAGCCCCACAGAGGAGTGATTCTCCACCAGGATGCCGTGGCACTTTGGTGTGCTACGAACATTCACTTAGGGTGCATCTAGTTTTCTATAAAGAAGTTGAAAAAAATGTAAATGCTGAGTTTCAAATGTTTATGGACATATTTATGCAAAATATGCTCACTTTTATCATTCTGTGAGACCTAAGAATAACTATATTAATATTACTAAACTAAAAAATCTAATTGTCAGGGGTGCCCTAAACAAAAAAGATTGAGAACCACTGCCATAGAGTATCCACAACAGAAGCATCCATTTGTTCCCTGTAGCAAATTCTGCCACTGGGCTTCTGATACTCGGTGTAATGAACGTGCTCTGGAGAACCAATTCCAGTTAGGGTAATCTGATTCCTTAAATAGTAACATAGTTGGTGAGGCAGGAAAAAGACACGTGTCCATCAAGTTCACCCCTGTTGATCCAGAGTAAGGCAAATAAAAAAAAAATGAAATAATTTCCAGTTGAGCCCCAAGTGGGTACAAATATTCCTTCATGATGCAAAATAGCACTCTGATATTTCTTTGGATTGACATCCTATTTGACAAGTGTCATAATTCTCAATATTTTTATGTGCTAGATAGGTATCCATTACTTTTTTTTTTTTTTTTATGCAGTTCAGTATCTTCAACACAGTCTTTGTTTTAGTTGAAAGCACCTTCCCTCTAGTCTTAATGGGTGGGCTTTTGTTCTTTGCTCAGCTCTTTAAGTAAATAGTTCATTGGAGAGTTATTTGTATTGACCTTGAATATATTTTTAAATGGTAATCATATCATCCCTGTCACCAGGATGAGCTGGCCTGTGTAGGGGTAATTGAATATCTAGATCAGGGCTCAAAATTTCAAGTCCTGAGCTACTAGCCAGGCCAGAAAAGTTACTCGCCACCAGTTTCCACACCTAGCCCCACCCGTATCCCTACCTTTAACCCCACCCATACCCCTGCCTTATATTGATTAAGTGGAGAAACTGCCTTAACCACATCCAGATTTGAAGGAGAACTTTAACCATTTACTCTTAATATCACATCTCTATAAGGTACATCAGTCCAGATAGAGACAGAGTTTTCTCATCACTGGGACAATTATACATGTGGAAACGTATGATCAAATGATGGAGGAGGGGGGAGAGAGACATGATGGAGAAGGGGGGAGAGAGAGAGAGACATGATGGATAAGGGGGAGAGAGAGAGACATGATGGATAAGAGGGAGAGAGAGAGAGAGAGACATGATGGATAAGGGGGAAGAGAGAGAGAGACATGATGGATAAGGGGGAAGAGAGAGAGAGACATGATGGATAAGGGGGAGAGAGAGGCATGATGGATAAGGGGGGAGAGAGAGAGAGAGAGAGATGATGGATAAGGGGGAGAGAGAGAGAGAGGCATGATGGATAAGGGGGAGAGAGAGAGAGAGGCATGATGGATAAGGGGGAAGAGAGAGAGAGACATGATGGATAAGGGGGAAGAGAGAGAGAGAGAGACATGATGGATAAGGGGGAGAGAGAGAGAGAGGCATGATGGATAAGGGGGAAGAGAGAGAGAGACATGATGGATAAGGGAGAGAGAGAGAGAGACATGATGGAGAAGGGTGGAGAGAGAGACATGATGGAGAAGGGGGGAGAGAGAGACATGATGGAGGAGGGGGAGAGAGAGAGACATGATGGAGGAGGGGGAGAGAGAGAGACATGATGGAGGAGGGGGGGAGAGAGACATGATGGAGAAGGGGGGGAGACATGATGGAGAAGGGGGGGAGACATGATGGAGAAGGGGGGAGACATGATGGAGAAGGGAGAGAGAGAAACATGAGAGAGACACATGATGGAGAAGGGGGGAGAGAGACATGAGAGAGACACATGATGGAGAAGGGGGGAGAGAGACATGAGAAGGGGGGAGAGAAACATGATGGAGATGGGGAGAGAGAAACATAAGAGAGACATGATGGAGAAGGGGGAGAGAGAGACATGATGGAGGAGGGGGAGAGAGAGAGAGACATGATGGAGGAGGGGGTGAGAGAGACATGATGGAGAAGGGGTGAGAGAGACATGATGGAGAAGGGGGGGGGAGACATGATGGAGAAGGGGGAGAGAGAAACATGAGAGAGACACATGATGGAGAAGGGGGGAGAGAGACATGAGAAGGGGGGAGAGAGACATGATGGAGATGGGGAGAGAGAGACATGATGGAGATGGGGAGACAGAAACATGAGAGAGACATGATGGAGAAGGGGGGAGAGAGACATGATGGAGGAGGGGGAGAGAGAGACATGATGGAGATGGGGAGAGAGAAACATGAGAGAGACATGATGGAAAAGGGGGGAGAGAGACATGATGGAGAAGGGGAGAGAGAGAGACATGATGGAGATGGGGAGAGAGAAACATGAGAGAGACATGATGGAGAAGGGGGGAGAGAGACATGATGGAGAAGGGGAGAGAGAGAGAGACATGATGGATAAGGGGGGGAGAGAGACATGATGGAGATGGAGGAGAGAGAGACATGGTGGAGAATCTTAATGCTTCTCTTCCTTATATGTGTGTAGCACATAAGTGCTATATTAAAGGCATTTATCTTTCTTTGGGCGCATGGAGACAGAAACAATGTAAGGAATACTTACAAGCCCTTTTGCAGTCTATTGTGTTCTTGGCGTGCTGCCAGAAGTGCTCTTTGGATCCCGAAACTCTGCTTACTGGGGTCCGGACGGAACCAGCTGAGATTCACAGAAGTCAGACACTTAACCCTTTAAGTGCCAGGTGGTTACACAACGCATTGCTTTGCGTACCCATCTGGCACTCAAAGGGTTAAATCTTATGTGGGTTAAGTATCGTCATTATCTTCGGGGGAACAAATGTGACAAGACCCTGGTCTGTATGGACAGAGCTGCTTCCCACATTCATTGTATCCACCAGTCCTTGGACGATGTGGCTCTTACCTACAATATTACTGCCAGCACCTTCCGAAAGTACTATAAGGGCCTGCTGGGGGGTAGGAGCTGTCTGCTGTGTAGGGTGCCCCATGTTCCTGCACAATCTGTTACTTTGGGAGGAGAAGAGAAGTAGCGATGTCGCTAGCAATGAGACATTTTCATTTCCTGACCTGGTTCTGTGTGAAGTAGACATGGGGAATAGCCAATGCTATTAAGATCTCTGGGCGTTTTGTGACGATCCTTAAAACTTGATTTTCTCTGAATATAATGGCCTGATTTAAAGGTACGCTACCTTTCAGTAGGCAACATGAGACTCTCGCGTAGTGCAAGAGTCTCATGTCGCCATTTTTGTTATTGGCGACATGGTTATTGTTAAAAAGATAGCGACCAGGAGCAGAGTGAGAGAAGGAAGTAACACCCGGCAGGAGGAGGACACTCCTCCTCGCTAGCCCTGGCCTGTACCTCTTCTTGGTTACCAGCCGCCGTTGTCAGGAAGGGAGGAGAATGAGAGAGATGGGTGCAGCAGAGGGGACGATACCTGCTCAGCGGTGACCTGTTCCAGTGGGTAGAAGTGCGAGTCCCTACCCAGGTCACTGCTCCCCATTGGGCTGGCTGCACCTGGAGGTCTTCCAATCCGGTTGACCACTCCTCCTCTGGGTGGTGCAGCTAGATCCAGTGGCAAACGGCCCAGGTCTGTCCGGTGGTCCTCTGAGGCCGGTCCGGTGTAAATGACCTGGTAGGTGCCCCCCTAACGCTACAGGGGCGGATGCCTGCCGTGGGGGGCCGTTACAACGGGTCCCATCATCCTCCCTTTCTCCCCTAGCCAGAGATGAGGCTGCTCCATTGCCGAGGCTGGAAAGCATTCCGACTGCATGGGAAGCCCCTAGAGGGAGAGAGAGGCCCGGACGGCCTTTGTCTGTGTAGAGGCCGGCAGGGAGAGCAGGACATCAATGGGTGGATAGGAAGCAACCAGCTCTCTGGTATAAAGATGGGGGAGTTGCAACAGACGCTTCAATTTCCATTTTTCCTCGCCAAATGCGAGGAGGCGAGTGGAAATTTTGAGCCCTGATCTAGATGTTCTGATTACCCTAACAATTGCTCCTGAACATATTACTCCTCTACCTCCTGTGACTGATCAAGAACAATATGAAACTGAAGGTATTCTATATTCCTGTTTATGTAGGGCCATCTTCAGTATTTGGTGCAATGGAAGGGTTATGGTTCAGAAGAGTGTACCTGGGAGCCAGTTTCTTCCCTTAACTGTCCTGCTCTTCTTCTGGTATTTTACCATGCTCACCCGCAACTCTCAAATTTTGCCACCCGGAGAGTGCCCTTGGGGGATACCATGGTCAGTCCTCTGGGCTTGCCTTTCTCTGAGCTTGAACTGGTGACTTTAGGGTTATAGATCCTGTAGCTTCCATTGCTGCCACCCAGAGGCCCTTTACCTGCAGGTTGATCTTTAGCAGTATTGGCCTTTTCTCTTCCTGGCCCACCTGTCTTCTATTGATTATTGGCCTCCAGTTGTACCTTTTTTAGAGACCATTTAAACTAGTGATCAGTTGTTTGTGTGGTGGTGAAGATTCTCCGGTTGACCTCGACTCGCACCGTGACTTCGTTTGAACTCCCCCTGTTTCAACCTCGGCTTATTCCTTGACTTCACTTGAACTCCCCCCCCCCCTTATTGAGTTGCCTTGACTACTCAGTCTCCCACTCCATCACTGCTTTCCTTGGACTACCAGTGTACTTGTCCTGGTCTGTCCCCTGGCATAACCAGTGCAGGGATATCTGGCATCATGGCCAGCACCTTTTAATACGGTCCTGACTGCAGCAATGGTACACTTGTTTCTAGCTCTACTCCCCGGTCTCTCACTCTGGCTACACACCCTAGCTTACTCTGCAGAGACAGTGAGCTTTAAGCTTCTTAACAGCCAGGGGCATCAGCAAAAATTCCACCCCCCTTCCAGACACCCATATTACCAGGCATTTTGTTCCGCCATCAGGATTCAGTCTCCTGCATCTTTCACAGGAGGTCTCATATCCTAAATATTTTACAGAAAACACATGAACATCACATTTTCCAGAGTGCAAAATACCCCCTCCTTACCTTTTCATCCTTTACTGTTGTTTGAGCACTGTACATGCCTTATCCTCAAGCCTTCCTGTCTCAGCTTTTCTCTAATGTTTTCATCTGAAATTTCAATCCCATTAGCGTGTGTTTAACTTTCTCAGTGGCACACTATTCCTATGGTTTTATGAAGATGTGTAGTACTTTGGTATGGTCTTGTCTGTTTTGCTGCACAAGCAGTAAGCTCTGCAGAAGTGAATTAAAGCTAAGTTCTGTACTGGAGCTGGGGATTTTTATTCTACTAAAACAGTCTAGGCTGGGAGGAAATTCACACCAGTTTTGATGTTTATATATAATTATACATAATTGTATTCCATGGGTAGGGACATTTTCTGGCACCTGGGCTCCCCACTCTTTAGTGCAGCCACTGATAGATCCAGAATATGGGCCATATTTTGCCCATTTCTGGAGTTGTGGGGGTATGCTATGAGGAAAAAGAAAGAGAAGATATGTGTTTTTGGAGGTGAAAACAGGTTGTGTGCACTGTGGTAGAAGGAAATAATCTCCTCTTCCACTATACAAGAGATGAGACTGGGGGCTCAGGAAAAGTCTTGGAGGGTCACTTGCAACATCAAAGTTGTCTCCTGGCTGCCACTCAAATATAATATCTTCTTACACAGAGACATTTCTGTTGTAGTTGACTGAAAACTTTGTAGTATTACTGTAACATTTGTTCTGAATTTTAACCACAACAATTCAACAAGCCTTTTTTATTTTTATTTTTTTTTTGTTTTATTTAGCCATGATTTTCAAAGTGGAAAATTTGCTTCTTAGGAAATCGCATTGAAACCTGCGATGCTTTGCACACCCCAGTGGCAGACAAAGAGTCAAAGACCCATCTAGTTCAATACAATGCTAGTAATATATACTATAATTTCTTGAAAAGCAATATTTATATCCTGTATGAATTGAAGGTATAGCATCAATGCAATTTCTTCTTGGAATTTTAATCACAAAAAATGTACCTGTATATATTTGTGTTTTGATTTTAATAAATGAAAAATTACCTTTTACAAAGCACGTAGGCCCATATTTATCAACTCAAACTAGAGTAAACCAACTGCACCATAGGAGACCAATAAAAAATTCTTAACCCTTTGAGTACCAGAGGATACTCGTCAGGTACTTGAACAGAGCTTTTTAACCCATTGAATGTCAAAATGGCCTCCCGTTCATTGCTTTTGAATTTTGCTTTTATTTGTTGGTGGCACAGTGGGACACTTTATGCTAATTAGATTATGTGCTGGACTAGTTTTGTCGTACACTGTCCTGTGAATGAATCTTGGCAGAGTGCATACACTGGGGCACTCTTAGCATTGTGAGTGATAAGTCGGCTTCCAGCAGAACTAATTGGAATAATATGAATGAATACACATACAAAATATGAGAGGCTTCTGAGGATGAACAAACAGCACAATGGCCTGTTCTACGGCTATTTACCGCTCAGAAGCATCACGGTTTAGCGCTCTAGTGCCGTTACAGTAAATAAGTTTCCACATACATGTTAGATTAATTCTGCCCCAAAAGAGAAGTCCAGTTCCAAAATGACAGGCAAGTTCTCTCTGCACGGAAACACCAGCTAATCCCAGACATTTGTTTTGGCCTCGTCATTGAGATGCAGATGGATTCCCTAGGCACTGAGAGCAAGGGGTCCATGTCTGGATTACCTGACAATGCCCAATAAGGCCGAAACGTATGTCTGGCATTAGCTGGTATTTCCGTGTAATGAGGAATTGCCCATCATTTTGGAACTGGACCACATATGCATAATATGAATAGAATTGGCATAAAGCTCCGCGATGTACCGTCAAAATATAATTGTCATTTTGTCAAAAACTATTTTACATAAAACTCCATAGAATAATTTCCATAAAACTATAATTGGCCTCACCCAGTCAGTCAGTTTTGGATGGTATTTATAACTACTTTAAATTCAGACACAGTCAGGGGCAGCTTTAGCTGGGGTTGAATTAGCTGGTACCTTTTGTCCAGGGACACCTTTTTCTAAGTATTTGAGCACTGTCGAAGAGAGTTAGACAGGAGAAGTGTGCAGGAGAGGACAGCAGCCACACAACCACCTAAAGGCAATAGACAAGTAAACAAAGACACATCCACTATTAATACAGTTTTCCCTTTATACCCACAATCATACTCCTCACATGCACCATAACATAATCATCCACCATGGACTCCTGCATACATGTGCTCTACCCTCTGAGTGTTGGCAGACCGTGCTAAAAACAAGCTCAAACAGCCCAAACAGCTCACTAAATATTTAAGTGTATTACATCACCAGCCGTGACTCTCAGGCAACATCACCTTAATAAGACTTTCTTTTGTGCATTGCAACATACACGATACTGCCCAAAATGTATAAATTAACCATCTGAGTGCCAGATAGGTATGAAACTCATTGCAAAGCAATGGTTAAAGTGTTAGTAATGTCCAAAAAAAGTTTTTTGCATTTAGAAGAGCTTAAAAAGCTGAGCTAAATGCAAAAAAACGTATCTCTCAAACCGCTATGGTTTAAGAGACACAGGCGTTTAAAGTTTGATTTCTCCTACTGACAGCTGTAAAGCTGTCAGCAGGAGATTTGTGTCGGTCGACACGGAGGTGCTTGAGAAGTGCCGAGATCTTGTTACTTACACGGAATCCCTTAGTTGGAATGGTCTAAAACGTGTGCCTGGTGTTCAGCTGTCAGTAGGAAACAGCGAACTTTAAACACCTGTATCTCTTAAACCATAGCTTTTTAAGCTCTTCTAAATGCAAAAAACCTTTTTTTGGGGCATTACTAACACTTTAAATGCATGGTTGTGTGTGCAAACCTAAAATCCTTATTCTTACTGAATCCTGGAAGAGCCCTGAAATACCTGATCCTGCCATTGCCATTCAAGGATACTCTTGCTTCAGGAAAGACTGAGTAAACCAAGGAGGAGGTATAATCATATAGACACAATAGTCTATAATCTTCACGCTTTTAAATTACTCTTGTAAATATGACACACATGAATACATTGTTGGCAAGATAGTTCTTCCCTCCCCAAAATAAATCATAAATGTTGGCAAAGTCCTTCTCAGACATCCACCTCCTCAGTGAGATTGCCACTCAAAACAAGAAAAGCAATCTGCTGGTACTTGGAGGCTTTAATTGGCAGGACCCAGGCAACAAAAGATTCAGTTTGTTGTTTGAGACAAAAGAACTTATCACAACTAATCTCCTCCCCTACTCAAATAAATAAATAAAAAAATCCAACCATGCTCTCCTGGAATAGATTCTATCATCAGAATCCAGGATTCAGGCAATCTGCCAAATGTATTTAGGGATCACTTCATAGTGTACTATGTTCACAAAACAAAACCAGTTAAATCATGTCCCAAAGTAGTAGTTACTAGATCATTTAGGAAATGTAATCTATAGTCTTTCTAAACTTAGAAAGGACAGGTTAAAGGGGGGGTCATCTACCCTGGGTCTCTGCTGACCTGCTTGAGTTGTACAGTTTCATAGATGACTTATGGACAACATTTAAACAAACTAGCCCCACTTATGCTCACATTGCGTACAGACAATTGTGGAATACCTGCACGAAGCAAACAAAACTAACCAAACTTCAATATTTTACTGACAACTTGAATATTAAGATGTCAAAACCAGCCAACTTTTAGAAGGTTATTAAAAATGTCTACACCTCCCCCCAAAAACCATTCTCACCCCAATTATAAAAACAGACAATAAAACAATACAATGCCCTGTATCAATAACTACTGCATTCAACAGCTACTTCGTTGGATTTGCCACCTCCCTGATTTACACAAAACAAAAGTAATTGTGAAGTAGAAACGTGCATTGAACAATTTTTCACCTTCAACCTGGTCCAACGATACTAGTGAATTCAATTTCATGCCAGTAACTGATGGTGACATATATGACCACCTACCATAACCCAAAAGTGAAATCACAGTCTGTGCCTGACAAACTGTGAGCAATGTTACTAAAGCTCACCACCCTTCTTACTGCATCCTTAATTAATACCTCCATGTTATCTGGATATATGTCCAAAGCCTGGAAAGTGGCTAGAGTTGTACCTATCCACAAACATGGAGATAAAAATGTAGTATCAAATTACAGACCAATATCCCTACTCCTCACATTATCTAAAGTCCTGAAATAAATCTGTACCCATGCAACAATACAAGTATTGCTAACTGTCCAACTTGTTCACCCCACTTCAGTCAGTCTTTTGCCCAAATCACTCCACAGTCACTTCCCTCTTAAAAGTGTGCAATGATATCCAGACTGGTGTGGGAAATGATGAACTCACTGGAGCTATTTTCCTAGATTTTGTAAAGGCCTTTACTACAATAGACCATAATATTATGATGAGTAAACTGAAAAGTTCAGGATTGGGTAATCATTCTCTAAACTGGTTCCGATCCTATTGATCAGTCAGAAATCAATACGTGTCTATTGGTGGCAATATTTCCCTTCATCTCAAAGTAACAAGTGGGGTTCCCCAAGGCTCCATTCTTGGACCTCTTTTATCTATTTATAAATGTTTTGCCCATGGTTTACAAAGCATCTTCTGTGCAAGTGTATGCAGATGATGCCATAATCTATCCTGAAAATCTAAAAGTATTGCAACTTGAACCAGTATTACAGGATGATTTCTCCAAAGTTGAAATACGAATAGCTAAAGACAAACTATTATTAAACTGTGACAAAATGGTCATAATTGTATTTGGAACATAAAAAAAACAAAAGAAAGAGGGGAGAGTCTCATAGTGTAGATATCCCAAAATCCAGAAATGGGAGTTAGATGGTTAAATTATATACTCACATAGATATGTTGTCACAGATATTACATCAAAGTGACAAATGGAGCTTGGGGAGGAAATTCAACTGCCTCCACACAGATATCACGATCATTCACGCTCAATCCTCGCCGGGTAAAACCCTTTGTCAGCAGAGCTTGGAAAAAAACACAAAAAAATAAAAATGCAAGGAGAGCTATCCTGTTCCACCAAAACAACACATATATTGTAAAAAGGTTGAGATGGTATACTCTTTTCACTAGTATCTCAGGCTACAGGTTCATGCAACCAGTTTAATGGCAAGCAGGGAATTCTGATGCTGATTCTCCCCGCTGCAGAACCACACAGGCAAGCATCATACACCAAATCAATTTGTAAAAATGTCCAGAGAGACAGCAGACCAGATGCACCGAATAATAACATTTATTAAAAAACTAAAATGATTCAAAACATGTGTTGTGGTCACATGTGCCACTTCATCAGGAATAATATAAACATGTTATTGCAAAAATACAAATTACAAACAATTGAATTTGGTACAAAACACAAACTACTTAAGCTCCGCAATACCCATCTAACCATTCTAATAAAGTATAATTGTAATTTTGGCCCTGGTCGACTCCTACAAGTATTTTGGCATGGGGCTTGACCACAACCTCCGTTTTGGTCTTAATATTGATAAATTAACATCTAAACTTTATCCTAATTATAAAATAATAGATGATAATAAATAAAACAAAATAAATAAACATCTAGTAAGATTTTAATAATAATAATAATTAAAAAAAAAGCTACAGAAATGTCCAATACATTGCTTCACATCCAAGGGGTCAGAAATAAACCACTCTTGTTGCTATATTTAGGAGCTAGTGTAACCTGTTGTAGTTTGCAATGGTTCAGAGTGTGATCACTTCTCTTTATCATGTACAAAGAAGATAAACTTATCTGAGGTGTTACACGGTAGCTTTACAGAGCTGGATCTGCTGTCTGTCAATCCAACAACTGTGTTATTTTCGTCAGCACCATTCTGAGCTGTTCAAGTAAATGAAAGCTCTTCATGGTTTTATTCTCTTCACAGTAGCAATAAAGACTTTCTATGATAGTACCTCCTAGGTGTTAGCGGTGAACACTACTAACATATACAATATAGTGATTTCTACCCAGCAATTTAATCATATACAGAATGTTATGATCTAGTTTAAAAATTACATTGTTTTTGTATTTTTTTTTCATTGCAACTGATAGGTTCCATAGACAAAGTGTGTGCAGTTGTGTAGAGGACACTCTTAAAGGGATAGAAATGTCTTAAATATATAAAAGGCAATATTGTAGAGAATAAAACAAGAAATCCATCTATGCCAATCCTATCTCTCAAACCTTTATGGTTTGAGAGATAGAGAGTTCTAAAGTTCCCCCCTTCCTGATCTCAGCTGTAAAGCTAACAGAAGGAGATCCATGTTGGCTGACTCGAGGAGACTCTTCAGCAGAGCCGAAATAGCACGATTTAAAAAAAAAAAAACTTCTTTGGAACGGTCTACAAAGTGTGCTTGCAAAACAAGCACACTTTGTAGACCGTTCCAGTGAAGTATTTCTTTTTAAATCATGATAATTTGTCTCTGTTGAAGAGCTGCCTGTTGGTCCCCGGACAAGGATCTCCATAAAGGTTCGAGAGATAGGATTGGCATTGATGGATTTCTTATTTTAGTCTCTACAATATTACTTTTTATATGTTTAAGACATTTATATCCCTTTAAAGGAAAACTACCACATTTTAATAGTACTAATCATACCCACTCACCTTACAATAGCCAGGAAATCCTAATGTACCTATGAATTTTGCTCGTGAGTGTTAGCACGTAGTTATATAAAAAAAGGAAAAGGAAATAAATGTTAGTGGCAGTTTCATTTTTATTGTTGTCTTACAATATGTCTTCAGATTAGTGATAAATATTCCATATATGTATACTGGAGATGTATATTTCATAAGTATTCAAATATTTGCTTGTAAACCAGGCACACATTGTAGACCATTCCAGTTAAGTATTTCTTTCTATGTAAAGCTATTTTGACTCTGTTGAAGAGCCGCCGTCTGGTCCCGGGACCAGATGTCTGAGCTGAGACATGAAGCGGTGAGGTATCAAAAAGGGGAGGTTGGGGGAAACTATAACTGGCAAAAGCTTAACTCCTTACGGCCGGCACTTAACGCCCGCCAAACTTTTTTTTCCCATTACTTATAATGACTTCCGGGACGTACATGTACGTCCTCTGTCCACCTGGGACATCCACTTGGGACGTACATGTACGTCCTTGGACAGTAAGGGGTTAATAATTATAGAAATGAGGGCAGAGAGACACGGATGGGATGATTTAATTTTTTACACTTAACAATTTTATGCAAGTGAAAACTAAGTATTACCATCCTTTTAAACTTTGTTCTTTGCTGTCATGCTGCTCTGTATATTTTTATTATTAGTATTTTAGAAGTATAAAATGGTACACAGAGGATATTTGTGGACGAATCATTTACACACATTCAGCATTAAGGGATAGTAACACTTGGACTAAATAAATATATTTTACAGAGTTTACTCTTCGAAGTAAAACATGAGAACGCCCTCTAATGATTGATTTTTAACTGAAATGTTATTGCAGCTTGAACTTGCATTTTTGGGTGCAATTCTTCCATGGCCTGAAATGTGATGGTGATGCTGTTGCTACCTCAACCTATGGACAGCTGTGGTCAGTGACAATAAACCCCCATAGGATGCTCTCGCAACAGCGCCAAAGTTACATTCCAGACAAGTACTGAACCCCCAAAAAATCTAAATTTTAGCTGTAATAACATTTGAATAAAACATCTTTAATCAGTTTAAAGCTACAATATATTTTATTTTAATAGTATAGTTTACAATCTATTTAATAACCATCTGTGCCAAAGTTGTGTGTAATATAGTCAGTGTTTTGTCACTTAATGGTTAGGAATGATGTGAAAATTATGCATTTTAAGTGATTTCTCATTAACTTTGAATGTTTTGATTCATTACTATCGCTTTTCTGGAAGACCATTCAAGCATGTCAACTTAAAATAAACCAATGAATTCTAAGACAATGTGGTTATCCTATTCAGTGAGGTGACAAACAGCCGCTGGGAATGATTTTTGTCTTTGAAAAGTGCATGTCTGTTTATGAAAATGAGACAGATTTGTGTAAGGAACAGTTAATTGATCAAACATGTTTTCTCTGGCATGCAAGTGATTTCTTGAAGCTAAGAACATGTTCTTATGGTAACTCGTAATGAAGGAATATATAACAGTTTTTGATCAAATATTTCTTCAAGCGTGCAGAGAAGAGCAGGAGTGGACAGGGGCGTCTGCATAAATTTTGCCGGGTGGGGTGGGGGGCACAGGGGGCAAAGCCATAATGTGACCCCTAGGCTAGCCCGTCCACCCCTTATGTTTATATGGAGGGGAGGAAAGAGTAGGGAGGGCAAGTGATTCCCCCCCTCCAGACGCCCATGGGAGTGGGTAGGATATAAGCAAATTGCAGTTATCTAGCTGTTGTTGGACTACAAGTCCCATAATCCTCAGCCAGCCATCTCCTGGCAATGGATAATGGTAATCATAGTCCAGCAACAGCTAGATATCTGCAGTTTGCCCCTCCATCTTTTATACCTCAGATCAGTGCTGTCCTAGTTCAGTCCTCAAGGGCCACCAACAGGCCAGGATGTAAGGATTTCCCTGATTAAGCACAGGTGAGATAATCAGTGGATCATTCATTGTGACTGACTCACCTGTGCTTAATCAGGGAAATCCTTACATCCTGGCTTGTTGGCGGCCCAGGCAAATCTGGAAAGTCCCAGGTATGATTATTTCCCTGTTTGAGAGCATCAGTGTTTGTTTGGTTCAGCTGGGCTAAAGCTGGGAAATCTGGATGGTCTGGGGAATTTTGTCTTCATGCAAATCGGTTGTTAACCACTTGAATTCAAGCCTGGTTAAAAAACCATCGGGACCAGTCAGGTTAGTGGTTTGTGCTCTTTATCCTTGCATACATACTCTCAGTTGACCCTAGCACATCTGTCCCCTATCTGTTACAATTTACTATTCAGCACAAATGTACAGGCAGCAGTTCGTTGGCAAGACGTACCTCTGCAGATGCATGTGTGGCTCAGTAATGAGTCTGACCCCACCCCTTTGATTCTGTGCTTCAGGTACAAAGCAGTGCCTGCATGGAATGGAAATGTGGCTTTAAGGCAAGCAAAATGTCTGGATGATTCTTCTTGCAACACAGATGTGCCCCTGTGTGCAAACTTTCACCTGCATTTTAAAAATATATTTCACCCTCTATCACCGAAAGAACATATTTCCCTCACGCCAACACGTATAGTTTTTTGCCCCTATTGACAGATAATGTACATTAACCCTTTCAGTGCCAGAGGGATTGTGTTGCGTACCCCTATGGCACTGAAAGGGTTAAAACTGCAATGGGCCCCATGTGTTTGCCTATGTTACCTTGGTGGCTAATCTTGCTCTGCCCTGGATGCTAGCATCCAATGTGTTAAAGATCAATAGCATTCAGATTCCAATCAGCATGAATAGACTAAATGGAGTTCATGTCAAGGAAACACTTTTTTGTTTTATGACATCCCCATGGGTGACCATCAGAGTGATAGAAAATAGTGAGAAAAAAATAATGCGATTTACTGCAATTCTAGTGATTACGTTTATATTGAGAGAATAGAATGATCGGAAAATGCACCAACATTTTCAACTACTTCAAAAAAGTCACATTACAAAAATGTTTTCCTCTAAAGTTGCTATAAAGATAACAGGTTAAAAGATAGGAGTGTGGAGGAAGATTCTTCTAAATGAGAAAACTCTCTGGAGTGTAATAACTCACAATTTGCTATGTTATTCTATGGTACCTCTTAATTAACCTGTCTGAAAATTCTCTCACTTGGGATTTGGATTTATTACAGTGGAGACTTCCAGCAACCCTAGAGAATTGGGATAAATTAAGTATGTGCGGAGCAAGGAACGTTACCAGTGTAGTATCCTAAAGGATCTTTATGAGGATAGATGCTATGTAATAATCTAAATAATTATAGTACAAATGTGCTGGATGGGATTATCAGATTTGTGCACAGCAAAAAAAAAAAAAAAATACTTTCGTCTGATTAGTTTTTGACCATTCAGATTAGATTGTTATCCATTCAGATTAAACT
Organism: Rhinophrynus dorsalis; assembly: GCA_037306005.1. Taxonomy (NCBI): domain Eukaryota; kingdom Metazoa; phylum Chordata; class Amphibia; order Anura; family Rhinophrynidae; genus Rhinophrynus; species Rhinophrynus dorsalis. The sequence continues at coordinate 95,499,996 of CM074718.1, read as the reverse complement.
AATTTAATTTACCCTTTGATTTATTCAGAATTTCAGTGAAGATTTTCGTTACCAAACAAAATTAATTCACCGATATTTTAAGTCCATACCTAGTCATCACTTACCTTAATGTGAGAGGTCCAGTGACGTCCTCAGTGCCCTGGGTGTCCTTTATCTTGTGTCAAAAAAAAACTAACACCCTGCCACCACAGTCTGCACCACCGCATTTACAAAGTAAAGCACCCTTAATCCTGCTTGGGCCATTACCTGAGCCAGAATGAGAAAAAAATTAATTGGGATTGGCTTTTATATGGCCACCCCTGTTTGAATTAATTTTCATGGTGCCATTGGCTGGGATTCTGGGGTTACACAGGAAGAAACCTCACCTACCAGCCAATCCGCATCCAGCTGAAGGGGTCACGGATGCACCCTAGTCACCCTTCCAGCTACTAAGTCATTTTTTGATAGAAGATGTAGGAGGCCCAGGGTGTCAAGGACACTGTTGGACCTCTGACATAAAGGTAAGTGTAATATGTGTTATGAATGGTGTAAGAGTGTAAATGAACTAATAAACTAAATGAACAAATTCATTTGAACAAGTGTTGAATTTGCCATTCGTGTTTCTGAAATTGTGTTCCATGTCATTCGTTTCTTGTTTAAATCTTAAAGTCACGAAACATGACATTTTTGTTACTTTGTGCATTCATTGAATGAATACACAAGTCTAGAATATATTCATTGGATCTGGAGCTGGAGCTTTATCTGACAAGTTGTTAATCAGCCTTAAATATAAGGTATTTAAGTGTATATAATTATATGTGTATGTAGTTAATTTTAGGTGTTATTTTTCCTCTAATTTATTAACCAGAAAGACTTACTTGGCTAGGAGTCCTTCATACAGCAGCCAGACATCTCTTTATATATTCTCGCACAATATTTGTAGCTACCTATATTTGCTGATATCCATTTATGCTTCTTTACAATAGATATATAGACGTATCAGTTAGAATGAGATTACCATGTATACATTTTAAGCCTTTTAGTGTCATTGGCTTGGGGAATGTTTTATACTCTGGAAACTGGACACATTTTCAGCATTTTTATTATCAACATGTTTGGAAAATTATGTGTTTCTTAGATTTTCCAGAAAAATTAAGGGTTTTCATTGTGATTGAACCGAAATACATTTGTATCATGTGGCAAGCTATGATGTCATAAATGCAAAAACATAAAAAATTAAAATAATTACTTATTTTGCTAATAGAATTCCCTATATATAAAAAAATGCGTTGCTTATGAATGTTTATTTTTAAATGCCCAATAACAAATGTGTAGTTTTACCTACATGCATAACCTGCACAAACCCCCTAATTAACAGGAAGCGTAAAAAGATATTTTTAACTAAATCTAAAATGAACATTCTATGGTTACATGGTAAACTACTTTAAATCAGTTCAATAACTATATAATATATGTGTCCTGAACCTAGACTATATAAAGAATCTAAACATGGCTGAGGTTTCTTCTTACATATAATGATGATTAAAACAGGGGTTTTGAGAAAGGTTTCAGAAATTGACACGCAATTTAATATACAACATCTCAAGCAAGCTTAGTGTAATGAAAAAGTATGAAACATGAATGCCACATGTCTCCTGAGTACAGTTATACCCGATATGTATAGGTGCACAAATGTATATCATTTCTTGGGGGTCCCAGTTTGGTAACAGCAATTAATAGAATTTTGATTTGCATTTTTATGGAGAAAACCAAAGTATATTAAACTAGTTTGCAGGCTTAAAGGGATAGTAATACTTCGTTTTATCTTTATTTTATTTTGTAGGCATTATAAAACATGAAGAACGATATAAGTCTTATCTCTCAAACCTTTACCTAGTGTAAGCCATCTTTTCACAGATGTGGAATGCAGTCCATAGACCAGACAGATAATAGCAAGGAACAATCTTCTTCCTATGAGAACAATGAAAGCCCTGCCCCCTTGACAGGTTTTTCAGGTTTTTCCCTTATCTTAATTGAAGATTGTCCCTCTCTGCAGTCTACCTGGCCACCTCCATTCTGATCTGGCTGAGCAGCGTTACATCGGTAAAAGGGGCTGGAGGGGGATACTTTGTCATTGAATTACTCTTGAATTACAACTCTGTCAGAATTGAAATAACACTCTCCAAGGTCCAAATACTATGATGATTAATTAGAGCTGCTTTTATTATGAAACATTACTATCCCTTTAATAACCAGTTCCATTAAAATAACCCCCTAAAAGCATATATCTCCTAAAACTAGATATCCAAATGCAACAAATAAATTGGTCCCTTGCCTTCCTGCCCCTACCCTGAATTGCACAACAAGAAGATGGTGTTAACCCTTTGAGCCCCAGAAAGGTATGCAATTCATTACATACCCTCTGGCACTCAAAGGGTTTTTTACATTTTCACCCCTTCATTGGTACTGCAGATTTTGAATACTACAGAATTTCCTACTGTATTTATCAGTTACTCACCCAAGCAAAATAGCACACCATTAGTATTTGGTGCCAGAAGCGCAAAATTCTGCATCCACTCTATAATCACTCTGAATTCACTGTGTTAAAAGGGATTTGTCACTTTATAACAAACTACTTGAACAGCCCGTTACACAGGCCACAGTGCTACTGCCACCCGGTCGCGGGGCAGTCATGCGCAGTGGAGACTGCCCGTGCCATGGCTGATACAGAGCTGGACGCTCCTTCGGAGTGCCCAGCTCTGTATCAGCCGCGCCACGGGCAGTCTCTACTGCGCATGACTGCAGCACGCGCAGCAGTGTGTACTGCGCATGTCGTGGCGTTACACACCATTTAGCGAATTATTATATAGGATAGGGGATTCTCAAAGCACTTTCCAAAGCACCTGTATTTGTTAGCCATATTTTATTTAAATTAATAGTTTTAAAGCGTAACTACCACCTGTTTTAAAGTTTATGTAATCTAACTCCCCATCTGGCGACTAGCTGCTCAGTAGTGCTAGTTGCCAGAATAATTACCTGGTTAAATAGAACGAGACCCTGCTCCGGGGCTGACAGGCAGTAGAGCGCACAGGCATTTTGCCATAGTGACGTCTTCGCTCCTGTGCTGTCAGTACCAGTTGGCTCTAGGAGGCATTGCTAGGAGCTGTTTGGCTCCAAGAGGGACTGACAGCGCAGGCGTGAAGACGTCACTATGGCAAGATGTCTGCTCGGTCTACTGCCTGTCAGCCCCGGTGCAGGGTCTCGTTCTATTTAACCAGGTAATTATTCTGGCGACTAGCACTACTGAGCAGCTAGTCGCCAGATGGGGAAACAGATGACATAAACTTTAAAACAGGTGGTAGTTCCGCTTTAAGGCAATGTGTTGGATACTCCTCTGTTACTCAGAGGGTTAAACTGTGGGTGTAGTCTGTACAATTCCAAACACCAGACGCTCATCATACACAAAACTTGTCAGCATTTTGGGGGGTGGTATATTCTTTCTCCATCTGGCATTACAGCTGTGACACCGCCAGCACCTGGGATAGCATGATCCACTCACAAACAGCGGGTTGTCTGAATATTTTGTAAATCATTTTTAATCATCTCAGTACACTATCTGTGTATTTATCCATGGGAATAAGTAGGGGCTAAAATCATAACCAGCTTTATGCATTCGGCCATAAGACATAAGCTATACAGGTGCTATTCTAGAGCAAATACTCCGCATTCTTGAGTACAAGTGGGATTCCTAATGATATAAATGGTGATTTTAAACACCTTCAATGCTAGAGGGGTATCTAATGCAGTGTTTCTCAATATTAATCCTCTGGGCATGCCAACAATACATGATTTCAGGATATCCCTGCTTCATGTCAGGTACTGTGTAATCAGTAGTTCAGTGATCGGGATAAATCCCCCTGCGCTTAACCAGTGCGTTGCGTACCCCTCTGGCACTCAAAGGGTTAAGCAGGGGTATCCTGAAAATCTGACCCGTTGGTGTTCCTCATGGTCCAGAGCTGAGAATCAGTGTTTTAACCCTTTGATTTCCACTCCGACACACAAAGGATTTTAATGAATTGCTAGGGGTTACAAGCTCCATTTAAATCATTAGGAATTTGGAGTATTTTTGATTGCCCCTGTGGTGCAGAATTGTACATCACTTTTTGAATGCGGACTGCAGTTTGGCAACTGATTCAGTGAATATATTGCTTTATATTGGGGCCAGCTCTTGGGTACTAGTCCTCCCAGTCAAGACAATTTGTTGAAGCTATAGGTCTTTGTTTACATAGTTGAACATAGTAAAATAGCTGAAAAGACACGTGTTCATCAAGTTCAGCACATCAACCTGTTGATCCAGAGGAAGGCAAAAAAAACAAAAAACTTAAGCCATTTCCAATTAAGCCTCAAGTGGGTACAAAATATTGCTTCCTAACTCGAAATGTAAGTTGGATATTTGAAGCAAACTGCCATAATTCTCAATATTTTTCTGTGATAGATAGATATCCATTACTTTTATGAAAGCATTTAGAGTATCTGCAAGCACAGCAATCCATGGCAAAGAACTCCATAGTTTTACTACCCTTATTGTAAAAAAAAAAAACTGCCTTTGTTTTAGACAGAAGCACCTTTCCTCTAGTCTTTATGGATGATGCCTTGTTCTTTGCTCGTCTTAGTTCCTTGGAGAGTTCTTTGAGGGATTCTGGTCTATTTTCCTTAGGCTTGGCCCTATGTATTGTGCATATCTGTCTGTCTATCTGTCTGTCTGTATATCAATTTATCTGTCTTTATATCTATCTGTCTATCGGCAAGCCTCCAACAACTTTGATGTCTTGTGCTTATATAATAAATAATATTATTCTATGTGTTATAATTAGAAATATCTTTAAACACCGTTTATGTGTATGTAGTCACTGTGGGAGAATTGCATTGCTCACTGTATACTCACATTATATTTTTCTGGGGATTGAGATTTAGGGATTTAAATGTGACTTTTAACTCCTTGAATGCTAGAGAGTTAAATCAACAGGGATTTGGGGAATTTGCATTTGTCCCTGTGGTGATGTTGATTTGCCCCAGGATTCTTTTGAACTTAGGGCCCTTATTTTTTTTCTGTGTACCGTAATAGTGACACTTAACTTACTAAAGCCGCTATTATATAATAGATATACACCCCTGGCCTGACTGACCTCTGGTGCATAAGTTGCTGCCTAAATGTGTATGCTTTGCTTTCATTATAATAAGCTATGCATGTAAATGTTTTTCTTGAAGACTTACTGTGACACTGACCATAGCGTTACTCTCAGCCTCAGGATGGGGGCACTGGTGGGACTCAGTCTCACTTGCTTGGAGAGGAGAGTGGGGATGAGTTTGTTTGTTCTGCCTGCCATTGCTGCTGCATCATGTGCTGTTCGGTTTCCAATGATCCAATTCTCTTCTGTTCCGTCTCTTATTGATGCACCCGACACTCACTCTCGCAGTCACTCACACCCTGACGGCATTCGCCACTGGTATAAGTACGCACACACACGCACCAGCCAGCCAATGAGGAGAGGACCATTGTGCAAATACTCTCCTCTTTCATTGGCTGGTGCTGGTGTGTACAGCCTTGATGTAAGTAGGCTGTGTTGTGACTGGCACTGGCAGGCATAGTGCTTACTAGACTAAGTGGACAGACTGGGTGCCTTTGCTAATTGCATCATGCCTTGAAGATTAAAAAAAAATATAAAGTTTCTTGAGCAAGTCCCATGTCTCAAACCTTTATGGTTTGAGAGATATTCGCATCTAATGTTCCCCCTCCCTGATGTCCTCTGTAAAGCTTTACTTTAGGTAAAGTATCCCTGCATGTCTAGTTGGTTGATTGCAGGTATAAGCCCATCATTTAACATCATGTTAATGTGAGTGCACATTTCATATGTATACTGCTTCAATATATTTATATGGGTAAAGCACTATTGGCACCCCTCCTTTTTCCTTTCTGCATATCTTCTTCCACCGAGTGGATGTTTGGAGTGGAGCTGCCTACCATAGCTTAGAGAGACACCTTTAATACTGCTTAAGGGGAGCAGTTTTACCATTCCCCTACATATTTCTGCTGATCAACACTGTGCTGTTTCTTGAATTTATTACACTAGGAGCCCCCCCTGTTTTTTTCTTTTTTTTTTTTTCAGGAATTTGGATGTGTCCCCTATGGTGCAGTTGGTTTACTCCAGAATAACTCTAGTTTGCTTTGATAAATATGGGCCATGTATGTTTGTTTTTTTAATATATTATGGATGCCTGTGTTTCTGTGAGACTCAGATGTCTTTGCCGAAAATGTTCAATTGCGGGAGAATCATTTCTAGGAATGTACACATATTTCTTTGAAATTATGGCTACTTATTGAAGCCATGTGCATATAGCTGAGAACTCATCGTAGCTAATATATGGTAACATTTATTTTTTTATTTTTTTTATTTAGAAAATGTTTTACATGGAAGAATACATTGAGGTTTTTCTCGTTTTCGAGTATGTCCTGGAGAGTTTTTACAGTAAAGAGTTGCATATTCAAAGAGAAGCATTTTATATACACACATAAACATACATACATACATGGTAAAATGTACAGTTGTACATATTGGTTTTAGATATAAAGAAGCAGTTATTTTTAAGGATTTTAGACTGGGAGAAGATCAAATCGACTGTCTTCTTTTTTGTAGTGTGGGGTACTCAGCGAGTTGTTAGCAGTGGAGCGGAGGTTATAGTTAGTATAGAGAGCTGCAGTGAGCATATTGCTCAGGTGTTCTGATAGTTTTTCCAGAAAAGTGGTTGTATACCAAGCAAGAAAGTTGAAGTCACGTCTAGATTTGAGTGTTAGCCACTATAGTTCTTTAAGCATATCACAGTGATGGGTATTGTAATTACATTGGAGAATAAAGTGGCATTCTGAGTAATACATTGTGTCAGTTATAAAGATGAATTTGCTGCGTGGGAGCATATACATTTCCATTGTCTGTGAATATCTTTAACATACGTTGAAGAATACATTTCTTACCAGGAGACTTAAAGATTGGTTTCTAAACAGAGCACCTATTTTAGCATCAAACTTGGATGTTAATGTATCAATATATAAAAAATAAAGTGAGGTTTGGGTCAAGCCAAATACCAAGCTATTGTAGGAGTCAACCGGGGTCAAGTTCTAATTAGGCTCTGTTACAATGGCTAGACGGGTAATATGAAGAGTACATAGATTGTTCTTTATAACAAATACCATTGTGTATGTTTTATCTGTATTTAAGATGTTTGTTCTTAGCTATCCCTCTTTCAGCTTCAGAGAAATCATGCTGTAATATGTCCTCAAGTTGAGATACATAGTTGATGAGGCTGAAAAAAGACATCCCTCCATCAACTTCAGCATATGCCCCATATCATCCCTGTTGATCCAGAGGGATGCAAAAAAAACAACATTGAAGTGACTTAATCCAATTAATCCCTAAGTGGGTAACATTCCTTCCTGACACAATCTGCTTTGAAGCCAACTTGCATAATTCTCAATATTGTTCTATTCTAGATAGGTATCCATTACTTTTTGAAAGCAATTACAGCATCTGCAAGCACAGCATCCCGAGGTAAATAATTCCATACATTTTATTGCCCTTACTGTAAAAAAATCCCTGCCTTTGTTTTAGTCAAATGTGCCTTTTGTCTAGTCTTAATAGATCACATCTTGTTCTTCATTCAGATCTTTGAATACATAGTTCTTTGAAAAGTTCTTTGTATTGACCTCAAATATATTTGTAAATGGTAATCCTATCACCCCTTAGATGTCTCTTCTCTAAGGTAAACAAACCAAATTTAAGTAGTTTCTCTTTTTAACTCAAATCCTCCAATCCCTTTATCAGTTTGTTGCACAACTCTGCACTTTTTCCTGTTCAGTATTTTTTAAGACATGGTGCCCAAAACTGCACCCCACATTCTAGATGAAGCCTTACCAAAGATTTATATAGAGGTAGAATTAAATTTGCGTTCCATGCATCTATACCCCTTTTATGCAGGCTAGTACCCTATATTCTCTTGCAGAAGCTGAGTGACTCTACACACTGCTGTGAAGTCTATTTTCTATTCGTACTCCTAAGTCTTTATCTAATGAGGATTCTCCAAGTAGTTTTCTAATTAGTTTTTATGTAGCACATTTTTTTCTATAGTCCAAATGCATAACCTTACATTTATCTATTTTAAACCTTATCTGCCACTTTTCTGCCCATTCAGTCTGTTTATCTAAATATTTCTGCAGAGAAAACATATCCTGCTTTGTATGTATTTTCTTACAAAGTTTAGTGTCATCAGCAAAGATTTAGACATTACTTTCAATTCCAACTTCTAAATGATTAATAAATTAAAAAGCATTGGCCCCAGGACTGAACCCTGTGGCACCCAACTTATAACTGTAGTCAAACTTGAAAAGGTTCCATTTATAACAACTCTCTGCCATTTATCGTGTAACCAGTTTTCGATCTATATCACTGTATCAAAGGCTTTTGCACAATCCAAGTATCCTACATCAACAGCAATTCCCTTGTCTAAATTATTACTTAAAGGGATAGTAATACTTCATTTTATCTTTATTTTATTTTGTAGGCATTGAAAAAACATGAAGAACAATATAAGTCTTATCTCTCAAACCTTTATGGTTTGAGAAATATTCACAAGCAAAGTTTCCCCTCCCGCCCCTTTTACCTAGTTCAACCCTTTGAGTGCCAAAGCAATGCGTTCCGTACCCTCTGGCACTCAAAGGGATAAGCCATCTCTTCTCAGATGTGGAATGCAGTCCATAGACCAGACAGATAACAGCAGGGGACAATCTTCTTCCTTTGAGAACAATGAAAGTCCTGCCCCCCTTGACAAGTATCTCAGGTTTTTCCCTTATCTTACTTGAAGATTGTCCCTCTCTGCAGTCTACCTGGACACCTCCCTTCTGCTCTGGCTGAGCAGTGTTACATCAGTAAAAGGGAAGGGAGGGGATACCTTGTCATTGAATTACTCTTGAACTACAACTCTGACAGAATTGAAATAACACTCTCCAAAGTCCAAATACTATGATGATTAATTAGAGCTGTTTTTATTATGAAACATTACTATCCCTTTAAACTTTCAGAAAATGCAAGTAAATAAGTTTAACTTTATATAATGTACTAAGACTTGGAGTAAGTCTAGTCAAAAGCAAAGGCACCACTAGGGAGAAATTAAAAATGGCCATTGATATTATTGGGGCATTTAACACCTTGAATGCCAAAGGTCTCCAACTTTTTGCAGTGCAAGGCATTTGACACCTCTATAGTATTCAAAGTGTTAAAAACCATATATAGTACTGTACAGAAGTCTTAGGCAGGTGTGAAAAAAATTTTGCAAAGTAAGAATGCTTTCAAAAATAGACATATTAATCGTTTGTTTTTAATCAATTAATAAAATGATAGTGAGTGAACAGAAGAAAAATCTAAATGTAAATCAATATTTGTTGTGACCTCCCTTTGCCTTCAAAACAACATAAATTCTTGTAGGTACAATTGCACACAGTTTGTTAAGGAACTCGGCAGGTAGGTTGTTCCAAATATCTTGGAGAACTAACCACAGTTCTGCGGATTTAACAGCCTCAGTTCCTTCTCTCTCTTCATGTAATCCCAGACAGACTCGATGTTCTGATCAGGGCCCTGTGGGGCCATACCATCATTTCCAGGACTCTTTGTTCTTCTTTACGTTGAAGATAGTTCTTAATAACTTTGGCTGTATGATTGGGGTCATTGTCATGCTGCAGAATAAATTTGGGGCCAATCAGATATGTATCTGCCTGTACTTAATGAGACCATTAATTCTGACCAAATCCCCAACTCCATTTGCAGAAATGCAGTCCCAAACTTGCAAGTAACATCCACCATGCTTTACTGTTGGCTGGAAACACTCATTCTTGTACCGCTCTCCAGCCCTTTGGCGGACAAACTGCTGCCTTCTACAGCCAAATATTTCCAATTTTGACTAATTAGTCCAGAGCACCTGCTGCCATTTTTCTGCACCCTAGTTCCTGTCTTTTCATGCATAGTTGAGTCCCTTGGACTTGTTTCTACGTTGGTGGTATGGCTTTTTGGCTGCAAGTCTTCCATGAAGATCACATCTGACCAGACGTCCCTGGTCAGTTGATGTGTGCACCATGATTCCACTGTTTTCTGCCAGTTGTGATCTGATGGCACTGCTGATTGCGAAGGGAAGTAAGTATGATGTGTTTGTCATCTGCTGCACTAAGTTTCCTTGGCGGACAGCCGTGTCCACGGTCCTCAACTTTGCCTGTTTCTTTGTGCTTCCTCAAAACAGCTTGTACAGCACATCTGGAAACCCCTGTCTGCCTTGAAATTTCTGCCTGGTAGAGACCTTGCTGATGCAGTATAACTGTCTTGTGTCTTGTTGCTGTGCTCAGTCTTGCCATGTTCAGCAACCTTACCTTGTTAGCTGAGTTTGACTGTTCCTCACCCAGTTTTAATCCTCATAAACATCTGTTTCAGTTAATGATTGTGTTTGAACCTACACATTAAATTAATGATCATTAGCACCTGTTTGGTATAATTGTTGAATCATACACCTAACTATATGCCTACAAAATCCCTGACTTTGTGCAACTGTACCTAGAAGAGCTGATGCTGTTTTGAAGGCAAAGGGTGGTCACACCAATATTGATTTGATTTAGATTTTTCTTCTGTTCCTTCACTATGCATTTTGTTAATTGATAAAAATATTTATCATGTCTATTTTTGGAAGCATTGTTAATTTACGTCATTTTTTCACACCTGCCTAAAACATTTGCACATAAAAAAAAAAAAAATATATATATATATATATATATATATATATATATATATATATATATATATATATATATATATGAAGACCAAAAGAAAAAAGCAAATCGCTTACAGCGCTTTCTCACTTAGTGTTTATAAATATGTGTGTATGTATTAATAATACATGTTCAATTATAATATGTATTGTTTTGTGATAATTTGTGATATATGTAAAGTGCTCTTGAAAAGATAAATGTACCTGAAGTGTGCAGCAAGGAATAAGAGGGATCTCCAGTCCCCCAAAAAGTGCAAACATAAAAAAGAAAGACTATAAACCTGCTCTCCTCCAGCTAAAATAAAAAATAAAAAGTTAGTGTGCCCTTAGAGGGCATATATAATAATGTGAATAAATTATGAGGCTCTAGTTGCCCACATTTTTGGCCAAAGAAGGGGGTAAGCTTGCCAACCGCGCCAAGGTACCTCAAGTGTGGCAACAACTTTTACTGAACACTTGAGTCCCTATCTGAAAAAATAACAAAACAAAATAATGAATAAATTAAAATTGCCCCCGAAGAGATGTTACATTAACGTGTTGGAGGGGGACTCTTAAATGTTTAATTCTCTAGAATGTATGCAATTAAAAATAATTAATACACAAAGATTTAAAAAGGTCAGTGGGGTTCCTACCACACGTCTGCTGTTGTAGGTGTCCATACAAAGGACTGAGTCTACCTCAGCCTCCATATAACCAACAGCAGACCACATGAGGAGCAATTAGTTGGAATAGGCAAAGAATATCAAAGCCTAAATTAACCCCTGAAGGCCAGAATGTGGGAAAGAGTGAGTGAAGTGAGATATACATATGTGATATTAATAAAAATGAGACGCGGCTAAAAGTAAGCATAAGGAGATATGTGAAAACCAACAGAAAAAAGCAAACCGCTTACAGCGCTGTCTCCCTTAGTGTTTATAAACATGTGTGTATGTATTAATAATACATGTTCAATTATCATACTTTTATAATGCACAGTGGTAACCTTCTGCACACGAAACGCTGGTCAATACATTTTGATTCATCACATCTTTTTGAAGTCATGTACATTCTTACGTTCCACATTATATATATATATATATATATATATATATATATATATATATATATATATATATCAGGGCTCAAAATTTCCACTCGCCACTAGCCCTGGCGAGTAGAAATTCAGCCCTGGTGGGTATGCCACTCGCTTGCAGTGGTGAATAACTTTTCAGGTCTGGCTAGTAGAAAAGACTTCAAATTTTAAGCCCTGTATATATATATATATATATATATATATATATATATATATATAATGGTCTGGGTGCTCTAGCAAAAATTATAAAACACAAACACACATAAATTATTATTGCTAGAATGTTACCAACAATGCCAGCTGTAATAACATTTGAATGTAAAATCTCCTTACCGTTGGAGTACCCTTGTATAACTCAGCTTAAAAAGCTCTATAACATATATTTTTTAAATTCTTTTTTTAAACTGCTCTTTTAAATCCGTGTAAATGTGTTTACCAGTGTGCCACTGAGTAGAATTGCTCCACTTATTTTCAGCATATTGCCTTGTGACTATGAACACTTTTTGTACACCAGGCTCACTTCTCACATCCCTTGTCTTAGGTAATGGCTTGCTAATCCTTTAAGAACCAGAGGAATGAGCAGAGCATCGCAAAGCAATGAATAGCAACTCCTTTTGGTCTTTAAAGGGTTAAATACCATTGTTAATATTCCATGGTGTTCCCGACATATTACAGGTTTCTACTCAATATTCCACTTTTAATTCAATAACACATTTCAGCCTTGCAATATCTGTGGCTAATTATGCATTCTGCTGTCTGTGTATTGTAGTGAGGAGAATTACTCCTGGGACTGGTTTCACATGAATCTTTCTAAATATGTTAGTGCTAGGGTATAAAAAATCTCCACATTGCTTTGCTTAGAACTTAATTTCCTAATAAAAATATTCTCTTACATCTAGTGGGGGACACAGAAACCATGGTGGTAACATTCCCTCCAACAGAAGGCAGGTCACTTAACCCCTGGAGTGCTAGAGAGGTATCCAATACATTGTGACCCAATGCTTCGGATACTGCTGTCGCGATCAAAGCATTAAAGCGTTAACTTGAAACTAAGTACCTCACATTCCCTTTACTGATGAGGCCACCCACTTACCTGCTCTTTTAGACTATTTTTATTGAATTTTATTTTTTTTTTTTCTTCCTTTTTTTAATTCTTATTATTTAAGCAAACTAGAGGGTGCAGGATGGCTCTCTAGATGCCATTGCTTTAGCTATAGAATACTTCTATATCCATGCCAATACTTACCATAGATGAGAAGAGGGAATTTGAGCTACTACAGTTTTCATTCTCACTGAGTGAACATATCTAGGCAGACATCCAGGGATGATGGTCACTGGCACTGAATGGGGATTGCCTGTAGTTCTCCTCAAACAGCACTGAATGAGCCTATGAGCTGAGAAGATCACTGGTGTCTAGAAGATGACTGGAGCCTGTGAGATGAGAGGACCTCAACTTTGACGTCCTTTATTGTGTGTCTGACTAATACCTAAGGGTGTCTCTTTTTTCTGTACTTTGTTCTTTTACTGCAACAATAAATGTAATGGCTAAGTGGGCATTACTTATTTTTATTGGGAATGTCTGTAATGCCACATTTATCTGTGTGCTGATGTGGTACTAGAAAGTACAGACACCACAAAATAACAAGTAATAGCACAATGTCAGCAGGATACATGGCTGCCTGAACTTCAATGTTTGTTGTGAATTGTAGTTTCTCATGTTCCTGTTCAATTATCACACTGAGTGCAAAGCAATGTATTGGATACCTCTCTGGTACTCAATGGGTTCATAGCATAATTTCAACAAGGTAGTAGGCTGTGAACACTGTGAGAACGAGAATTTAACTTTCTATTTTTCACGATGCAAAACATTTATTTTTAACTTCTTTTTTTACAGTACTCAGTGTACCCGAAGCTAACATAGGATTATTAGACTCTAGGGATCAGCTACATGTGATCTTACTGTACCACAGTCCACATTAATCCACACCATATAAAATGGGTGAGGTGGGATAGATTTTCTGAATGGTGTACACTCTAATATGGCATGAACTGCCAAGATGGTGACAGACATTGCGGTGCTCTTCTCTTCCAGGTGGAACGGTGAGAACATCTTGCATGTGGAGAAGTTATGTATGCATATGTTTTTCTAGTGTGGCAGTGGAAGTATTAACATAATTCACTGGGCCTGCACAAGAAGTTGTGGTACACTTTTGTTACTCAGAGGGGTGAAGCCAACTGAATTTCCAGATGCTGACATGGCTAAGGTCTGGACAGATCAGACCAGAGGAGTGGAGCTTATATCTTGATGCACTGGGGTCTCTTGTTCAGATCCTGTTTGTGCTCCCACTTTGGCCTCACAACAAAGCTTCATCAACAAGTTTACTCCCAGGTGAACAGATCTGAGTACAGTGCTCTATAAATTTGACAGTTACCCTTTAACTCTGGAGTTGTGTGTCTATGTACTAAGGATGTGGAAGTTAATTTTTAACCTCCAGCTTTTGGGGGCTACAGTTCCCACCATAATGGAAGTTGTAGTCCTCAGAAGCTGGAGGTCCAACAACAGACTCATCATGCACTAAAGCTTCCATACATAAGCACATCATTTTTAATTGTATGTGCAAACACATAAATTGCACTACACTGTGAGATTAATGCATTTTCCTCTTTGTGTGCAGGATGATTATGCACATGCATTAAGTTTGTTGCACTGTGCTAGAAAACCTACACTTCACAATATCGTATATTGAAATCTCAAGCAATTTGGTATGAAAATCTTATGGCTAATTGAGCTACACTTGCATATAAGTAGTTCCCAGATCCAGTTGTTGTGAAGTACGCAAGGTCGAAGAAGATTTCATGAACTCCTCAGATGAGTACAGGCAGTGCTTCCATTAGCATAAGTGGTTCTGGCACTGTGACTGCACAGTTGATTGATCTCCTTCATGTGAGGGTTTCCTGACAACCTGCACTGTTGGTGGCCCCTGAGGACTGCAGTTGGGAACTTCTGCCCTGTATGAACTGTCACATGTTTGCAGAAGTCTCTTGTCATTAGAGCAATTACAACATGCAATAAATCTAAGAATGGAATGTTTTCCTTGCCAACCATGTTGTATGTAGCCTCCATAAGTGAATGTGCAAGAGCTATTTATCTTTGTTCTAGAGCTATCTCACTCTGATCACGGCACTTATGTAACTTTTGTAGTCTATCATCATTACACTTGTAATAGACGGGGTTCCCTATATATGTATGTGTGTATCGGCAGGGCTTATAATTTTAAGTTCTTTGCTACTAGCCAGTCCTGAAAAGTTACTTGCCACTGCAAGCCATAACATACCCACCAGGGCTGAATTTCTACTCGCCAGGGCTAAATTTTCACTCGCCATTGGCTAGTGGCGAGTGGAAATTTTGAGCCCTGCACTGTGTATGTATGTATGTGTATGTATGTATGTGTGTGTGTGTGTGTGTGTGTGTGTGTGTGTATATATATATATATATATATATATATATATATATATATATTAGCAATATGTGACGTTGCCCATCATTGTAGTAGGGTATGTGTTATGTAGCATTTTTTGTTTGAAATGTTGTAGGTGGCATGTTGAAGGTATTTTGTAAGAATTTTTTGTGTTTGTTTGTATTGTACATTTCATTTAGCTGTATTGACTGATGATGTTTTTTTGTGTACTGTGTGAAGCAGAAAGAATCATATTGCACACATACATAGACACACACAGATACAGTGACATATACAGACATTGATCATACACACGTACATACATGCGTACACACACACATACAGATATTATTACGGTCCTGTAAGTGCCAGAGGGGTAGGCAAGGCATTGCTCATTGTGTTGCTTAATCCTCTGGCACTGAAAGGGTTAACCAGCTGTCCCAGTATGTAGCAAGAGTCATGGAGTCCACAGTCCCTGAAGTGAACTCTGTACATGCACACTCAGAGTCTGCCAGACAACCGCCGGCCCGGCTCCCTGGCCTGGAAGACACCTCCTGCCCCAGGCCTTGGCTAAGAGCGTTACTAGGGACACAGCCCTGGCACCGAGAGCGGGAACTGTGGAGGGATGGTGTGTGTGGTTGGAGCAGAGATGGTGTTTGTTGTTGGAGTAGCTATAGTGCGGCATGTATATTTTTTGTGCCAGGGTACTTACACAATGCAGGTGTGTGACAGCGGGCAGAGAGCGGCGGTGAAGAAGCTTGTGTGTAAAAGTGTGTACTACAGAGTGGCCCCAGCATGGTCTGTCTCCAGCCCCTCAGCCATGGGTAATAGCCGCATCCAGCTGCTGCTTGTAGAGAGCTCCTTGAAGGGCCGCATGACCGGGCTGTTGCGGGGTGGAGTGTTGTGCTTCATGAAGGGGGAACATGAAGGATTTGGTACTGGGCTTGCCTGCCTCCGTGCTACATGAAGCAGCTGGGCTTCCTGCAGCAGAAGAACATTGTGCACCAGGAGCCGAAAGCATTGTTGTGTTGTGGATACCAGAAATGAAGGTACACTGGAGCCGATCCCGCCCTCTCTTTGTTGGATCAGCTCATTGTGTCCTCAGGTTGGTGGAGGGACCCCTGGGGACTCTGTGTGTGTGTGTGGCTTGTGTGTGTGTGTGTGTGTGTGTGTGTGGCTTGTGTGTGTGTGTGTGTGTGTGTGGCTTGTGTGTGAGTCTGTGGTGTAGGAGCAAGTGGCAGCCATTTTGTTTTTTCAGTCACTTGGATAGTGGTGGGCGGGCTGGATAGTGGGGGCAGGCCAACTCCCTGAATGATTTAAATCACTCCTCCGTTGAATCACCCAATGGGAACAGTAACTCCTTACTTAAGCTGAGGTAACATAGCAGTATAACACACACACAGAGGCTTGCCCTCTGTACCATACAGCAAAGCATCTCTCTCCCTTTAAGGAGAAAGGGCGGGAATCAGGAAGCAGGAAGTGGAGGAGTGACAGTTTAAACAGACAGGTGACTGAAGAGATGAAGAGTTAACCCTTTGAGTGCCAGAGGGGTACGCAACGCATTGCGTTGCGTACCCCTCTGGCACTGAAAGGGTTAAATAAAAGAGTTGCTATTAAGTTTATCCCCGAGTTTGTATTTTATGGAAACATTACACCCTCGTACTGAAACAGAGTGTATGGAGGGGTACAATTATCTGTGGGAGGTGAAACAGTGTGTATGTGGGGTCATGATCCTGAGTGAGAGTGTTTGTGGATCAGGAGAAGTTATTGATATCCCCTACTTCAGGAGCGAGTGGCAGCTATATTTTTTTTGTCAGTTGGATAGTGGTGGGTGGGCTGCAGGGGGCGGGCCAACTCCCTGTATGATAAACACGCCCCCATTGAATCACCCAATGGGAGCAGTAATGTCCCCATTGAATCCCCCAATAGGAGTTGTGTCTCCTAATGAGACATAAATTATGTAATGAGGCATTCTGTTCAATGTGTGTTTGTTTTCTGAGGAGACATAAATTATGTTCTGTGTGTGAGGTACCATAAATTATGCAATGAGTCTTATTCTTTTATATATATAGATATAAAAATAAATATATATAATAGTACAGATCTGCTTTTTTTATTATGTCTAGATTGTTGGAGACACAATTCTATCTGCCATGCTTCTTAAACAGCAGAATTTATTCTGCATATTTTACAGCTGTACAAGTTACCAAATATACTTTCATTAATACAATGAGTGCCAAGTGGTGAGCAACAAAGAAGCAATGTATTGCTCAGCCCTCTGGCACTCAAAGGATTAATGGAATTCTAACATCTAATTAAAAAAAAAAAAAAATAAACAAAAAATACATTCTTTCATCTGGACAGAAAATCTTCATGACACTATGAATTAATTCCGTATTGACTGGTTCTCCATAATGCAATAGTACAGAGCATTATGTCAAAGAGACAAATGTGATTCTTCGTGTAGGACGTCAGGACACCAAACATCCTACAAATGACTTCTACAACAGTTTTGTATCAAAAGTTAAAAAGTCAACCTCTACAAACATGATATCTGGTGCTAATTCATTCTCAAGAACTAATCCATGAAGAATTAATTCATAGTGGGCATTAGGATTAACTGTCCAGATTATATTAAGAGGGCTTAATAAGTAGGAGTTGTTAATGTTCCTTTAAAGCAGAACTTTCACCTGTTTGCGACCCTGTCCCATATTCTTAGTGCTGTTTAACCATTTCTAGAAAGCCGGGTTGTTTTTATTTTAACTCCATGGTTAATGAGAAAATCGTTTTGCAAATTACCTTCCTGGGACCCATTTCCTCATTCTGCGGCACAGGCTAACAGCGGTGCAGGACTTCCCAGTCCTGTAATTCTCCAACCCCCCCTCGTAGTGCGGTTATCTTGTATAGCTTTACAACAAGCTCAGTTTATCATTATACTGAGCTTGCAGCTCTGTAAAATGATAAATGGAGTTTATTGTAAAGATAGACAAGATTACCACACTTACGAAGGGAAGAGTGAATGTGCTCCGTGGGACAGCTGGGAGGGAGGTAGG
This sequence comes from Rhinophrynus dorsalis, assembly GCA_037306005.1. Taxonomy (NCBI): domain Eukaryota; kingdom Metazoa; phylum Chordata; class Amphibia; order Anura; family Rhinophrynidae; genus Rhinophrynus; species Rhinophrynus dorsalis. The sequence goes on along the minus strand of CM074718.1, from coordinate 95,481,577 downwards.
AGGAGAATTTTAGGACTGGGAAGTCCTGTGCCGCAGTTAGCCTATGCCGCAGAATACAGAACTGGGTCCCAGGAAGGTAATCTGCAAAACGATTTTCTCATTATCCATCCATGGAGTTAAAACAGAAACAACCTGGCGTTCTAGAAACGGTTAAACAGTACTAAGAAGTATGGAACAGGCTGTGTCTCTGCAACTTTCGATGGTCAACAACTTATATTAAAAGGGTTAGGATAATGGGATCTGTAGTTCAACAAGATTTATTTGAGGGTGATGGGATTGGTAGTCTGACAGCTGGACAACATTATGTTGCCTACCTCTGTTTTACCAGCATGGTTGGCACTAAAATAGTTAAACTTACGCACGCAGGAAACTTGGCAAACTCCTGTTCCTTTTACTTATTGGTCATTTTTAAACTTAATTATGTATCAGATAGCAGCTGTTAAACTAATTCTTGGAACCATGTGAATTGGATAAGAGTAAGCTGTTTTTTTTCTCCCTCTGTGCTTCAGGTCTTTGGAGCAGATGAAGATAATATGGGGGATGGTTGTTCTCAGAAGCTGGCATCTGCCAAGTACCTACGGATCTTGCTGCTAATTCTGATTCCATTTATTTGTGCTCTTATACTCTTGCTGGTTGTTCTGCTTACATTTGTAGGTGAGTAAAGAGTTAATGCTCTGACCTTTTTTCTACATTTTATTTGAAAAATTATTTATTGAACTTTCATTTAACTTCTCGAATCCTAGAGGGTCTACCCACCCGACAATGAAGCTGGTAAAAACCTCTCCAAAACGATATAGTTTCAATTTTTAACATAAATGTACAACCTACAAACCTTTTTTCACAAACACATGAAACATAAGTTGTAAAACAAAGAACACAGCTTGGGTGATTATATTATTATCTTAATTTGTAGTAACCATATTAGACTAGTTTTATTAATAAAAAGATATGAGAGCTTTGGTATTTGGCAATAGCTTTTTTATTTGGAATATCAGTTTATTTTTTAAAACAAGCTTTTGAGAGATCAACTCTCTTCTTTGGGTCAAGCAGTACTGAATCACAAAGTTCACATAGCCTGTTCAAAACAATGCAGAGTTCCCAAGTTAGATAACAATCTAGGATGCTTCCAGGGAAAGCTTGGAGAGGGTGCAATCTTACTCTTTATCTAACTTGGGAACTCTGCATTGCTTTGAACAGGCTGTCCGTGTGATTGAAAGACTTTGTGATTCAGTATTGCTTGAACTGAGGAAGAGAGTTAATCTATCCAAAGCTTGTTTTAAAATATAAAGTGATATTTGAAATAAGAAAAGTGCCCAGGCACTTTTTCAATATTTTGCTATCCATCGGTTTAGGTATGAATCCTGGAGGAAACTTTCAGTTAGATATGGAAAATGATATATTGTGGTTTTCAGAACAAATTCAGCTTTTTCATGGTGCATCACATGAAGTAAATTATACATTGTACGACAAGTTATGATCTCATAAATACACAAAAAATGTAAAAACTTACTTTTACTAATATCATAAACTATATATCAAAAACATTTACATTTTTGATAGGTGTAGGTGAGGGGATCTGTGGCTACCAGTGGGCACTGGAATAATGTTGAAAGGGGGTCAGAGTGTAAATGGGGAATCTGTGGCTATCAATGGGCAGGGGAACAAGATTGGGGGTGCATGTGGGTATCTGCACCTACCATGGGGCAATGGGGTGAATGCATACGTCCCATAATTTTTAAATAGCCAAAGAGGGACCCTTTTGCTTTAGGTGGAGTTGCTGGGGACGCCGCCGGGTGGGGGTCATTAACCAGAATTTTTAGGTTATTTCATGACCTATTGACATGTTCTTTGTAACTGAATAAATTATTTGGAGCAACACCAAAGTAATTTTTTACACAGACTAATTTATAAAAACAGATGCTGAAGCTAAAACAAACATTAATGTGAGTATTATTGTTATGATACACTTACATGCACACCACACCACCTGATCTCTTAAAAAAAGAGGGACACTAGGATGGGAAAGAGGGATTTGGGTCTTGCTGTCCTTTGGGAGGTATGGGAATGAATTATTTTTAAATTTGTATTTATATATTTTTTTTTTTAATCTGATCAGACCTGTGTGTGTGTGAGTGTGTGTATGTGAGAGATCTGGAACCCTCCTGATGCCCCCACTTTCCCTGTCATTGATCACTAGCCAGTAGGAGAGATGATAATTGTAGCGACCATCCATTACCTTCTCCTCTGCATCTCATACTCAACCCAGTGTTCTATGAAGTTTTCCTGAGGTTGGCCGCAAAGATCCAGTTTTCCCAGGACGTGAAAATTATAAGGTTGGCACTCCAAAGGGTTAAAGGTTTAAGTAGGCTCATGCACTGTCCTTCAGCTTGTAAAAATTCCAGCAGCTGTCATGTCTGCCTCCATGGACATGTCATTCAGGACTGATAAAGATATTATCTCTTGAACAATGGCACAAAATTCAGAGGGGCCATTAGGATTATCTGGCTATAGTAAGGTAAATGTTTGTAGGGGATTATTATTGGAAGGTGTTACTTCTCCTTTAAGGTCTAACATGGCACAAATTAATTATAATTTGGGTGATATATAATACTGCTACTTACTCTCTACACACTGTTGTTATAAAATTCATATCTAAATATAATTCCTGGTTTGGGAACAAGGTTGAATAAAAATAACAGTATTTATAAAGAAACAAAGCTCAAGAGCTCAACTGTTCACTTTATTCAAAATATGTACTCATACAAAATACTGTAAATATAACTGGAGAAACCTCAAACTAGTCACATGAAGCCTTGGCACAGAAATATGTATTGGTGGTAAATTGCATAAGTTGGGTAAAGCAAGCCCAGTAAATGCTTTGAGGCGCATTCTGTGACATGATCTGTAAACACTCTGCCAGCAGCTTATTAATACCACAAATCAGATTTCTAGAAAAGGAAATGTTTTCAATATCTTCCTCAAAAATTCACTTAATACCAACTCATGAAAACACAATGTTGTTTCAAGCTTAGCTAAATGATGTTTTAGAATGTAAGCAGTACACTTAAGCCAGTTTATTTCACTTGCATGCCTGGCAGTCATGATTCCTGGAGGATAGGGGGCGTAGCATTGAAACAGTATCCTCTGTTTATGAAAATATGTTGCTTTAACCCTATGAGCACCAGAGAAGTATCCAATGCATTGCAATACATTGGATACCTATGGTGCTCAAAGGGTTAAAGATTAAGGAACATATGCACAAAATTCAGCAATTCTGGGGCAATCCAATTACAACTGAAAGATCAAGAAATGTTGTCTTTCAGATACAAGTCATTGGATGGAGACCACTCAAAGGGTTAAAGATAGGGTTGCACAGATACCGATACTGGTATCGGTATCGGTGCCGATACCAGCATTTGCGCGAGTACAAGCAAATGAGGCCGATGCCAGCACCGATACCCTGTGTCAGGGTAGGTGCTGCAGTGAGGGAGCCCGGGAGCTGCTCACAATGCTCCCCGGTCGCCTCTCTCCCTCCTGTAGCGTCGTAGCGTTGCCGCGGGTTACCATGGCAACGCTCCAACGCTGACTTTTGCCGGGGCTCGCGAGAGAACAGCGAGCACCTGGCAGAGGAGGGTAAGGGAGGCAAGATGGGACATTGAGCGGGTGGTGAAAGAGGCAGAGAGGGGGGTCAAGAGGGAGAAAGAGACAAAAGGGACTAAGGAGAAAAAAAAAAAAAAAAAAGGAGGAAAGATCAGGAGACAAAAGGAGGGGAACCAAGATGAGGCAAAAAGGAGTGGGGATCAGGAGAGAGCGAGAGAGGCAAAAGAGCGGGATCAAGAGTTAAGGAGGGGGGACAAAGGGGGATCAAAAGGGAGAGAAAAAGCCAAGGCAAAAAGAGGGAGCTCAAGAGGGGGAGAATGAAGTAAAAGGTGGGAATCAAGAGGGGGAGAAAGAGGCAAAAGGGGACAGTCAAGAGGTGATGTGTGTGTGTGTATATATATTTCAAGTACTATATATATGCGCTTTAAGTACTTGGAAAACTGGCAAATGACCGCAAAAAAAAGTATTGGTAATTGGTATCGGTGAGTACTTGAAAAATGTATCGGTACTCGTACTCGGTCTTAAAAAAGTGGTATCTGTGCATCTCTAGTTAAAGATTAAGGAACATATGCACAAAATTCAGCAATTCTGGGGCAATCCAATTACAACCGAAGGATCAAGAAAAGTTTTTCTTTCGGATACAAGTCATTGGATGGAGACCACTCAAATATTGGAGGGCTTAGAAGCAGTATTAAGTTCAAAGGGAATTCTGAGGGTTTTTTTTTATTTGTTCTCAAAGTGCAGTTGATGTGCACAAGAATTGCCCCACTTTTCCAGTTCTTTCCATTCTTGAATTTCTCTTTAATTCTCTCCTGTTTTCCTCTGTCGTCCAATACAGGTTACTGGTAACTTTGGGAGGCGATCCACCCCTTTAATAGGCAGGAACAATTCTAAAAATGTATACATGGGGTGGAGCCTACGTTCCCTCCTTGGCTGCAGCTAGCCAACCAGCTCCAGAAAGATTTGTTCCTTGGTGAAGACAACACCAGGCTGAGAACAGTTCTGCTATAGTTTTAGAATATTTTGTTATTTTTCTATTAGATATGGAATACCACCATTAGGCGGATTACCATAACTGACAATGCCCTTAGATGTGGCTAGCTCAGTATCCAGGTACTTTTTGTGGGCCTTAAACCCTGAGGGGGAAAATCTTGATTCCAAGTACTTCCCCAGGATTTAACCACTGAGGTACTTCTTATTACATGGTAATCTGAAGACAGAAGATCTGCAGGAAAGGTGAGCAACCCTTTGAGAGCTGCAGGTTCACTTGTCCCACAGTGCCTCTCCGCACAGGGGTGTATTCCTGGAGTACCTATTGCACACTCCTGCGCTCATTGGGTCTATCTGTATGTCTGTTGGATGTTTGGAGCAGGTTTATATGGTAACTTAACCCTTTAACTGCTGGTTTGGCACTTTTTTGGGTGTTTTCTAACACTTTTTTCCTACTGGTTTAGTGTTTTTTTTTGGCTATCCTCACACTTCTATTGATGTTTTGCACATGTTACTGTTTTACTTTAAAATTTGTAAAATTGGTTTACCGCAAAGACGTCATTGGTCTATTCACTCCTATGGGACTATACTGTTTGGGACATATCTCTGCAACAGTTTAACCTAGAGACTTCAGAGATGGCTCATTTTACTTGTCTGCCCTTGCTCTATCATCCGGTTCATGTTCCTAGTGTGTTGGGGGTCTCAGGGGGCTTTGGGCAGTGTTTGGGGTACTTTTTTGTGGAAAAACTACATTTCCCATGAGCGCCCTTGTTTCTGATTGACTCCCGCCGCGGTAGCCATTTTGTGAGCATTTCTGGCCAAGTATCCTACGCAGGGCTTGGACTCTCCTTCTCTCCTCTGCAGATTAACCCTTCGCCTGCCAGATAAGTTTATTTTAGCGATTTCTGGGGTGAAACGTTAATCTTACACACTATAATTGGGTGATTTATTGTACAGTGAGGTTATTTGACACTGTGAGAATGTCTATACCGCTGGAGCTTGGGGCCAGACCTAAGACTAAGGAGGCTGGGGTCTCTGTATCCCCCATTGCGCATTGCTGTTCCTGTCACTCAGGGCTACTTAGAGAATTCTCAGGTCATTTATGTCCAGCATGTTCTGTTGTCCCTGACAGCATTCCAGGGACCTCCAGCCATGCAATAGAGTCAGCTTGTGTGCAAGAGTTCAAGGCTGCAACTAGGGACCTTAGGTCCACATTGCAACTTTTTCCATCCCAGTTACAGGGGGCCTTTCAGTCTTGGCAGGCCCCCTCCTCAGTCAGGTCTTCCCTGCCCAAACCTCAGGGAGTACCTGACATGTCAGATTCCTCTGAGGAGGAACTGCTGGTGGATTCAGATGTTGAGGAGTGTTCTGTGTTGGGTCCTCTCAGTTTTTTGGGGACCCCTTTTAGGCTGATCCTGAGCCCTCCGCTGAGGGCCTGATAAGGGCAGTCTTAACTACTAACAATCCTCTAGTTCAGGAGGTCCCTTCCGATCCCTCTCATGTGTTCCAGGAGCCTGCAAAGCCCCTTACTTACTTTACACCTAATCCCACTCTTGATCGCCTTGTGTCTGAGGAGTGGAAATCCCCGGACAAGAAACCCTCTGTGTTCAAGAAATTTGCCAAGCTTTATCCCTTCTCTGAGGCAGCACTTGTACAGTGGGTTCATCCCCCTCAAAGAGGATGCTCCTGTATCCAGGCTATCTAAATCTGCTGCCTTACCAGTCTCAGATGCCTCTGCTCTGAAGGACTGGACAGACAAGAAACTTGAGGTTTCCCTCAAGTCCATTCTTGCAACTGCTGGTTCTGCTATGCATCTAGTGTTTGCTGCAGCGTGGGTGAACCAGGCCATTGTGGTCTGGACTGAAAAGCTCACCCGGGCTGTCCGTCAGGATGCACCTACTTCAGATAAGTTGCTCCTTCTTGCCAACATTTCTGAGGCACTGCACTGTGTTTCTGCTGCCTTATTTGATGCCATCTGTTTGGTGGCTAGGGTTTCCACCATGTCTGTGGTGGCCAGATGAGCTCTTTGGTTCAAGATCTGGTCTGCTGACACTGCTTCCAAGAATGCCTTACTTTCCCTACCCTTTCAGGGTACCTCCTTGTTTGGGCCGGATTTTAAGGATCTGATCAGTGAGGCTACAGGTGGTAAGAGTACTCTTCTACCTTTGGTTCCCAGGAAGAAATTGGCGCTTAAGCATAACTGGTATTTTCGTTCCTTTCAGAATGAGACATGTCTGGCGAACCATTCGGTTTCCTCAGCTCCGCGTACCTCCTCCAAGCTCAAACAACAATGGAAGCCCAAGGTCTCCTCCAAGTCCAAGGCTTCCAAGACTTCTTCAGCATGACTCGCTGAACCTGGGTCCACACTCTGCTGTGGGTGGCCTTCTACGACACTATCACAGCATTTGGGAGGGCGCAGTGGTGGACCCATGGGTTTTACAGGTAGTAACGGAAGGGTACAAGATCCCTTTCATTTCTCTTCCTCCCTTTCATTTTCGTCCTTCTCATACGCCTCAGGGTGCAGAGAAACGATGTCTGTCAGGACAGGGGTTTGGGTTTCTACTCCAACCTCTTTGTGGTCGCCAAAAAGGACGGCGGTTGTCGCCCTGTTTTGGACTTGAAGGATCTCAATTCCTTTGTGACCCGGACTCATTATCACCAGGAATTTGTACGCACAGTGATTGCTGCCATGTCCCCAGGGGAATTCCTTGCTTCTCTGGATCTTCAGGACACGTACTTACACATTGCCATTCATCTAGAGAGCCAGCAGTACCTCCAGTTTGCCTGCGACTGGGGACATTTTCGGTTCTCAGCCCTTCCATTTGGTCTGACGACGGCTCCTCAGGTCTTCAACTGTGTTCTTGGTGCCTTGCTGTCCATCCTTCACCGTAACGGCATCAGAGTTACTCCGTACATGGACGACTTGCTTCTGAAAGCCCCCTCTGCGGACCTTCTTCATCAGCAAGTTCAGCACTGCATTTAGGCTCTCACCTATCACGGGTGGATCATCAACTTGGACAAGTCAAATCTTGTCCCATCCCAGCGTCTGGTCTTCTTAAGCCTTCTCTTCGACACTCGGAAGAGCATGGTGTTCCTCACGGTCGAGGTGGCTCACCAGATCGCCCACAGGGTTTCCGAGATTCTGTCTCAGGATCCAGTTCCAGTCCAGAAGCTGTCCTCTCCTGTGTGGAAATTCATATCCACCATAGAAGCGGTTTTGTTTGCCATGGCACACACCCGGGAGCTCCAGAGGTTTGTGATCCAGGTGTGCAGGGATCAACCGGATCTACTGAAGATGTCTGTTTCTCTTCCTCTTCATGTGGAACTGAGCTTGTCATGGTGGCTCAACCTTTCCAACCTGCTGAAGACCAAGTCCTTCCTGGTACCCTTCTGGCCCAAGATGACGACGGATGCCAGCCTTTCCGGCTGGGGAGTGGTCCTGGGTCACTTGAGCTCTCAGGGCCGGTGGTCTCCAGAGGAGTCCCTCCTTCCGATCAACATGTTGGAGCTTCGAGCCATATTTCATGCCCTTCGACATTGGACATCTCAGTTGGAAGACTGTCCGGTCCGAGTGGAATCCGACAACGCCACAGCCATGGCTTACATCAACAAGCAAGGCAGAACAAGAAGTCTCGCTGCTTGGTTAGAGGTCAAGGCTATTTTGTCCTGAGCAGAAGAACACGTTCCATGTGCCATATCCACAGTGCACATTCCAGGCGTAGACAACGTCATGGCGGACTTCCTCAGTTGACACACAGTGGGCAGTGGAGAGTGGGAGTTGCACCCAGATGTGTTCCAGCTCATTGTTCAGAGATGGGGTCCTCCTTACATCGACCTGATGGCGACAAGACACAACAGGAAGGTTCCAAGGTTCTGCTCTCGGTGGAGAGACCCTCTGGCTCTAGCAGTAGATGCTATGTCCATTCTTTGGTTGTTTCCTCTGACTCATCTTTCCTCCCTTCCCCATGTTGTACAGGGTGTTATGGAAATTACAGCTAGAGCGTTGTCCAGTTATTCTGATTGCTCCGTACTGGTCTCGTCAGTCTTGGTTTCCGGAGCTCTTGGATCTGTCAGTGGCGGAGCCCTTTCGGCTCCCCTACCATCTTCTACAGGGTTACCTGTGGAAGGAGGATGTTTATCGGCTAGCTTTGACAGCTTGGAAATTGAATCCTCAATATTGAAGAAGAAAGGCTTCTCTTCTGGTGTGGTGTGGTGGCTACTATGCTCAGTGCCCGCAAGCCTGTTTCTTTCAAGATCTACCATCGTGTCTGGTCAACTTTTCTTCTTTGGTGTGCCGATAGGGACTTGTCTCGGGAATTTGATCTGCCCACAGTCCTGGCCTTCTTGCAGGATGGTGTGGATAAGGGCCTCAGCTTGAGTTCCCTTAAGGTTCAGACTTCTGCGCTTTCTTTTTTCGGGGTCATGCTCACAGGAGTCTTCTTTCCCTTCTACTATCTAGTCATAGTCAGTGTCTCAAATCTTTCTGGAGCTGGTTCGCTAGCCACATCTAAGGGCATTGTCAGTTATGGTAATCTGCCTAATGGTGGTATTCCATATCTAATAGAAAAATTAAAAAAAAATATTCTAAAACTATAGCAGAACTGTTCTCAGCCTGGTGTTCACCAAGGAACAAATCTTTCTGGAGCTGGTTGGCTAGCTGCAGCCAAGGAGGGAAGGTAGGCTCCACCCTCTGCATACACTTCTAGAATTGTTCCTGCCTATTTAAGGGGCGGATCGCCTCCCAAAGTTACCAGTAACCTGTATGGACTAAGAGAAAAGGATTTAACAGGAAAAACTAAAATCCTCTTATTTCTTTCATCCCACCCCACCACCATCTCTGTTTTTTTCTTCTTCCCGCTTCCTCTCCCTATTTCTGTCTGTATTGTATGTGACAGGATACTGGCAGGACTCAGCCTTCTCCTTGTCTTCTATTGGCTGGGCACACTTTGGCTTCTGCCAATGGCTTATGAGCCTGGGTAACAACCTCTTTTAGTATCCAGTGATGCAAAAGCAGGCAACCTGGGTTAAGATTTAAACAGATCAATATAATTTGAGCTATATAGTATTAATTATTTGTTTGACTATTTATAGTATATTAACTAGGAGTGCTAGCTGGTATGGAGAGCAGTGGGGAATGTCATTTTCTCACAGGCACACAGACCGGTATGCTCTAATATGTGTAAACTGATAAATAAAGCTAATTATCTTTTCAGTTCGGTGGAGAATGCTCTACCCATCAAGGGGTTAAAAACCCCCTCTTAACCCTTTGACTGCCCTAGAGGTAGCCTCATATTGCATTGCAACGTATTGGATACCTCTCTGGTACTAAAACAGGAATTTTGGGGAATTTTTATTTATTTATTCACTACAGTGAATTGCTCCTCTTTATCTGGGTGTATACAACCCTTATTCTTTATGCTGCTGTCCCGTTTCTCTGCAAATTTCCCACTTGTCGATTGTTTTTATCCCAACTTCCTATATAATAATTCGCTAAAACGTGTGTAACGACGCAGTCATGTTCAGTAGAGACTGCTGCGCGTGCTGCAGTCATCTGCGGTAGAGACTGCCCGTGACGAGGCTGATATAGAGTGGGGTGCTCTGAAGGAGCTTCCCGCTCTGTATCAGCCGCAGCGCGGGCAGTCTCTACTGAGCATGACTTCACCGTGACCAGCTGGCACTGTATCAGCCGTGGCGCAGGCAGTCTCTACTGTGAATGACTGCCCCGTGACCAGCTGGCAGTGGCACTGTGGCCCGTGTAACGGACTCTTCAACTAGTATTTAATATTAAGTTCCAAAATTAGGGGCATGTCTGTCTAATGATAATTTGGCTAAATGTTACACTTTAATTGAATCCTTCCATAGAAGTAGTTAAGGATGGGTTTTTTATTTTATGCCATAGGCTCCTGGCCAAGTTACTGTGTTCTTCTGAGATATCTATATATCTTTTTCCAGCTGCTCCTCAAACTCCACCACCACATGTAGCAATATGCTCCAAATAGACTGTAGAAAAGTAAATGTTCTCTTAGTTCCAAAAATCAACCTTATAAGGCTAATAGGCTGAGGCAGAGGTCATAAACACAAATTTTAAGGGACCATGTTGTAAATTTGAAATGAGATAGAGAGCCACAAGTACTGATTGCTCCTACAAGTGCTGCACACTCCATCAGCAAAAGTACAAAAAAAAAACAACATTATTTTGCAACAAGAGCAGAATATATGGGCATCAGAGGAGTGCATTTGTTGTCCATTGTAACACCGATACCCCAATGTACTCTTCAGATGCTTCAGATGAATACATTGGGGCTTCAGGAATACATGTTTTGGGTACCAGAGAGGATCATTTGGAAATCACCATTGCTTTGCCAATGTAATTCTCTGATGGCCCAGAGGGGTACATTGAGGCATAAGAAATTCATATGGTTACCATAGTGGAAATTTGTGCCATTGGAAGAACGCATTGTTTAGTCACTGTCTTTCTTGGATTACATAATAAATGCCCCTGTGCCTACAGAGGAGGTATACTGCTGCATCATAAGGGTGCAATGGTTGTATATATGGGATCCTCTGATTCAACAGTGTATCGTTCTCATGCCCCATTGGGGTACATTTTTGCATTGTTCTTTGTGAGTCACAGAACCGCAAACACAGCCTGACACCCCAGCCTTTTTCCACTATCCACTGTTAGTCGCAAAACAACACACACACTTTCTGGGTATCCTTTAGAAATAGCACCACCTACATGGTGAGCCTCATTATGGTGCCCTCACAATGTTGCTTCCACAAGATGTTGCCTTCAGAATGTCACCAGGTAAGTATCTGTTAGTTTAGATTAGTATCTGTTAGCTTAGGTTAGAGTCAGACTCTGTTAGGTTTGGGAAGCTGTATCTGTTAGGGTCAGTCTCTAGAATGTTGTCAGCAGCATAGTATATGTTAGGTTAGAAGTTACAATCAGTGTCTGGGGGGTGGTTTAAATTAGGGTGCTTAGGTTAGGTTGAGGGTGGCTTGGGTTGTTTTAGCTTAGGGTACTTAGCTTGCAGCATGTTTATGGGTACATTTTAAATGCACCCTAAACATTCCAGAGACATTTTGAGGTAAAGTTTTAATGCACGCTGTCACAAACGAGGGCTATAGGCCCTGCTGAGATAGTGCGGAGAGTGTGGGATGGAAATGGTTAACAACACCAGATCCCTGGTTACCTGTTACTATTCCTACCAACCACCAAATTAACCCCTGAAACCCCTCCTGCACTATCACCCCAGTACTACAATTCGCTGCCACCACCAAGACTTTAAATCTGGGTGCCTTAGGTTACCTCAAACACAACAGAATACAGTATAAAATCACCTTAATAATCAGACTTATATCAGAGTAGTTAGTTCATAATAGAGAACAGAGACAAGAGCTGATTAATTTAATCTGAAAAAAGGCTTCACAGTGCTGGTTACAAAAATATAGAAATAAAGATTAATAAGCAAAACAGTCCATAAAATAAAATGGAAGAAAAACAAGAAATCCTTAAATATAATTACCAATATTTTAAGAGTCCATGCGGGAACTTCAGATGGTATTTCCCCCTTCAAGTTGTTACAAAGAAATTCACCTTCTTTTATCCACAAACCCATATTTAATAGGAGTCCACAGTTGCTTCCAAGAGGCCAAACCCCCTGGGTGTTATGTGGGGGGAGGTTTGGCCTGACAGTTTACAATATACACATGTTCTCTGGGTAACCCCCCATCAAAGCAGAGGGCCCAAGATCTTTTATGGCACTCTATATGTCCTGCTCTGGTGATTTACTCATTCAGTTTCTGATGATGTTATCTACTCAGATAATTTAGCTAACACATTAAAAGGTACAATAAAATGTACAAAATAAACAAATTATACATACCAGGGCCCTGCAAAGGCCAACTCATTCCTTGGCATGACACGCTATTACAAGTGCAATATTTCAATAGAAAGTCCATTATCTGACATCCCAGCCTTGTTCTTCTGTTCACTGGTAGTTAAATAACTTCAATGCACTGTATGCCAAACCATCTGCTTTTTACTCCCCCCCTCCCCCGGTAGTCACAGTACTACACATATACTATCTGACACCCCAGCCTTATACACTTTTTTGTATGTTGATGTGGGGTTGAAAAAAAAGCCCCTCTTAACTTTTCAGTTCCAGGTCCAATAGGCCTCTAATTCGGTACTGCTGGGAGGAAGAGTATACCTCACTAACAATGGAGATCATTGCAGGCAGAAATTAGAATGGGAGGTCATTCAATGCAGATGCTGGTCCCCAGTACTATCTGTGGGACCAGGGCCTCTAGAAGGAGGAAAAACACACACACACGTACATTATTGCCTCCATGTGTGTGCTCAGGTTGTCCTCCAGTTAAATGTAACACCCATCCCCTTTAAGTCACAGGGGAACAGGTGCTGTATGTCACAAAGTGGCAGACTAGTTTGCTCACAATTATTTTTCTTAACTTGGTGAAAGCAGTAATATTGACAACTGCTACTAGGCCACATTACAGTGTAATGCTTAAGGAGTAAGGCAGACCACTTTTTGACAGGAATAGGGCCATATGTGGGCATCATGTTGGAGACCCCAGAGATAAGAAGCACTGTAATTTGGGGGGAAAACAATTACACTATAGGGAACAAACCAAGATTCCTTATTTAAATAGATCTTTTAACCCACTGAAAGCATTGCCTTTCAGACCTCTTGAATTAATTAAATTAAAAGTCCTATTTAAATCAATGGCCATTTTTGAGAACCTTTATTTGTCCCCTATAGTGCAATTGGTTTGCCCCTTAATTGCTCCATGTTCCCTTTAAACATAAGGCCTAGTGCATCTTTATTTTTGTTTAACAACTATAAGGCACATTACTACAGAAAGTCCCAACACTACAGAACTACCATATAATTTCATTGGGGGAATGTATAAATGCAGTTCTGCAATGAAATTGTCAAGGAACCAATTTTGTGTGTGTGCTGTTCCTGCCTTATGCCTGTACAGTAAACTATGTACTCCATCTGCATCAGGGGCTGACACTTTACACTGTTGTCTAGCATCCTAATGGTAAAAAATCAAATTAAATAGTTTGGAAATTGGGGAATTTAAATGTGTGTTTTATTCTGCATTTGGTTTGCTCCAAAATTCTACAAGTGAATGATGGAATAATGTATGAAAAATGTGTGATAGAGTGGAGATAACTTTTCCAGTGTGATAAACACTCCAATTCCTTTTGTTCTATGTAATATATGATTTAACATCTCTCATCCTGGAGTGCTTTCTAGCATTCAAGGGGTTTAAATTCCAACTGAAATCAATGGGGATTTTTTTTATGTTCTCTATGGCACAGTTGGGTGGGAAAGGATGAGGGGTTATAGTATGGCAGCAACTGGAAAGCCTTGTGTTGTGCACCGATGGTCTAGCCTGCACACTGGTAACATTTCTAATAGCACGCTGAGTGATACGTTTGAGCTCAAATTTTACTTGGCATTCAGTCTAGGAGATTGGTATAAATTGTCACACTGTGTTACCAAAACATATTGGTTAATTTAGAAAATAAAAAAAGGATTTACTTTATGGCTAATACCAAATATAGGAACAATTTAACACTCACTACTTTTTCACACGGTTACTTTTTATAGTCAAATAATCATTTCAATAATTTTTTGTGTAAAATATCACATATCAAGCAAACATTTTTTTTAACAGAACCTGCACTTTTAGAAGACGTCAATGGTTTCTTAGTGTCACCTACCAAGGTAGCAAAAATTTTCCCAGGATTCCAAAACAGTTGGCATGACAAATAACTGTGAGGAAAATTACTTTTTTCAGTTTGCTAGCAGATGCATATGCCTTTGTATTTGAAACCAACTCACATTGTCACTCCCCCCCAACCAAATCATAACCTCACACCCCCACTCCGGGGCTGGGCGGACAATGTCGGTTAGAATTTTATATATATATATATATATATATATATATATATATATATATAATATACTTGACTTCAAAGATACTAAAATCTTTGATGGGCATAGAATCACCACCTCTGTTCGGTAGATACTGTCATTGAAAAATGGTTCCCCATTAGTATGGGTTGACTTACCTTGGAGGGGAAGTCACAAAAGTACCAAACTGCACCTACCACATCCAGTTGTTCTTCTTTTTTTAAATGTGTCTGTCCTAAAATGGTCATAAAAATAACAACAGATTTGAAAAAAAAGTCCACAAGTCATACTGCTATGGAAACTGCAAAACTGGCTACTCTTAGCATGTATAAACATTTGCAGAAAGTGGCTATATGTTAAAAAAAAATTAAATTAAAATAAATAAATAAATAAATATATATATACATATGTATATATATATATATATATATATATATATATATATATATATATATATATACTTAAAACACATGAAAATCTTTGACAGCATGGTATGTCCTACTGTATTCAATAGATCCTATCTTCACATGAAAAATGGTACCACACTGGTATGGGCTGACATACCCTAAGGGTTCCCAAAAGCACCAAACTGAACCTACTATTATTAGTTTTCTTTTTTGAAATGGCACGCTGGACATAAAATTGGCCTTATTTATTCTGGTATGAAGAAAAGGGTGACCAGTCATACCACTGTGGAAACTACACAGCTAACTGCTACAAATGAGAGATCATTTGATTTTTCATTCCTAGTCTAGTGTATATAAGCATTTCCTTAAAGTGGTGCTATATCAAATTTACACTGCTTCAAATGTACTAGATCAGGCATGTCAAACTCAAGGGCCATATTCTCAACATTTCCCCCCATGGAGGGCTACATAATTGGCTGCTGGGGTCTACAAATGTCTGTCTTTGTGTGTTTGTATAAACACACATATTGTCTGTCTGTATCTATCTGTCTAAGAAACACCAACAAAGAATAGGTTGCTACTACTTGCATACATCTTGTTTTTATCCCCCTTATGAAGCAAGTGATAAGACTTGTAAAACGTGTTGGGAAACTATTTATAATATTTGTACCATAAATATTTATTTGTTAACTTCCTGAGACCTGGCATTATTCCATTGCTCCGTGTACTTAAGCTAAGCTTTTGGCTAAAAGAGACTGCACCCTGGGTAGGATACTTATCCTATAGAGCCTCATCATTTTGAGGGTAGGCTCGTTCCTAGTTGAGCGTCTCTGACTAGTTCTTTTGCATATGCAAATTGCCCTTGGGACTAGTCACCCTAAGGGTAACAGGGTAATCCAGACGTGGACCCCTTGCTCACAGTGCCTAGAGAGATCAGCTGCACCTCACTGACAAGGCCCAACAAGGCCGAAACGTACGTCTGGGGTTGGCTGCTTCTCTTGTTCAGAGAGGAATTGCCTGGCACTTCGTGGCTGGACTGCCTTTTGGTGGGATCAGTATGATGTGCTTCAGGATATTTCCTCTCTGTGAAAGGCACTAGTGAGCTAAAAGAGACTGCACCCTGGGTAGGATACTTATCCTATAGAGCCTCATCATTTTTTAGGGTAGGCTCGTTCCTAGTTGAGCGTCTCTGACTAGTTCTTTTGCATATGCAAATTGCCCTTGGGACTAGTCACCCTAAGGGTAACAGGGTAATCCAGACGTGGACCCCTTGCTCACAGTGCCTAGAGAGATCAGCTGCACCTCACTGACGAGGCCCAACAAGGCCGAAATGTACTTCTGGGGTTGGCTGCTTCTCTTGTTCAGAGAGGAATTGCCTGGCACTTCGTGGCTGGACTGCCTTTTGGTGGGATCAGTATGATGTGCTTCAGGATATTTCCTTTCTGTGAAAGGCACTAGTGAGCTAAAAGAGACTGCACCCTGCGTAGGATATTTATCCTATAGAGCCTCATCATTTTGAGGGTAGGCTTGTTCCTAGTTGAGCGTCTCTGACTAATTCTTTTGCATATGCAAATTGCCCTTGGGACTAGTCACCCTAAGGGTAACAGGGTAATCCAGACGTGGACCCCTTGCTCACAGTGCCTAGAGAGATCAGCTGCACCTCACTGACGAGGCCCAACAAGGCCGAAACGTACGTCTGGGGTTGGCTGCTTCTCTTGTTCAGAGAGGAATTGCCTGGCACTTCGTGGCTGGACTGCCTTTTGGTGGGATCAGTATGATGTGCTTCAGGATATTTCCTCTCTGTGAAAGGCACTAGTGAGCTAAAAGAGACTGCACCCTGGGTAGGATACTTATCCTATAGAGCCTCATCATTTTTAGGGTAGGCTCGTTCCTAGTTGATCGTCTCTGACTATTCTTTTGCATAAGCTTTTGGCTGGTATTAACAGAGATTCTGTGAGTAGCACTCATTTGAGGCTTTCTCTGGGCATTAATCTCATACAGATTACCCTTAGAGAGTTTTCCTCATTTACCCTGAGGTGACCTGTTTATCTGGAAACCAGACACAGCAATAAGTCCAACGGATCTACAAAGAATACATTTTCGCGCTGCTGATACACGGGAGGATCGCTTCAATTGGGAGAGCGATCCAGTAAGTGCACTATATTTAAGCAATTAGCCTTTTTAATCAGGTGGTCGATCTCAGATGTTTGCTGTCAAGGATGGATAGACACTCTGGAGCGAAAGGTGCTTGAGAGCGATGCTAGGGAGCGTTGCTCGGGTGCGGTGCCAGTCTTCAGGCTCTCTTGCTTCGGCCAAAGCCGGGTAAAGGTGCTGGCCACGAAGCCAGACGTCCGACCCCAGTTGCGCCGGGCCCTGACCAGGATGAGAGGCTGGTGTCCTGGTGAGAATCCAGTAGTGTCTCAGGAGGACCGAAATGCTAGAATATAATGTCAGGAGGACACAGAGGAATAATAGAAAGGTGAATTGTCTAATGACCTCTGAAGTGTAGGCTTCCCATTGCGGAAGTAACCCGCAACCAAGATAGGTAGTACTTGGGCACACAGTCCCAGTAGTACTAAGCGGGCTAGGACCACTACCCTGGGGTTGATCAATACCCAAAGGCTCAAACACAAGCTTAGGCAGAACAGTACCGGAGATATGACAACCTAGGGTTCGGTAAAGAACTACCACATTAGTCCCCAAAAAGGCTATAACAGGAACCAGAATACACCCAGCTGACAATCGCCCCAACCGGGTGTTCCGAACTAGAGACCCTAAAGCTGTGTCCCCAGTGAGAAAAGGCACCAACACCAACCCAGAAAGGGGAGAGAACCCGTAACGTTTCCCAAAGAGCAAGCAGTATTGCAAACCAGCCCCACATAGCAGTCTAGGTAACTGACAGGGTAACCAACAGCTGTAATGATGCACAATAAAGTGCCCGAATTACTGGCCTCAGGAAGGACTGAGGCAATGGAGTGGAGGAACTTGCCACCATGCACCCACCTCTCTACACCCAAAAGTAGGCGATGTCGGTAACAGAACTGCTACTGCTGGCCACAGCAGCACCATGCCGACGAAGCAGAAGACCAGTCTGACAAACACCCGGTTGTGAGCAGGGAATGCAGAGCAACTGAAAGGAGACGCAGAAATAAGAGGCCAGCAAACACCGGGAAGGAAACCAAGCCGAGGAAGACCAATGAGGGTGAAATGCAAAAACACAAGCCCCAATGAAAAGGAAAGCAGAAGCAGACTTACTTGGTTGTGCGGGCCAAGAAAACCGGGGGCGACGGGACACAGCACAGGAGATCAGTAGCCATAGTCGGGAGAATAGCCAGGGGTCACTAGGAGAAAGCAAGCTGAAGTAAACACGTGAGCCAGGGATCAAACAACTGGAGAGTCAAATACTACAACGGAGCCAAGGTCAGAACAGGAAACAAGCTGGAGCCACAACACAGAGACTATCTCGATAATCGGGCTCAGGGTAAAGGTGGAGGAAACCTTAAAAACCCCTAAAAACCAATGAGCAGGTGAGCAGGAAAGGTAAGGAGAAGGAAGTGAGTCAAAAGGTACAGGTAAGGAAAGGACGACACTTGCACCCTTCTTTTCTCTTCTGCTTATGGAGGGACTCACACTCACAGTTACATACACATATCATATACTACTTGGTATATTAAATATGTATTGATTATGCAGTTTTTTATGTATGTGGAGAAGAGACTACGAAAACATGGCTAATTCTACTAGCTTGGGTATCATGTACCAAAGAAATCAATTCAATTAATTGTTAAAATTAGAATTACATTTTTATTTTAATAAATTTGATAAATGAAGATATTGATAATAAAATAAATAACTCTTTACTCAAATAGAATTAATATCTTGATGGCCATGTGTTACGGTAAGATAAGTTAGTCAAAATAGTTCTAGAGAGTATAGATTACATGTATTAAATATGGCAATCAGATTAAAAATTTGCCCCAATAAACTAAAATAATCATAATATATAAATTGTTGAATAAAAAAAGAGACAACATGCTCTGACTTAGGGTTAGTAATGTCTTATTTTAATAACATATATTTTTATATAAAAAGAAATTAACTGGTCCAAGTCCCGTCTTTCAAACGATTATAGTTTGAGAGAGATATGTTTTTAAAGTTCCCCCCTCCCTTGCCTTTCAAAGACTTTGGCCTCCATCTGACAGAAGGAGATTGTGGTCCCGGGACCAGGCAGCGGCTCTTGCCGAACCAAAATAGTGCTATGCAAAAAGAAATCCTTCATTGGAACAGTCTACAAAGTGTGTCTGGTTTGCAAGCACACTTTGTAGACCGTTCCATTGAAGTGTTTCCTTTTAGATAGAGCTATTTCGGCTTTGCTTAAGAGCCACCGTCGGGTCGCACGACTCAGATCTCCTTCTGTCAGCTTGACAGCTGACGTCAGCAAAAGCGGAGGGAGGGGGGAACTTTAAAACCTTATATTTCTCAGACTTTAAATGTTTGAGAGACTGGACTTGGACCAGTTAGTTTATTTTTTTAATATCTAAAATATTACATGTTATTAAAAGAAGACATTACTAACCCTTTAAGTCCCCAGGGAAAATGTGCATCCAGATGGAAAAATCCTTTTAACATCTGTCTAAATTAGCTATGATGTGTCTCCAGGTTCTGGATTGGGAAACCTTTTAATACCATTGAAAGATAAACATAGTGATATCAAAATCAGAGCAAATGCAAAAATGTCTGGCCACAGGTTTACTGGCATCTTACACTTTAAGCATGCAATAAGATAGACTACATGTGGTGCAACAGTTAATATATTTGTTGAATATTATAAACCTTTCCAGTAAATGTACTGTTAAAGTTTACAGTGACCTTGACATTAGTACAGGTGATACCTGTAGCCTCTTCTGTGGCAGTCCTGTATATAAAGACACACACACACATTTTCTGTGAGGAGATTCAGTATAACTAATGCCGCCCAAAACATTTTGAACAGAGATATGGTTTGTGGGCCTCCCACACCTTCCTTAGTCTGTAAAGAGGTCTCCAGCTCATACCACCTCTTTAGCAACAAAGGAATTAAGACATTCTGAAAATGAATATATAATCTTATGATCTTGTTTTCCTTGTAACACTATTATTAGGTGTCAGCATAATAATTGTTTTGAGGGAGGTTGGGAGAAAGAGGACTGTACTGAATTGATTATATTCGTCCAGCTGGTTTTAGCTTGCCAGCCTTCCAGGCATTCTGAACCCCTGCCAATTTTAATATGGTATTAAATTATTTTACAATATTTTCTTACCCCTATGTTTGCACAAAAGGCATATTCTGTTAGGGGCATTGTGAGCTGCAATCTTTCCAGAACAAGGAAAGGTTTGTGCTCAGTTTGTCACACTAAACTAAAATGACTCCATATTTCAATTGGTTTCTTTATTTTTTTTCTCAACAGAGTGTTAGTGAATAAAATTACATAAATTCGAAAAATATTTTTCACCTAATGATTTGAAAGTACAACTGAAGTGTTCAATGGAATTAAAGGCCATATTCATTAAGTTAAAGTGGTCTAATTCTGGGGTAAGCCAGCTATATAATGGGGGGAAATGGGGCTTTTGATCCTTTTAATAGCAGAACAGTCTTCGGAGCATTGATTATCAATGTTTTGAAGACCTCTCGGGCATTCTAAGGGTTAAAAGCACCATTTAAATCAATGTTAATTTCCCTCCTATAGTATAATAATTAATTGGCTTCAGAATGGCATTACATTCTCTTGTTGAGTATTGCCCAAAGGGCAGGATGTAGGAAGCTAAAAATGAGTAATTATGACGGTTAAATAAGTTTTTAACCCTTGAATGCAAAGCAAAGTATTCAAGGATTTAAAAGCTCAATTTAAATCAGCGGTAATTGCATTTTTTCCTTATTGTGCAGTTGGGTTCCCCTGGAGTTGTTTCACCTTTCTTTTTGTTCTTTTTATGCATATATTCAGCACTCTTTTTGTTTGATTATATTATTATTATTATAAAATAGTTCAACTTATACTTATGGGGAGGAGCAAAACAGTTTTTTTGGTTCCTTATTTCATTTCATTTCCTTATTTTAACCAGTAAAACAATCATTTGATGTCCAGAAAGCAGAAGAAGAAATCAATGCACTTACCTTCAGATTTCAGTCAGATTCCTCTCTGTGTCACTTGTCTGAACAAAGTAGGGAACTTGTTTGGGGGTGGCTGTACTACTGAATGACACTCTTCACCGTTACCCCAATTCTTCCCATGCTTCCCTGTCTCCTATCTCTCTCTGCTTCACACTGTGCCTCCAATCCCCTCCCCCCAGGCTCTCTGTGGCTGACCTGACACTTTACAGCCTCTCTGCACCAACAGGGTACCTTCACCCCCCCCCCCATGCTACCCACCTTTCTTTAAGTGCTTGCACACCCTCTGTCCCATGTGAGGTCACTGCTCCTGCCCCTTCCTAATGTGCTCCAGTATCTACTCTCTTCCTTTTACCCCTGTTTTACTATCCCCCCTCACTCTTCTGTGACCCATTCCAGATCAGTTTGGACTGACCCAGAATTTTCTCCTGGTTCCACAAATCGAACTACAAAAAATTACAGAGGTTTTGCTAATCTTAAACACTATACAATCCTCAAATCTACTTTATTTTCCCTTTCATTGTACTGTATTAATCAAATTGATATTCAAATTAACTACCGAAGAAGAAGAATGCTTGAGTTTTATGGTGGTGTTGTGCAGTTGTGGCCTGAACATTGTGTAGGAATTCAGTGTTCAGTGTTCCTCCAAACATTTTGCACAGTACTTCATAGCCTAAACATTTGTCTGTTTTTGGACTCTGGTCTTTTGTTGCCCCATGGTGACTGGTTTAGACATTTATGTGAAAGGGAGACTAGTTAGATTTGAGGCACCAAGAGCTACCAACAGTGCCCCGGAGCACCCTAACAGTGAATGATTTCAGAATCTCCTCAATTAAACACAAGTGAATGTTGTTAATGCAAATCCTTCAGAATGAATTCACCTGGTTTTCATGTCAGGAAACCTGAAAACCTGCTCCACTGGGTAGGGCTGAGGACAGGTTGGAGCACCCCTGTTAACGTATATATGGCCATATGAATAAGATGAGGAGGATCAATTCCTGGGCAGTCTAGCTCATTGTTTCACAACATTCTCTTTCAGGGCACACTGACCGGTCAGGTTTTCTCATTATCCTTCTTGATCACAAGTTAGTAGTCAGTGGCTTGATCACTTTGAGTTTGGTTTAAATAGGGATATCTTTAGAACCTGGCCTATATGTGGGCCCTAAGGACTGGAGAATGACTGCCACGTGGAAGAAATAATCTCAATTGATTTAAATGGGACTTTTAACCTGGAGACCTCTCTAGCATTCAAGAGGTTTAAAGTCCCATTTAACCCCTTAAGAATCAATACATATACATCATTGGGAGAACCTGCGTTAAGGACCCATGACTTATACGTACATCCTGGAATTCAGTGGTCCACATGTGGGTGCACTCTATATTCGGGGACCTCTGATTCCAGTAACAAAAAAAAATAATAATAATAATTCATGGTCCTTAAGTGCTGGTTAAACCAACTTTTGGAGTTATTTTTACCCTATGGTGCATTTGGTTTATGACAGATTTTCTCAATTTCTTTGTGCAAATAAGACATAATAACATTTGGTAACGTGCAGTAGTGCTGAATATCTCCTGAAGGATGTTCTTTAGTTTTCACTACACACTCCTTTGGTGCATTCTGCTAATATTTTGGCTTGCTGTGCCCTTCTTTCCTTCATATAGTCTCTCTTCAAATTTTGTTAACATCTGCTCTACCTCTGTTTTGGTGAATTACCCTGATGATCATCATTGTGTTCTACAAAGAGATGATTCTCTAGGAAACTATGGGGTCTATTAAAATGTATTGTGCCTACAAATCTTATTCCGAAACAGTGCCAGATTTCTGAAAAAGAAAAACAACCTAAATGAAACCAATGGGATTTTTTTTTGATAACCTAGTGGAAAGAGAATGATGTAACCAGTTCTTCTCAGTCCTCACTCTTCACATTCAGGTGCCCCTATAAATCTATTCTGCCACTTAAAGTGTACTTATCACCTACATAAGGTTTTAGTATTATTAAACCCACCTATGTAAACTGCCTATAAAAGTCGATTTTCAGGGCATCTCTACCATTTTATAGGTCATTTCACAAGGACTTTTTGAAGCAAAAGCCAGTGAGATGGCTCAGTAGGTTAAAGCACCAGCTTTAGAATCTGTTCAAACCGCAAGGTCACAGGTTCTAGTCCCAGCAAGGTCAGCTCAGCCCTTCACCCTTCTGAGGTAGATAAAATGAATCCAGGACATACTGAAAACAAGAGACAATCTCAATGTATTTTACCTGGTAAAATACTTTAAAAAAAATAAACAAAATAAAAAAGGAGAAATACATAAATATACAGTTGTTCTTGGATCTCAAATCAGAATGACAATGAAAGAGCATGTTGTGCATAATAATTTCCATAAATCTAAATTACAAACTTAACTTTAACATTTTTGCAAAATATTTATAGAATATGTAGTGCATTCTATACTGAGGTCCACGGCACACCAAAGTGCCATGACCCCCTAGTTGAGAACCACTGGATTATACCTTGTGATTTTTTATTTAGTAATTGGGGAATCTAATCTCAGAATTTTGCTTTCTTACCTGTTTGATAAAGCCTGCATAATTAATTATTCACATGTCCAGAGAATTTCTTCCACCATCAACCAGAATAATATAAGCCACCTGTGGGCCCTGAGTAATATGTAAAGTAGCAGACTGACTTAACCCCTGAGATGCTACAAAGGCCTCCACAGCATTGCTAGGAAATGCATTAAAGACCTCTCTAGCATCCAAGCAACTAAGTAATAACAGCACAATTTTGAACCTACATTAAATCCTCTTCAAAGAACGCTGAGATCACACCTATGTTCATACAGTGCTAAGAGCTTACACTACTGGAACTTGAGAAAATAATACACTTTCTCGTCTATCTGTGTATAAAACAATGACATTTCATGTCTGGCATGACACTTTGAGCAAATTGTATTTTGTACCCCAGATTACAGGGGACAGGGAAGTACAAAGGGTTCCAAACGGTGATGAATGAGAACCAGAGTATCTGATTGGAGGGCTGCTTTAAATGGGCCTTGGGCAGCTACACGCTCAGCCTTATTGTTAAAATAGCCCTGGTCGTTATGTCTCCAAAGTCCTGTGTTCATAGTCTTTTAGAACCCACTACTTTCCATCATAGGTTTGTAATAAAGGGGAAGGAATAATCATGCAAATGCTTTTGAGATGGAGACTCCGAATAAGTGGACGATTTGGAAGGGTGACATCCTCTGTAATTACTTCTGTCGCCCCACAATACCAATCCTTAAATAGTTAGTCAACGTGCAATGCATTGCTTAATAAAGGGCTAATATGTCTTCCCTCCAGTCCCCAGGTCTGATTGTCAGCCAGGTCAATGACCCACACATTTTTTAATCTGCCGTTATATGAGCACAGCAGAGCAATACACCTGTGACAAGGCAATACACATTACATAAAGAAGTGATCTGGTATATCTCTTTTTAATAAATCAACACTGCTGCAGGCTACTGATACCCACTAATATCATCCTCTCCTCTGATTTTATTGTATATTTTAATGATGGACAACCTATTCCTCCTCAGCAGTTGTTGGACTGCAATGGCCCGTTGACATTGATGAGAGTTCTAATCTAACAATAGGTTCCTCCCCTTGACTAATGTGTGTCCGTATTCAGTAAACTATAGAGATGCAATCCTTTCTTCTTTGAAACAAACTGTCATAATTATCAGTATTTTTCTGATCTAGAAAGGTATTAATTATTGTTTTTTCAACCTAAATTACTATGTTACTATGTAACTGTAGTATCTGTAAGTACAGAATGCTGAGGCAAAGAATTCCATAACTGTACTGCCCTTACTGTAAAATATCCCTGCCCTTGTTTTAGTTAAAAGCGCTTTTCCTCTAGACTTAATGTATGACCTCTTGTTTTTTTTCTCCGCTCTTTGAGTGAATAGCTCCTTAGGGAGTACTTTGTATTGACCTTGAATATATTTGTAAATGGTAATCATATCACTCCTTAGACATTGTATCTGTAATGTAAACAAACCCCGTTTGGCTAGTCTCTCTCTTCATAAGTCAGATTCTCCAATCCCTTTATCAGTCTTGTTTCACGTCTCATTATACAGGATAATACTCTATTGGCTTTTGCAGCAGCTGAGTGACACTGCACACTGCTGGAAGTCTATTGTCTAACAGTGCTACTAAATCTTTCTCAAACGAGGATTGCCCTAGTAGTTTCCCATTTAGTGTATATGTAGTGTGTTTGCTTCTGCAGCTCAAATGCATAACCTTACACTTGTACTATAATATAAAAGGCTAGATATATGTTTGTCTGATACAGTCATGCGCAGTAGAGACTGCCCAAACACAGGCAGATGCAGTCATGAGCAGTAGAGACTGCCCGAACGCAGATGTTTGTCTGATGCAGTCGTGCTTAGTAGACACTGCCCGAATGCACAGAATGCTGGGAGGTGTAGTTCTGCAGTTTTAGACACTTTGTTTTACACTAGTCTATAATGAACATCATCTGCCACTTATTTCCTCATACAGCTTATTGTCATTGGCAAAGACATTACTTTCAATTACCACTTCTAGATCATTAATAAACAAATTAAAAAGCATTGGGCCCAGGACTGCACGCTGTGGCACCCCACTTACAACTTTAGACCAACTTGAAAAGGTTCAGTTTACAACAACTCTCTGCCATCTATCATTTAACCAGTTCTCTATCTGTGTACAGATATCCCCTCCCAAACCGAAGCCTTTTGTTTGTCACTTTAGTAAAGCAAATTTACTTTGAATTAAACTCTCCTTTTAACCCCTTGAACGCTAGAGCAGTCCTCTTCAGCACTTAAACAATTTAAAGCCTCCTTTCAATTTGCCCCCTGTAGTGCAGTTGGTTTGCTCCAGAATTTCACCTTTTTTCTTCCCACAGTCTGTAATGATTGTTTAGAAAATGAAACTAAATTAATTGGGTTCCATCAGAGAGGAATAAGTGAGAAGCACACGCACACGTGCATACAGCAGTAATGTAACTTACTAGAGTAATGCAACTTTTCCATATCCTATATAATAATTCGCTAAATCGTGTGTAACGGTCATGCGCAGTGGAGACTGCCCGCGCCGCGTCTGATACAGAGCTGTGCGCTCCGAAGGAGCGTCCAGCTCTGTATCAGCCGCGGCGCGGGCAGTCTCCTCTGCGCGTGACTGCCCCGCGACCGGGTGGCAGTGACACTGTGGCCCGTGTAACGGGCTGTTCAACTAGTTTATTAAATATTTTAAAGCATAATCATATTTATTTGTGTTGCATTGAGGTTTTCAAACCTTTTTATTGACTTTCCCCCATAGGTCTAAAGTTATACAAGAGACATGTGATATAGCAAACATTTAAACTGTTCAAAGGTTCCAACAAATTACCAGATGGAAGTTGTTTTTAAGCAATGAAAGGGTCTTTTCAATTGTAATCTGAAGCTGGTAGGCTCAGTGAAAGCCTGTGATGTACCATACTATGTTAAAGGAATATCAATTTCAAAATTGTATTTATTTATATGAAATCTCATGCAGTAATGGGCACTGTTACTTATATTTTTGTAAAACATAAGATATATGTGATTACATGAAATCTCTTCTCACAGATTTTTCCCTGCACTTAACCTTTTGAGTGCCAAAGGGGTCTGACAATGAGTTGCTTAGCCCTCTAGCACTCCAAAGTGTTAATAAAGTTTGCATTTAAACCATTCTGGAAACATATACACACTGACACTCATGTACTACTAATAACTGGAGAAACTGGAGCAAACCAATTATGTCATAGGGGACAAATAGAAATCCCCAAATTCTCATTGATTTTAAATGAGGATTTTAATCACCGGAATGCTACAGAGGTCACAGGAGCATTGCTAAGCAGTGCTTTGGAGACCTGTTGAGAATTTTTGCTTGTCTCCTATATTGAATTTGGTTTGCTCCAGAATTGTTCGAGTTGCTTTTAGTATGTTAACTTTACTTTATAAAGAAACATAGATTTTACCAGCAGAAATGAGCCACCTGGCCGATATATTCTGCCCATTTCCCTATGTAATAAAATATGCAGTCTGACTTACTTCTCAGAATAGGTGTTTTTGAATACCTTAACAGTATTTGTCCCTACCACACCTGCTGGGAAGCTGTCCCATGACTATTACCATTCTGGAAAGTTCACAAATTACTTCTGAAATTTCCACCCGCTTTAGAACATGACCTCTTCTATAATTTTTTTTTTTTTTTATGTTTCCATCCGGAAGTATAATAAATCATTAATACATTTAAAGGTTTTATCACACACACACACACACACACACACACACACACACACACACACACACACACACACACACACACACACACACACACACACACACACACACACACACACACACCACCTACATTCTTCCATCTGATGGTTTAAAATGTTTTTTAATTATGTATATTTTTAAAATGAAATATCACTTTAAGCTACAGTTGCATTTTTTGGGATTAATAACCCCATATTATACATAGCAGAGCGTTATTTTATCTGAATGAAATGAGAGCATTTACATGACTTTGATATATTTATTTTAAAAGTGATTACAGCACAAACTGAGTAACAGTGACCAGAATGCTCCATGGACTGCAAATCAAAAGAAATGGCCACAAGAAATATTGAACTGCAACTGTAAAAAATGCAAGTTTGAGCTTTAATGTGTTCTAAATGAAGCTGCTCCAAGCAGGGGGAGTAGCTTTGTTTTAACCCTTTGAGTGCCAGAGTGGCATGAAATGCATTGCTTTACAATGCGTTCTGTACCCCTCTGGCACTCAAAGGGTTAATCAACAGTAAAAGCCCTACAACTTACGTGGTTTTCATAATGTTGAATTTGTTATTCATTTACAACTTACCATGTGAAGCAGTGCATTGCATATCTCTGTGGCAAACAAGGGGTTAAATCAGATTGGGAAATAGTTCTGCCAATCCATTATTTTTGTCCCTAAGGCTATGTATTTCTGTGCTTTAAATTTATTCCTGGTATCTTACTGTTTCAAGCCTTGTTACAGATGGGAATTGTTATATTTTGGATTCTGATAAATATTTGTTAGTCTATTTCCCAGTAGAAGGGTTACATCTGTAAAGGTGATAAATAAGTCTGGCTTCCCGTTGCTACAGGAATCATGTATGCATTCCCCAATATTAATGTTCTGCACATTTTTTCCTGTCCGTGCAGGAGATGATACCTTACCCAGTGGGGTGTCTATCATTGGATTTCAGGGAACATGTTTTTCACATGACATGCATTCCTGTGAAGTTGGATGATGATTGCTTTATGATAATGTAACGGACCACAGTCCGTTACTGGAAGCCCTCTCTGGGCATATGGATTTGCAGCCCATTATCGCAGGCTATGGAGAACTTTGAGACATTATAACAGAGGACGGCTCTGCCACAAAGACTAAAATCAAAGCCTGGCTTGCTCTAAAGGGACTGGGTAATACACTGTCCTGTGTTAATTCTGGGGCTACAATCCTGCCTGGGCAGTTAGGGGTTACTTATTTATGTGTGTGTCATGATACTTCAAAGGTGTGTGGTATCACTGTCTGTGTGATGGGATTAGTCTGGGTTTCTGACTGTATGTAACTCCTGATTTCATTGTACTGAGGTGGTGATTATATCAGTCATACTGCCTTTGTTCAGGTGTGTTCAGTAACCCCTGGGGGCTCCCATGGTATTGCAAGCCCCTCCATTGTACCCCATTGTGTGAGGTCTCCACTATTTGCTTTGTCCCATTGTATCTAGGTGATTGTATTATGTGACAATTTGCTGCCATGTTAGGTTTACAGCACTTGCTGTCCCTATTGTATCTATGTGATTTTATTATGTGATCATTTGTTGTTATGTTTGGAAATTCCCAGAATCCTGTATAAAACTCCCTGGGTTATGGAATAAAGAGAGTTAGTTGTTCTGAACTAAGGAGGAGTACAGAGTCTTTATTCTGGATGGTAGAAAGGGGCCACTTTGCCTCCCATTCATGAGTTATCGGTTTCCAGCGCTGCAGGAGTTCCAGCCTTTCATATACTACTTCACCAGCCAGGCTACCCACTTGTAGCCGCATCCAGGAGGGAGCGACCCAGAACAACAGCTAAGGATAACCCAGCTTCTTTAGCTTCCATTATAGATGCAAAGGGCCATATTCAGGAAGTTAAGGAGGTGCCATTCTGGAGTGAGCCAAGTATACCATAGGATACAAATATACATTCCCCAAATCCCCATTGATTTACATGCACAATAACAACCAAGGCCTCCTTAATGGTGTAATAACATCCAAATATTTAAACATTATCATATGCACACTCAGGTACTCACATAAATGTTGGTCACTTATACGGTTTCTGTATAGGTATCTAATGAAATTGTGGAGGAAATTGACCTTGCCTCCATGTAGATGCGAGCTTCTCCCCATGCCTCCCCCTGTGCTTCTCCCCTGCCTCCCCCTGTGCTTCTCTCCTGCCTCCTAGTGAGCTTCTCTCCTGCCTCCCACTGAGTGTCTCCCCTGCCTCCCACTGAGTGTCTCCCCTGCCTCCCACTGAGTGTCTCCCCTGCCTCCCACTGAGCATCTCCCCTGCCTCCCACTGTGCTTCTCTCCTGCTCCAAGTGAACTTCTCTCCTTCCTCCCAGTGAGCGTCTCCCACTGTGCTTCTCCCCTGCCTCCTACTGTGTTTCTCTCCTGCCTCCTACTGTGTTTCTACCCTGCCTCCCACTGAGCTTCTCCCCTGCCTCCCACCGTGTTTCTCCCCTGTCTCCCACTGTGTTTCTCCCCTGCCTCTCAGTGAGCTTCTCTCCTGCCTCCCATTGTGCTTCTCCCCTGGTTCCCACTGTGCTTCTCCCCTGCCTCCCAGTGAGCATCTCTCCTACCTCCCACTGAGCTTCTCCCCTGTCTCGAACTGAGCTTCTCCCCTGCCTCCTAGTGAGCTTCTCCCCTCAAGTAATATTTATCTCCAGTAACCAAAAACCAAGGGAGATTGGATGCTAAATTCTCAATTCATACAGCAAAATAGAACAAATTAATTACAAAGTAGACTAGGTTGAAAAAAGACACAATTCCATCAAGTTCAACCTTTGCCTCACACACACGTGTTTTTGGCAGTAGTATCCCAGGACTGGCTTGTGAGCAACAGGTGATTCCCTGTCCAGGTACCACCAGAATCAGAAAACCGCATCAAAGAGACAAGAATGGGTAAGAATAGGGCTTATCTAATGTTTATTGTAAAAAAAAAAAACCTTCAATAAAAATAGTGAAAATAAAGAGATAATACTGACTTGTCTCTAGGCTCCATATGGCCTTTTCCCCTAGGCTAAAATCAAACTGCAGTCTATTCTCCTTTGGAAAACTGATTTGAATGGAACTTTAAACTACTTAACCCCTTGAGTGCCAGAGAGGTACGCAACGCATTGCAGAGCAGTCTTCACCAGTGTAGCACTTTGCAGTGGGTTGAAGACCACTGTAACACTGAAGAGCATAAACACCCCACTTACAGAACTGGGACTTTTCATTTGTCATCTAGATTCACAGTTCCTTTTCTTGTAAATCACTACACTTTATCTTCCTGAATACAGAGCCAGATCTTTAGGCTTAACCCTTTCAGTGCCAGAGGGGTATGGAACATATTGCTTAGCAATGCGTTCCATTCCCCTCTGACACTCAAAGAGTTAACCCTTTCAGTGCCAGACATATCCTGCACAATGCTTTACAATGTGTTGGATATTTCTTTTTCTCGCAAAAGGTTAAATATTTATTAACATGTTCCTAATTTATTTTCAGTTTGGTAATGTATGATGTGTTTCACTTAAAGAATTATGTCTAATACAGAAAACGCCAGCCCTTGTGTATAAAGGCAAAGTGGAATATTTCTGGAGCAAACAAACTGCACTATAAGTGACAAACAATTCCCAAATTCTCATTTATTTACATTGAATTGCTTGACAGCCAGACAGGTCTCTAACTCCAGTTAATGGGAAGCTTTATTTGTTCCCTGTGGCTCAGTTGGTTTGCTATAGAAGTGCTCCACATTGCCTTTACACATAAGGCCCATATCTTTAAAAACACATCAGACAACCCCCCCCCCCCCCAGCTGTTTTAAGCTACTGTCTATCGCTGGGCAAATAATAAAGTAATGGGACCTCTTAGCCCTTCTGATGCTAGAGAGGTCAGCCAATGAATACCAGCCAATAGATTTCTCCATGCACATAGCATAACCTTTCTGGAATGCTTGTAGAGGCTTCTTAGCATTTCAATGATACTACTGCTTCTGCCTAAGATGTGTTTGCTTCAGTTGATTATAGGCATGCCTTGGAATCTGAGGCTTTAAGGCAGTAGAAACCACAGGTATTCTGGATTTTAATGCCAGACACATTCAGAGTTGTGCTGGGGAATAGGTCTTTCCTGTAAATGTTGTGTTTTGCAACATCAGAAGTGTTATGTGAGGTCCACACCTGTTTCCCAAGTTGTTTTGCAAGTTGCAGCATATGTTTGTTTGTCCTTATGGTTCTCTCTGCCAGTCTCTTCCACTGGGGATATCCGGTGCTAGTGCAAGTGTCCGTCACACTTTATTTCTCTGCAGATGTCTTGATTTCAGCACTTGCAAAGGCTACGTGGTCACTGATTTCAGTGGGATTGCCATACTATACAAAACATGCTTTCAATTTGCCATATATTGGCTTTGCCTTTTTTGTCTGTTAGTTTTAATATTTCTGGTTATTTAGAAAATAATCCATCAGCACAGGGATCATGCTTCCTTTTCCAGTCAAAGATTTCAGCTGTAAGGTTTTGCTATGGATAATATGTGAGATTAATATGACTGCATGTCAGAGAAGCAATGCATCAGACACTTCTCTAGCGTACAGAGAATTAATGGTTCCTTTCTTTGTTTGTGTGATGGGTGGCACAAGTGTAACAGATCTCCACTACACTTTTATATGTCTCTTGAGTTTTGACATGCTGTACCAGAACAGCGTCATCCATGCCAGCATCTTGGTTCTCTGTATTCCTTGATGGCACCCATGTAAACTGTCTAGAATCCATTTATGAGCTTTCATGGGTAAAATCTTGTGGCACATCAGCAAAAGTTAATTTTTCACACATAGTGTTATATTGCCAGAATGAGTTTAGGTTCATATAGAATTCCTTTTGTCTTTACGACCATCCATCTGTCAATTGCCCATTTATGACATTTTTTTATCCATGGAGGCCTTAAAATAGTAGGACAGGACTGCTCTGCCCCATTAGTAGCTGATGCTGACAATACCAGTAACCTCTCTTCTCTCCTACACTTTTCACTCACATTGACCATAAACTGGAATGAATCTGGTGGCTTGAACTATTTCATGTGGTGCACAAAACAGCTCCCTTTTTTGCTTTTTCTCTGTTTTTTCTTTTCTTTGGTTCCTGATGAATTACAGTTCTGACATTGTCTTATGATTCTTGACTGTATTGGAGGAACAGCAAGACATACTCGTAAACTTGCAGATGGAACACTTCATTAACTTAAACTGCCCAAAGGAAGCTGCAGCTTGAATAACATAACCAAATATAGCTGTTAGTCATAGACATTATTATTACTAGTAGCGTCAGTCTTTCTTAAAGTGATGCTACCCTATATTACATTGTTGGTTTTCATGCTGGGTTGCAGTTCTCGGAATTAATATGAAGTAACTTTTGCAGGTCTGTACGTGAATAAAATTGGTTAATTGTGGCAGATAAATTCTCTGCATGGCATTGAACCATTCATGTGACTGAATAAACATCACGATTATTCACAAAAAGGAAGAACATGCCATCTCTACCTTATTTATATTAGCACAGTCACATTGCCAGGATATGCTTTATGCAAAAGTTACTACAGTGTAAAACTGCAGTGTTGAGTGATTCATTATTTCTGTTTTATGGTGGAGATGCTGCTGTCTGTGAAGACCTGAGTGTCAGTGACCAAACATCTTAATAGACTGCAAATGCAATAGCACCATTGTAAAATGCAGTTTTACTCTGTAATATATTATGTAAATGAAGACTCTCCTAGGAGTGCGGTTCTTTCACTCTATAAATTCTGCAGCTCTGAACAATAGGGTTTTTCATGCTCTGTTACACAGTTTGGGGAGCCTTTATCTTTCAGATATCTATATTATTTGTTAAATATAGTTCTAGTAAGTCCACTGCTGTATTTATGTTTATATTTAATTTTAGTAATGGAAATTTAAAAATAGATTTTATTTGTAGTTTGGGACCAAACATCAGGCTACTTCTTATCATCAACAAGAACAAATGTTGAAGTTGAAACTCACTATAACATTTGGTGCTGGGCGCTGTCACATTCCAGGATAAGGAAAAACAGGGGAAGCTATTAATACAACGAATCCCCGAAAACACAAGATGAATGGCTATTAATAAATTGTATCCTGGTCGCCAGCTTCCTAAGAGCAGCTGTTCCTGTGTTTTACATGTTAGGTTACTTTTCCTCAGATAACAGCTGGAAAATACAGCAAGACAGTTTACTATTAGGAACAATCTGCCCCGGTCACGTATTTTTAAAATAATGTTGAGTCGGGTTACAGCAATATTTCAAAACATAGTACATTTTGGGCTGATTTAAGGCTGGAATTCATTGCAGTTGGTAAGTTTATCAAGGGTTTAATCTAGAAATTCCTCCATAGACCACAGTGGGAATCTGACAACTGCCGTAGATCTTAAAGAGAATATATTAAAATGTGCTAAATACCCTTTATTATATGTCACTCTGAGTATTACCTCACAAGAGGCTTATTTAGGCCTAGATTACATTTCTGTTGATTAGTGTTATCTCTCAGAGTCCTATTAAAGTCTATAGGTAAATTTGAAGGTGAAAGCAGTGAAAGTTGTTATATGCAGTGGAATCTCGGCCTTAATTAGAAGAAATGGAGCCAAACCAATTGCATCCTAGCCTAGGAGACAACACATTGTTTCTCAGTTAGTCTGCCCCATAAATGTTCTACTTCCTCTTAGTGTATTAGTCCCACTAACTCCTGAAAAAAAAATCATCAATTTTGTTAAATTTGACATGAGTGATTATTACTCATAGTATAATTGTTCTCTTCACATTTGTATTTTGCATTGTATATGAAAAATATCTTGATGGGGAGTTACGTTTGACCCTTAATTAAATATCCTTGGACTGTGCTGTGTTTTCCCAGAATGGCTCCTGCCAGCTGTTCAGGTGTCAGCTCACTGACCCCTTTGACTGGCAGCAGGATGGAGTGCAACCCTGAAGTGTGTACCCCTCTGGCAAACAAAAGCGTAATGCTGAGTTAGGAAAACCTTCTTGAGGGTCTGTAGCAGTTGTGGTCTATGTGAGAGTCCTAGCTGCTGCCAGACTAGTTTCCATTTTTCCCTGCCAGCTGGGGAAAACCAACAACATCACAGGGGACAGATAACATTTTTCATTGATTTTAAATGGGAATTCTAACTCTTTGAATGCTACACAGGCCTCCAGAGCAATTATTTGCAATGTGTTAGAGCCCCCACTAGCATTCAGAGAGTTAAAGCGGAACTACCAGCCTTCAAAAATGTTGTCCCATATAATTCCCTATCTGGTGACTAGCTGCTCAGTAGTCTAGTCGCCAGATATCTTATTGAATTCATGAGAATGAGACACTGCTCTGGGACTGAGAGGCAGGATGGAGTGCAGACATGTTTCCATAGTGACGTCTGCACGCCTGCTCTGTCAGTCCCTTTTGGAGCTGAATGGCTTCTAGCAACGCCTCCTAGAGCCGGCTGGGACTGACAGCTCAAGCGTGTAGACGTCACTATGGAAAGATGTCTGTGCTCCGTACTGCCTCTCAGTCCCAGAGTAGTGTCTCTTTCTCATGAATGCGGTAAGGAATCTGGCGACTAGCGCTACTGAGCAGGTAGTCACTGGATAGGGAATTATATGGAACAACATTTTTGAAGGGTTGTAGTTCTGCTTTAAAAGCCCTTTTAAAATCAGTGGGAATTTATGGCATTTTAATAGTCCCCTGTGGTGCTGTTGGTTTGCTCCAGAAATCGCCCATATGCTTGTTAAATCAGCTTCTTGAGATGTAGTTATATGTGTGACCTATATTGAAGGGTAATTATCATGTTTTAACAAGTCTACTTCTAACATCAAAGTTGACTACTGTTGGGAAATCCAGCTCTGGCTGCAGTCAAAGATATGGAATCGGCACCCACTGCTAGCAGAATTTATTTGCACATTGTGTATCAAAACATTGTGCAAGTATTTTGTTACACAGTAAATGTGCAGATGACTTCTGCTTACAGTGAATGTAGATGCTGTATCCTTGATTTCTGTTTGAAGCATTGGGGGGGGGGGAAGGGCAGCCTTACCAGGAGTTACCAGCACCTATGTTAAGGACTTAAAATCAATTGCACAGGGTTAGCCCGTTTGCCACTAGTACATCCATTCTGAGTCTGAGTCTTTAATGAATAATAAAGGTAGACAAAGCCTTTTCATCTAGTACCCACAGTGTGCTGACCTTGACTTCACCTTGGAAGACCAGACTGATGGTATCTATCATCTCTAATAATAAAAGGCCAGATGTATGTTTGTCCGATGCAGTCATGCACAGTAGAGACTGCCCGAACGCAGCCGATGCAATCATGCGCAGTAGATACTGCCCAAAAGCACAGAGTGCTGGGAGGTGTAGTTCTGTGGTAGTGTACCCGCCATGAAGCACTTTGGCCCGTGTACACTAGTATTTAATAATACATATTGTGTTCAGGAGGCACTCATGATTTTGTTTTCAGTACTCAAGGCTCACAAACTCCTCACAGTGATGGATTCCTTAGAAACCTTCAGTGAGCGGAGTTTGGAGTCTTCGGACATATTCAGAAAGCTAAAGACATGCAATTCTCCAGCAAACCAACTTCAACATAGGTGACATATTCTCATTAGTGAGGTCTATAACACTTTGCAAAGCAGGGGGAAATGTAGGGGATTTTTATTTCTCCACTTTGGTGCAGTAGATTGGATTCAAAATGACCCCTTTTCTTCTAACCATAAAACTCTTTAGGTCCTGCAAAAGGAATATTGACCACCTCCCTATATATTATATCCACTACTAATTAACCCTTTGAGTGCCAGAGTCGTACGCAGCGCATTGCAATGCGTTGCATACCACTCTGGCACTCAAAGGGTTAAATATTAATTATGTAGAATCAGTCCATTCAAATTTGGTTCATAATTATCAGTAGGATTTTCTGACCAGATTACGGTCATAATCTGGGGGGGGGGGGTTATTGTGTTGAGGTGCTAGCATTGCTTTAACCTTGGAGTACCAGGAGGGTATCCAATACATTGCTAGATAGCTTCATGGCACACAAAGGGTTAAGCATCACCTTAAAAATGGGCGGTTAGCAAACTGAATCCATACCCTATAGTTTTTTCCTTTTACAATTCGAAAAATAAATTTGTGAAAATGAGCATTTTCTTCTTCATTTATTTTGGTTTTGTTGCTTGAGTAAAAGTATATTGTGTACCTTTACTGAATTTACTTTCTTTCCATTCTAGGTGTCATAGACAGCAAATGCTTTGAATTTAATAGGAGTGACCCAATGACCAATAACATTGGAATGGGATCTCCTCACATTCCATTTGTAAGGATGGGTGACAATGCTTCAGGAGAGACATTAGCAAGAGACTTGGATGTGCAGCCTCCATTGTGGAATACTCCCACATCTCATATTGACCTAAGTCAAACTAATTTTAGTAAAATGAAAGAAACATTACAGGAGAATCCATTGACTCCTTTTACACGTAGTACAGTAGAGCACCACAGCTTAAATGATGTGATATTGACCAAAGAACATCAAGAAGATGTGAACTTCTTGGAAAAGACCAGCATCAGGCCGTCAACAGTTACTACACCTCTCCTGGAAAAAGCATTTATCTCCCCAACAATAGATCCTTCTTTTCCAGTATCTACTGAGATTACAGTCAAAGAAGGTAATAATCATGATTTTATATATATTGATGTGTTGGTTAAGGCCTGTGACTAAGAGTGTAGATGTGAACATGCCCATATTTTGTCTGTTTATAGTGGCGCATCAAGTAATTGTATTATTGTCAAGTCAATAGTAATGCTTTCTAACAATAGGTTATATATATAATTTTAGATAATATTTTAGAAATCCCTCAGCAAAACTGCACTGTGGAATATTCCTGATTATGGATATAAGAATATCCATGATTAAGCATAGGTGAATCAATGAGAACGAATGAGTTACCAATGAATTTCCCTATGCTTAATCAGGATTCTTAAATCCTGGACTGTTTGCAGCAGTCCTTGAGAACTGAACTCCAACACCCCTGATCCAGTGTGCATAAAAGCAACAACAGAAGGCCCAACAATTGACTATCCTTGAGCTACAGACTGTGGGGCCAACTGTGGGTTGAAAACAGCCATCAAAAAACAAAGTTTGACACCTCTGTAATAGAGATTATGTACGAAGGTAAAGGTAGAGCAATCCTGAGACAAACCGACTACATTATACAGAGGATCTATGGGAAACTGCATTATAATGAAAAGGAAGCTGTTCTGAGCAACGTATTTGATATAAAGCTATGAAGCATCAAAAGTCTCCTTTCAGACCACCTATGTACTACCTTGTTTTGCTGGAGCTCAGAGTGCAGCCCCATGGCTTATTAGCTCATCAGTCCAGAGGAGCAGATCTGCCGCAGGGCAACTGTTTGATGATTGTTGCCCGTTAATGCTCCAAGTATTGCTGCCAGTTTGGGGCATGATTGGTGTTAATTTCTCTACTAGTATTAGTGCAATTGAACTGCATGGTGCACTAATAATGAGTTAAGTTGGTGTAAGCCTTGGGTCTCCTGCAAATCTAACAACTCCCATGGTTTACATGTCTGTTGGTTCATATATATGTCAGTCTGTAGGGCTGCATTTCCCATTATGCACAGTAATACGGATGCCTACAGTTCCACATTGTCAGGGGAGCCTTAGCAGTTTTCACCACTTACGCATTCTACGTTGTGGATTGTGTATGTGGCCATAATTATTCAACAGATAGCCTATTTTGATTCACTGTGGTCAATTTAATAGTTTAAATACTAATTTGGTCGATTTATTCACCAGTGTACAGAGTTTTGAAACTTACTGGATGGTAGAAGTCCCCAGCATATTGATTATCAATCCTCTGAGGACCTTGCTAGCATTCAAGGGTTTAAAAGCATTTTTATGCTTGTATCTTATAGGCTGAGAATATTTTCTATACCAGGAA
The DNA here is from genome assembly GCA_037306005.1 of Rhinophrynus dorsalis. Taxonomy (NCBI): domain Eukaryota; kingdom Metazoa; phylum Chordata; class Amphibia; order Anura; family Rhinophrynidae; genus Rhinophrynus; species Rhinophrynus dorsalis. The sequence continues at coordinate 95,443,177 of CM074718.1, read as the reverse complement.
ACCGTGTATGAGACCGGGGGTGTGGCCATGTTAGGAACAGGTATGGGATCAGGGTTGTGGCTTAGAGTGTCTGATATGTGTTGCATAGTGGAACATGGGATGTATGATATCTGGGCTTTGGGAATGTGCCTGTTACTTTGTGAGTATGTGTGATGTGAGCAAGCATGCCTGCATGTTTTATTGGTTCTGACATTACCCCCTTTGAGTGCCAGAAGGATACTTAATGCATTGCAAAGAAATGCATTGGATACCCCTTTGGCACTCAAAGGATTAAAACTGTCCATTATGATGGCAGCACTGGATGCATAAAGCCTATAGCAAACAGTTCAGTTTCTCTTTGATTGAACTATTTTCTTAATACATACATTGCCCCAGTTGAAAATAGTGGTCAGTAGGAACTTTACCTTCTAAAAGCTACATTCTTTGTGAGACTTTTTATTGAATCTTGAATATACGGAATAGAAAAACAATGTTACATCAAAACATGTTGTAATCACTGACATCTGTAGATAAAAAAACACAGTTCCAAATTTTCGTCCCACCTCTTATCACGCGAAGTATGAACATTGAAGTTCTTCATAATTCTATCTTTCATACATGACTGTTGCTGAGTTCTCCAATTGTCACTATCAGTTCTCACCCCAGCACCTCAACTATAAGCTCCCTAGGGCCTTATGCAGAAAGAATAAGCGAGCAATTCTGAAGCAAGTAAACTTTCACTATAGTGAAAAATAAATATTCCTATTGATTTAAATGGGGCTTTTAACCCCTTGATTGTTACAGAATTTTCCAACTCGCTAGCATTCAAATTAAATCAAGAATCATTTTCTGGATTGTATCCCATCCCCCTCCTCAGGTGCAGTTGGTATTATCCAACACAGACACCTTCCACTAACTTCTCTGCCCAAGATCTCGCCAACCACTTCAAGAACAAGATTGAATCTATCAGACATGACATTTCATCACTACCACCCCCACCCAGCAAGCCCAGCCCTGTCGCCTCTCCCACATACACACTAAGCTCCTTCCCACCTGTCACTGAGGATGAAGTCTCCCTTTTCCTCACTCGCTCAAACCTAACCACATGCCCTCTCGACCCAATCCCATCTCAGCTCACCCAAGAACTCTCCCCTCTACTAACTCCAATCCTTACTCACTTATTCAACCTCTCTTTGTCAACCGGCACCTTCCCATCCTCTTTCAAACATGCACTAATCACTCCCATCCTAAAAAAACCCTCCCTGGACCCAAACTCATTGTCAAATTACCGGCCAATTTCCCTACTCCCGTTTGCCTCCAAGCTTCTCGAGCGCCTTGCATATAACCGGCTCACTAAATTCCTCTGCTCCCATTCCCTGCTAGATCCCTTGCAATCCGGATTCCGCCCTCATCACTCCACTGAGACTGCCCTTACTAAAGTGGCCAGTGACTTGCTCTCAGCCAAGTCTAAAGGCCACTACTCCCTACTCATTCTTTTGGACCTGTCAGCCGCATTTGACACAGTCGATCACCCACTCCTCCTCCAAGCCCTCCACTCCCTAGGTCTCTGCGACACTGCACTCTCCTGGTTTTCATCTTATCTCTGCAACCGCTCCTTCAGTGTTTCATACTCCGGCTCCACTTCCCCACCCCTCCCACTGTCTGTTGGTGTGCCCCAAGGATCAGTACTGGGACCCTTGCTCTTCTCAATCTACACTGCTTCCCTTGGAAAACTAATAAACTCCTTTGGGTTTCACCATCATCTCTATGCTGATGACACCCAAATATATCTTTCCTCCCCAGACCTCTCTCCTTCCCTCCTGTCCCGAGTGTCTGACTGTCTGTCTGCTGTGTCTTCCTGGATGTCCTCCCATCAACTCAAACTTAACCTTAGCAAGACTGAACTAATTCTCTTCCCTCCATCTACAACCAGCCTTATCCCAAACATTACCCTCACCGTTAACAACACTTCCATCACACCAACCCCTACAGCACGCTGCCTGGGGGTCACATTTGACTCTGCCCTATCCTTCATTCCTCACATCCAGTCAATCTCCAACTCATGCCGCCTCCACCTCCACAACATCTCTAGAATCCGACCCTTTCTCACAGAAGACACTACCAAAATTCTAATCCAAACACTCATCATGTCCCGTCTTGACTACTGTAACTCTTTACTAATTGGCCTGCCTATCACCCGACTAACCCCGCTACAGTCCATAATGAACTCTGCTGCAAGACTAATCTACCTCACTCATCGCTTCTCTAACACCACACCCCTCTGTCAGTCCCTACACTGGCTCCCGTTAGCATACAGAGTAAAATTCAAAACTCTGGTGCTAACTTATAGAGCCCTCACTAACACTGCACCCCCCTATATTTCATCTCTCATTTCCAAATATACTCCCGCCCGCCATCTTCGCTCTGCACATGACCTTCTGCTCTCCACAGCTCTTATCACATCCTCCCACTCCCGCCTACAGGACTTCTCCCGTGCTGCACCTGAGCTGTGGAATTCTCTCCCCCGCCCCATTAGACTCTCCCCCAGCGTTCAAATCTTCAGACGCTCCCTGAAGACTCACCTCTTCAGGGAGGCCTATCAACTGCCTCCATAAACATCATCACCAAGATTCACCCCTTGCACGGACTACTGCACTCAATGGCACTTCTCACTCCCACCCACTGACTGGCAGTTCATGTGGCAGGAGGCACTTAAACACAATAGCACTTACTCCTTCTGTATCAAACCTACCTTCCTCTAGACTGTAAGCTCTCACGAGCAGGGCCCTCTGATCCTCCTGTTCTACACATCTGATTGTACTATTTAATACCTCTGTATGTCTATTCCCCAATTGTACAGCTTCGGAATTAGTTGGCGCTATATAAATAAAGAATAATAATAATAATAATATCCAGAATTACACATCTGTTTCATACATAAGGCCCATAGTGTCAGGCAAAGGAGAAGGGAAGAGGGATCATTTAGTTGACTCTATATCGACATTGATAAGTTATATTATTAGACCAGTTTAAATACCATAGATAAAAAGGAATTAGAGCTCTCTATAATGGTACTTAATCAAATGCATTTCATTTTTTAAATCAGGAATTTATTATTGTTTTTACTCTCTGAAATCTTTCTCGCAATGTTTCTGGTATTAAGGAGACACATTTCTTTCCATGTGGTATATCATTAAAATGCATTGACGTATTTTGACATATGGTACTGTCTATGCGCCTTTGATTTTATGGGCAAGGGAGGAACATTGGGTACTAAGCTTTTGAGGTTTACTAGGAAATTATTCTTCAATTCGGCAACATGATTTCACAATATGTACGTTGCCGAGCTTGGCCCTTAATTTGTTTAACCCCTTACCGCCCAAGGATGTACATGTACTTCCCAAGCGGATGTCCCAGGTGGACAGAGGACGTACATGTACGTCCCAGAAGTCATTTAAACAAATGGAAAAAAATGTTCGGCGGGTGTTAAGTGCCGGCCGCGTGCGCGTGCGGCCAGTCACTTAGGGGTTAAAAGAATGACTTATCTAGGCAGGTACCCTTCATACAACAGTCAGTTAAATCTATTTACTGGATTTATTTTTGCATTTAAACTCTGCTTGTAGTATATATGACTACTACAATAAGAATGTATTCAAGGCCCTTTATAATGGGACCCTCTACGGCTCTAGCCAGCTCTGCCCATGGTTCTATATGTCTGGCTGTCTCTCAGTATGGCTCCAGCCAGCCCCACCAATGACTTTAAAGGAAGTTATATTAATTCTCAGTGCAGTAAAATGGCCCTATTTAGTTCTAGACCAGTGGTTCTCAAAGGATTTTTACTGGTGGCCACCAATGCAGCCACCACAATGTTCATGGTGGCCACACTACGACATTACATGCTCAAATGGTAAAATGAGATTAAGACATTCAAAAATTGTGTATAAATATGTTCAACAACAATAAATTTACTTCATATTACAATCTAAACATTCCAGAATCCACATAGGATTGAAAACTATCCCATAAAAGGTTCATAAAAAGTTACTGGAGACCTATATTTCAGAGACAGTAATTTTCTCTTCCAATCCTAAAGGTTACTGCTTCACAGAAAATGCAGATGAGCTCACAATCTTTTCTTGTTCAGATATAGGAGGTACTCTGTCAAGGGGTAACTTTGACTACCGTGTGGGTTTAAAGCTGGCCAGGAATGGGAAATCACATTATGCTAACAGTGACTATTTATTAATGAGTTTAAAGCTGTCCAGAATTGAGCAGTCATAATATGATTGCTTATCCCTGGCCAGCTTTCAACCTTAACCCAGTAGTTAGAGGTTAATCAAGCATGACGAGAATGAACAAGTGAGTGCAATGTACTGTGCAAGGCATTGTGTACCCCTATGACCTTCAAGAGGTTAATCAAGCATGATTCTCAATTGCTTGACCTCGTCATACTTGTTTAACCACTTTAGGATCGGGGGGGCACAATGCACTGCAAAGCAATGCACATTGTACACCCATCTGGTCTTCAAGGGATTAACTTGTGACAAAAGATGACATTGACTACTGGGTTAAGGTTTAAATTTGGTTGCCAGGTATTAACTTCTGACACAGGATGATACTGACAGTGAATACTAGGTTAAGGTTTAAAGCTGGCCAGGGGTGAGCAATCATAAAGAATGCATATCTGTATTAACACATGCAACCATTTTGCAGATATATACCCAGGGCTGGCTATGTTACTGTTTAGAAATTAAAAGTTAATATTTCCCATACTTATGGACTTTAAGGGTTTGACCCAAATCTCAAGGTCTCAGAGTGAGGATCCAAATTCCCAGGTTGAGGGTCCAGGGATATCATATCAGAGAGAAAGAAGTATCCATCCTCTCTGACATGCTATTTCTCCCCCTTGACACCTTACCACCCTCTATGATGCCTTGGCTTCCTCTCTTTGATTCTCTGTCCTCTCTGACATGTTATCCCTTCCACCTGACACCCCACCACCCTCTCTGATGCCTTGTCTTTCTCTCTCTCTCTCTCTCTTTGACTCTCCATTGGATCCATCCTCTCTGGCCTGCTATCTCTTCCATCTGACACCCCACCACCCTCTTTGAATCCTTGTCTTCCTGTCTCTGACTCTCCATCGTCTCTGACATGCTATCCCTTCCACCCGAATGAAGGAGAGGAAGTCAACACATCAGAGAGGGTGGTGGGGTGTCAAGTGGAAGGGATATCATATCAGGGAGGATGAAGACTCTCCATCCTCTCTGACATGCTATTTCTTCCACTTGACACTCCACCACCCTCTCTGATGCTTTGTCTTCCTCTCTCTGACTCTTCATGCTCTCTGACATCCTATCCCTTCCACCTGACACCCCCTCTGGTGCCTTGTGTTCCTCTTGCTGAATCTCCAGTCAGAGAGAGGAGAGGACAAGGCATCAAAGAGGGTGGTGGGGTGTCAGATGGAAGGGATATCATGTCAGAGAGGATGGAGAATCACAGAGAGAGTCAAGTCTCACAAATACTTGCGAGGTTCTACGAAATGAAATAAAATACACAAATTGTGGTGCTATATAGAAGAGAGTAGCCTTATATTTTATTAAAAACAGAAGAATGCTTTGCATCCATGATTAAAGCACCAAATAAAAACAAAACAGATGTCAGACAAAAAGAAAAATGATGGGTACTAAGAAATGGTTACACTCACTGAAAATAATTCAGATATACATCCAATTGACCCAATATAACTTTATTACAAAATAGCCACCTACAATACCAAACTACAATATTCTCAATGATAAGAATAAATATGTTTGTTAATTATACGAGTGGATTTATCAGTTTCGCTGGCTTGGTATTGCTCCACATGCGCTTGGTATGTGTGTTTCCGTATGCGTGTTGTGTAACAGAGGCAGTGGCCTGTGACTACCTACCTGTCATTTATTTTGATCATTGCACATATAGCAGTTTGGTACTATAGGTGGCTATTGTGTAGTAGAGCATATATTGGGTCTATTGGCTGTATAGCTCAATTATTTTCAATGAGGTCAACCATTTTTAGTAACCAACATTTTTTTTCTTATTGTCTGACATCTGTTTTTGTTTTATTTGATGCTTTAACCCTTTGAGTTTCAGAGGATGTGTACAACGCATTGCAATGCATTATGTACCCCCTCTGGCACTCAAGGGGTTAATCGTGGATACACAATATTAAAGCATTCTCCTGTTTTTAATAGAATATTATATTGTTTATTCTGCAGTTATATTTTTTGTATATCATCACATCAACATAATTGGTATTACACAGTGTATTTTAATTACTATAAAGAGCACTGGATTGTTTTCATATTTGAAATATAAAAAACATGAGACACAAATGCTAAGCCCAAGTCTAGTTGAAACAGACCAGCCATGTCCCTCTGCCACCTGCAGCTCTTCTGCATGCTGTCTGCCTTGGCAAGCACGACAACGAAGCTGCAGCTGGATTGGACTGAAATAGGATTGGCTGGCTCAGGCAATGTCAGGCGGGAAGCCTCAGCCAGCCAGAATTTTATATTTTTTCAAATCAGAACAGCCACTGTTACTTCGATGCACCCCATTACTTTCATTTCGGGCCGGCCACCATTAACGCATTTTCATGGTGGCCGCTACCGAACCTGGTGGCTGTGCTTGAAAACCACTGTTCTAGACTACAGTAGAGTTTAAATACAGCAAATAACAAAACTGTAAATAGATATAACTGACAGCTGTTTAAATGACATCTGCCTAAGTAAGTCTTTCTGTTAAATAAATTAATATCCACTTGTTCCATGGATATATTTCCCTCTTAATATCATCAGCTTAATTTTTTGTTTGTTTGTATAAAGGGGACTATACCTGGGACTTGTTCACGTGGGTGATAACATGGCATTAACACATCCACCACGTTGATATCACCTGTGTCCTTTTCATTGGGCTACCCCTACAAGCTGAATTCAGAAAGAGGCATGGACTTTAAATGGTTAGTGATACTTAAAAATTACTATCCCTTATCTGGTAGCAATAAAAACTGAGTAAAATGACACCAGTGGCATCTCTCAAACCTTTATGGTTTGAGAGATATCTGCTTTTAAAGTTCAGCAGTTTGCCTTTTCCCGTGATGTCAGCATTCTAGCTGGGAGCAGGGGAATTGTCTCCTAGGATCAGCCGGCGGCTCTGCAGCAGTGCAGAGATCGCATTAATAAAAAAGAAGTCCTTTACTAAAATGGCCTTCTACGTGTGCTTGGTTTGCAAGCACATGTAGAAGACCTTTTAAGGTAAGGATTTCTTTTTTATTAACGCGATCTCCGCACTGCTGCAGAGTCGCTGCCGGTCCCGAGACCGGATTCCCCTGCTGTCAGCTAGAATGCTGACGTCAGGGGAGAGGAAACTTTGAAAGCAGATATCTCTCAAACCATAAAAGTTTGAGAGATGCTGCTGGTGTCATGTTACTCAGTTTTTTATTGCCTACAAGATGAGGGATAGCAATTTTTAAGTATTACTATCCCTTTGAAAGCCTTTCAGCCCACATAGACATCATAATTTCATGAATGCCTGGTGCCCACTTGGACCTGATTGTGATTGGGTAATTTATTAAGGGCATCACAAATATTCATTCACCATCTGAACAGCCTATCTGGTGGCCTCATAGGCTGCTGTCTGTGCAGGCATTCACTGCTGCATGTACCCAGTAGCCATATTTAGTTTACTGAGAGTTGCAGCAAGCTACATTTTGTATTTCCATTGCTGTTGTGTCAACACCATATAAAAAGCGCTATAGGGTGCGAGACAGCCTATTTTTTGGGTGACAGTGCAGAGTGTCGGTGCCACCACAGCAGTCTTTTGTGGGAACAGAAGGAATTGTGCAAAAATGCTTTGGAGCCCTCAATGAATAAATGGATTAAATAAATTGTAATATTGTGATTATTTATATACCCTTATAGCACAGTTGTTTTCCTCTAGAATTGATCCACCTCTTTGTGAATATGGCTTTGGACTTTTCATAGTGTAGCCCTGCTAATGAATATAGCATACATTTTTTTACCATCAGATAATAGAAGTTTGCATACTGGTCACAATGTTATCTTGATCTCCATGATGTAAAAACTGAACAAAGATTAGTTATTGATGAATAACAGATAATATAACATTTATTTTCATATTATACAATATTAGATATTCAGAATGACAGCTTGAAGGTTTTTCTGAGCATTGTCCTTTGTATTGTACCTGAGGTGGAATGTGTCCAAGAATAGATCACTACGGCATATTTCCTGTCAGATTTAAATATGCTTTGTACAAAGAAAAAATAGTAATTGAAAACACTCATTGTTATAGAAAATTAGTTACACTTGTATTTAAATTCTTTTCCCAGAGGCAAAGTATTGCAGTTTGTTATTAACAATTATTTCTGAAAATTCTATATATTTAATCAAATACATTTCTCAACTAATTATCTAGTTCTGTTTGACACATATGGGAACCCTATGCAACCCTATGCATTGAGTCCTTGCTACAGGAAATGTCATTTGCATAGGTATGTAAGCTGCCATCCCTCTATTGTTCAGCTTCAATTCAATTCAACAGTTGGCCGAGAATGATGGGAATTGTAGTGCAACAACATCACTATCAAAATGTTTACTTGTTTAGCTAGTAAGTCAGAAATACTGGGGCCCAGGACAAATGAAACTTGCAACCCTGCTTTAATCTTTATCATATGTTCAGCCTTAGGGTCCTCTGTAGAAAAAAAGTTTATTTATTTATTTATGTATTTTATTTAATTTATTTAGAAAGTGTTGTACTATGAAGTATACGTAGAGATTTCTCTCATTTTCAAGTATATCGTGGAGAGCTTCTACAGTACAATGTTCCATATTTACACAAATAGTGAGCCAATATATATATATATATATATATATATATACATAGACAAAGGTGGGCACTCCAAAACTTGAATAATGTATTGTAAGTAACCTGCCCAGTGCAGCCTGAATAATTGCATAAATAATTTGCAGATGAAAAAAACATCAAACAGCAGGCGCACGCTAGGGTCTTGTAAAATTAAAAATTAACTTTCATTCAGGTAATAAAATGATCAGCGTTTCGACCCCCTAGGTGCCTTCCTCAAGACGTCTTGAGGAAGGCCCCTAGGGGGTCGAAACGTTGATCATTTTATTACCTGAATAAAAGTTAATTTTTAATTTTACAAGACCCTAGCGTGCTCCTGCTGTTTGATGTTTTTTTCATCTGCAAATTATTTATATATATATATATATATATATTTATATTTATTTATTTATATATATATATATATATATATATATATATATATATATATATATATACATACACACTAGCTTTAAAGCCGTGTACAGGGCCACAGTGCCACCCAGCAACCTCGGCTGGTGGCCGGAGCCTTTCTTCTCACTGGCAGTGCTGCAGTCATGAACAGTACTGACTGCCCGAACGCGCCACGGCTGATACGGAGTGGGGTGCTCCGAATTCAGACCGTAGTCCTCTCCTCTTGGTCCCAGGAAGGTGCGTAGAGAGGGCTCCGGTCTGAATTCGGATCGCCCTGCTCTGTATCAGCCGTGGTGCTTTCGAGGAGTCAGTAATGCGCATGACTGCAGAGCGGGCCATCTCTAGTGCGCAAAACTGCAGCTCGATCAGCGGTCTCTATTGCGCATAACGGCTTCTGACAAACATCCGAGCAAATTATAATATAGGATATATATATCAGTTATTCTCAACCAGATTGCCGTAGCGGGCATCAACTGAGGGTGCCTCATCTTTTCTATAAAGACGTTCATAAAATGTGAAAACTGAATTTCAAATGTTTTTCTGGAAATTTTCAGCATGATATTTTTATTTATATCATTCTGATTGTGAGACCTAAAGAGAGCTGTATATTTATGCATTTTTATCATCCATTACATACTCGACAAATGACCTATAAAATGTTAGGTGAGCCCTGAAACTTTCAGACTGCATGTTAGGGGTGCCTTAAACAAAAATATATATATACACATATATCTAAATAATACATAATAATTTTTTTATATACAGTTGCACGTTGTTTTTAAATAAAAAGAATAACTTATTTTTAGGGATTTTAGATTGGGAGAAGATCTCATCTTTTATCGGGAAGGTTATTCCAGGCCTTTTGGAGCTCTGAAGGAGAAGGCTGATAGACTGGATTCTTTCTTGTAGTGTGGTATATTCAGCAAGTTGTTAGCAGAGGAGAGGTGGTTAGAGTTAGTATGAAGAGCTGGGTAGCTTTCCAGAGAAGGAATTATAAACAAGATGAAGGGTACATATAGATTTGAGTGTTAGCCAATTTAACTCTTTAAACATATCACAATGATGGGTAGTATAATTACTTTGGAGGACAAAGCAGCATAATGAATTAAATATAGTGTTGAGTTTGCCAAGATGGATTTGTGGTGCAGAAGCATATGCTATATGTCGGCTGTAGTCTATGACTGCATTAGAAGAAGGTGCACCACCATGAGTCTATTGTAACATAGTAACATAGTAGATAAGGCTGAAAAAAGACATGCGTCCATCAAGTCCAGCCCATGCCAATAACACCCCTGTTGATCCAGAGGAAGGCAAAAAAAAAGCCCTTTGGAGTAATTTCCAATGTAGTCCCAAGTGTGTGTGTGTGGGGGGGTGGAATTATTCCTTCCTGACTGCAACTGGTAGTCAAATAGTTCCCCGGATCAATATCCTATTTTCTTTGAAGCCATCTGTCATAATTGTCAATATTGTTCTGTGCTAGACAGGCATCAATTGCTTTTTTGAATGCAGTTGCATTATCTGCAAGCACAACATCCCGAGGCAAAGAATTCCATAGCCATACCGCCCTTACTGTAAAGAATCCCTGCCTATGTTTTAGTTGAAAGCGCCTTTCCTCAAGTCTTAATGGATGACCTCTTGTTCTTAGCTCAGCTCTTTGCATAAATAATTCATTGGTATAATTCTTTGTATTAACCTTGAATGTATTTGTAAATGGTAATCATATCACCCCTTAGACGTCTCTTCTCTAATGTAAAAAAACCCAGTTTGGCTAGTCTCTCTTTGTAACTCAGATCCTCCAATCCCTTTATCAGTTTTGTTGCACGTCTCTGCACCTTTTCCAGTTCAGTAATGTCTTTTTTTAGAACAGGCGCCCAAAATTGTACTCCATGTTCTAGATGAGGCCTAACCAAGGATTTATACAGAGGTAGGATAATATTAGCATCCCTTGCTTCTACATCTCTTTTTATGCAGGCTAGTACTCTACTTGCTCTTGCAGCAGCTGAGTGACTCTGCACACTGCTGTGAAGTCTATTGTCTATCAGTACTTCTGAATCTTTCTCTAATGAGGATTTCCCAAGTTGTTTCCCATTTAGAGTATATGTGTAGCAAGTTTGTTTCTACAACCCAAATGCATAACCTTACATTTATCTACATTAAATGACATCTGCCACTTTGCTGCCCATTCACTTAGTTTATCTAAATACTTCTGTAGGGAAAAACATCCAGCTCTGTATGTATTTCCTTACAAAGCTTAGTGTCATCAGCAAAGATTGAGATGTTACTTTCAATTCCCACTTCTAGATCATTAATAAACAAATTAAAAAGCATCGGGCCCAGGACTGAACCTTGCGGCACCCGACTTATAACCCTAGACCAATTTGAAAAAGTTCCATTTACAACAACTCTCTGCCATCTATCATTTAACCAGTTCTCAATCCATGTACAGATAACACCGCCCAAACCGAAGCCTTTTCATTTATGCAGTAACCTGTTGTGAGGCACTGTGTCAAAGGCTTTTGCAAAATCCAAGTATACTACATCAACAGCAATTCTCCTGTCCAAATTACTACTCACTCTTTCATAAAATGCAAGTAAATTAGTCTGACATGATCTGTTCTTCATGAAACCATGCTGATTCCTACTAATGATATTGTTTGTCTTCACATAGTTCTGAATACTGTCAGTTAATAACCCTTCTAGTATCTTACCCACTATGGAAGTCAAGCTCACAGGTCTATAATTTCTTGGTTTGGATCTTGCTCCCTTTTTAAACAATGGCACTACATCAGCTTTCCTCCAATCACAGGGCACTATGCCTGATGAAAGTGAATCAATAAATATTAAGTATAATGGTTTTGCTATTACTGAACTAAGTTCCTTAAGTAGCCTTGGGTGTATACCGTCCGGTCCAGGCTCTTTATTCACTATAACCCTTTCCAGTCTCTTTTGGACCTTGTCCTCAGTAAGCCATGTAGATGTTGGAGGAAATTCCATGGTTTTGTCTGTTTGCCCACAGCTTGTCTTTGCTGCTTCCTTTGTATATACTGAAGCAAAGAACGTGTTTAGGGTGTCAGCCATAGCTTTATCCTCCTAATCAATTCACCTGTTTCAGCCCTAAGAAGACCAATATCAACCTTAACTTTTTTGTTGTTAATATACTGGTAGAATTGTTTAGGGTTTTTCTTGCTCTCATTTGCAATGTTTCTCTCATTTTCTATTTTAGCTAGCTTAATTGCTTGTTTGCAGATTTTATTACATTCTTTATATTTTTATTATTGGGTATATGTACACTGAAGGGAATGTGCTATTCTGTTATAAGCTTATAAGATAAATATATAAGGAAGAAAGAAAACAGAGCAAATGCACCAGACCCACCCCTCATATAATGAAAGATATACAGATAAATCTCAGACATATGGAGGTGACACATTAAAATAAAATGTAACCTTTATTAGGTTAATAAATAAAGTTTAGTCTGAAGAGAAAGTGAATTAAAAGCAATAAAATAAACAGAACATTCTAAAGCATTCACTATGTACTGTTCCAAAATCAAATTTCTACAATGTGTCCTGATCAAGAAAGGAGTCTTTCTGAAATAGCCACTGATGATACAGTTGATTGCTTTGATTTACACGATCGTTATTGTATGATTATTATATTGTTATTGCTAGTTATACAGTTGATTGTCTTTAATTCACACAATAATTATTATATCTAATGGGTTTTAATATCTGTATGTGACATAGGTTCCAAAGTTCCATAACTGACCAATCTTTGTGGTTGGAGTTAGTTGGCTATGAACTGTAAATCTGGCCTCAAGGGCCGGATGCTAATGGATAAATTAATTCTAGCAATGTGTCAGTCTAAGAACCCAAGTTCCTTTGTGTTTATGCATATAAAGAGGATGTTAATCAAGTACATAAGTGGAGTGTGATACTAGTATATTCTTAATTACACTTAAATAATATATGGGTAAAATATGGACAATATATGGGTAAAAAATGGACCGACTCCTCTAAAAACATTAGATACCAGGCTACCAGAGTTCGAACCAAGTATTGTTATATTGTTTATCTGTATGTGGCTCCATAGCTGGTCAGCTTTCACAGTCAATTGATTCCGATATGTGGAGCACATGGCTTATAGTACATCAATCACTTAATATAACAATATATCATTTGAAACATTGGGGTCTCTGATATATTCCCACTGTAGAAAGGGAAATAGCTATAAATGAATGCAGAGAATAATATTACTATATTTGGGAAGTGCACAGTTTAAGAGTATTTGTTTACAGTCTGGACTGACACCTTCAAAAATCATTGGGTAACAGGTTGCCAGGGAACTAAATATAGCAAAAGTCTCCCTGTGTAATAATCCTGCCTACAGCCTCTAAAGTGGAACTACCACCCAATATAAAGTTGCCCCCCAATAATTAGGTATAGTGTTATTATCCGCTACAAGTACCACAATCTGAAGTAATCCTGTTTCTTCAGAGACCGACGGCCAGCCTTGCATGCAGACATCTTGGCTTAGAGACGTCTTTGCTCCTGCAGTGTCCATCCCGGTCTCTTCTAGGAGGCATTGCATGGAGCCAAAAGGCACCGGAAGGGACTGACAGCGCAGGGGCGTAGATGGCTCTACTCCAAGAAGCCTGGCCGTCAGTCTGTGAAGAAACAGGATTACTTCAGATAGTGGTGCTTGTGCAGATAATAACGCTATTAAGAAGCTAGTCACCATATGCCTAATTATTTGGTGGCAACTTTATATTGGGTGGTAGTTCCACTTTAAAACATGTGGCAAAAGTTAATTAAGCTAACCCCTCATTTTTAATAGCTTTTCACAAACCATGAAGTTGTTAACTCACTAGTTCAAAGAAACCAAAGGTAAAGGAAAAATGCATCCTGCACATTGTAAGGCCATCAAAAATCATGAGGTAACTGGCTGCGTGGAAGTATACAGGCAGTCATCAGTGCTTAAAAGGTAATATCTGTGGTCAAGATATCATTTGCCCCAGCTGTAACCTAACGTTCGTTTTGCCCAAGGTACAGTACATAGTGAATGCTTTGGAATGTTCTTTTTATTTTATTGCTTTTAACTTGCCTCTCTCTCTTCAGAAGACATTTTATTTATTAACCTAATAAAAGTTGTTTTACTTTAATGTGTCACCTCCATAAGTTTTGAGATCTTCCTGTATATTTGCCATTATATGAGGGGTGGGTCTAGTGATTCTTGCTTTTCTTTCTTTCTTGTATATTTATCATGGTGTATGACTGGCAATGACATCTGTTGAACAATACATTTTCTTATACCGGGGACTTAGACAGGATTTGTTTCTGAATAGAACACATACTTTAAGATAAAGTTTAGATATTAATTTACAATATGAAGACCAAAAGTTAGCTTTGTGTTAAGCCACAATATTTGGAGGAGTCGACCAGGGCCAAGTTGCAATGGTTAAATGGATATTGTGAAGATTAAGTAGTTTGCTCTTTTGCCAGCATTTAGGAACAATTTGATTTGAGGGATCAGTCTTTCACTTTCAGATAAATCATCCTTTAATTCCAGCTCCAGTTGCAATATGCTTGTATTTTCAGTTGAGTAATTCTGGAGCAAACCAGCTGCACCACAAGGGGAAGAAATCTAATTTCACATTGATATTTTAACTCCTGTTATGCAAGACTGGTGTATGCTAGAGACCATTCATGGGGTTAAAAGAACCATTTTGATCTCTGAGAATATTTTGGAATTATTTTTCCCCTATGATGCACTGACTTCAAGACAGAGGCCATACTGCCGCAAGACAATTTACAACACAAGCAGTTTTTACCCCTTGGGTGCCAGAGGTTCAGGGAAGTTCCCCATATTTCTGTGTGGGAAACCCCATTACTACCTTTACCACGATAAACAGTAGCTCGATAAACCTGATTAGAGACTCACAATTTTTATTGTTCTGCTGGATTCCCTACAAATGTGACCCATGTAGCGTAACTGAATAAACATTTAGATAAACAGTTCTCTTACTGTTTGATGAGTATACTGTTCTCCTCAGCTTTGCTTTCATGGGGTTCTGTTTAAGTGGGCAGCAGAACTCATATGCAAGCTCCCCCCCCCCCCCCGGAAATCACACAGTTCTCATCATGACTTTCTGCTCATGGCTCAAGATGAAACCTCTCTTTCCCCATTCCACTTTAACCCATATTACGTGATGCGCACACAAAGTATCACATAACCACAGTTGGCAGAGATAGATTCTAGTGAGTTCTTGTAGACACAGGAAAATGCTCAACAGATCTGCATCTCTATTGCAACATTTAAAAAACTGCTCCAAACAGGAATGAAGTCAGAGCAATAACTGGACATAAATGGCATGACCCGCCTTATTCATTTCTTGAATAAATCACTTGGTCATAGGCCTATTCCTGTTTTGGAGCAGGTTTTTAAAATTGTAACGATGCAGAATTTTTATCTTATTTGATTGTTCTGGATCTTCATCTGAGGGCAAATCTGTTGAGCACTCTGTTCTTGTGTCTTCTTGTTTGCGGAAGCCTGTGGCGAGCTTGATGGGAGCTGTCCTGGATCTGCCACAGCTATGTATCACGGTGAGTGTACTGTTTGATTTACTCTGGTTTAGCAATTGTAGCAACCCTTTATACACTTTAGTCTTTAGTGAGTTCTACTGGCTACATTATTCCCTCCTTTTGTAAAGCACCATAAGAATGCTCATAGAGATGGTGCATGTCATTCCAGGGACTCCAGGTTATATTAGGTATTCTCCCTTCAATGTGCGGAGAAGGTATGAGTGACATAGTAAATCCCTAAATTACCGAGAGTTTTAGTAATTCTCCTTTTATTTTCTGTTTCCTTTCATCGATCATGGGAACAGAGAGAATTCCCTATGTCTGAGAGTGATTGTAGTACATGCTGGGCCTTAACATTTACAGGACGCTTACACCAAAATATAAAGGTTTCCCTATTACCTGAAATAAACTAAATAAGGCTTCTACGGTTTTCTCCGGGTCATGATGCACCAGATGTAGCCCCCCCCTAAACTGGATCCCAGCTACTGCCCAAAGCAGCAGCCATTTCCATTGTTTGACGTGCTCTTAGGTTTTGTGTTAACATGGGGGGCTTCAACATGACCTATAATAGTCTATGGACCTGCTCCTAGAAGTAGCAGTACTTCTAAGAGCACATCACTTTTTTGCCAGAAAGGAGAGAGGCTGCCTAATGAAGCTGTGGCTGTAAGCTTCCAGTCGGTGGTGCCATCTCACTCAGAGTCCCTCATAAAACTTTAGGAGCCTCCAGGATCCTTATTTCTTTTAGTACAGGTAATAGGTGCATCTTTGTTTTGTTGGTAGCATCCCTTTAAGTCTGGTATCATTGTGCTAAATTCAGATATGCTGCAAGTGAAAAAACTGACAGAATATGCATAAGTCGGACCCAGGCCATGCCTTGTCTTTTGCCTGAGCCCAAGACAACAGTCCCTTGTTTCCCCTTATAGACCGTGATGCCATTAAAGCCCTCCAGTCGAGTAAAAAATACAGAAAATAATAGTAATTTATTGTAAAAATCACCATTTAATAGTAGAAGCATATAATTAAAGCGTTCCATTGGGTAATTGGTTTAAAATCTCACCTGTGAGTGACTGAGATTGAAACCAGCCAATCTCAAGCAGCTGGTTTGTCATTGGCTGTGCACTCACATTTCAGCCAGTCACAGCATGGTAAGGGGATTTAAATCTCCAGGGGTAGTTTTTATTGAGTAAATTAATGTTAAAAGTGCTTTCTTTTTCTCCTTGAGTTGAGGACCTTATCCCTTTGAGTGCCGGAAAGGCGTCAAAAGCATTGCACTGCAATGCACTAGATTCCTCTCTGGCACTCAAAGGGTTAAATTAAGCAGTCATGTGACTTGAACCTCCTTGTTTCTGATCTAAAAATAGAAGTTTGGTGGTGCTTTATGAAAGAACTTTCTCCTCAGATCCATTTTGTCCCTCATGGAATATGAGGAAGACTCGGGTATCTGTTCTCTGCTTGAGATCAGAGTCTCTGTTGTTTTCATTCATGCTCATGTATTGAAGCAGGACATTTTTTTACTCTGGATTGCCAAAGGAATGTGACACATGTTGTAGATCTGTAACAAGCAGACCCAAGTCTCATAGTTACCTCTCATTTTTTAAAAAATATTTTGTATTTTTCAGATTAATTAGAAATGTTTTTAGTCAGTGTAGTGCAGTGTATCAATACAGTCCAATTTATAGTTCAAGAGTAATTTAATTATACAAGATCCCCCTCCCACCCTTTTTACTTATGTAATGCTGCCTCTCCATTAGGTGGATTCATTTAAACTGCCTTTGACTTTTGCTTTTACTTTTTCAGTCAGTTAAATAATTTGAGTTTTTTGGTTTAGTTGTTGGGGAAAGTAATCTTAACAGAGCTTTGTTCTGTAACCTTTCTGATAAAGCTTACAGGTCTTGAAAATAGCCCCTCCACCTTCTTAGGCTCCTAGAACCAGAGGGGTGGATTAAATTAATGGGTATGAATAAATGTGCAAATCCTTCCAAGATGTAGACTCCCACTGAAGGGAGAATTTAGAAATGCAACTCTTTTGCTTAGCCATTTGTTGAATAGCCTTCTGATCCCTAAAGGGATAAACTGGCTGAGTGGAACCCTTTTTACGTCTTTAGGGAGTACAGGGGTTCCACAGAACTCAATTTGAGAACCATTTTATTAAATCATTCTGTTTGGTTTTTCAGATGCCTGTGCAGACATCACATACAGCCAATGCCAAATGCTGCCATACAACCACACTGTCCTAAAATCAGTGTATTCATTTGTCAAGAGCATTGAGATGGAAATGTTCCTCAAGTTCTTCAGCTATCTCAACCGCCTCAGCTGCTATCAACACATCATGCTGTTTGGCTGTAGCCTAGCTCTTCCTGAATGCATCATCCAAGGCAATGAGAGGTATTTGGAATCTTAAATCAGTTTGTGATTGCACTCAGTAGAATCAGAATACAGGTCATCTAATCAAAATAAAACATTATGTGCCAAATATTTAAAGTGGAACTTTCACCTTAAAGGGATAGTAATGTTTCATAATAAAAGCTGCTCTAATTAATCATCATAGTATTTGGACTTTGAAGAGTGTTATTTCAATTCTGTCAGAGTTGCTCAGGCAGAAGGGAGGTGCCCAGGTAGACTGCAGAGAGGGACAATCTTCAATTAAGATAAGGGAAAAACCTGAAAAACTTGTCAAGGGGGGGCAGGGCTTTCATTGTTCTCATAGGAAGAAGATTGTCCCCTGCTGTTATCTATCTGGTCTATGGACTGCATTCCACATCTGAGAAGAGATGGCTTACACTAGGTAAAAGGGGCGGGAGGGGGAAACTTTGCTTTTGAATATCTCTCAAACTATAAAGGTTTGAGAGATAAGACTTATATTTTTTAATGCCTACAAAATAAAATAAAGATAAAACGAAGTATTACTATCCCTTTGAAACAACACCTGATCTGCCCGCTGTGTGGTCCTGTTCTTGCTATCACCAAATCAAGTGTAGTGATTTAACCCTTTACATTCCATGTATGTATGCAATGCATTTCACATCTCTTTGCCACTCAAAGGTTTAATAAATTGAACAATTAATCCAGGGGAACAGGGTTTTGCCAAAGCCTGCTCTCCCTATGTGCACATTCAGCTACCCAAGGAATCAAAACTAACACACACAGATAAAAAAAAATATGTATAAGCATTTGATTGCCAAAAAATTCTCACATCTCTGGCACTCAGAGAGTTAAAGAGGATCTGAAGATGGAACTGTTCTTACGTGTCACAGCGACTATTATTCTTGCTCTGCTACCAATTTCCCTATTTCATGTAGAAACTTGCTGTGTTTTATAGTGGGAAACGGAAATGCTTGTTACTAGTGTATTACCGTATAAACTCCTGCCATCTAAATGTATAATATGCAAACAACAACAAGATCAGAGCTATGTTGCCTAATACAGAATAGAGAACACAATGTACCACTCTAGAAAGTACCAGAATGTTAAAAAATAAATAAATAAATAAAAATAAAATATACTTGAATCACAATATAACAGAATATATGGAGAGGAGGGGAACATTTGATGATTAGTAACAGATATCAAGCACGACACAGAAAAAATACATATGCAAGCCACCTTTTCAAGTGGAAAGAGCAGACGTCATACTAAGAGCACTCGAGAGACGCCTAGATTTATATCAATCAGCAGGTGTTGGAATCACGGTTAGCACACGAAACAAACAAACGCAGAGGTTCTGTGAGTAGTTCCTGGTTGACAAATGATATTTCCGATGTGAAGCGGAGATGAATGGATGAAATATAAAAGTCTGCACATCACAACTCAGGAAAGTGAGGAATTTTAGAAAATCAATGATAAGGTGGTGAAGTTAACTAGTATGATCATTGTGGTTGCCTTTAACAATACGGGTCAGTTTGATGTAAAAAAGTATTGAAGAAACAGTATGTCATCAAATGTTTATATTCCAGCAATATTAGCTGCATTACAAGAATTGTGGAAACTGCAGATATTTTAAGATAGAGGATCTGTAACAAAGACTGAAGTCGAACAGCTATTTTTTCTTAAAGGGATGTTTTCCGTTTTCCTCAGACATAGGAGTCTGTATTTTTTATAATAATGATTTTTTTTTACATGCTGTGGAGAAACGTTGGATCAAGATCCTGTGTTCCTGCTCCTGTTCCTGGCTCCAGCAGAGACTACCAGTGGCTTAGGCCTAGTCTCCAGCACACTGGTCAGGCTCGGCAGCCCACTATTCCTGATAGCAGAGCTCGCTGGCCTGTAACCTTCTGCTTGTTCCTACTGTATATATTGTATATATTTTGCTTACCTTTCGGTTGTCAATAAATTGCACTTAACTATACCGTACTGACTCTTGAACTTCTCTGGGAACTGTAACAATAACGTTTTAATGGTATAGGTAGATGTAGGATTTTTTGCAAGCTGTTTTACAGTTGTTTAAGGTGACAGTTCCATATTAACGCTTTGAATGCCAGAAGAGTGTGCAGAACATTGCTTTGCAATGCATCGCACAACCCTCTGGCACTTGGAAGGGTTAATTAAGGGACCATTTCACCTAAAATTAAATTGATTAATATTATAGGCAGAGGTTATGTGTTGGCTGCACCAACTTTATGGCCCATTCACATCTAATCTAGGGGTGGACAACTTTTGGTCTCCAGTTGCTGTTGAACTACATTTTCCATCACCCTGAACTGACCAGTTGGGCTAATGTTTTAGGCAGGCGAAACACCCATAAATATATACCCACTTGCACTGTAGCAGGGAATCATATTAGTACATTTCTGATTAGTCGTAATATTCTGTATGGAAATGGATTTATGAACTGACTGTATTTATCTCGGTGGATCACCTGTTATGCGCGTGTTTCCTTTAGATTACATGATTTTATGCACACCCCTCTGGTACTTAAAGCAGAATTATCACACAAATTAACTTTACCCCCAAAAAATTATGCACATAGCAATAAGCATATCCATACTAGTATTATCTGGAATAAGTTCAGCATTATTGAGAAATCCAACACGTTCTGAGAGAGTCAGGCAGGAATCAGCGCAGACATCTTGCCAAGCAGACATCTATGCGTGTGGCACTATGGTAGTCAATATGTATTAAACTCATTGTACCCCAAGAGAATATAATATGCAGAAGCAAGTATTAAGTATTTTTTTTATTGTACAACCCCACACTATCTGTGATCACGGTGCCCTGTATTCACAGAGGTCGACTATTAACCAAATATTTCTTAAAGTAACAGTGTAGCTCTTCTGTCCTTAGCCCCGTCAGTGATTGGGGCTTAGAAAATAAAAATAGATACTGGACAAATGGAGAGCGCTATCAGTGTACTTTACACAAAACAATTTTATTAATAACAATAATGTTTATATCAATATTTCAGTCAAGTAAGGGCTAAAACATTAAGAATAAAACATAAAAAAATAAAAATAATACAAAAGCTCACAAGCTTAAAAAGTGCACTAAATTGCAAAAAATCATAAAAAAAACAGGATGCCAGTCTTATGTATTCTTAATAATACTCCAAACTTATAATGGATCTTTAAATTGTTTGTATGCAATAACGACAATTTCAATTCTTTGAAACTTATAAAAGGAAGAAAGTTCTTAGTGTAATTTTAACCTCTTGATTGTCTTGATGCTTTAGTGTTGCGGGCAGTTCTGTATCATTTTCTTAATGATACCTTATTGATTAAGTGCTTACTGAGGTGCATCATTAGACGCCGTGTCGTGCTTGTGGTATACGGTGAAAGCAAAGTTAGTAGTACAAACAAGATGAGCAATTCCACCCCCAAGATTGCATGCTCCCTCTAGTGAAAAAACAGTGTAAACACTAGAATCTGATGTGTATTGTGAGTCAATAAAGATACAATGTTAAAGGAATAGTAATGTCAGAAAAAAAGTATTAACTATATGGTATATACAATTAAAAGAGAGTACTTGCACTTCGTATCTCCCAAACTGTTATGGTTTGAGAGCTATAGGAAAATAAAGTTCTCTGGTCCCTCCCCTTTCTGCTTGACGAGCTGTAAAGCTGTCAGAAGCAGATTCTCGTAGTTTGACCAGATGTGGCTCTTCAGCAGTGCCGATGTAACGCTATCTAAAGCTAAATACTTAATTTAGAAAGGTCTACAAAGTGTGCCTGGCTTGCAAGCACACTTTG
Organism: Rhinophrynus dorsalis; assembly: GCA_037306005.1. NCBI lineage: Eukaryota > Metazoa > Chordata > Amphibia > Anura > Rhinophrynidae > Rhinophrynus > Rhinophrynus dorsalis. The sequence goes on along the minus strand of CM074718.1, from coordinate 95,421,121 downwards.
TAGACCGTTCCAATGAAGTATTTATTTCTAAATAGTGTGATTTCAACTCTGCTGAAGAGCCTCTGTCTGGTCAAATGACTGGAATCTGCAGCTGTCAGCTAGATGGCAGACTTGAGTAAAACAGCCAGGAAAAGGTAATTTTAGCAAGTTATATCCAGAGGCGTAACTAGAAGCCTCTGGGCCCTGGTACAAGAAGTGCCATAGACCCCCCACCACATTGACCCCCTCCACAATGCCCCCATCTCCTACCTGGAGCTCCTGTGCGCTCCTTTTAGTAATGCAAAGCGCTGGGAGATGATGTCATCTCCCAGCGATCTACATTACTAGAACGCCGGCGGGAGATTGCGGGTGCCAGGCGGAGGGGTCGCAGGGGGAGGCCGGGCCCCTGGAACGCCCGGACCTGGTCACAGGTGCAACCCCTATAGTTATACCACTGGTTATATCTCTCAAACCATAAAGGTTTGAAATATAAGACTTACATTGTTGTTAATCTTTGTTTTTTTAATGTCTACAACATTAAATCAACTTAAAATTAACCATTACTATCCCTTTAACTAGTAACATCGTATGTCTGACAGTGAAATAGTTAATGTGTGATGGTGTATCCCGAGTGATTATTTATTATAACTACTAATTTATGTCTATCAGGAGACTACTTATACTCAATCTAATTTCTTTTAAAATATTTATATAGTGGTTAATTTAAAGCATAAGCTTTTAGAACAGTAATCTCCTCCTGGAAACATAAGTGTTACCCCAACATAGCTTTTTTTGTGTTGAAACTAAGTGTTATACATAAACACGTATGACACATATCACTGAAAAAAATATTTTTTTTCATGAATCAAATTCCAATTCTAATTCTCTACTAATGTGGAATTAGAGAAAACAAAAAACATTTAAAAAAAGTAAAAAGAAAAAACAAAATTTGCTGAACAAAACACTTTTAGCAGAAAAAAACACAAGGGTAATGTCAAAGCACCAAATATTATCTCAAAAAGAAAAACACATTAGAATAAATGAAGAAATAATAGAAAAAATTGATGGAAAAAAATTAAAAAGATTGAAAAAAAAACATCTTGGAAAAAGATTTTTTTTTTTTTAATCTAAATTATCGATCTCTCAGGAACATAGAAAAACGTACAGCCTCATTAAGGCCATATGAGGTGACAGTGTTCAAAGTTTTAATCCAAAAGGTTTCTCTTTGTAAAAGTAACTTGGTCCGATTCCCACCCCTCATAAATGGGGCAATGTGATCAATCGGCATGACGCTAAAGGATGTAGGAGGGTGTCCCCTCTCCAAAAAATGTTTCGCCACTGGTTTGTCTATGGTACCATCTCTGTGGGCAATTTTAATTGCTGAACAATGCCCAGTGATTCTGTCCTTTAACATCCCATCAGATTTTCCTATGTAAACTAAGTTACAAGGACACTTAAAAAAATATACAACATGATCTGTACTACATGTTAATCTATGTTTAATCTTAAACATTTTGCTTGTATGTGGATGTTGAAAATAGCCTCCCGTGATCATCTGTCTACATGTTGCACATCCTATACATTTAAAAACTCCTTCTTTTGGTTTAGGAAGCCAATTTCACTGAATCACTGGATTCATGAACACTGTTTTCACCAGCAGATCTTTCAGGCTTTTACCTTTTTTATAACATATTAGAGGTTTTTCTCTGAATATATCTGGCAAGTTGTCATCCTTCTGTAGAATCTCCCATTTATCCACCAGTGTTTGTTTATATATACATATATTCTAAGGGTTCCTGACTTGCTGTCAGCCAAGCCCGGGGAGTTACTAAAGTGGAATTATGCCTGATTGCCTGACCCCCTGCCTCCTTGGCCTAATGCCTCAGGAGTACGTTCCCTGCCTTCACAGGCAAACAAAATAGAGAGTAGGAGTTGCCTCGGGAGAAGGCAGGGGGTCCCCTGCCTCCTCAGGCATCCACAACACTCTTTAAACATGTACGCTTCCTCTGTCCAAATCACTGCAGGAATGGAACCCTTACATTCTGTTTCTAAGTGTTTCTTTTCGGCTGTCAGCCACCACACCCCCCACCTGCTCATCCAAACCCTTCATCTTAATGCCTGTCCTTCTTCACCTAAACTTTCACTTTCACCACTGTGAAGGGGAAGGGCCACCCTGTTCACCACAGCACACACATTGAAGGGAGAGAGAGAGGTGAAATAAAGTTCACCTGCTCTCTCCTACAATGAATTCCAGTGTCTCATTCTCCTTTCCCACCTACAACACTGTATGAGTTCAGTATAAAAGTGAAAATGTCTGCCCATTACATTCACTTCTTATGCATTTTTAGGTCAAACCCCATCTTTCCTCCTCTCAATCTTATCCACCCAGATTCAGCCCCAGCCATAAAATACAAATCACGTCATACTAACTCTTCCATCCCCAGGCCAGCTTCTTAATCTGGGGTGCTGGGGACAAGAAGGTTCTCAGGAATGGCATGGCCTGTTAGGCACCGCTGTGGATAGTGTTTGGAACAACTGTACTAAGAAGAATTGGAGGAATTTTGAAGCACCATAGGGGACAAATAACATTTTCCAAAATTGCTTTTGCCACTTTGCATGCTAGAGAGGTCTCCAATGCATTGTACACCAAAGCTTTGGTGACCTTTCTGGGTTACAGTGGTTAGAAGCCTCATTTGGTTCATTGAGGTTTTGTATTTTCGCCTCTGGTGCACTTGGTTTGCTCAGAATGACTCCAGGGCCTAGATGCACTAAAGGTCGAATGTCTATGTTCCATCGAAGCAGTGTCGTAGGCACCTTCACAGTATTCACAAAGTGTCTACAACATCACTTCACCAGAACTCCATATGGAAATAAAGCATAATCAGATATATTTGTGTTCAAGGGGGTGTATTGATATTATAATGTGACACTTCGACTCATTCAGTAAACTCCGATAGAAGCCTCTGCAGTCGGAGTTCACGGTCTCCACTTCACCTAACTCAGGCTGTTGTAGCTGGGATCTCACCTGTACTTTCCTATGGAGTAACAGCAGTGAGAGCTGTCAGCGTGAAAGGGTTCTCCTCCCCTCACACATCACCAACACTACAACAATTCTGAACAGCATTCTCTGTGCTTCCCTACCCAGCCAGTAGGGGAACACAGAGAAGGCTTTCAGCATCATGGACAGCATTGAATCCCATAGAGATGTGCATCGCTCAGCCCTGTGGCATTCAAAGGGTTATCACTTTAAAAAAATGTCTCAAATACATTGTGCTTTGGAGATGTGTACTTGTTCACCCCTCTGGCACCCAAAGGGCCAACAAACAGTGGAAATCAACAGAAAAATGGAAGTTGTGATTTTGTTAGGACCTTAGCATAGGTCTTTTTTGTTTGCTTTTTTTTAAATAATATCTACTGGGGTCAAGTATAAACGATTGTGAGCTTACCGCATGTCTAGTAATTATATAGAAAAAAATAAGAGAAAACTACAAAGCTAATGGGTCCTTCACATCAAGGTGTGAATACCATTCACCCAAGATGGACAGAGTCCTTAGCTGCTGTAAGAGACCAGTTCAGTAAAGAAGAGGTGTGGGAGCTAATTTAAAAATTAACTTTTATTAATCTGTTTATAAAACCAATATAAAACAGACATAGGGTGTTAAATCGAATATGATACACCCTATAAAAACACAGTGCAATAAATATCTGCCTATTTATCAATTAAACCAATATATAATACAAAGGATCACATTAATAGTGGTGCTGGTGCAATACACTTCTCAGTATGAGCTTGGAGAAGTGTAGCTAGAGATCTATGATATCGCTATATGTTGACATGACCTATAGTGCGCTTATACATATCATAATGAGTGCATGAGCTGTATGTAGACGTAAAACCTGTATGATGTAAATTGTGAATAAATGAATGATCACTGCAGACACTCTGCTAAACATGCGTATTAACCTGTTAACTGCCGGCAACTATTATATTTGCAGACGCTCTGCTAATTCAAGTGTCTCCTATACACTACACTAAACAGCTAAAGGTATCCTATCTACTGCAGGCTAGATAGGAGCAAGGTCAGTGCCCAGGATCTTGGAGGGGAGAGAGGCATCGGAGGAAGTGGGTGGCAAGCTTGTATTTGCCGCCCGCTTCCTCCGATACCTCCCTCTCCCTGCTTCCTCCGATACTTCTCTGCCCTCCAAGATCATCGACATTGTCCCCTGCATGGAGTCGCACACAGAATGACTTTGTCCCTTGTCACTCATACGCCACTGCAGCAGCTAAGGACTCTGTCCATCTTGATGTGAAGGACCCATTAGCTCTGTAGTTTTCTTTTATTTTCTTTATAAAATTACTAGACTTGCGGTAATCTCACAATCATTTATTTATTTGTGTGTTGATTTCCACTGTTTGTTGTCCCTTTGGGTGCCAGAAGGGTGAGCAATGAACATCCCTATGGCATTCAGTGCTGTCCATGGTTCTGAAAGGCTTCTCTGTGTTCCCCTACTGGCTGGGTAGGGAATCACAGAGAATGCTGTTCAGAATTGTCGTAGTGTTGGTGATGTGTGAGGGGAGGAGAACCCTTCCACACCGACAGCACTTCGAAAATCCTGTATGCTAATAGGGACCTCATCCAACCTTCCCTTTCCATCTGATAATTTTTGTGAATATGTCGATGTGTGTGCAGATCGAATTGTTGGAGTGATTTGAACATGTCGACAATATCATACCGACACCACATCGACATTTAGTGCATCTAGGCCCAATTCTTCTTACCACAGCAGCTTCACTATATATTTGAATAACAAATGTTTGAATTTACTTTTGTGTGTGTGTTTACTCTGTAAGATTGCTTCTAATAGATAAAACAGAGACACATCTGTGTCCTATCATGCACGTTGCTAAGGTCTGCTGGAGGGAAGGCATGCAGTTTGAACAGATGTTACAGAGAGCAATCGAGCTGTTGAACACAGGCTTGTCTCATCTAACAGGTTACACAAATGTACCAGGTTACTATGGAGATCAAGTAAACATTCTAGTTGCAGAGCAAAATGTGACACAAATGGGTAGTGTGAAATATTTTATAGTGCAAATGAATTGTTCTTTTGTGCTGATTCTTTGCATTTTGGGATATGTGAGAGTTCCTCATAGCTTAGACTAAAGCTCACTGAGGTTTCAGAAACCTCACAGGTAGTGATAAAGCTTTGCTGTGCACAATGCAGATAAATAGTTCTTAGGAGAACATCTACTTTTGGGTCAAGTCCAAAAACTTGATTTATTCTTTGTGCCCAACATTTGTATGAGTGGGAGATAAGAGAGTTTCTATGAAAGGCATTGGTAAGTATGTTTTATCTTGAATCTCATTTTTTGGACATTAGATTGATGTACGGAAAGGAAATAGAGCAATTTGAGGGTAAACCAACTTCACCATAAGAGAGAAATAAACATTGTCATTAATTTAAATGGATAGTTTAACACCTTGAATGCTAGAAATAGGTGACCAAGCATAGTGAAGCAAAGTGTTGGAGACCTCGTAGCATTTGAGAGTTTAACAATTAAAGTCACAGTTGTATCCAAGGAATGCAAGGAATGGATTGAATAACTGTACTATCTGCAATCTTCAGACTGCTTTTTTTGAGCAGGTGGCTGCACCCACACATAACATGATAATCTAAAATGAGAGACTTCAAGCAAGCATTATACTATTATGTAACACTAAGGCAAAAAAGCTTCAACAATAACTTATTTGACACTGCTCAAAATGTAAAGTTGCATACATTTCTAATAATAATAATATTCCATAATGTGCCAGTGGGGTACACAACGCATTGCTTTGTTATGCTTTGTGTACCCCTTTGACACTCAAAGGGTTAAAAATAAAATAAATTGGATACATTTCTTGAATTAATTCCCAGGGACAGTAACAGTGGTATAACTAATGAGTAGGGGTCCAAGGTGCAGGAGAATGTTATAAATGCCCATGATCTATACAAGTTCTAATTTTCCCAGCAACCAGTGGACCATTTCAGTAGACATAAATAGATAGAAAATTCCGGACTCCTGTAGAAAACTTCACAGAACTGAATTAGGTCTTGAGCAGAAGTGCAGACAAGATCACACAAAACACTGCACAAATCATATAGAACCAACACAATAATGTATCTAATATAGGCTAAGACAAAAATATATCCCAACATTTATTATGGCCAAAGAGGGAAACTTGTTTTAGGTGGGGGTGTGATGGAGGGCAGGACATTCCCTACATTTTTTAGGTTAGTTCCTGACCTCATGATAAATCTTTTATGTAACGAACAAATACATGATTTATAACAAGACTAAAGTATTTTATTTGCACAGACTAATTTATAAACACACATACTAGTTTAAACAAACATTAAAGTGAGTTGTATTACTGTGGAGGAATGGGATACATTTATATACGCTGCACATTCTGATCTCCTAAATGAGGGACAACAGGGAAGGAAAGAGTGACACAGAGATTTGGGACTGAAAGAGGGATATTGCCTTCTGACACATAGGTCCATATGTTGAAATAAGTAGCGAAATAGCTTTTGCCTTTTGTAAAGACTTTTCAAAGTACAGTGTCGTTGGGCTCATTAATCTTTTCAGAGAGTGTCGGTTATGATTGGAAATACGTTGTTTGTCCTGACTGAAACTGTCGTATGTAACGACATAAAAATGTCTTAACTAATGACAAAAATGTCTTAAAAAATGTCCTAAGGACAAAAATGTCTTAAAAAATGTCTTAACTAACGACAAAAATGTCTTAACTAAAGACAAAAATTCTCACATTCAGAACACATTCCCTCCACTTTTTTCTTAACATACAAATTTTGTCTTTTGAAAGACATTTTTTGCCATTAGTTATGACAAATTTTCTTTTCCTCTGTACGACACTGGAGAATAGTTTAGCCACGCCCTTGCCCATCAATTCTGGAGATGTGTCGTACATAACGGACATTACTAGTTTTTTGTCATATACTCTATAGAAGATATGTTGTTCATGCATTCAGTTACTTATTTTTGTCATTCATACGACAATTTTTTGTCGTTATCCTTTTGAACATATGGCCCATAGGCATGTTATTCTGTAAAACCTGTAGGACAGGAGAGACCTCCTGGGGTTTAAAACATATTTTTTTTACTCAGCCACTGCTAAAAGACATACACACATAAAATAAAGAATGGGCAGGAGGTGAGGAACCTGAGACCTTTTAACTATTTTTAATTACCACCAGCCTTGACTGTCAACTGTAGCTGGATGGCCACAGGTTATTCAGTTCCAGGGTGGATAAAAATTGATTATTATTTTTTTTAAATCTGATTTTTTGTATTTAAATCAAATTTATTTTAATGAAATGCTTTTGGAGGAAAAATCTATCTAAAGATAGTTTTCTATTTAAGATACATTATAGTTTAGAGGTTATTCAGCATGAAATAGAGATTAGTTATGTACCTGAGGCTGTATATTCATGAAATTATATTTTATTATATGTTCCAAATATGAGTGATTAATCTATTCAACTAATCAGTTCTGATATTGCTGTTTTACTAATCTGACAGGTTATATTCTAAATAGGACTTCTTCACCTGGTTGCAAATATTGATGGTTTTAACTACCATCAAGAATGATTTAAATCGAGTCTTACTGACTAGTGATTTAAATAATGATTTAAATCGACATGATTTAAATCGTGATTTAAATCGACTTGATTTAAATCAAACCCACCCTGTTCAGTCCTGATTTATCCCTCTCTTCACTGGTAGGGGGCAGCAGTAGTTTGCACCCCAGCTGCTTGTAAGACATTTTTACAGAAACCCATGTGGATTTAAAGCAAAATTAACCTATTGGCTGCTAGATGTCTCCAATGCTTTTGTAAAGCTGTAGAGACTGAACAATGCTGTAGATTCCTCTCTAGCACTCATATGGTTAACAGGGCATGAAAATGATCAGATATTATCTGACATACCTGATCTGTCTGCACAGAGACAGCCTGGAGGAAACTTACCCTTACTGTTACCGTGTCTGTAGCTGCTTCCTCACTCAGGTTGTGAACTTGATGGCCCTGGAGATGGGCATCCATCTTATGGCAGCACACATGCACAGTGTTTGCTTCCACTGAGAGAGATTAACCTTTATTTGTTAGTGTCTTTTGCTTATTCATTTCTGTGATGGGCCAACATGAGCACACACACACAATGGGGGAGATTCACTAAGCGGTGATAAACTGGAGATGCCCTCTACATTTTATCACTTCTCCAGTTCCTATGTTATTTTATGGCACCTATTCACTAAGATCTTCAAAGCTGAAGAAATCTTAGTGCATCACCACTTATCACCACTTAGTGAATCTCCCCCATTTTGTTATCAATAAATGTTGGAAGATCCCACATGATGGAGAATTTCAAAAAGCACAGAGAGTGATTAAAGGGTCAGTAATGTCCCATTAAAAATTCCTATAGTTTTGTAGGTGTTACACAATTAAACTGTATGCTAAAAATCATATCTCTCAAACCACTGTGGTTTGAGAGATATTCGCTTTCAAAGCTCCCCCCCTTTCCCTTCTCCTGATGTCAGCTGTAAAGCTGACAGAAGGAGATTCGAGTCAATCAACTTGAGGAGTCTCTGCAGCAGAGCTGAAATCGCATTATTTAAAAATAATTACTTAACTGGAACAGTCTACAAAGTGTGCTTGCAAACCAGGCATACTTTGTAGACCTTTCCAGTGAAGTAATTATTTTCCTATAACACGATTTCGGCTCTGCTGCAGAGCTGCCCGTTGGTCTCCAGTGCTGACATCAGGAGAAGGGGAGGGAGAGAGGGAACTTTGAAAGTGAAAATCTCTCAAACCATAGCGGTTTGAGAGATAGGATTTGTAGCTTATAGTTTAATTTTGTAACATCTACAAAACTATAACAATTTTTATGGGACATTACTGACCCTTAAAGTTTGATCTCAAACATAACTAATTAGCATACTGGGCCGAGAATCAGTATAGATTGCCACTCTGTATCACCAAAATGAAGTTTAATTTCCCAGAAACTATTTATTTCTACTGAAAAAACAGCTAGTGCAACATTCAGGCAGATTTTAACCCTTTGATTGCCAGAGTGGTATCCAACGCATTGAGACACAATGCATTGGATACCTCTCTTCCACTCAAAGAGTTTATGATCTGTAAAACAAGTGAAACATGTTTTAAGCTGATAGGTTCACTTTCAAATGGGTTCATATGCAAGCACCATTTAGTAGTATAAACAGCGATAGTACTACTGTTATTGAGTGTAGTGATGTCCTTTATAGTAGCACTGTACTGGTAGGGGGAAGAAAGCAGTGGTATTATTTTTTCCCATGTTATTACATAGGAATAAACACATTCCTATTCTTTTGACATTGCAACTTCTGTGGACTCTGCTGTTCTATTAAGATAAAAATAACAAAAAAACAAACAAAGATTTTGTTGATAGATTCCTTTTTTGAAACATACACTCTTGGCTTAGTTATTCCAAGTTTGCTATTTTAAATGTTAGGGCCTGCCCTGTGCTAATTATAGTAGCTTATTCATGACTTTTATCCACTCAACAACCCTCATCAGATCTCTATCACATATTTCATTACATGTGTTGAATATCATCAACTGCAAGACTCGATCTGTGTATAAAAAGGCACATAATGTGGTCTTAAAAAAATGCCACAACTTAACCCTTTGAGTGCCAGAGGGGTACGGAATGCATTGCTCTGCAATGCATTCCGTACCCCTCTGGCACTCAAAGGGTTAACGGATATCTAACAACTAAAAATATCCCAACACTTACAGGGATCGCCAGATAACCCCATTAAAAGTGGCACTTATGAAGAATGTATTCTGCATTGATTCATAGGAACCTGTAACACTTGCTTGGTGGAATTAAACACCCAGTAGGCAGAGGCAAGCCCTGGTACCTCTGAACTTTTTCTCACTACCTCTATGACTGTGAGGAAAGCTGTGTACATTGCTTGAGTGATGTGAACTATAAGAACTAGCTTCCTGCTGCTAATAGCGGTGGGTGAAGTTGTCAACCAGAAGGTCGAATAGCCAGGATCAGTTGAGCCAAACCTGGACGAATATGAATGCAATTGAACATAAAAATTGCTTCTTCTCAATAAAGCTTGATCAAGCAAGTTGGATCTTCCACTGTTTATCCATCCAAGGAACTGTGGGCCTTAAATATAAAGCAAAGAGCATCAACTGTTCCTGAAGAATTCTCTGTACAGCGCTGTGCACAAATTGGTAGCTCTATATAAGAAAACAAGTGCAAATTCTGGAGCAAACCAACTACACCATAGGGGACAAATATGCTATAGATTTCAATAGGTTAGAAGTCCCATTGAAATCCATGAGCTTTAATGAATTTTTACTTGACCCCTGTGGTGCAGTTATTTTGCTCTAGAATTAGTACAACTTTCCTATGAACTTATGTTTAACCTTAACCTGCTCTCCTACACTGTATTTTGTACTTAACCCATATTTACTCTGCATATCAACCTTGTTAACCCTTGAGTGCCAGAGGGGTATCCAATTAATTGTGTTGCAATGTCTTTGGCACTCAGAATTAATTTAGATTGTAAGCTCTAGAGCAGGGACCCCACTCCTATTGTTTTACTCTGTAAATCATGTGTGCTTCCTTGTATTCACTGAACTCTTAACCCCTTAACGACCCTTGTCGGTCATAGTACATCAAGGATTGATCTGACTGAATGACTCATGACGTACTATGACCGTCATGGAATTCTGGGCTCCCCCAGTGGCTGCACGCCGTTCGGGGAGTGCGGAACCAGAAGAGCGAAAAAAAAATGCTCTGTGGTCCTTAACTGACCGTGCCACGCTGATTGGCCGGTCGTTAAGGGGTTAAACTGTAAAATGCTGTTTACATTTCTGGCGCAATAGTATATATGCACTGGATGTACTGTATTTTCCTGCGAGGACCTTGAGGTATTACCAATGGCTAAAATGAATAGGTCCTCACAGGGATTTGCTGGAAGTGGGTGGCAGATGCAGGAGTGCCGCCCACTGTGTAATGATTAAAGCCAGCTCCGGAGGAGGTGAGTTGAAGCAGGGAAGTATATTACGCTCTTGGTGGAAGGAGGGAATTAATGAATTGGCAACAAAAACAAGCCAACCTTTTTTACTAGTGTATAATATGCACCCCACACTTCACATAAGGTGAATTGGGGCAAAATTGTGGGTATTATACACAAGATTTTAGGTAAATACACTCATTCATTCATTCATACATAAGGTATAATATATGCTGTTTTCTCTACCATCCATTGAGGGATGCAGGGACCAATGGGGTATTAGACTTCCTCAAAAAGGCAGGGTACTCAGTGATGACACCCTCCCAGATCTGCTAGCAGACAGCTAGTTTAATTTTTTGTGTTCAAGGAGTATCCTGGAATTTTCTTTCCTACTGGAAAGTTATTTTTATTTAATTTTGTTTTATTTACAAACTTTAGGACACTATTCTGGATGAAACATGAATCTCCTGATATTTGGCTAATCCAGTGGACTATTCCAATTAGGTAAAACTGGAGAGCAAATGATCTATTCATACAAGAATTACAGCAAGGGGAAGGTTTCTGAGCCATTTCTTTTAGTACCCATTTCTCCATCATCATCTTTACCACTGCCCAGCTATTCCTCTTCTCTTGGTGGTGGCATAGATGTACACTTTTTTGCCACACTCACAGACACAGCAGGTTCAGGCAGCTGCCTCTCTGTGCTTCTGCTGACCACAACCATCTGTGGAAAATCAAAAGTTCACTTTCCACAACCACTCTCTCACAATCAATTAAAACAACTAAGAAAGGTATTGAGGTTTTATAGTATTGCAGCGGGAATTCTTGCAGCCATTAGGCTCAAATTTCCAAATCCTTATGGGTTGTTCTAGTTAAAGGGTTTTTTATGAACTGTATTTTGTAGGGACTTTTCTGTTGAGTATAACAAGGACATTACTTTTCTTTATTACTGTTCAAATCCAACTGATGTCCAAAAGTCACTTTTGTTATAATGCATTCTAAGGAAGAGATTGAGTCTCTGACTCTCCATAGAAGTAATATGAACAGTGCCATCTGATGACTAGAATACTAGACGGCAGTTTAAAAAAAATACTGAGCTATAAAACTTTGAATGAAACCTCTCCCTGCACCATTGTGGAATGCAAATAGTTAAGGCTTCTTAAGATTAAATTATGCTATTCCCATATAAGTGAGCCTATATCCTTCTCACCTCCTCTGAGAGGTCATTTAAGGGAATGTGTGAAAAGTGTATTTTCTTATTCTTGGAGGTAATTACAGTGAACACTTGTTTTATTATAATTGCCATAGCAAAATGACCATCACTGTTGAAGATTAGAATTAGAATTGGTTTGATAAGCATTCATTTTGCAATATTAAGGAATGTGCCAATGAGCAAAACAGCTGCTCTCCACGTAATGGCACAGTTGTGGTCATTTTCTATGCTCCATTTGGGCATGATCACTGCCACACATAATACTTCTAATTATTTTAATAGGAATTTTACTTTTAGGGCAGCATGATATAGCCTGCTTAGATTTAAAAAATTGTTTACATTTATTGTAAATAATTTCCATTATTACGGAATAATATGTTTGGATTATCAGCTTAACCGGATTCGATTTTTTTACTTGGCATTGCCATAGGCTCTTCTACTAATAGCCAGCAATCTTTAGGAAGCAGACCCTCTTATGCTTCAGTTTCAATGATAAACATGTACAAATGTGAGTACAATGTCTCAGTGCTGTATAGGTCCTGTGACTGCTTAGAACCTATGTTTAAAGCTCATTTTGAGCTGAAATGGACAGTTTGTGCAGTGTTTTCAAAGGGGTTGCTAAGATTGGGAGAGTGTGAGCATTCTGGGCATTCTATTCTTTTGGCATAAGCAGCTTGTGTGCCTAGTTGGTATGCACAGGAGGTGTTGTGATCCTGTGTGCACTATTGGGCATCTATGCCATCCCTAGCTCTGGAGGTCCACTAAGGTCTGGGTGTAAGACCATCAAAATTATGTGTTTCATGTTGTTGGAATGGTTTGGAGGAAGGGAGCCAGGGTTTGCTATTATAATGGTGAGAAGAACAGGGAGGAGAGTGACTGGAAATGGCATTGAGGTGGGCAGAGTTACAAGGCAACTCAATTATCCCTGAGAATCAGCCTCTGTCCCTGGAGACAAGGCAATGAAGTATCAAGAGTCTCTGCATCAGATTTGGAGAGATCCCAGATATGATCTATGCTCCTGCACATAGGGGCAGTTTATCTTATGTATAGAAGTGTAGTATTGTAGTGTAGTAGTGTAATTCAAGGGTAAATCAACTGCAGCATATGGGACACACAAACTTCCCCAGATTGCCATTGATTTAAATGGGGCTTTTAAAACTCTTGAATGCTGAAGAGGTCTCCAGCGCCTTTCTTCACAGTGCGCTGGAGATCTCCCTAGCATCCAAGTGGTAAAAACTTACACTGATTTTTTTTTTTTTTTTTTTTTACTATGGGACTTTAACCCCTTAAATGCTAGAGGTCTGGAACATACTAATTTACAATACACTGGAATCCCACTCAACCTGGGAAAAGCCGGATTGAGGAGGATTGTGGGAAAGAAGGCTATGGGTGCCTTTTGTTTCCATTATGGATTGCTTTCACAACCATGTAAATCAGGCACGTCAAACTCAGATTGTGTTGGGGCACAAACTCAACATCTGTCTGAAGAGGGCTGCAGCATTGCCTCCCTGTGTCTGAGGGCTTTATAGTTAAAAAAGAAAAAAGAATAAAAAAACATGGAGCAATTGGGGGGCAAACCAATTCCTCCCTAGGGGACCATAACAATTTATTGATTTAAATTGAGTGTTTAACTCCTTATATCCTAAAGAGGCCTCAAAAACATTGCTTCACAATGTGTCAGATTAAAAGCCCCATTTAAATCAACACACACTGTCTCTCTCTCTCACATGCATAAACTCTGTCTCTCTCTCTCTCAAATACATACTCTCACATACACTGTCTCTCACACACACGCACGCACATGCACTATGTCTGTCTTATATCTTGGAAGTGAGCACATCAGTTAGGCTGCTTGTACAATTATATGGCTATAATACTGGATACAATGTATTATGAAGTGTTAGTTGTTCTTTAAGATGCAGCACCCTGCAGCTTCTCCATTATTAACTGCAGTACATTGCAGTGGATAGTAGTAGGTGCTGGGACAACTTCACTGGACTGAATGGAAATCGCATGTGTCCCTCTGACACAGTGATGTTGGAGGAGAACTCAAAAAGCAGGCAGTTTGTATAGAGTTTAATTGTGCAGCAGGGCCTTACTGTATTTAAAAGGGTCCCAAAGGGGGCGTCATTTTCAAACTATTATAAACTGCGGGGAGGGGGATTGAAACCACATACTGGTTATGTGGTTGGCTGTCTGGGAACACACTTTTAACCGTCTGGTATGTGCTTGGCACTCTAAACGTTCAAAAACCAAAGTAAACAAAGAACAACATGTTCGTAGAAGGTATCAGTTTGTTGATAGCAATAAGGTGATCATGGCGTTTCCTGCTTTATTTGTAGCTAAAAATTGAGGCCAAAGGCAACATTATCTTCTCAGATAGTCAAATGAAGAATGACTTTCAAACTTCACTCACAGAACTTAAAAGCTCACACCGTATCGCCTTATAACAAGTCCAGAGATAAGAAGCTGTGTGTGATTATCTTGCCAATATATGGTTCTCCATATTGGATAACAATTCTAAACAGCTACATATGCCCCTTTCCATATCACTCTACACTTCTGTAGGAGGTGATGAAAAATGGCTGTCAGTGATATTGTACTGAAAGTAATTGTTAGTGAGTAATGTTAGGCAATAGTTATCTTGCTTTATCTGTTATTTATATTCAGTGTCATCACATGGTGAGTGGGGAAACTCACAAGCACCAATATCGTTTCAGTTTAGCATCTGTCTGGTTTCTTTTTCACCTGCTATTATGGGAGAAGGACATACCTCTCTAAAACTATACTTGAAATAAGAGTAATAATGGTTTCAGTGATGTGATAATGAAATATTGTGAAAAAAGGGAAATGAAGCTAAGAAGGATAGTGAGGTTAATGTACTAAAAACTGTGGTGCAATTGTGGAGCACACCAACTGCACCATAGGGAATAAATAAAATGATCAATATCCACATGGCTGATTTACATCCCTGGTGTCCCTAGGCAAGGCACTCTAAGTACCTTTAGCTCCACCCATGGCCACACCTCAATTCATCATATGACCCCACCCTCAGTCCTTTCCTGGAACAGTAAATACCCTTGGCCTATTACAAGACAGAAAAATGCTTTAACCCCTTGGTTTCTAGAATGTGCTTTGCAAAGCAAGGAGTTGGAGATCTCTCTCAAGAATCCAAGAGGGTAAAGAGTAGCCTGTAATGGGTTATAAAACTGGTGCAGGGACATTGAGATTGCAATGGCCACACCCACAAATCAGATTGTGGGTGTGGCCAGCACAGCCTCTAAAGGGATATAAAACCAGTGAAGGGACATTGAGATTCCTCTTGTAACGCCCACAATTCAGAATGTGGGTGTGGCCAACACAGCTGAGGCACCCCTCAAAACTTTGCACTCTGGTCAGTTGCATACTCTGCCTATTAGGAAATCTGGCCCTGGAAGTCCCATGGATTTAAATATGGCTTTTAAGCTCCTGATTGCTAGAAATGTCACCAACACATTGTGAAGCAATGTTTTGGAGACCTCTTTAGCATCTAAGGGGTTAAAAACCACATTTAAATAAAAGGAGATTTTTATAAACCTCCCCCCATACAGTTGGTTTGCTCCAGAATTGTATCTCATTTTATTAATACATCAACAAGACATTACTGAAATGGAAAAACTACAGAGAAGTGCGACAAAACATATAGAGAAATCTGAAGAGTTTATTTATAAAGAGAAACTAGCCTAATTGTGGCTAGTGTGGATGTGGAATTCTTTGAACACTATTTTAGTAAATATTGTAGATACTTAAAGGCATAGTAATACTTAAAAATTACTATCCCCATCTTGTAGCCAGTAAAAAAATGAGTTAAAGGCATAGTAATACTTGCAAATTACTAATCTCCATATTGTAGCTTTGTTAAAAGAAACTTATTGCCCCCAGTGTCATCTCTCAAACCCTTAGGGTGCAAAAAAGAGGTAAACCAAAATATACAACAATATCAAGCGCTACACTTCCCTGTATAGAAAAGAGAACCTCAACTACAGAATGAAAAATCCCACAATATGAGAATCAATAAAAAAAAAACTGTAATCCAAAATTGGAGTTGGGTGTGGGGGGTTCAAAGGCAAATCATTCTGTAATTCTGGCACTCCCAGAGGCGTAACTAGAAGCCACGGGGCCCTGGTGCAAGAATTGCCACGGGCCCCCCTCCGACCACATTGGCCCCCCCTCAACCACATTGGCCACCTCCACATTGCCCCTTCAACAATGCCCCCATCACAATGCCCCTCATTCTCCACATTTCCCCCCAATCTCCACAATGCCCCTCATTCTCCACATTTCCCCCCAATCTCCACAATGCCCCTCATTCTCCACATTTCCCCCCAATCTCCACAATGCCCCCATCGCCACATTGCCCCTACTGACCCCCGTCCTCCTACCTCCTGGTGGTCTAGCGGTGTGTGTGACATGCCAAATGAGGAACAAACCTCTAACTGGTTGGTACACAAGCTCCCGCGTGGTCCTTAGTAATGCAGAGCGCTGGGAGATTATGTCATCTCCCAGCGCTCTGCATTACTAAAGCGCCAGCCGCCAGGACATCAGCTGTGCTGCGGGCGGGTGGCAAAGGGGTCGCTGGGGGCGGCCGGGCCCCTAAAAGTGACGGGCCCGGTCGCAGGTGCGACCCCTGCGACCCCTATTGTTACGCCACTGGGCACTCCCTACAGTAGTCAGTACTATATAATTCTTTAAGGTCAGAAGTAGTTGCTGAATATAACAGAAAACTCCATGGTTATCAAAAATGTCAGTATCTTTGAACTATTTTTTGAAACTACATTGCCTTATGAAAACAATAAATAAATATATATATCACACTAGAGACTGAAGGGCAATAAGGATTGATGAATTGTAAAACAAAACATTCGAAAAATGGCACATCCTTGAATGTGTTGGAGTGGGACAACATTTTCTTCAGTAACAATGACACTGATTCTCTTACTGCTGTTGTGCAAATGCAAGACACAGATGAGTATGATTTTCAGTTTGTTGGAGGAGGTGACAAGAGTCATAGAATACCAACACCTGCTGCCACCACCACCACCTCCACCACCACTAGTCATGTTCTTAAAAATAAGTTATTCAGTTTTTCTTCTATGTGCTGTCAACTGAGACTTACTGATTTCTTTGTTAAAACTGCACAAAAATAATCCACAAGTAAAGTACACCTGTAGAATCAGAAAGTTCCTAAAATGTTGGTTGTTGACATTCTACCCTATGTCATGTGTTTCGCCCCTTTGGCATGTATAAAGCCTTAGTTATTTTTCAGTGATGGCTGTGCCTGAGTTGTACAAGCAGGTGGTTAATGTGGTAAGAAAAGGACTGGAAACATATTGCAAAAAAATTCACTGAACCACAGCTATGTGAACAAAGTACAGGCTATAAGACTGCCACTGCTCACTGGGTATCTTTTCCATCAGTACTAAAGGCCAGCTATAGGGTAGCCCATACCTTTGGTATGTCACTTTCTCGCTGGCGACATTGTGATTCAGTGCTACTTCCTGATTCCTTTTATTGGCTACTGAGGTTTTACTCCGCCCAGTGCTAGCCCTTAAATACTGAGCCCTGTTATTACTGCAGGTCCCTTTCGTGCTGTAACGGTTTTAAGGGCACTCAGACATGGAAGGTTTGGGTAAAAACACAGTTTTATTGAAAACACAGAAATTAGAATAACCCACACAGGTCCAGTATATACTGACAGATATAATACTGACACAGGTAAGGTTACAATAGTACTCAATAACCCACATGGGTCCAGTGAGACACAACGGTACAAGACTGCCACAGGTCAGGTTACAGTTCGTGTGAATCCTAAATGAGACAGTGGAGAATAGGGTTCTATTAGGCCAAGAGATACGGACAGGCCCTAATAGTACTGAGGCCCACAGGACACACTCTACGCAAACAATGACACAATAGCGACTGAGGCCACACGGAAGTAAACAAAGGCCCTGGACAAGTGACAGACTGCCGGAACAGTCAGAGGGTGACTGAACCTGTATAGCACAGAGTAACGCCAACTGTAGACTTCAATTCACTGTGACCCAATGTGCAACAGCACCAACCCACAAGGGGTTAAATGAACGCTCAGACCTGAAATTGTCTGCAAGGCCGTGGGGACAACCGAGGTGCCCAGGGAACAAACCAACCTCAGATTGTAAACGGTGAACAGGTCAAGCGTACCGGTTTGCAACCTGACTGATCTCCAACACCCGGGTGTAAGGATCACGAAGCCTATAAACCGGAGACTGGGTCACGGTAAAGCTAGACTGCTGGAGCAGTGAATGAGGCAACCAGAGGATCTGTCTGTAGACAGAGAGGGCACTGGAGGCACGTCCTCCAAACGGATCACTGGATGGAGCAGAGAGCCAGGCCGGGTCGGTACACAGAGCAGGAACGTCAGCCAGGCCGGGTTGGTACATAAAGCAGGAACGTCCGCCAAACCGGGTCAGGACACAGAGCAGAAACATCAGCCAGGCCAGGTCGGTACACAGAGCAGGAACGTCAGCCAATCCGGGTCGATACACAGAGCAGGAACGTCAGCCAGGCCGGGTCGGTACACAGAGCAGGAACGTATACAGGCAGAGTAGTCAGGCAGTCCGGGTCATACACAAGATTCACACAGAAGTCAGGAACAAGCGCTAGCAAATGGAACACCACGAAAGGGCCCTGCAGTAATAACAGGGCTCAGTATTTAAGGGCTAACACTGGGCGGAGTAAAACCACAGTTGCCAATAAAAGGAATCAGAAAGTAAAACTGAATCACAATGTCGCCAGCGAGAACATGGGCACCCTGATACTTCTCTGCCCATGCCCTAAATCTACTTGTTAGTTGATTCCTCTCAGAATATGAAACCCTTGGGTAAATGCTATATACTGACCACAAAATCTGTGCACATTTTTATTGTCCCCACAGTGCTTGCAATGAATTATATTCCATACTAGAAAGTTACCACTTGCCTCATCACCAGCATACAATGATGGGTGCTACTAGGTGCAATTTTAAATTGTGCATGCTTGGGCATTTGAACAAACAAAGCAAGGTGATTAGTATATATATATATATATATATATATATATATATATATATACAGTGCTTAACTGGAAGGCTTTGGAGGGGGCTTCTTTGTCAAGTGGAGGTAATGTGTGACCTATGTGAGGCACTTATTGAGGAGAGGACATTTTGGTGGTTGGTTGTGCTGGTGTAGGAGGAAACAGTCCAATTATTCCACTAATATGTTTACTACAGGAAAAAATTAAAAGCATGGCTGATGATGCATACAATAACAGACATGAACCAGGTGGTATGACATACTTGCATGCTTTGAGCAATATCCTTCCATTAAAAGGAATGAGGAATGCTATATTTCTGGACCCCATGCTTCAAACATAACATTTCTGAATTTATGCCAAGGCATGAGCAAAAGAAGCACTGTTGGATTCTGTGAAAGAAAATCCTTATAGATGGAGTGGTAGGTTGCATTGTGGAGGATGAGTGAGAAAGAAACATACTACTACTACTTCTAATACTAGAACGTATAGTTTAAAGAAGCAAGCAAAAGGAATTATACCCTCACCATCATCAGCAATAACACTACATCCACATCAGTCAGAATCTTTCAGGCATTGTGGTTTTTGTCTGTTTCACAAAATATAACTCACTGGGAAATGATGGTGGGTGACTGACACTTTTATGGAATTAAAGTCTCCACCATGGTGTCCATGGTACTGCGGCACTGTATTGAGTATAGGTAGTGATTTGACATTAAAGCTATATAGCACCACCGTGTGTTCCTTATCTGCCATATATAACCTTCACCTAAGCAGTATACCGTATTTTGATTTTATTTATACTTTTTTAATAAGGGCCATATACCCTTTTCCATGTTTATGAGAAATCTGTAGTTATTCTCAACGATCGAGTTTGTCTTAATTAAACATTCTGGTCAATTATCTACAGGGGTGTGTAAATTAAAAAAGGCTACTTGTCCAAGGGACTAAAATGGGAGTCCAATTTACTTGTCCTTGATGACAATCTACTTGTCCTGCTACACAAAATAATAATGGGTGAGTGAGAAAAGTTAAATAAATCTTTTTTTTTTTTTTTTTTTTTTTTTTTTTTTAATTTCTCCCTGCAGTTGGGGGCTGGTCACCTAAACAGCCACCAGGTAACTATAGCGTAAGGAATACGCATTTGTATTGCTAATGCTATAGTGTTCCTTTGAGTTAATATGGTACTAGGATTCCCTGTTGTTGTATGGTTTATTCAGGGTTCCAGGGCACCTGCAGTAACACCGTCATGACTGTGTGGCAATGACAAGAGTTATACTCCACCTTATTGTACACCAGGGGTTGCAGGCAGTGATAAGCTGAGAGCCACAGCTGACTTTCTCAGCCAGTCAATGCCTGCTATTGCTTGTGTGGCATAAGGTGGAGAACTCATGTCATCACCATAGCTCCACCTAGATCATTCCCAATCCTAATACTCCACACCCCTCTTTTTACCTTATATCTCCCCCTCACTACTAGATTTTTATTCACCTCCCCTCTCCCCATATTTTGAGCCCCCCTCCTTTGACCTCATCCTTCCTATTAGACATCTATTAACCCTTTGTGTGCCAGAGGGGGATACAATGAGTTGCACTCCCCTCTGGCACTCAATGTGTTACCCTCACCTGTCCTCCATTGTGTACAGCCACTGTCTCAGGGCTGGACCACCCGGGCCCCTCCAACTGTTCAAGTTTAAAACCCCCTCATTGTCAACCTTTGGTTCGCTGTGGATTATGGGAATTGTATTCTTGAACAGCTGGAGGCCCTCAGGTTGCCCACTACTGCTCTAATCACCTTACATCTCCACCCTTCCTATTAACCCTTAACTTACCCCACCCCTCCATACTGTGCACACCCTTGGAGTGCTAGAGAGATATCGAACACAATGCGCTGGATACCTCCCTGGCACTCAGAGGGTTAAGTCTCCCATTTAATTCGCCGAATATTTGCATTTTTCCACCCCACGGAATACAAGTGAATTATGGTGGAATAAAAAATAATTTGAATTACTGAGAGATAAAATGTGAATAATTTGCATTTACTGAAGGATAAATGGGAACTCTATACAGTTGAGGTGTAGAAAACGTGTATATTGCGTCTGAATGCCAGAAAAGGTCTCCAATGCAAATGTGTTGAAGCCATCTCTAGCATTTCAAAGGGATATATGCTGTTATTAGGGGTGGGATAGGTGAGAATTATATGCAGTTATTAGGGGTGGGATAGGTGAGAATTATATGCAGTTATTAGGGGTGGGATAGGTGAGAATTATATGCAGTTATTAGGGGTGAGATAGGTGAGAATTATATGCAGTTATTAGGGTGAGATAGGTGAGAATTATATTCAGTTATTAGGGGTGGGATAGGTGAGAATTATATGCAGCTGAGGTGTAAAAATATGATTTAAAATTGTAGAGGGATAGAAATGTAGATTATATTCCCTTGGATACTAGAGGTATTCAAATACCTGTCTTGCATTAAAGGATATATGCAGACATTAAAGTGTTAGTAATGTCTAAAAAAAGTTTTTTTGCATTTAGAAGAGCTTAAAAAGCTAATCTAAATGCAAAAAAATGCATCTCTCAAACCGCTATGGTTTAAGAGATATGGGCGTTTAAAGTTTGATTTCTCCTACTGACAGCTGTAAAGCTGTCAGCAGGAAATTCGTGACGGTCGACACGGTGGTGCTTGAGAAGTGCCGAGATCTCGTTACTTACACGGAATCCCTTCATTGGAATGGTCTAAAACGTGTGGATTATGTGCAGTTCCTGAGGGGGCTGATTATTTACCTGCACCCAGAAAGTTAGCAGCACCAAGCCCACAGCCAAGAGGTGGCCACAGCTCCTCCTTATATCCATTGCCTTGGATCTCAGCACTGCCTCGGCTACTAATGACAAGGGAGAGGCAGGAGAGGATCAGTCATGGAGCAGGCTCTGACTGGAGAGGACGTGGGCAGCACACACATGGGATAACCAGCATGGGACAAGTGCATGAGATGTGAGTCAGAGCATCTCTCAGTCCAGCTCCTCCAATCGCTTGCTCCCAGAGTGGATAGCACTGTAGGTGAGAGACTGACAGCTTCATTAACCAATAGTAAGTGGCGTTGTCAATGATATTCATGAGGAGGGGTCTGATGGAGCAGAGCCCAAGGGAGGGTTGTGGGGAAGGCAGAGGGAAAGGGAAGTCATATAATGCGTGGTCTCAGCAGGGATCGACCAGGCCCCCTGGAGTGACGGGCCTGGTCGCACTTGCAAACCTTGCATGCTTTCCCGAAGCAGGGCTAAATGTGACAAAAAATTACCTGCCCGGCACCCCGGAGCTACGTGTCCCAGGCGTCAGGCGATATAAATTCCACAACCCTGATTTAAATATTTGTCTCACACTGGTTATGCAGTGGAACATTGCCCTTAAATTTGGGCGACCTGTTTGCGAACTGTGGTGAATAGTCACCATTAAAATATATTGGTAAACCAATTTAAATAGTCCGTGTCGTGAATCAATGTATTTGCATGTGCGGATATCTAAAGATGGATTCTTTGTCTTATCACTCCTATATTCTTGCTAATACAATTATTTATTTGGTTGAAGAGACGGACTGTAGTTATTAAAAGAGTTTATTAGGGTATGTTTCTTTAAAGCACACCAGTGTTTGAAGTTGAAATTATGAGATAGAGACGATTCTCATTGGATTGAATTGAAATACAATGTTTCTAATTGGTTACTCGATCTTTTAAACTAACGGGGTATATGGGAATCTGGTTGCTATCATGATTAAGTGTTCAACACGTGAAACATGTCGATCGGACCAGTAACGCTGCAGCTCTAGCCAAACCCTGTTTGTTGCTCTCCATTCGAAATGTGGTCAATGAAGAATTTGCCATTAATTGAATAATGAAGGAACAACTTTTTGATTTTATTCAGTCTGGAGATTTATCATTCAAGATAGTGAGGTCCAATATTTATATTGTATATATTGAATGGTTGTGGAGATTCCATTGGACCAGCACATTTGTTTGTATATTTAACAGACTATAGCTACACACTATTTGAAGATTTGTGAAAGTTTCTTCTTCTTTATGACTTTGTATGATAACCTGTGTATTCAATATAAATCCTCTCTTCACTGGAGCCGCTAATTTTTGGGACATTTGAAACTATTAATTCTTCATGTAGCAGAGCTCAGTTATTGGACTGGATTCTATAAGAGGACCGTTACCAAATCTACAGAGATTATCTATTTTGAAAAAAGGAATAACCAATATACATAAATCCTCTTACAGTAATAAAATAGTGTGTAGTATTGATCACAAGAGAAGTGTTGAATATAATGGAGGAAAACACAGAGAGCAACACAAGGGTTAAAGAGAGCAGATGTTTACGCCCTATGGATGATACCGCAAGGAGACTGTCAAATGTAAATAAACTTTTTGTTGAATTGAACACGGAAAATAGGAAAGTGCTGATTTCAAGTCTGTTTTCCATGAGTTGGAAAATCTAATGATCAGAGGAACAAAAGCCTGATGGGAAGTTACAACTTTACAACAATATATTGCTGTTAAAAGAATACCACGTGGGCTAAGAATCAGAAAGATTCCAACTTTTATAAGAGAGGATAATATTTTCATAGATAAATGGAATGCCATTCTTTCACATTGTTCAAAACAGCTAATGGAAGACAAAGTGGCCACTACTTTTTTGGACACAACAACAACGATCCACCCACTCAGGAGGACTTCCTCTTGATCAAAAATAAACAAACCAAGAGAACCAGGAGGGGCGGACGGAACAAAAGTTCAAGATAAAGCATGCCCAGAAACAATGGAAACAGAAAAACAAAGAGAAGAAATAAGAACTGTCTCATCAATTTATCCCATTACAAGTTATCTCCTATTGAAGAGAAGGTCCTTGAAAGAGGACTAAACGTTGTACCAACACAACATTTTCATTTTGATACCCTAGTAGATATTAACCGTTTTGTTAGGAACCTAACATTGAATACTTTTTTCAATAGGGAAGAGACAGAGCTGTCACAAGGTAATATCTACAATAATGAGAATGTTTATAATACAATGGATAATTTCATCTTTAAAGATCTTTGTTGTTTAACAGATGTGCAAGATATCAACAATGAAAGCTTACTGGGAAGGGAACTAGATGAGAGACTACAAGCACCTTAGGTCAATTTGACCAAAAAGTCATTCTTTTTTCCGGTTGGCTGTAGGGGATCAGTTATAGATGCCTTTCAGCAACTGGTGGAGGATGATTTGGTTCATTTGAGTCAGAACATACCTAAATCATCTTCCAATCTCAATAAAGAAGAGAAAACTGCACTTAAACATCTCAGCAGTCTAGAGGGATTGGTTATAAAAAATTCAGCTAAGGGTGGAGCTGTTGTACTTATAGATGTACAGGATTATTTCAGTGAAGTTATGAGACAACTAAATGACACACAATCATATATTAGATTACTGGGGGATCCCACCAGGGATTTTAGCTCGGAGATCCAGTCCCTGATAGAAGAGGGGGTAGCCTTGGGGGTGGTGACAGTTGGAGACGTGGAGGCAATGAAGGTACCTAGCCCTGTTGTCCCCATATTTCTCCACCTTCCCAAGGTTCATAAATCCCTCTTGGATGTTAAAGGGATAGTAATGTTTCATATTAAAATCAGCTCTAATTAATCATCATAGTATTTGGACTTTGGAGAGTGTCATTTTAATTCTGTCAGAGTTATAGTTCAAGAGTAATTCAAAGACAAAGTGTTCCCCTTCCGCCCCTTTTACTGATGTAACACTTTTCAGCCAGAGCAGAAGGGAGGTGCCCAGGTAGACTGCAGAGAGGGACAATCTTCAATTAAGATAAGGGAAAAACCTGAAAAGCTTGTCAAGGGGGCAGGGCTTTCATTGTTTTCATTGTAAGAAGACTGTCCCCTGCTGTTATCTGTCTGGTCTTACAATCAGATTCCCCATCTGAGAAGAGATGGCTTACACTAGGAAAAAGGGGCGGGAGGGGAAACTTTGTTTGTGAATATCTCTTAATCCATAAAGGTTTGAGAGATAAGACTTATATCGTTCTTCATATTTTTTTAATGCCTACAGAGTAAAATAAAGTTAAAACGAAGTATTACTATCCCTTTAAAGGTAGACCCATCATGTCAGGGATTGGGTCTCTGACCAAATCCCTGGGGGAATGGACTGACATACATCTTTAACACACATAGGAATCTCAAATGTCAACTTACAAAATAACAGAAAGAATGCCACAGTAGATATTTACTTACTCTTTCCCTATTTTTGACATCTTGACTAGATTTTTCTTTTATAAATGTATTTAATTTATTACTTCATTCACTTTTCATCAAGTATAGTCACACAACTCCCTTATTAAGTTTTTCTTTAATGTACTTTATATGTGATTTTCTATATTCACAAGATATTAACCTTGTTATCCAATTTTCATCCTAAGCCCTAAATAGCATCTATTCTTATCAACAATATATGTTTGCCTTTGTTTCTATATAGGGATATATGTATATGAAGGTGCACAGCTACATGAGTTACTGTTTCTCATTACTATGCAGCTGGGATGACTTTACTTGTCAGTGCTTTAGTTCTTATTATTTCCTTTTCTTTATAAATTCTAGACATGGCCTGTTGTCATCCTTGAGGACAGGTTTGAGATCCATTGTTCAGTCTTCTGTTCTTGAGGGGGGAGGTGTGTTCTCATGATACTCTAGACATAAAGTGTCAACTTTCTTTTTGACAACATATTCGACAAGTTCATAACATGCATATGATTTTTTTCCACTTTCACCTATTTTTATTTTAGTTTTTACACTTTTATGCCCATGAATGCAATCATTATGAATCTGTTTCCAGCAAGTTTTCTTTCAGGGTTTTTAAAAGCAGAGAGAGAGAATTGAAAAATGTTACTATATAAAAAAAATGCCATGAAGCAATGTAGAAAAGCCTGTCTCTACAGCATACAGCATTTATAGTCCCTCACATAAAGTGCTCTGGAAACAGAGATCCTGAGAACCTCAGTGATATAAGTATACAATGAAAAAATATATGTAGGCAATTCGAATGTACATATTAGGTACTTGCTGAATACAGTGCCTTCTATAAGTAGTTATCTCCTTTGACTTTTCCACATTTTGTTGTGTTACAATTATAACCTGGAATTAAAAAAGGCTATAGTTAGTATTTTTTGTTTTGCTAGACAAAATTTTCCAAAATTTCAGTGGGAAAAACCTACATAATTAAAAAAAATGATTTACAAATAAAAAAAAAATGAAAAGTCATGATTGAATAAGTATTCATTGTTTTGCTGTGACTTTTCTAAGTATGATCTGGTGCAACCTTCAGAAATCATTATTTGGATGGAGTCCACCTGTGTGCAAATATAATATGACTTGACACCTGTTTCTGGAAGGCCCCAGAGTTTGTAAGATAGCATATCTAAACAAACACCATCACGATGATCAAGAACTTATAAAAACAACTCCAGTATAAAGATCTCAAGAAGCACTAATCGGAGCTGAAGTTAAAACTACCCCAAACTATCAACACCACCCTCCCAGAGCACCATGAAATCCATTATTAAAAAATGGAAATAGTATGGCTGTCCACTATTAAAAAATGGAAATAATAACGTCATCCACTAAAACTCAGCAACTGGGTAAGGAGGGCATTAGTTGCAGAACCAACCAAGAGACCAGTGGTAACTTAATGAGCTGGAGAGATCCGTAGCTGAGATGGGAGAAACTGTCGATTGCACAACTATTACCCAGATGCTCTGTGGAAGAGCAGCGAGAAGAAAGCCATTACTGAAAAAAAAAAATGAAATTCTCTCTGGAATTTGCTAAAAGGAATGTGGGAAACAAAGCAAACAAATGAAAAAGTATCTCTGCTTTAAATAGACTTTAACACATAATGCTATGTGTGCAATAAAGCCCAAACTGCTCATTATCTTGACAACACCATCTCCATAGTGAAACATTAGTGGTGGCAGCATTATGTTGTGGGATGCTTCATCGGCAGGGACTGGGAAACTTGTCAGGATTGAGGGTAAGATGGATGGAGTCAAAGACAATTCTATAAAAAAAACCCTGCAAGAAACCTGGCACTGAACTAAAGTTCACAGTGCAGTAGGACAATAATCCTAATCACACTGCCAAAGTTACACTTAAGTAGTTTAAAAACAAGAACCTAGAGGTCTTAAAAAGTCCCAGTCAAAACCCAGACCTCAATCTGATTGAGAATCTGTGTCCAGACTTGAAAATTGTTGTTCAACAACTGTCCCCATCAAATCTGAAAGATCTTGAGCAATTTTGCTGGTAGAGACTTAACAAAAAAGACACAACTGTAATTGCTGCAAAAATGTGTATACTAAGTATTGATTCAGGGGGGTAGGCAGACAACAAATGTCTGTTTTTTTGTTTAACTTATGTCACAATAAAAATATTGTCATCTTCAAAGTATTAAGTTTGTTGGGATAAACACATGGTAAAAACAATTAAAACAATTTTAATATCCTGTATAAAAGTCAAAGGGTGAAAAATACTTATGTGCTGTGTGTAAAGACAAAAAAAGAGGTTGACTGTGATTTTAAGTTTTTGCACAATACACAGTGGATTTCTGGCTTGCTTAACTATTCAACTGTAGGAGTGTTTGAAACCCAGCATGTGTAGAATACCACAGAGTACAATAAAAGTAGACTATATTTCATACTGGACAACAAGAAATTTCTATTTTTGTGTGTTCATTTTTTTTCCAATAAAATCACACATTTTATATTATAAATCACAGTCAATGAATTTGCTACATGAAAATTTATTCTGAAATAAGTCATAGTTTGTTTTTTTATTTTTTACAAAGGTATATATTTGAACAAGACTTTCTGCAACGTCCAGTAGATATAGTATATTGCTCATATTGATAAAACACTTAATGTTCATAAATATTGCACATGCACATATTAACAAGACTTTAGGAATATTTCCCAAGAAAGTGAAATTGTCATTAATTTATTGTACACTTTTAAACTACTAGCAAATACAACTATACCTCCCAACATATCAAATGGCCAAAGAGGGACACTTTTGTTTTAATTGGTATTGCATTGCCAAGACTTTTTTGGTTACTTTATGACCCATTCATTGCTCTTTGTATAAATGAATACATCATTCTGAACAAGACTAAACTGTTTTACATAGAATATTGTTTAAACACATATACTGAAGTTTATACAAGCAGTAATGTGAATTTTATTGCTAGGAGCAATGTGGTATACATATACACAAAATACTTTGTGTTTTCATAAAAATTGGAACATAAGGGTACGAAAGAGGGAAAAACGTTTTGGGGTCTCAAAGATGGACTGTCCCTCCATAAGAGGGACGTTTGAGAGGTAAGCATTACCAAACTAGTGCAGTGTAAATTATTATTATTGTTATAGATAATATTGAGTGAACTGGAATAGTGCTGAATTTTTATTTACAGAGTATGACATACATTTAAATATAAGTTTTGTTCTATTTTATTTGTTAATCCATGCCTTAAGAAGGGGCCATATTGTCCTTAAAGCTTGCACTTTCTATGTCCTCAGTAAGGAGACCTCTATGTCCTCAGTTAGGTCAAAGGTAGCACCTTTGTATCACTCTTGTCAGTTTTTTTATTACAAAAGTACATTGAATCCCATCTACTCTACTGGCTACGACGTGATAACCTTTTTTCCTATAACCGTAATAGTAACACAAATGATGATTATAGCCACAATCAAGAGGTAATGAGGTCTCTGCCCATAACAGCTTTCAGTCTAGACCTAAAATGTTATGTTTATGCCTGCTGTATTGTGTTATTTGAGTATATTTACTATCCTTATCTCTCCCACCCTGCTAAATAAACAAAAGCTGCAAAAATGTATGATTGATGCACATATGGACCTCCAATAACTGACTGAATCCTCATGACAGGCATTACGAAAAGTTTAAGCTGGAGTGTGAACGCTGTGTACAGCATCCATGTTGGATGCAGATCAGCTCAGCTAAGCCTTCCTCACTTCAACTCACTAACACAGGAAAGTTGCAGCAAATTGCAATAGGCGGCATTCACAGGTGGAAAAACTCTCCATTGTGAACATCCTGATATAAATGGGTTGTACTGTTTACTGGATATACTGTGGCAATGTTGTATGAACATAGCCAAAGACAGAGCTAGTCAATTTTTGGCCATCCATCTCTTAAAAACAACAAATTCCATCATCCCTAGCCAGCCAACAGCTGGTGAGGACAATGGGAACTGTAGTCCTGAACAACCAGATTCAAAAATTGTCTATACCTGGCCTAGGAAATGTACTTGTTCCTTACAGTAAACATTTTTCCATTACAAAGTACTGAACTGAAATCTTAAGTCATCTTTTTTTGTGTATTTTGTCTTTACTCTAGTCATACCCTGCTACCATGCAGATCGTTTTGTGAGGCTGCACAAGAAGGCTGTGAACCAGTGCTTGAGATGGTGAATTCTACATGGCCAGAGTTCCTCAAGTGCTCCCAATTTAGGAACAAAACGGACAACAGCAACACAAGCCGTGTTTGCTTCTCTCCCCTGCAGGAGAAAGGAAAACAATGTATGGCTGGGGACTGGTAACACTATCATGATTTTCTCTGATTACATAGTTATGTTACTTAGACTTATTTTTATACTTATTTTGTATAGCATGAACATAAATTAAAGAACAGCATCTCTGTCTCTCTCAATTTTAAATACATGTACGGTATATACAACACACATTACCACTAACACACGTACACACCAAACTTCAAATCCTACAAACACCCTCCTAACATTACCCCCACAATTCTATGTCCACACGTACTTCTCAAGCTAACCACCAGGGCAGCACTCTTCTAACATCAACACCCTTACACACAAAGGCAACAATCCTAGTTTAGACTGTATTGTTATTTTAATATTTTAATACCTATTTTGTCATGGGTGTATGCACACATTCACACACACAGTTACGTTCCAAGCAAAAAACTTTTACATTTGGTCATAGTCACTCACACACCCAACTATATTTAAAAAATCAAACAGTGTAATTGTCTAAATATCACGTCATGTAACTGTGTCACAAAGTGTGTAACACAGAAACAGATTTTGGTGGCAGATGAGAACCAATTGACCCATGCAGTGTGCCCATTCTCCTATCTAGATAAAATACACAATCACGCATCACACTCAGAATAGACAGGACTTTATCATGCATTTTTGAATTATCTTTGTATATTAGCCCCTACCGCTTATGTTGGGAGGTTCTTTCAATAGTCTGTTACCCTTTTCATAAAGTATGCCTGTTTATTTTTAATTTGATAGTCAGGGTCCTTAACTAACCATTTGCGATGATTTGTGATTGGATTTTATTGGAGGTCAAAAAGCTAAGGGCAATGGTACAGTTGCTTATTGACTTAAGCTGTAAGAGTATAACAGAACAGCAAAAACTTGCATTTTCCAAAGTTCAACATATAAATATTTTCTCATTTTTGTTTGATGACACAGAGCATTAGAAAAACATGAAGTTCACTATTTTATTAGTCTTTGAGTCAAATTGTCTCTGTGGCCTTTTAACCCACATTAACTAGTCTGTGGCTCCCAGTTATTGTTAACTGCAGCTTCCATGATTCTTAAGTTGATGGGTGATGCATTTGAACAGTGGCTGGAGAGCACCCTGTTTTATATTATTGTATTAGCTCTCTCTCTGTCTTTCGCTCTGTGTCTGCTTTGTAACTCACTACCATTTCACCCAACTTTATTAGTTTCAAGCACCACTTGAAAACACCTCTTCACATACACCTTTAACCAAACTATTTAGTTCCATCATTCTCTTTAGGGTCCAGCTACACAGGTAACCTACACACACCTTGGGGGAGATTCACTAAGCGGTGATAAAGAGGTGATAAAGTGGAGATGACTTCTCCAGTGATATCACTTCTCCAGTTCCTATGTTAGTCTATGGAGCCTATATGCTAAGATTTCTTCAACTTTGCAGATCTTAGTGCATAGGCTCTGTAGAATAACATAGGAACTGGAGAAGTGATAAACTGTAGAAGTAATCTCCACTTTATCACTGCCTAGGGTGAACTTGAGGGAGCCCGTCTACGCCTGCCCGTGCCCTCCCCCTCCAGTGCGCCTCCATTCAAATCGGAACTGGGAACTTAGCAAGGCACATTAAAAGTGCGCATGTGTCAGGACTCTTCCTGTTATCCTTGCGCACATATGGGAGAGGGAGGGATGCCCAGATCTGGTCACGCGGTGGTGGAGCTGTAAGTAAGAAGAGCTCCCACCAACTTTTTTTTTAAGTGACTTGTGTTCCGTCTGTAACTGGGAACCCGCAGCAGAGAGAGGTGCACACGGTAAGGGCCAGCAGACATGTTCTTGTTCCTTGCAAGGCCCTTAAGGGTGGATCACACCATCTAGTTCTTGAGAAATAAAACTGAAATCCCATTTCTTCCTAGCCAGGGCTGTTTCTCATTAGCTATTGTGGTGTCAGATCTAAGAGCCCATTACATCATGTAAGAGGAGAGAGGAAAATCCCTGCAGTAAGTAAGCACTTTACTGCTTTTCCTAGCAGACTATTGCAGCCTTTGTGTGCATATCTGTTAACACCTCAAATCTCTAATTTACCAGATTTGCAGATTAAAGGCCCATTCTGTCAAGTTTTTATTTCCTGTCTCGTAAGCAAAGGAGAATTGGGCATCCGGTGAAAACATATATCACTAACCACATGATATTAACCCCTTCTCTACTTACACTTCTAAGCAGAAGTGGGAAAACTGTAGCCTTCCAGCTGTTGTTCAGCTATAACTCCTATCATCCTTAACTAGCCAAGGACTGTCTTAGGATGAGGATAGATGTAGTATAACAGCTCATTCCAAATATATATATATATATATATATATATATATATATATATATATATATAAAAGCAAGGGTTTAATGCTATTTATGTATAAATGCAGATTCAAGTAAGTAAGAATCTTTTTTCTTGCTGCAGTTATTTTGTTGATCACTCATACACTATGGAACACCAGTGTATGAGCATTATCATAGTGTATGACGTGTACTAGTGTATGAGGCTGAGTGTGTGTGTGTGTGTGTGTGTGTGTGTGTGTGTGTGTGCGCGACGGTGTATGAGACCGAGTGAGTGTGTGCTAGTGTATGAGACTGAGAGTGTGTTTAAAATGACTACTCTGGCCTCCATAATTCTGCAGCCATCAGACCAAAAGATTTGACCATACTGTCAAGGAAGTTAGTATGAGATAAACCATTTTATACATTTAGAAACTGCAAGACTGAAAACACATTTTGCAAAACAAGTGATTGTTTCTGGGCTGCAAAATAAATTGTATTTAACCAGTGTGTGTGTGTGTGTGTGTGTGTGTGTGTGTGTGTGTGTGTGTCTTGGGGGGGGGCAGGAAGAGAATGTATGTGGGGACTTGTGACAACCATTGCAACCAGACTAGAAGCAGACAGTGTATCTGGGGGCTTGTAACTACCAGTGGAACCCTGATAGGGACAGACAAACAATGTATGTGTAAGCTGTGACTACCAATGGAACCAGATTGGGGGCAAATGGTGTATGTGGGCACTTATGTAGCAACATTGAGTTGTAAGCTCTGTGGTTGGTATCACTACCATAGCCCAATTTCAGCTGAAAGCTCTGTGGTATCACTAATGTACTCAATCATAAGCTCTCTGGTATCACTTACATAATCCTATATCAATTGTGTATCCTGTTTCAACTATTAGCTCTGTGGTGTCACTTGAGTAGCCCCATTTCAGTTGTAAGATCTGAGCTATAATTGTGTAACCCCATTTCAATTGTAAGCTCCTTGGAATCACTTGTGTGGCACTATTTCAATTATAAGCTCTGCAGTACATTTTTAATATATTTAAAGCATTAATTTTGTCTTTTAGGCTAGTACTAGTCCCTCTAACCAAGAGGGCAAGCCAAGAGCATTTTCCTGAAGGAATTTCGTGCTTGTGTGTGGGGGGACAAGGAAGGGGGGTGCAATTTGGGATCCTGCCTAGGGCCCTGTAGAGTCTTAATCCGGCTCTGGAGCTTAGTGAATAATCCCCCTTTTGGTAATGAAAACTACATTTATTTTTAATATCCCTGAATCCCCTGAGTACAAGAATACCATATATGCATAATTTTACCTATATGTATGACTTACACAGACCCCTAATTAACACAGCTAAAATGCACATTCCATTAGTTACATGGTAAATCTGCCCTAAAATAGCTCAATAACTATATAAAAGCATGTACTTTGTGAAACGAGATATACTACTGCATCAAACAAGGGGTCTCTTGCTTTTCTACCCCTAACCTGGTGTATGCAAGTGTTTCCAAAAGGTATTAAAGGAAATTATAGGCATTTTTTACATTACCACTAATTCAGTGTTACTGAAAACTTTGAAAGTACCACTGTAGTCATTAATTACTGTTCTTATGAGAAAAATAGCACCCCAGTTGTATGATTTGATATACTGTAGGGGTGCCAGAAGCAGAAAACCACACATTTACATTTGCATCCCTTCAGATGTACTAACAAACTTTGAAAACTATGTAATGTCTTACTACATTCACTACTACTACTACTCCTACAAGAAAAATGGTACCTCATTGGTATGGGTTTCATACAATAGGTGGTACCAAGAGCACAACATTATCTACCCTTAGGCAGGTGTGCCAGATTATTTCCAAAAGTTGGATTTATAGGGAATTTTTCTCTTTGTTGTACATTTCTCCGACTTCAAGGATACCAAAAGCTTTAAAAAAAACAGAGAATATCCTGCTGTATTCTGTACGTTTTACCAACCCAAGAAAAATGGTATCCCATTAGTATTGGTTGATAAACCATAGGGATTGTCAGAAGCGCAAACTACATCTGCCTCTTATCTTTTGTGAAAGTACCGGCCTGAAGTGAAATGGTCATAACTACGGATGAGTGAAAAGTCAGATACATTTCCTGCAGGATTTCTGCCAAAAAAATGATTTCCTGATTTTTTTTTTTGTGTGAATCTTCCTGCCCATAGACAATACATAAAATGTTCTACTTTTTTGCCGTTGCCAATAAATTTCCCACAAGAACTTTTTCCATATTTCACCTATGTTTTCTATGGATGCAAGATTTCCCATTGCAATATTACTTCTGAGGGCTGACATGAAGAAATAAATAGCAGAAAGTAAAAGTTGTGAGTCCTATAGCAAAAAATCTCTTGAAAATATTGTTAGCAGAGTGATTGCCTTTGTCCTTTCCCCACAGCCACAACACTAACTTCCTGCTTAAGTAACACTGGCGCAACCATTCTTGAAATATAACTGCGACTTGGGATATTCCAGCAGGGTTCAACACATGACATCAATTCTTTAAAGCCTCTGTTTTCAACAAAAGAAGAGGGCAGCGTGTATGATCTACATCATCATCATCAGTCATTAGGTCATTCTCAGTATCGCCTGCAGCTTCTTCCTCACTACTTTTATATTCCTCTAGGCCTTTAGAAGTTTCAGACAATTTGTTTTTACTTTTCCCCTATGAGGGATTGTTACAACATTCACTACTTTCACCACAGGTGTTTTTGTACTTGTTTGGCTCACTGTCAGTTGCAGTAGTTGGTTGTGCTGCTACAGCTTCTTTCACTATGCCATCAACACTGGAATGTGACTCTTCTTCAGTGCTTTTAAATGGTTTATTACTACTGTTGCTGGTAGTGGTGGAACTTTTGGTGGGACTTTGGCAAACTACACAGTCCTCAGGAGGAGAGGGATCAGCATCATTTATTGCACATGCTGCAGTCAGTTTTTGGACTACCATTTTACTCACACATCCCTTCACTGCTCCTAACAGTTTCACCCTTCTTCCTACCCCTTGTGTGTTTGCTGGACATTACTCAAGTCAATGACATCAGAGATAACTTCACAAATATTGCTAACAACACAAATTGCATTGAGACATTGACATTGACATTTTTATAAGCAGTAGTATCAGGTATGGGTGATATTGTACAGTACTGATTGTGAAATGAAATTTGTAGACATTTTGTGCCATGTGTTTAGTGTAGTTTTGCTACTGGGTGACAAGCTGCAGTGTTGCTAGATAAGCATTTTGTTGAAATGTGTATTCTTCTTGACAGTCTGGATGTTAAATCAGGAAGTTCTAATCTGGTTTTATATTTTTTTCTCCAATTCTTGTTGAGCATTACTTTGAGTGTTTATAGTGCACTATTTAGGTGCTGGATATTTTGGTTTTGCTGCAATGAAATTGCTGAAAGGATAGCTCAAATGTTGCATGGCCAGAAATTCTGAATTTGTGATGTTGTCAGTTTGTCATAGATTGCCATTTGTGATGTTGTGTATAATGTCATGAGAAAAACACATGGTGGTGTGGAGTGAAGATTGAAAGAATGTAACCTGTATCTTAACTGTGGCCTTAAAGGCATAGTAATGTTTGAAAAAAACTAGATCGCCAAATCTTCTTTATAATAAAAGTAACACATTGCACTATTTTAAACAACTTACATTTCTGTAGTTCATAAGATATTAACTGTAGAAGCATCCCCCTCCCTCCCCTTCTGTCTACGTCACTACTGCATTGCCCCTCGCTCTACTGGATCTGCAATGCGTTGCATACCCCTCTGGCACTCAAAGGGTTAACATCACCCGGACCTTGGCCCATGTACGTAGGCTTTTACACTAGCTATAAATAACCACGTAGAGATGATTGGGTTAATAGTGCAAAAGCTAGAGAGCCATAGATTGTCTCCCTCTGCTGAAGTGCATAAATTCCATTGTTTTAAAAGATGATTGTTTATCTCTGAAGACAACATTAATTTGCGTTAATAAAAATAAAGGAATGAGTTAGACAAAAGACTTTGACAGCTGCCCAAAATGACATGGGTTGTCAAGAGATGTCACCAGTGAAAGCTAGTTTCAGATGATCTGCAGCTTCCCAGTGATAGGCAGTGGTAGTCAGAAATTTGAGCCATGAGGGGCTGTTCTATGGCATATGGGGCCACTATTAAAGGGATAATAATA
Organism: Rhinophrynus dorsalis; assembly: GCA_037306005.1. Taxonomy (NCBI): domain Eukaryota; kingdom Metazoa; phylum Chordata; class Amphibia; order Anura; family Rhinophrynidae; genus Rhinophrynus; species Rhinophrynus dorsalis. The sequence continues at coordinate 95,384,663 of CM074718.1, read as the reverse complement.
ATTTATTATTACTATCCCCCATCTTGTAGATATTTGTAAAATAATTTAATAGCCCCCAGGTTAATCTCTCAAACCTTTATGGTTTGAGAGATAACCGAAGGCAAAGTTCCCCCCTTCCTCCCCCTTCCCTGAAGTCAGCGCAGTAGACACTGCTGCGCGTGCTGTAGTCATGCGCAGTAGAGACTGTCCACGCCACGGCTGACACAGAGCTGGGCGCTCAGATGTCAGCCGTGGCGCGGGCAGTCTCTACTGCGCGTTACTGCCCCGCGGCCGGGTGGCTGTGACACTGTGGCCCGTGTAACAGGCTGTTCAACTAGTATTAAATAAAAGGGATATAATTCACCTCCTCTTACAATTAAGTAGAGATTAAACAAATTATATTGTTACAACAAGTATTTTTTCAGATTTAAAAAAAAAACAGTTCTCACAGATTGTGTAGCTTCCAAGGGGTTAATTGAAATGTTTTATCGCTTTTCTGCTCCTTTAATACATTGCTTACTCGACATAACATGTCTGTTCACACCTCATGTACATTGATGCATGCATTCTACAAAAACAAACTGAAACTTAATTAGATATATTAAATAATTAATTTACAAAAGGAAACCAAAATTCTGTGTTAACTATATTTTGAGTATTGTCCCTTTAACAAAACAGATGTATTGACAGCACAAGAAACTAATGCAGTATAAGTTGTACAGCAATTAAAGGAATACATTTTTTATGAAGAAAATGTAATGTATTTTGCAGGATTTTCCTGTTGTGTTAAACAAGGGTGATACTACTACTATTACCAGGAGATGCCTGATTCAAAAGTTATCACAACTTAAACTTGACGGAAAAAAATGTAATTATCCTTTTACTCTGCTTGGAGAAAGTCTGGTAAACAAATTTCAATCTACATAGAAAGCAATGGCACCACCTAATGGTGACTTTTCATAAACTGAATTTTGGTACAAAAAAAAACAAAAACAAAACAAAAACAAAAGAAGTAAGTTTGAGTGGGTGGGTCTACAATTTTATATGCCTATATAGAAATATTCTTATAATACAATAGCAATATTCCTTTTAAGTCTGTCAGCTAGGGATTTCCTTATTCTCAATTGTCACTTCTGCTTCTGAAAAACCTAGCATTTCCCTATTCCCATCCAAATTCTGTCCCACAGATACCTTAAACCATCATATCAAGTTTATTGTTTAAAACTGTGAGGAACTGATGACCTTAGGGAATAAAGTGGAATGCCAAGTTATGCTGCTGTGAAAGTTATTTCTTCATCGTGTTATATTGTGTTGTAGTGTTTTTTTCTTTGTTATATAAACCATCTAATGATTAAAACATCATATTACTATCTGGCTTTCTGTTTAAATGTTTTGCATTTAAACACAGATCCACATGAAATTAGTTATTAAGACTTAAGACTATTGCATACCTCCCAAGTAGGGTGACCACATGTGCCGGAATGCCTGGGACTGTCCCTTGTTGGGGGTCTGTGTCCCGGGTCACCCCCCACCGGGACAACAAAGAGTACCAGAATTGAACAACACGCACCAGTCCAGCCAGCCAATGAATTGTATTTGCTATAAGGTCCTCATTGGCTGGCTCAGCCAGCCAATGAGGACCATATAGCAAATACATTTCATTGGCCGGCTGGACTGGTACGTGTGAGACAGCTGGGATGGAGCAGGTATGCTGGTGCTGCAAGTGAGACCCGCGGCTGAGGCTTCCGCTGGTGCTGACCATCTTTCTGAGGCTGACACAGAGTAAGAGTTCTCACTGGGAACTGTTTTAGAATATGTGGGTACCTCTTTAGCATTCATGGGGTTAAAAGCCATCTTTAATTGAATGAACATTTTTATTTACTCCCTATGGTAAAAGTTTACTCCAGAATTGTTTTCCTTAGTACAACAGTTTCACTATCTGCAAATGTGCACAAAGGTATAAACCATATTTATACATTTATGCCATTTGTAAAAGTGAACAAATATAAGTTGTGTAAATGTGGTTATTGCAGACTTGCTACATCTTTTTTATTCTATTTTCTAGCTTTGTGTGGAGAACATGACAGCTTCCAGTGCCATAATGGAATCTGCATACCTAAGAATTTAATGTGCAATGGATACAATGACTGTGATGACTGGAGCGACGAGGTACTTTGCAGTAAGTCTTTCTAATTCATTGCTAGAACTTTTGTCCACTTTTGGGTGTGTCTATGGGTGTTATTCATGGGTAGGTAGCCTGTTGCCCTGTTGCTATTGTTGGACTCAGACCTTGATTTCCAGCTTAGTCACCCTTTGACATGGCACCATACCAACACCCCCTCATCATATGCTAACACATCAAGCCCTATCTACTTTTGCCTGGCATAGAAGATATCCTTAGCCTGTAACTTACAAATACTAAAAGCTCTTTAATAAATATAAACTGGTCAAATCAATAAATTAAGTGGAAATTACAGAAGAAGAGCAGAAGAAGAGCAGGTGAAAGAGCAGTGGGATTATGTTGGCCACACCGATTAGTCAGTAGACATTGTCAGCACAGCTGAGGTAACCAGTTTGTGGAACTAAGCAGTCGCCTAATATTTCTAATGGGAAATCTGGCCATGGTTGTAGTATAACTCCCATTATCCTCTGATGTCATATTTCATAGGCAGCAGAAAGTGCTTGGCCAGCTGGGTCATGGCTATACCAAATTTTCAACCCACTCAGAGCCATTGTTCTCACTAATCCCAGGATGTAGAAACTAAGCTCTCCAGCTATGGGTGATGGTAGCTGTAGACCAAGAACATCTGAAGTCCTGAAGGTTGGCCACACTTGCTCCAGTCTGGCATGATGAACACATTGTAGTTTATTAGCCTCTTCCCAACCAAATAGATGTTCCTTGTTAAGACTGACCCATACTATACCCACACTTTTATAAAAATGTGAACTTGAACCACAGCATAATTTTACTGAAAGCTCATAATATACCTAGCTATGTTTTTGAAGAACTTTCCCAACTAAACATAATGAAATTTGCTCTTCCCCAAGAAGGATATAAAAAAATGAAAATGCAAAAAACAATCAAAGCTTAAAGGGATAGTAATACTTTGTTTTATCTTTATTTTATTTTGTAGGCATTAAAAAAACATGAAAAACAATATAAATCCAAAAAGGTTTGAGAGATATTCACAAGCAAAGTTTCCCCTCACTGACCAAAATGGTCAAGTCTGCCATCTAGCTGTCAGATTTGGAATCCGGTCCACGGACCAGCTGTGGCTCTACAGCAGAGCCGAGATCGCAAGATATAAGAAGAACTACTTCATTCGAATTGTCTGGTTTGCAAGCACACTTTTTAGACCCTTCCAATGAAATAGTTATTTTTATGTTTTGCAATCACGGCTCTGCTGAAGAGCCACCGGTTGATGTGCGGACCAGATTACAAATCTGACAGCTAGATGGCAGACTTGACCGTTTTGGTCAGTGAGGGGAAACTTTGCTTGTGAATAACTCTCAACCCATAAAGGTTTGAGCGATAAGACTTTTATCATTCTTCATGTTTTCTTAATGTCTACAAAATAAAGATAAAACCAAGTATTACTATCCCTTTAAAACAAACACTTTAGACAATGTCTCCCATAATATAAAGATACATTTCAGGATTAAAAAAGCTTTCCTATGCATTGCACACAACCCCACCATCATTTACACTTTTATAAATCAAAGGACAATCCTCTGGGACTGTGTGAGGGAAATAAAGTCTAGGGTATTCACTCTTTATTGAAGCTGATATGTTCATAAGCTGATTATGCACTTTAGATTTTAGAAAGTAAATTCTTATCAACTTACACAGTTACAACAAGGTTTTTATTTTTTTCATAACTGTTTTCATTTTTATAAAAATAATTATTGATTTCACTTTTTTAATATTGATATAGAATAGTTTATATCACTATTTTTTAAAAAACAATAATTAATACACTTTTTTATTGATTTACTTTATGAATTTGTAACAGTTGCTTAGATTAAATCACTAGTTCAGTATTGTTTTTTTATTTCCCTTTTTATTGCACAATTCCTTTTGTGTTTATTCTTAATTATTGTAATATATTGGTGAGATTACCTCCACTAGCTTTATTATAGGATTTTTCTGCACAATTTGTATCACATTGTTGATTTATTTTGAGCACTAACTGCAAAATAAGATACAAGGGTGAGGAGATGTGATAGGGAACCCATTACACAAAGGTGCGTATGAATTAGGAAGAAACGTTGGCACAGTTGAGGAGGCATATTTTACAGTAGCCAATCCATTTGACTTTGAATAGTTTATGAGCAAATTACTTGTCATTGCAATGCAGTCCCTTAGCCACAAATGGGTTAGTTTACTGTATAGGATACTGATCAGAGGTTGTATTTATCAGCAATTTTATGTTGAATCCAACCTAATCAAACGTATGCAATTTGGCTTAGTGCGCTTCAAGTTAAAGACATAAAAAGTTATGTTTTTATGCAATCAAATGCAGTTTTATAACTCTACTTGATCTGGAAGTTATTTAAATGTATTGATTTTCCATTGCCAACATTCATGCTGATTTATATCAAGTTCTTTCTAAAATGAAAAATTTAAATAAATATATAAATGAATGAATAATAACTGAATAAAAAATATACAGAAAATACAGTCCTTCTTTTACCAACAACTTACATTCTAGACACTTTTTCATTATGACAACTGTTTAAACACATTACTCCCTTAGACCGTCCACTGGACATTCCGACACATGTATTCAATCATTCTAAGGAGGAAAACTGTATTTTAGAGTCACTGATATACAATAAATCATTATTTGTAGTTGCACCTTTTCTGTGTGAGTTATGGCTTTTACTCGGTAATTACAGTAATAGAATGAGACTTACTAAAAATGCAGAGAGATTACATGGTCACACTGGCTGTGACACTGCTTCTCTTCTGTCAGGAAAGTCAGGAAAACTTGCTGGATCTCAATTATATGGGTTTGAGGTCCATCCCATTGGAAAACAGGATTGGCCAGAGTATAAAAGCATCACAAATAACAAAATATTCCCAGGCTGTTGAAACAGTCAATCACAGCTGTAACCAAGGAGACTGTCCTTCCACTCCATGCCAGGATAGTATTGGCTAATTTTTATAACTATCACTTTTCTCTACCCTCCTAGACACAGTCACTTCGCAGTTTTCCTGCTGAAATCGTGCCAACACATGAATGTAAAAAAGATTCAATTTGCTTGAACAACAGAATGTTATATTCTGTGACTTCGTATACCTATTGATTAGTGTGATGTTTTAATTTGAATCTCTCGAAACACATGGTTTTCGGTTAATTTCACATCCATTACAAAATGAATGCACAAATCTATTAGGCATCAACCTAAGAGCCTGGGTCAGAGTCCTGAACCTGTAGTATAGAATCTTGGGAGCATTATAGTTGCAAACCTATTCTGCAGACTGGATGACAGAGGATTATGGGAGTTGTAGAGCTCTACTATAGGTCTGAAATTATTCCTATTCAATCTTTCAGAATGCATCCATGTATGTCATTCACCAAGTGCTCCCCCTCGTCATCCCCCCTCCCCCTTTTTTCTCCCACTCATCCCCACCCTTCCTCTTCTCCCCTTTCCTTGCTTGTACCTCCTAGTGTACCCCCAGGTTTCCCATCCTGCCGTTATTGACTACACATTGACCTGAACACAGGCTTACTACTCACCCTCCGTTTTGTCTCCACTTCCCTTTATTTCATGGTTGCTACAAATCTCTCTCCCCTGATGCTTTGCCTTTCTGACATCTCAGTGTGGCCTCTACCATTGTCTTCCCCCACCCTATATTGTACTATTGTACCTCTGATATCTTTTCCCCCTGTTTTCCCAAATGCATTAATTGTACCCGCTTATTGTTGTAATAAAGTTCTTATAAAAAATGAAATAGGTATGGCTTGAAAGCATTAGTTTTAAGATAAGTTGCTGAGACACTTCTTTATGTATGACTGACACTTTGCTTGAAACATGTTTCATGCTGTGTTGTCTCAGTGAGTTGCAAAGGTTGAATGATGTTGAACTGCTGCTGAATGCAAGTCCTGACAAATTACTGCCATTCTAGGGAACATAAATCAGCTGTTCTCTTCTCAAAATAATCAGTAAAGCAAAAATCTTACAACTTAATTAACATGACAGTGAGATGCTTATTTATATAATGTCATCTTTGCTGACCTGATTGTAAAAAAATGGATATGAAATGTAGATACAGTTTATTTAATTGAGGGGAAGAATTTGATTGCAAAATTCATGTAAAAAATTACTTCTGTTTTATATATATATATATATATATATATATATATTTTATTATTTTTTTTTAACTCCTTGGATGCTTGCAATGCATACAGCTGGGTTAAAGGGGAACTCTCACCTTATTAATGTTTCCTTGATTCCAATGCTCCTTTGCACTGAACCTGGAATGGTCTGCAAAGTGTGCTTGGTTTACAAGCACACTTAGAAGGCCGTTCCAGTGAAGGATTTCTTCTTCAATAATGCGATCTCTGCTCTGCTGCAGAGCCATCGGCTGGTCCCAGGACCGGATTCCCTTGCAGTCATCTAGAGTGCTGACGTCAGGGGAGGGGAAACTTTCACAACGAATATCTCTCAAACCATAAAGGTTGAGAGATTGGGCTGGGGGCATTTAATTTCTTTTTTAAATACCTACAAGATGAACATTTCTGAAAATGATGTATTACTATACTATCAATAACCCCTTTTCCCACAGCCAGTTTCTTACTTTAACTCTATGCTTTATTTTGTTTATTTTTTTACATCTAGGCAAAATACACAAAACATTGTTGATGAGGCCGAAAAAAAGACAAGCATCCATCAAGTCCAGCCCATGCCAAAACACCTCGAAAAAGAAAAAAAAAAAAGAACACTGAAGCCATTTCCAATTAAAGGGGATGTTTACCCCCTTCACAACTTTGCTTAAATATTTTCATTAGCAATGACAACTAATGGAAAGTGTATCCTTTTTTAAAAAAAATCAGCCAGTTTGGAAAAATTCAAAGATTAAATATAGCTCCATAACTTCTTCCAGCAGACAATGTTGACCGGATCTGTACTGTAGTCTGAGCTTCTATCCAGCCTCCTCCAATAACGGAGGCTGTCTGTCTCTAAGCTGGCTGATTTTTTTTTTTTAAAAAAAGGATGCACTCTCCATTAGTTATCATTGTTAAGGAAAAGATTTAAGCAAAGTTGTGAAGGGGGTAGACATCCCCTTTAATTGGAAATGGGTTCAGTGTTTTTTTTTTTTTTTTCTTCAGGGTATTTTGGCAAGGGCTGGACTTGATGGATGCTTGTCTTTTTTTCGGCCTTGTCAACAATGTTTTTGTGTATTTTGCTAAAATGTAAAGAAATAAACAAAATAAAGTGTAACGTTAAAGTAAGAAACTGGCTGTGGGAAAAGGGGTTATTGATTTCTTTGGCTTCCCAACAAAAGAGTGTTTGACTTCTGTGCACACGTTCAGCTCAAGCAACGTTTTGATGTTCTATGGTTTATTAGTAGATGGTGGTACTGTCTCTTACAATGTCATTTTTGCTTTTTTTAGATTGCAGTGAACATCTATTCCGTTGTAACACGGGGAAATGCCTCAATCACAGCCTTGTTTGTGATGGATATGATGACTGTGGAGATCTGAGTGATGAACAGAACTGTGGTATGTCAGAAAAGATTTCCCTTTAAGCCAGAGTGGGCAACTTGAAGTCCTTCAACTGCTGGCAGGCTAAAGTCCCTTCGTTCTCCTCCATCCATTGGTTGGTAGAGGATGCTGAGAGTTGTAGACTAGCAACACAGGTCTTCACGTTGCCCTAGCCTACTTTTTTTGCAGTAGAGAACTGTTCCAAAACATTTAGTACTTAAACATGCTGGAATAATTTGCAGCTTTCCCAGGCTGCACTTCTAATTTGAAAACATTTTCAAGCATTCGATTCATTATCAATTACAGTTTCGAGCAGCAGCAAATGCTTACAAATAAGTTAATCTTTTAAGTACCAGGGGGATGTTCATTGAATTGCTTCTCAATGCTTTTGCACACTCCTCTGGCCCATAAAGGGTTAAGCTTATAAAAAAGCACATTTTAACATCTTGTTAAGTTTGTTGTCCTCTGTATTTCTTAACTTGTATTCTCTCTGAAGTCCAAGTCATTGACACCATTTTGATTAGTGCAAAATGAGATGAGGAAATCAAAAGTTCTCTGAATGTTAGGGGAGTTTACATGCAGTGCAAACAAAAATATATACAGTTCAAATAGATCTTTTCTTGTATATATTTTTAGCATATTACATAAAACCCTATATAATCCTCCACAGTCAAGTAGTCAATATACAAGTTTTAGTCACACAAGTCAAAACAAAATTAAATTAAAAAAAAATAAAGAAACAAAACAAAACAAAACTCCCTTGAATCCCCTACATTCTAGAATGTTTTCCTTCTGCCACTCAACCAAATAACAAATTCCACTTCAACACATGATCACCCTCATTAATCATTCTAGACCATCACTAGTTCCTGCTTTGCATTGTGGTGACCACATTCTTCCTGTAACTTCCTAAAAAACCTTCATTCTCGCCAATACAACTGATATCTCCATTTTGGATAAGATACGATATTCAAAACTCAATAGGAATTTTTGTTTGTCTCTTATGGTGCATTTTAATGGCCCCAGAACTGTTTTTTTTTCTTAGAATACCCACCTCACTTTCAGGGGAGGGCTTACCTGGGGGGCAGGGGTGTCAATTATACCCTGCTCCTGTTATATGTCTGGGGCAGTGGGACACCACCTAATTCAATTTCTCTCTTGCTGCTGTAAGTGCAGCTACACTAGTGATACCACAGAGCTACAATCCAAATGGGACACAATTGGTATCATAACCCATTCCCCTTGTAAGCTCTATACTATCAGTAGTGTAAATCTACTTAAAGGGATAGTAAACCCCCCCCCCCCCGAAAAACGTGAAGCCAAATGCTAGGAATCATCAAAACATACTTAACTCCCATATTCCCATCTCTCAAACCGTTATGGTTTGAGAGATGTAAGCAAAGAAAGACCTCTGCTTCCTCCCCCTTCTCATGCATCCGCTGTATAGCGGACGTCATGAGATCCTGCTTCCAGGACCAGACGGCAGCTCTTCAGGAGCGCTGTCATCTACGTATCTCGGTATAATTACTTCATTGGAATGGTCTAAAACGTGTGCCTGGCTTGCAAGCACATGTTGTAGACCATTCCGATTAAGTAATTATACAGAGATATCTAGATGTCAGCGCTCCTGAAGAGCCACCGTAAGTCGGTCGACCGGATTCTGCCTCTGACAGCTTTACAGCTCGTCAGGCAGAAAGGGGAGCGGAGGTCTTTCTTTTCTTACAGCTCTAAAACCATAACGGTTTGAGAGATGGGAATAAGGGAGTTAAGTATGTTTTGATGATTCCTAGCATTTGGCTTCACGTTTTTCGGGGGGGGGGGGGTTACTATCCCTTTAAATTGTAAGATCTGTAGTACCACTTGCCTTACTTCACAACATTAATGCCACTTTTAAAATTGCCTGAAATGATAGTAGAAATGGGCCACTTCATTATATTTGCCCTCTGAGCCTCAAGTTGCCAGCCCTTCCCTGTTCGCTGTAGTCATATCCTATATAATAATTTGCTAGAAAGTTTGTAACGATGCAGTCATGCACAGTAGAGACTGCTGCGCGTGCTGCAGTCATGCGCAGTAGAGACTGCCCATGACGAGGCTGATACAGAGCGTCCTTCTCTTTATCAGCTGCAGCGCTGGCAGTCTCTACTGTTCATGACTGCCCTGCGACCGGCTGGCAATGGCATTGTGGCCCGTGTAACGGGCTCTTCAACTAGTATACTTATAATTCAAGTACTTCTGGGCAGGGACTTTTTTGTAATTGTGTCTAGTGTTGGTGTCTTTATCATTTATTACCCCAGGGAGTAAAAAGAAAAAACTTTACTCTCCATGAGATCAGTATAGCTAAACCCAATTGTATGATGGATGAGTCTGCACACTGGAGTCTGACCAAGCAGCATTACCAGCTGAAAAAATGAAGACCAGAAAATGACACACATGTTTTTGAAATATGATTAGAAAGTATCATCGGAGCAGGAGAACATCATATTATCACTATTATAAAACCTGACTGGAGACCATACACTGCTCCACATATGCAGAACATCTGTTACAGAACAACAGCTGCAGAATGGACTTGTTTAATTTAATCTACTCCAGAAAAACCTTTCATAATTCAATGACATTTCCAGCAATAATATGCCAAGGAGAAGAACCCATCTTTCCTTTTACTCCATCTGGAAAACAACAATTAAAAAAGAAGTAAACATCAACAACAATAATGTAGGTCACTTCAGGACAACAAATCTTTTTATGTTTACTGTTTATCAAAGGAGGTCTGATTAACTGAATCAAAATATATGATAGTTATATATCACTAAATGGTAAAACAGTAGGTGGGAACCCGAAAAGAAATTAACAGTAAATAAAAACCAAATCGATAGCTCAGCACAATCCAAAATGTTTTGTTTGTCACCCAAAATAGTTACAGGAGCTGAAGGTGCATATATTTTTCAAAAGAAAAGCAATGTTTTATTTAAACTTTTATAATGTTAATAACTTACTGTATTTTGCATATTATACGATGCAGCCATTTTTTAAGGTTAAAAGTAAGAAGTAAGTGTGAGAATATGCACCCACCAACACATGCATACACCAACATACATCAGGGGATACACACAAACACACACGCCCCCCACATACTCATACATACACACACACAATAATAGCACCCTAAGTTACTTTTGTCATGTTGCCCAAGAGTAATGCAGTTCTGAAGGCATCTGGAGGAGACCAGAGAGTTTATTTTTCTCTTCTGGTTATTTCCTCCTGCCTTCGGCTGCTTTGGTTTCAATGTGAATGTTCTGTGTTGCATCCAGATCCCTCTAATCTTCATAATCATAGGGAGATCTGTATAACAAACATGATGGAGAACATTACAAAAGTAGCTTATAGAACATTTCCTACTGTCCAGTCACCCACAAATACCCTAAACACTCGGCCCAGGGGTGTCCAAGCTTTCTTTCTCAAAGGCCGGACTGGTAATCTACACAGAAACATTTACATGGCATTAAAGGTTTGCCTTATTGCTAAATATTAAGTAGGTGGCCATATTTAGTTATTGAATTTGCATGGGTGGGGTTACCCATGCAAGAAGAGGAGGGTAGAGGGAGAGATATTCCACTCTCCACTCTGTTACCCCTTTCAGTGCCAGTGGAGTGTCTAACACATTGTTGTGCAATGCACTGGAAACCCCATTGCCCCTGAGGGGGTTAATATTGTATCTGGCATCTTTACATTCACCCTCCGATTCCACTTATTTCCCTGTGCAGTCTCTCTGTCCTGTTGTTGTGCTGTTTTGCACCTGGGAAAAGCTCCATCTAAATCTGGGTCCGTACCAAAAATAAAATACCTCTGGTAGCAAGACAGGAATGATCTTTCCACTTTGTCACAATATATTTGGTGGTATCTGGTTGCCTGAATGTATTTGTTGGCCTTTCTAGTATGTGGTGGGTGGAAGCTGGAATTGAAGAGGTAGCTGCATAGAATTACAAATAGCAGCACTCTAAAATATTTTAAGCAAAGTCAATATAAATACAAACGTGTCCAAAGAATTACTTGTTAAAAACAGCTTCTTTGAGGTGCCACTTCGTCTCCGGTGTCCACAGCAAACACCCCACACTTGACTCGGCGAAGAAAAAAGAGACAAGCGCAACCTCTAAGTGTAGCTAATAAAATAATGTGGCCTCAATAGCGCATAATGTAGATATACTCACAAGACCAATTCTTGTGTGTTATGCCCATAAGAGTAAAAGGAGAATCCTATTCCGTCATCGGAGACCTTCAGTGTATCATCCTCGGATGTATCCAATGTGATGCAACAATGTACTTGATCTTTTATCCAGAGCGTGCCGGTATTCACCCTAGGTGGTCCCTGATGAGCCTGGTTCACATCTGCATCACACTCCAAGTATCCTCAGCTTCATCAGAGGAAACAGGGACCTCCATGGGATGTCCATGGCTTCATCAACAAGACGTGTGTCGTATTGTGTCGTAGGGCACACGCCAGGATGATGTCACACGCTTTGTTTTCTGAACTGCCATTAGTTCTTCATAGTCAGAACATTTGCATCGCTTTCCTTGCTTTTAAAACCACCGTCGACAGTTTTCGATCGAGCCCTAAATGTTATGTTTTATTCATTTTTCTAAGAAGCACTATTTCCTTTGTTTTTTAAAAAAGACTTGTCACCTTGTCAGGTCAGTGGTCACTACAATCTTGAAAGAATTAGCATGTTTATTTGTTCCTATTGATATATTCCACCCCTCTGGTGGTTATTGCAGCCTAAAAAAAGTGGAGAGAGATGATTTTTTCAGACATGTGAGTAATTAATTATGCAGCTTTATCTGACCAAATCAGAGAACAAAGCTCTGCTGGAATTAGATTCTCCAACTACTAAATCAGAAATCTCCTAAATGTTTTACCTGTTTGGAAAAAAAACAGAACAAGCCAGAAGCAGTATATATAAATCCATTTAATGATACTAAAGGCTGTTTAGGGGTCCACTTCCAAAGACTGAAAGCAAAAGTAACACTTAAAGGGGAACTTTCACCTCTTAAACACTTTTTCTCATTTGATTAAGCTATAAAAATTTATTGGGATTGCCTTGTGTTTTTTTTTCTACTTACATACTTTATTAGATATTGGATCTTAAATGTAGACTTGATGCTGGGCACCTCTGCATTCTCTGGCACAGTGTATCGTCGGCACAGAGGTGAAGGACTGGCTTCTCCCTCCCAGCTCTCCAAGGGAAAGCGTTATGCTTCCCTTTGTATAGATGTGCATCACATCTATTGCAAAAGCAAGCTCCATTTGTCATTATATTGAGCTTGCTACAGTAATCCTGGGACTGCTCTGGTCAGCTGACCATAAACCTCCATACCTGGGAAAATATTTGCCAAGCCAGGAAGTGCCATTATTCACAAATTTCAGTTTGAGAGACTACCGTTTTTGTAGTGCATTGCCAGGTCTCCAGGGACAGAGGATGATTCTCTCTGGTGGTGGTGAGTTTCTTATGAAACTCTGACAACTTCTGTTCCATCCACTTCCTGCCCATTTGTTGACACAGCCATTAAGCTCTGCCCCACTCATGATTAAGTCCCATCACCTTTTTTTATGCAAATCACATCATTTATATCCCCCAGCGGCACCACAGGAATCTCCTGCCGGGACTCCAGAAGATAAAGTTCCTGGGTATGACAAACCTCCACAGGATGCTATAGAAACAGTACCACTCTAAAATGTCAGGCAATACAGATAGTGCATCCAGATAATGCAAGTTTGAGCTACAATAGCCTTTAATAAAACTTGTCAGTGGGAGTACCATTGTATTACTCAGCACATTCAATCCTGCAAAAAAAAAAAAAAAATATATATATATATATATATATATATATATATATATATACAAATGAAACAAGAGACTATGGCACACACAGTATCAAATCCAATTACCATATAAACAAATTCAATAATGATGGTGCATGTCCCATAAGTATAAATATATAGATGTACTCAGCCTGGGGTAACCCTGGTTGTAGAGAGAAACAGCACCCATCCGAAATCTCCAATAGATTTATTGATGCAACATAGTATCCAACAACAACATGCTAGATAGATCTAGCATGTTGTTGTTGGATACTATGTTGCATCAATAAATCTATTGGAGATTTCGGATGGGTGCTGTTTCTCTCTACAACCAAGGTTACCCCAGGCTGAGTACATCTATATATATATATATATATATATATGTATATATATATAATTATTATTATATTTTTATTTATTTATTTATTTTCCCCAATATTAAGCTTTACTAGCCCTTGAATACCTTCTCTTCCCCGAATCCTCAGCTTACAGCACTGTGTAATATAATGCAGTTCTTGAATCATATTTTTCTCTATCTCTTTTCCTCTTTCTTTATTGTCTTTCTTTCAATTTTTATCCTTTTTCTTTCTTTGGTTTTCATTCTTACTCTCTTTCCCTCTCTTTTTCATTCTTTTCTTTCTTTTTCTATTTTCTTTCTTTCACTTTTTTCTCTTACTTTTTCTCTTTTCCTTCTTTTTTCTTTATTTCTCTTTTTTCTCTCTTTCGATTTCTCCTTCTTTTTCTCTTTATTTCTCTTTTCCTTTCTCTTTTTCCTCCTTTTTTTCTCTTACTCTTTTTACTTCTTTTCCCTTATTTTCTCTTTTTCCTCCTTTTTTTCTCTCCTTTCTTTCTCTTTTTTCTCTTTTTACTTCTTTTCTTTGTTTTTCTCTTTCTTTTTTCTTTCCTTCTTTTTCTCTTTATTTCTATTTTTTCCCTTTTTTCTTTTGTTCTCTTTTTCATACTTTTTTCTTTCTTTCTTTCTCTTTTTCTCTTTCTTTTTTCTTTCTTTTTTTTTCTCTTTCTTTCTTTCTTTCTTTCTTTCTTTCTTTCTTTCTTTCTTTCTTTCTTTCATCTTTCTCTTTCTTTCTCTCTTTTTCTTTCTTTCTTTCTTTCTTTATCTTTCTCTTTCTTTCTTTTTCTTTCTTTCTTTCTTTCTTTCTTTCTTTCTTTCTTTCTTTCTTTATCTTTCTCTTTCTTTCTGTCTTTTTCTTTCTTTCTTTCTTTCTTTCTTTTTCAATCTTTCTTTCTTTCTTTCTTTCTTTCTTTCTTTCTTTCTTTCTCTTTCTTTCTCTTTTTTTCTCTCTTTTTCTTTCTTTATTTCTCCTTTATGGTGCAGTTGTTTTTTTTGGCCAGAATTCCATCACTTTTTTTTAACATATGATTTGTTTTCATAAGTTTTATTATACCCCCTTCTAACGCTTTGTGTGACAGAGGGGCATCCAACACAATGCATTAAATACCTTTCTGGCATTCAAACGGGAAAGACCAATTTCATGGTATTAAATAGAAAAAAAAGTCTACCTTTATGAAAATGTGTTGTGTAAAAGACAAAATTAAATTCTGATATGAATAATTTTTCAATAGAACTCTCTTCCCTAAGGTTTACGTTTATGTTAGAATAATAGATCATACTAAAAATAAACCAAATGCAAGGTTACTTGTTGACTGGATATCTGCTTTCCTGTCTCAGATTGCAACCCATTACATAGCTTTCAGTGTGGAGATGGACGGTGTATAACATTAACGTGGGTGTGCGATGGAGACCATGACTGTGCAGACAAATCAGATGAAGTCAACTGCTGTAAGTTCTTACTCAGTGTTAAAGTGACTGTTTATGTGTTAATGTCTAATTCCAGAATGCAAACCTCTCCAATGACTATGTTTTAAAAGTATCTGGTGCCATCAGGGTGGCTTTAACTCAGTTCTATATTGGGAGCAATTAGCACTAACCCCAGATGTATAAATGGCTTGCATCTGTTATGAAGCTTTTGACTTCCACTCCACACAAGTTTTACTTGGCTCATATGTATACAAGTGAAGCAGGGTGAACAATTATGATGAAAACCACCTGCACTGAAGGCCGGGTTTCCCAATTGGCAGAATAGGAAGCTGCCTAGAGCTTCGAATTTTGAGGGTGCCTCAGCTTTGCTTTACACACATATTCTCTGTTGTAGGCGTGGCCAGAGAATTTCTGTGTCCCTGTGCCAGTTCTATACCCCATTACAGGCTACTATTTAACCCCTTGGATGATAGAGAGTGCTCCAGCACATTAATCCGCAATGCACTGGAGATCTCTCTAGCAACCCAAGGGTTAAAGCTTTTTTGGTTCTTGCTTGTTACAGGCCAAGGATGTTTTCTGTGTCAGGAAACACTGAATGGGACAGGGGGCTAGGTCATGTGAATAGTGGGTATGTGGCCATGGGCGGAGCTAAAGACACTTAGAGTGCCTTGCCTCAGGGAGCCTGGGATGTAAACCCGGTCCTGACTGCACTATAGGGGACAGATAAAAATTCTCCTTCATTTAAATTGGAATTTTAACCCATTTGTGTATTTAAATTAAGTTTTTAACCCATTTTTAACACCTTTTTCAGAATGTTAGCAAGGACTCCAAAGCATTGGGAAGCAATTCCTTAAGTAATTCTGTAGCAATCAAGGGGATTAAAATGAACATTTTAATAAGTATGCATTTAGGGAACCTTTATTTGTTCCATAAGGTACAACTGATCTGTCCCAGAAGTGCTCTACGTTTACATAAGGTGCCATACACCATGATTTTGATACGTTTTGCATTAGAAATGACTGGCATCATTGTTACTATTTCCCTACATTTAGGGAACAATGAGGTATATGTGTAAAGTGAATCGGTAATTGCACATGAGTGACATGAACAAAGCATTTGTAACCCTTTCAGTGCCATAGAGGTAAGCAATGCAGTGCTTACCCCTCTGGCACTGAAAGGGTTAATACTGAGATGACCATCCCAAAATGAAACAGCCAGTCCCCAGTGGTGCTGTTTACACTGGTGATCCTCACAGACTGCATCAAAATATGTGGAAATCCAAGCAATATCATGCCTAATACACACTGTGGTCCATGGACTGATAATTCATCCTAGTGATGTTGGCAGCTGTGATGCTCATAGCAACTTCCAATAACTTGCCGACTCACATGTTTGTCAGTCAATAATAAATGACCAAAACCTAGGTGAGCAGTCATCTATCAGGTTAAATAAATCCACAAGGCTTGGACTGCAATTAATGCTCTCATTTATTTCACCCTTTGAGTTCTAGGGGACTACGCAACACATTGCTTTGCAATGGGTTGCGAACCCCTCTGGCACTCAAAGGGTTGAATTGTTTATCTCCTTGGGTACTAGAAGGGTTGTCAGAGAATAGTTTAAGAAATGCATTCAAAAAGATTCATTTTGGAAGGTTTATTTTACAAATATTGTGCAGTTGTTTTGCTTCAGAATGACTCCACTTATGTTTTCATGCATGTTCCCTATTTAACGTAAGAAATGAAAATATATACAGGGCAAATGCAAATAAGGACAATTTTGCAGCTTTGATATTTCTGATATTGTGAAATGCCCTTGAAATTATATTAAAGGTATAGTAATGCTTCCTAATAAAATCATCTCCAATTAATCTTCATAATATTTGGGCAATGGAGAGCATTAATTCAATACTGTCAAAGCTATAGTTCAAGAGTAATTGAATGATAAAGTATCCCCCTCCTGCCCTTTTTACTGATGTAACACTGCTCACCTCAGAGCAGCAAGACTGTCCAGATGGATCACAGAGAAGGGCAATCTTCAGTGATTAAAAGGAAAAACCTGTCAAGGGGGGCAGGTTTTTCCTTATGCTCACAGTAAGAAGATTGTCACTTGCTGTGATCTGTCTGGTCCCAGGAGCAGATTCCACATCTGAGGGGAGGCGGCTTACACTAGGCAAAAGGGGTGGGAGGTGGATACTTTATCGTTCAATTACTCTTGAATTACAACTTTGACGGTATAGAAATAACACTCTCCATGGCCCAAAAAGTATGAAGATTAATTGGAGCTGCTGTTTTTGTGAGACATTAGTATCCCTTTAAAGCTTCTTTGTAGCATAAGAGTAATAGAAGTTGTCTCTCCCATACCTCTCAACATTTCAGTTGGCCAGAGTGGGACATTTATGCATAAGGTGGTGTTCCTGGGTGGCAGGACTGGTTGGTGGTTCATTACCAAGATTTTTTTTGGTTACTTCATGACCTATGGACAGCTGTTTGTGTAACTGAATACACGATGTAGAATAATACCAAAGTATGTTATTTACACAGACTAATTTATAAACACACATAATGAATTATAAATAAATATTAATGTGTGTGTTATTGCTATGGCGCAATCTTATCTACTTATACACAACATGTTTTGATCCCTTAAAAAAGGGACTATAACTCTCATCAGTATTCAGCTGTGTGTGATGGTGGTTGCAATCAAACAACTGAAGAACCACTTATAGCCCACTCATGGCTTATTGCAACTCCAACATTAAAGGGTAACGAACATGAAAAATCTATGTTAAATCTCATAATTTTATTACTTACTCTCAGTCACTCTCTCCTCAGGAAAATAGCACAGGCCCCAGCAGTGGCTGCTTTCTACCCAATACTTCTAGGTTGCACTGAGGTGACATCTTTGCAACCCAGAAGTAGAAGTAAAGAGCAGAGCCTGTGGATTAGCTCTATGTTACATGAAACGTAAAACTGAGCTGTTTACCACTTACAGAAAGAATGAGCAATAGAAAAACAAGGCATAGGAAATGGGCAGGTGATTGCATTGGCAGATTAATAAAACAGTTACAGAGTTGAAACCCCCTTGGAAAAAAGATCCATCTCCCATGAAAGAGGATTTTAGTCTTACCTGTTAAATTCTTTTCTCTTACTCCATACAGGTTACTGGTAACTTTGGGTAGGCGATCCGCCCCTTTAGTTGTAGGCAGGAACAATTCTAGAATTGTATGCAGGGGGTGAAGCCTACCTTCCCTCCTCGGCTGCAGCTAGCCAACCGGCTCCAGAAAGATTTGAGACACTATTGACTAGATAGTGAAGGGAAAGAATACTCCTGTGAGCATGACCCCGAAGAACCCCCACGGTCTGCCACATGAGAGCCAAGCATGGTCCCTTGACAGGGTGGGAGACCAGTAACCTGTATGGACTAAGAGAAAAGGATTTAACAGGTAAGACTAAAATCCTCTTTTCTCTGTCGTCCAATACAGGTTACTGGTAACTTTGGGATGTCCAACCATTGAGTTTCCCAGAGGCGGGAAGTAAGGCAAGGACAAGGCCCCCAAAGTTACCAGAGCAGATATGAACCATCACATCAGAGATAGCCCAACAAAACAAAGAAGTGTCAACGGACACTAAACAGAGGTAATAACACCCCAGCATGCTGAACTAGAGCCAACAGGGCTCAAAAGTGAAGGAAGCACCAAGAACCGAAGAAGATCCTAGACAGGCAAGACTGCCTCCAGGATTTTCCTCCCAAAGCTTGCATCAGCCGATGCCAGCACATCAACATGGTAGAGCTTCGAAAAGGTGTGCACAGATGACCAAGTGGCAGCCTTGCACAACTGATCAGCGGAGGCCTGATTCTTGTAAGCCCAAGAAGCCCCAATAGATCTTGTAGAATGAGCCATGACCCGGAAGGGGACAGGCTTCTTCCTCAGCTCGTAAGCCTTACGAATAGTGGACTTGATCCAAGAAGCAATAGTCTCTTTGGATGCAGTCTTCCTGCCCTGGGACCCTCAGAAATGATGAACAGCATGTCAGATTGCCTGATAGACTCAGTGTGATTATCACGGTGCCCGTGATTGCTGCAGTTCTCTGTCTATCACCTGCAGTGGGCTCCCATTGGCTGTCTGCAGTCAGCCCGCCTCTGGTTGCCTTTTTAAACTCAGTCTGGGCACCCTTTAGTTGCCCTTTCGTGGTGTCTCTGACAGCATTCTCTTTGCCTGTCTGCTGAAGCTATTGGGCCTGTTCATGAGTTCCCAAGTTCCTGAGTTTACCTGTTTCTGTGTTCCTGCCTGCTTGTCAGTTCCAGTCCGGTTCCGGTTGCTGACGTTCTGGTTGCCAGCCGACTTGCGGTGCTCGTCCCGGTTGAGCCTCGGCCTGCTCCTGCTGTTTCCTGTGTTCAGTTCCTGTAGCGAAATTTCTCTCCTGTCGCTCCGGCGACATACTGTCTGTTGGTCCCAGCATGCGGACGCTGCTTTACTCCATTAGCCTTGGGGCTCACAATACTGTCTGTTGGTCCCAGCGTGCAGACGCTGGTTTACTCCATTAGCCTTGCGGCTCACAATACTGTCTGTTGTCCCAGCGTGCGGACGCTGGTTTACTCCATTAGCCTTGCGGCTCACAATACTGTCTGTTGGTCCCAGTGTGCGGACGCTGGTTTACTCCATTAGCCTTGCAGCTCACAATACTGACTGCTGGTCCCAGCGTGCAGACGCTGGTTTACTCCATTGGCCTTGCGGCTCACAATACTGTCAGTTGGTCCCAGCGTGCGGATGCTGGTTTGCTCCATTGGCCTTGTGGCTCATTCTACTGCCTGTTGGTCCCAGCGTGCGGACGCTGGTTTACTCCATTTGCCTTGCAGCTCAAGGTACAGCTGTTGGTCTCAGCGTGCGGACGCTGGTTTACTCCCTGACTTGCAGTCAGGCTTCTGGTGCTGTCCAGTCCTGGCAGCACTTGTTTCAGATGTGTACCGACACTAGCCTCTCCTTGGGTGAGACAGCTTGACCGTATACTCTATTTACCATCCTAATGTCATTGTCATCTGACAGTCACTGGTCTTAGTGGTGTCTTCCTTCTTGGGCTGCCCTGCCCGGCATTGGTAAGGCCGGTAGAACCTTTCATGTTGCCACCTTTAGGTTGCCTTACCCGGTATTGGCAGGGCCGGTAGAGCCTATCCTTGGGTATCCATTCTGGGCTGCCCTGCCCGGTATTGGTAAGGCCGATAGAACCTGTTACATTGCCACTCCACGGTTGCCTTACCTGATATTGGCAGGGCCGGTAGAGCCTATTCCTTCTGTATTCCTCAGGCTGCCCTGCCCGGTATTGGTAAGGCCGGTAGAACCAGTACGTTACCATCTTACGGTTGCCTTACCTGGTATTGGCAGGGCCGGAAGAGCCTACTTATCACTATTCCTTCAGTATCGATTGGGTTGCCTTGCCGGTATTATTTTCAAGGCCAGTAGAATCTATCTCAATTGTCAATTGCTTATTTATATGTGATGTTTGTATGTGTATGAAAACCCTATGGGATTGCCTTAACTTTTCAATAAAGTTATGTTTTTACCTAAACCTTACGTCTGAGAGTCTTAACAAACCGTGACAGTGATGTACATAAAACTTGAGACAACACACCACATCTAACAAGTGGAGATCCCTCTCCTTGTCAGAGGTGGGGTCAGGGCAGAAAGAAGGCACCACAATCTCCTGATTGATGTGGAACTCCGAAACCACCTCCAGGAGAAACTCCTGAGAAATGCGAAGCACCGCCTTGTCCTTGTGAAACACCAAATAGGGTGGCCTACTGGACAGAGCATGTAACTCTGCGACACGGAGAACTGACACTATTGCCAGGAGAAATGCCATTTTCCATGTCAACAGGCATAGAGGAATAGTAGCCAAGGACTCAAGTGGAGAGCGCTGAAGAATGCCCAAAACCAAGTTAAGATCCCACGGAGGAGTGGGATTCTTGAAGACTGGACGAGTATGATCAACGCCCTGGAAGAAAACCTTGACATCAGGAAGAATAGCAATGCGACTCTGAAAGAAAACAGAGAGAGCAAAAGTCTGAACCTTAAGGGAACTCAAACTGAGGCCCTTATCCACACCATCCTGCAAAAAGTCCAGGACCGTAGGCAGATCAAATTCCTGCGACAGGTCCTTGTCAGCCCACCAAGATAGAAAGGTCGACCAGACACGATGGTAGATCTTGGTAGAAAGAGGTTTGCGGGCACTGAGCAAGTAGCCACCACCCCAGAAGAAAAACCTTTCTTCTTCAAGATTCAAAGTTAGCCGATGAACATCCTCCTTCCACAGGTAACCCTGTAGAAGAAGATGCGGACGGCAAGGTAGCCGGAATGTACGGAGCAATCAGAATGACTGGACAGTGTTCCATTCGCAATTTCCGTAAGACCCTTGCAACATTGGGAGGGAAGGAAAGATGTAGGTCAGACGAAATAACCAAGGAATGGACATTGCATCCACCGCCAGGGCTAGAGAGTCCCTCCACCAAGATCAGAACCTCGGAACCTTCCTGTTGTGTCTTGTTGCCATCAGGTTGATGTAAGGAAGGCCCCACTTCTGAACAATGAGGGTGAACACCTCTGGTTGCAGCTCCCACTTTCTGCTGTCCACTGTGTGTCGACTGAGGAAGTCCGCCATGACGTTGTCTATGCCAGGAATGTGCACTGTGATTATGGCTGGAACATGTTCTTCTGCCCAGGACAAAATAGCCTTGACCTCTAACCAAGCAGTGAGACTTCTTCTTCCACCCTGCTTGTTGATGTAAGCCACGGCTGTGGCGTTGTCAGACTACCCGGAATGGACAGTCTTCCAGCTGAGATGTCCAGTGACGAAGGGCATGTAATATCGCCCGAAGCTCCAACACGTTGATGGGAAGGAGAGATTCCTCTGGAGACCACTGACCCTGAGCACTGAGGCGACCCAGGACCGCTCCCCAGCCAGAGAGGCTGGCATCCATTGTCACCGTGGTCCAGAAGGATACCAGGAAGGACTTGCCTTTCAGCAGATTGGAGAGGTTGAGCCAGCATGACAGACTCGGTTCCACATGAAGAAGGAGGCACATTGACATCTTCAAAAGGTCCGGCTGACCCCTGCACACCTGGATTAAAAACCTCTGGAGTTCCCTGGTGTGTGCCATGGCAAACGGGACCGCTTCTATGGTGGAGATGAATTTCCCCACTAGAAAGGACAGCTTCTTGGCTAAAACTGGATTTTGAGCCAGAACCTCAGAATCCCTGTGGCGATCTGGTGAGCTACCTCCAGAAACACCATGCTCTTCTGAGTGTCGAAGAGAAGGCCCAGGAAGACCAGACGCTGGGATGGGACAAGATCTGACTTGTCCATGTTGATGGTCCACCCGTGATGGGTGAGAGCGTGAATGCATTGCTGAACCTGCTGATGAAGAAGTTTTGCAGAGGGGGCTTTCAGAAGCAGGTCGTCCATGTATGGAGTAACTCTGATGCCGTCTTGGTGGAGGACGGACACTAAGGCTCCCAGGACACGGCTGAAAACTTGAGCTGTAGTCAGACCAAAGGGAAGAGCTGAAAACTGAAATTATGCCCTCAGTCTCAGGCAAATCTGAGATACTGCCGGCTCTCTGGATGAATGGCGATGTGTAAATACGCATCCTGAAGATCCAGAGGTAAAATGAATTCCCCCGGAGACATAGCAGGAATAACCGTCCGTAGAGACTCTTGGAGATAATGGGTCCAGATCACAAAGAAATTGAGATCCTTCAAATACAAAATGGAGTGACAACTGCCCTCCTTTTTGGAGTCCACAAAGAGGTTTGAGTAAAAACCCATAACTCTGTCCTGAACTGGAACAGGCTCTAGAACATCCTTGTCCAGAAGAGCCTGAATAGCGCCGTTGAACAGCCGGTGTTTCTCCACACCCTGAGGCATATGAGAAGGAAAGAAGCAAAAGGGAGGAAGAGAGACAAAAGGGATCCTGTACCCTTCCATCACACCTGTAAAACCCACGGGTCCTCCACTGAATCCTCCCAAATGCTGTGGTAGTTACGCAGAGGATCACCCACAGCAGAGTGGGGACCTGGGTTTGGTGAGTCTTGGAAGCCTTGGGCTTGGAGGAGACCTTGGGCTTTCATTGCTGTTTGGACTTGGAGGAGACACGCAAAGCTGAGGGAACCGTCTGGTTCGCCGGACGTGTCTCAGTTTGAAAGGAATGAAAATACCGATTACGCTTAAGAAGCGTTTTCTTCCTGGGGACCAAGGGTAGAAGTGTACTCTTATCCCCTGTGGCCTCACTGATCAGATCTTTTAAGATTTGGCCCAAACAAAGAAGTACCTTGAAAAGGTAAGGAGAGCAATGCTTTCTTGGAAGCAGTGTCAGCAGACCAGATCTTGAGCCAAAGAGCCCATCTGGCAACCACAGACATGGTGGAAACCCTAGCCACTAAACGGATGACATCAAATAAGGCAGCAGAAACATACTGCTGGGCCTCAGAAATGTTGGCAAGAAGGCTCAACATTTCCGAAATAGGAGCACCTCGAGTGACAGCCAGGGTTTGCTGTTTAGTCCAGACCGAAATGGCCAGGTTAGCCCATGCTGCAGAGAATGCTGGACGCATGGCAGTACCAGCAGTGGCAAAAAAAAGTTTCTTGTCAGTCCAGTCCTTCAGAGCGGACACATCAGAAACTGGCAAGGCAGTAGACTTAGATAGCCTGGAGATAGGAGGATCCACTTTGGGAGGATTAACCCACTGAGCAAGCGCTGCTTCAGAGAAGGGATAAAGCTTGGCAATTTTCTTGAACACAGAAGGTTTCTTGTCCGGAGATTTCCACTCTTCAGCCACAAGGTGGTCAAGAGTGGGATTAGGTGGAAAGCAAGTAAGGGGCTTTTTTAGGCTCCTGAAACACATCAGAGGGATCAGAAGGAACCTCCTGAACTAAGGGAATGTTAAGGGTATGCAAAACAGCCCTGATCAGGCCCTCAGCCGAGGGCTCAGGATCAGCCTCAAAAGGATCCCCAAAAAACTGAGAGGAGCCCACAGCAGAACATACCTCAACATCTGAATCCACCAGCAGTTGCTCCTCAGAGGAATCTGATACGTCAGGTACTCCCTGAAGTTTTAGCAGGGAAGACTTGATGGAGGAGGGGGACTGCCAAGAATGGAAGACCCCCTGTAACTGGGATGGAAAGAGTTGCAATGTAGACCTAAGGTCCCTGGTAGCGGCCTTGAACTCTTGCACCCAAACTGGCTCTAATGCATGGCTGGAGGTCCCTGGGAGACTCCCAGGGACGTCAGAACATTCTGGGAATAAATGACCTGAGAATTCTTTAGGTAACCCTGAATGACAGGAAGAGAAATGCGCAATAGGGGATACCGAGAACCCAGCATCCTTAGTCTTAGGTCTGGCCCCAAGCTCCAACAGTATAGACGTTCTCACAGTGTCAAATAACCTTACAGTATAAGAAATCACCCAAGTACAGTGTGTAGGAGTAAGGTTTCACCCCATAAATCGCTAAAATAGACTTATCTGGCAGGCGAAGGGTTAATCAGCAGAGGACAGAAGGAGAGTCCAAGCCCTGTGTAGGATACTCGTTCTGGAAATGGCACAAAATGGCTGCAACGGCGGGAGCCAATCAGAAACGAGCTCACGAAGCAAGTGCTCATGGGAAATGTAGTTTTCCCAGAATGCGCACCCAAATAGTGCCCAAAGTCCCCTGAGCCCCCCAACGCATTTGAAAAATAAACCGGATTATAGAGCAAGGTCAGACAAGAAAAATGAGCCATCTCTGAAGTCTCTAGGTTAAGCTATTGCAATAATATGTCCCAAACTGTACAGTCCCATAGGAGAGAATGGAGCAATGGTGCCTATGTGGTAAAGTGCACCGGAACTCAAATTTTACAAAATTGAAACAGTAAAATAAAAATGCTTGAAACATCACTAGAACATGTTAGGATACCCAAAAACACTGAACCAGTAGGAAAAGTCCCAGAAAACCCCCCAAAAGATGCAAAAACAGCCGCTAAAAGGTTAAAGTACCACATAAACCTGCTCCAAAACACCCAACAGACATATAGATAGACCCAATGAGTGCAGGAGTGTCCAATAGGAACGCCAAAGGTAAACCCCTATGCGGAGGGGCACTGTGGGACATGTGGACCTTCAGCACTCAAAGGGTTGCTCACCTTTCCTGCAGATCTTCTGTCTTCGGACTACCATTTATTAAGAAGAAGCCTCGGTGGGCAACTCTTGAGGAAAGAACTTGTAGCCAAGATTTTGCCCCCAGTTCTTAAGGTCCACAAAAAGCACCTGGTTACTAAGCTAGCCACATCTAAGGGCATTGTCAGTTATGGTAATCTGCCTAATGGTGGTATTCCATTTCTAACAGAAAAATAAACAATTTCTAAAACTATAGCAGAACTGTTCTCTTGCATGTGTCTTCACCAAGGAACAAATCTTTCTGGAGCTAGTTGGCTAGCTGCAGCCAAGGAGGGAAGGTAGGCTCCTTCCCCTGCATACAATTCTAGAATTGTTCCTGCTTACAATTAAAGGGGCAGATTGCCTACCCAAAGTTATCAGTAACCTGTATTGGACAACAGAGAAAAACAGTTAAAATAACCCCTAATCCCTTCTTCTCTAAACTAGATGAAATGAAGGCATAAGTGATATAACATTCAATAGTGATGTGGTAACAGAGCCCCAATGATGAATTGTAGTAAATACGAAATAAATACTAAGCACATAATGTTAAATAGGAGTAATTGTAATATCCACAGTCCTTTGCTATGATTTTGCAAATCACCCTAAAGCAGTATTAGCATCGGTTTCAAAACAACACGATCAGAGTCCTGTAGGTAATCCCCAAGCATCCACAAATTCATAAATGAGTTGCAGAAGGCAGCATAGATGAATGAAGTAGACAAAGAAGAGTATAGCAAATGACCAGGATAGATGACAAGCAGTAGTTATAATGTTAGAGTTCACTGTCATCAGATATGATGTATTTTAGAGTGGAAACCAAGAAATTAATATATGAGGTATGAAGAGCAGTAACTGACAGGCAAATCATCAGCCACTTAATTAGCAAGTCCATTCAAGTGTCTCAAGGGCTTCACAGTCAGAGTTCAGCTATTATAACTTGTTCATGTAATAGACTTTCTTAAAAAGAACAAAGCAGGAACCGCTCTATTGATGAAGGCTATGTTTATTTAAAAAAATATAAAATAATTAAATTGCCAAGCAAATTGTCAGCATCACTCCACACATTTCAAAGCATATTTTATTATAATGCTAATACATGGGAAAGTTAACTCCTTAAGTACTCTTAGGAATCATATATACATGAACATTATTACACAATTTCCTATGATCAAAGACTTTACAAGAGCTGTTAGTGAAACATTCTAATTTAAGCTCCTTATTCATCACATGAGATATAAAGCCCACAACAAGAAAATCCATCTGTTCTCATTCTGTAGAAGGTCATTCACAATTGCCTCTTTTTAAAGCGTCAGTAATGTTTCCTAACACAAGCAGCTCAGATTGTTCGTCATAGTTAATAGTACTGATGTCTGAGGCTTGTACTGTTCAGAACTTGCTAGTTAGCTTGTAATTATATGATTTTTATCCCTCACTCTGCGTTTCCTGATAGGAAGCCACTTCCCCACAGATCTGAAAACTGGTCATCGGACCAGACAGATCACAACTACGGACAATCTTCTCTCTGTCAGTATAAGGAGAATAGGTTTTTCCTACTACTGACTGAAGATCATCCCTCGTAATGATCTACTGTCAGATCTGAGTGAAAAACGCTGACATCAGGAAAAGGGGAGAGAGGGGTAAACTTCATCACATATTACAGCGTAACTAGCAAGCTCTGAACAAAGCGAGCATCAGACATCAGTAGTTTTAACTATGACTAACAACTGAGCCACTTGTGTTAGGAAACATTACTATCCCTTTTAACATGGGGGGTTGAATTCCTGGCCCCTTCAAACCCTCAGGTTACCCTTGGCACCCCTGGCCTCCTTCTTCCTAGAGCTGATGCTGTCACTCCATACATTTTGTATGCTGTATTTCAGTACTCTTAGGGGCTCTCCCTAAGAGTGAAGGGTAATCCAGACATGGACCCCTTGCTCTCAGTGCCTAGGAAATCCAGCTGTACCCTCCTGATGAGGCCCAACAAGGCCGAAACGTACGTCGGGGTTAGCTGGTGTTCCTGTGCAGGGGGGACTTGCCTGTCATTTTGGAACTGGGCCTCCTTTTTGGGCAGGATTAGTCTAATATGCACATGGAAATTTCTCCTCTGTAATGGCACTAGAGAGCTAAAACGTGATGCTTCTGAGCGGTGACTAGCCTTAGGACAGGCCATTGTGCTGTTGTTTGTCCTCAGAAGCCTCTCCCATTTTATATGCTATACTCCAGAGAGAGTGTTGATAATTTTGTGGAAAGCTGGGACAATACTTTAAACACAAAAGGTAACAAAAGAAAACCTCATTGTGTTGTCTTAATTACCAGTAAATAAAATAGAAAAAAATACAAAGAAAAATTACTATTAAATTAAAGGAAAAAAACACCTTCACACAGAGGTAAAATTAGAGAAGACTATCCTATGCAAACAATTAGAATTAGAACACCCACTCTAATCAAGCTAAACATGAGGCTTCATCTTGGCACAAGACAAAGAAGTCAGGATGAAGTACTAGAGAACACAATACAGCTGTCACTATGAGAAATGAGGTTCCATTTGTGTGTAGTACCTGCATACATGATATACCTCTAGCCAATTTTACAATGCCAGATTTTACTGCTCTTTGCTTTTAATTGTGCTCAATAAAGCTTTATATTTTAGACATGCTCCCTTGTGGGTTTCTGTTCATTGGTAGCACATTGTGAACGAAGAAGGCATTCCCTGATGTCTGCTCAAGTGCCATAAAATACTAATACTATTTGTCACAGTGGGGGCAATTATACAACAGATATTTCACACTAAATCCAGATCTGGAATACATTTTTAGACCTAAGGTATGCAGTACACCAATTTACCAAGCTATGTACTCCAAAATTCCACCCCATAATTCTGCTTACACCAAAGAGAGCACAGTGGGGCAGTCTCTGGGTGTTTGGGGCATATCTTTCCTGTGTGCACTGTTTAACACACTGTATTAAGGAATAGAGGAAGTTGGGTAATTTTACAAAATTTTGCTGTGCTTTCTATGTGGCATGCTTAGTTAAAATTGAATCATGGCAGATATTGTCTGATGGTATGCACTACAGTACTCGTGCAATACTGCATACCCTGAAGCCAGTAAATTAATCACCGTATGCATCTGTGCAAGACGCAGGATAGCGCTCTGTGCATGTCCACAAACGCATCAGTGATGCAATGGAACGCAGCATGTGGATACTTCCTTTTAATGCAGTATGCCCAGTTGATGCTCTGGCTGTCTGGAAAAGACATAGACTGGTGTACACTAAACTAGTATTTCATGGTACTATAGAACATATACTTTTAAAACCTGTTTCCAGGTCTTCTTTTCCCTTTAAGTAATTTAGCATTACATTTTATTTTGAAAATGTGTTTTTATTTTAGGAAGAATAAACCCTTTTTAATAAAATCATTACATTAATTTTAAATCATTATTTTACTTTGCAGTGGCATAAAGTTGAGATGACTTCTCCAGTTTATCACTTCTCCAATTCCTATGTTATTCTATGGAGCCTATGCACTAAGATTTCTTCAACTTTGGGGATCTTAGTGAATAGGCTTTATAGAATAACATAGGCACTGGAGAAGTCATCTCCACTTTATTACCTCTTTATCACTGCTTAGTGAATCTCCTCCAATGTGTCCTTGTTGAAGAAAATCACTATGCTTCCTTAGTTGCATTCAAACCGAAAGAGAGTCCATTCAGATGTCATCACACATACACACACACACACACACACACACAGCAAAAATAAATAAGTGATGGGACATGCGTAGCTCTTTACATTGTACAGAAAATAAATAGAAGGATCATTCTGTGATGATCACAAATAGTTTTGAGGTTTTGTTATTCATTCTTCTTAATTGAAATGGGGCTACACTGTTGACAACACACTCCTTACAATTAATATGGGGCTACGCTAGTGATACCACAGAGCCTCAACTGAAATGGTGCTACACTATTAATACCATAGAGCTTGCAATTGAAATGGTGCTACATATGTGCTCACATGCACTATCTGCCCTCCCCCCCTTCCCAGTCTGTTACACTGGTAGTCAAGATGCCCAAGATGTTAAAACAGGCTTCTATTACTGCAAGAGAGTATACGACTGCTATTTCTACAAGAGGGTGTAAGGCTTCTATTGCTACATGCTCATTAACTAAAGATAATGTACTAATAATGTGGGCAATGTTATACACTCCAGCTGCTGCTGGATCAGACATCCCTCATCATCTGCCAGCCCTTGGAAGTTGAAGTCCAGCAACATCTGAAGGGTCTTATGTTGTCTACCTCAGCTTTAGACAGTTATCTTTAGTTTATGAGTATGTAGTAAGACATAAGAAAAAAATGTAACAAAGGCAGTGTTTCACTAACACACACCTAGGGTTGCCACCCAGCCGGTATTTTACCGGCAGGCCGGTAAAAAATTGGCTTCTGTCCAATGTTAAGTCTATGGAGGGAATGCCATGGCCGATATGTTTTTGAAGAAAAGGTGGCAACCCTACACACACCAGTGGGAGGCTTCCAACTGACTCATGCATGCAGGGGGTCTATTTATTTTAAAGTGTTGGCCCAATTCCTATAGTCTCACTCACCCCTCAATAGCTTGTGGGCACACAAATATAGGGCCTTCAAGGTGCAGAGACTGTGCATGTATACTGTATTTCCTCCCATTGGTGGTGATTATTCTGAATATGTATTAGAATGTACATCTTCAATTGGTTCAGCTGTGCAACTTCCTGCTACTGCTGCCACCATCATTGAATGGAAGAAAGGAGAGGTGGGTAGAAGCTCTTCATATCTGAGCTACACTTCCCCAAACTTTTTTCAGTCCTCCCAAATGTTCAATTACAGGAAGAGCACTGGCACATGTTTTGTTGCAGACATCCTGGGACAAGTCAAACAACAATTATCCCCCCAGTTTAGCCTTAAATCCCGGGGGCAGCGGGCCCACCAACTTAAATGGGCCCTAAGCAGGCACCTAGGGAGTCTTGCCCATGATCTGGGTATGAATTTGACAACTCTGTAGCATTCATGGTGTTAAAAGCCCTTTTTAAAGCACTTTGCATTTTGGGAAGTTTTTTATCCTGGTGCAATTGGGTTGATCCTCCTTCATTTTGTGGGTAAGGCCCTAAGGGTTCTATTTAATAAACTAAAACATCAGTGCAAATTACCCATTCCTCTTAATTTATTAACACAATGGCTCCAGTCCTTTCAAAAAAACCTTATAGTTAAACAATGTGGACTTATGTAAATAAAATGCAGTGAGTCGTTGCTCTCCTTTCATCATCTGACAATGATGTGTATTGTGATTTATTCCCACTAGTTCAGCAAGGAATAGCATTATTTCACCCACAGCTTTCCCAAATGCAAAATGGGCCTGTCCAGAGTGAAATGATGTGATGTTCGGCTGAAGGGGCAGGTGGAAGCCACAGTTCAGGTCATTGTCACATGATACAGGAAGAAAGATGACTCACTGTATCTTTCTGTGTCATCCAATATAGGTTACTGGTAACTTTGGGTAGGCTATCTCCCCTTTAAGTAGGCAGGAACAGTTCTTGAAGAGAATGCTAGGTGGAGCCTACCTCCTCTCCTTAGCTGCATCTAGCCACTTCCTCTTCAGAAACATTTGTTCCTTGATAAAGATACAGGCAAGAGAACAGTTTGCTATAGTTTTAGCTTATTTTTTGTTAGTTATGGAAAACCACCATTACTGACATTCCCTAGTGGATAACTCAGTTTCCAGGCGCTGTTGTGGACCTCTTTTCCCTGGGGGGGGGGAATCTTGTTTGGCAAGTTCTTTCCCTAGGAGTTGCCCACTGAGGCTTCTTCATTACACTTGGTAATCTGAAGGCAGAAGACCTGCTGAAAAGGTGAGCGACCCTTTGAGTGCTGAGGTCTACTTGTCCCAAGCTTCCTCTCCTCCCAGAGGTCTCCATTGGAGTTCCTAATACATACTCCTGCACTCATTGGGTATGTCTGTTGGGGGTTTGGAGCAGTGTTTCTGTGGTAAATGTAACCCTTTGTCTGCCAACTGGCATCTCTTTGTGGGGGTTTCACATTTTTCCCTTCTGGATATGGTGTTTATTTGACTTTTAACTTGTATTGTGGTATTTTTCAAACTTTTTTTTTACTTCACTGTAAAATTTAGCAAATTTGAGTTCCATGCCTTTAAGGAGCGCTTTACCGCATAGACACCATGCTCCATTCACCTCTATGGGACTTTACAGTTTGGGACATATCTCTGCAACAGCTCAATGTAGCGACTTAAAAGACGGCTCATTTTGTTTATTTACCCTTGCTGTAATATCCGGTCAATGTTCTGTGTACTTTGGGGGGGGCTCAGGGGGTTTCGGGAACTGTTGGGGTACTTTTTTAGGGAAAACTACATTTCCCATGAGCGATTGTTTTGCATGCTCGTTTCAGATTGGCTCCCTTCGCGGCAGCCATTTTCTGCTTTCCCTTTACGAGTATCCTACACAGGGCTTGGACTCTCCTTCTCTCCTCAGCAGATTAACCCTTCACCTGCCAGATAAGTGCAACTTAGCAATTTCTGGGGTGAAATTTTAATCTTACACACCGTATTGGGTTGTTTCCTTATACTTGGGACATTTTGACACTGTGAGAATGTCAAATCCATTGGAGCTTGGGGCTAGACCTAAGACTAAGGATACTGGGGTGTCTGTGTCCCCCACTGCGCACTGCTCCTCCTGTCAATCAGGGTTACCTAGAGAATACTCAGGTAATTTATGCCCAGCATGCGCTGTTGCCCCTGTGTCTCCTCCAGGGACCTACAGCCATGCACAAGAACCAGTTTGAATGCAAGAGTTTAAGGCCACTACTAGAGACCTAAGGTCTACCCTACAACTTCCTCCATCCCAATTGCAGGGGGTTTTCCAGTCTTGGCAACCCCCTACTCCTATCAGGTCTTCCCTACCAAAGCCGCCGGGTGTACCTGATGTTTCTGACTCCTCTGAAGAGGAATTACTGGTGGATTTGGATGAGGGGAAACATTCTGCGGTAGTCTCTTCCCAATTGTTTGGGGACCTCTTTGAGGTTGACCCTGGTCCCTCTGCTGAGGGCCTGATCAGGGCGGTGTTAAACACCCCAAACATTCCCTTGGTTCCAGAGGCTCCTGTGGACCCCTCTGATGTGTTCCAGGAGCCTAAGAAGCAGTCTACCTGTGTTCCATCTAACCCCACTCTTGACCGTCTGGTGTCTGACAAGTGGAAAGCTCCTGACAAGAAACCTTCTGTTTCTAAGAAGTTTGCTAAGTTGTACCCATTTTCTGAAGTGGCACTAGCTCAATGGGCTCATCCACCCAAGGTGGACTCTCCAGTCTCTAGACTTTCTAAGTCCACTGCTTTGCCAGTGCAGACTCATCTGTCCTCAAGGACTGGACTGACAGGAAGCTTGAGACATCCCTAAAGACCATCTTTGCTACAACTGGTACTTCGTTGCGCCCTGGGTTCGCCGCTGCTTGGGTAAACAGGGCCATTGCAGTTTGGACTGAACAGCTGACTGTGGCTGTCCGTCAGGGAGCTCCTACCGATGACATGTTGCAACTTCTTGCCAACGTTTCTGAGGCACAGCATTATGTCTCTGCTGCTATTTTTGATGCCATCTGCTTGGTGGATAGGATTTCTACCATGTCTGTGGTAGCCAGACTGGCTCTTTGGCTCATGATCTGGTCTGCAGACATTACCTCTAAGAAAGCCTTGCTTTCATTGCCTTTTCAGGGTACCTCTCTGTTTGGGCTGGAGTTTAAGGACCTCATTAGCGAGGTCACAGGGGGTAAGAGTACCTTGCTGCCTTTAGTGCCTATGAAGAAGCCTCCAGTCAAGCGGAATCGACTTCTTCTTCTCTTTCAGGCTGAGGCGCTCTCCGTGAACCAGGCGGTGATGGGCTGTCCCTTCATGATTTCCTTCTGGACTACCATGACGAAAGATGCCAGCCTCTCCAGCTGGGGAGCGGTCCTGGGTCACAGCAAAGCCCAGAGTCGGTGGTCTCCGAAAGGAATCTCTCCTTCCCATCAACGTGTTGGAGCTTCAAGGGATATTTCATGCTCATTGCCACTGGACGCATCATCTGGAGGGATGCCCAGTCAGAGTCCAGTCCGACAATGCCACGGCTGTAGCTTACATCAACAAGCAAGGCGGTACAAGAAGTCTCGCTGCTTGGTTACAGTTCAAAGCTATTTTAACCTGGGTAGAGGAACATGTTCCTGCCATATCCGCGGTTCATATTCCCGGTGTAGACAACGTGCTGGCAGACTTCCTATGTCGACACACAGTGGACAGCAGAGAGTGGGAACTCAGTCAAGAAGTGTTAAACCTCATTGTTCAGAAGTGGGGACTTCCTTGCATCAATCTGATGGTGACAAGGCACAATTGTAAGGTTTTGTTGTTTTGCTCTTAGTGGAGGGACCCCCTAGCTCTGGTAGTGGATGCAATGTCGATCCCATGGCACTTCCCTTTGGCGTACATCTTTCCTCCCATTCCCATGCTTCAGAGGGTGTTGCGGAAACTATGTCTGGAGGGCTCTCCAGTCGTTCTGATTGCTCCGTACTGGCCTCGTCAAGCTTGGTTTCCGGAGCTACTGGATCTCTCCGTGGCAGAGTCCTTTCGGCTTCCCTGCCGTCCGAATCTTCTTCTATAGGGATAGAGAGAAGTGCCAGTACCAAATACCAGAGAATATCAAGCGCTTGAACTATTCAATCACAGAAAATCAAATACTCACGAGATGCGTGGCACCGGTGATTCGATCATACAGCTGTGTTAGAAATGGCATACAGGGATTTGATTATAACGCTTGTCCCTGCTCAAGCGACCCTCCCTAATGGGAGTGTGGATCCAGTATCCGCTTATGGGTTTCAAGATAAAGCCACCAGGAGATGCGTGCTAGGCCAAAATTACCAAATTTATTTAAAAACCTACATAAAGTAATTATGTCCAATGACATTAAAAACAATAAAATATTGCTTGGATTATGTTTGTATATAAAAACAATAAAATACAAGCAATATTTTATTGTTTTTATATACAAAACATAATACAAGCAAACTATCTATAGAGAAAAAGGAAGTGGCGTTTTGAGAAAATTTCTTCCATCTGCTTGTCATGTCTAACTTGCGCTTATGTGCTTGTTAGACCAACATCAAATGTGAGTACCCCCTTAGTAGGGGTTAAAAGAAGTTGTTGTACATTCATGAGGCGCCCCTTTGTCTCCTCTTCTTTCTTTTTTTTTTTTCTTCTACAGGGGTACCTGTAGAAGGAGGATGTGGACCGTCTGGGTTTGACGGCATGGAAATTGAATCCTCAATACTGAAGAGGAAGGGATTCTCTTCTGGTGTGGTGGCCACTATGCTCAATGCCCACAAGCCTGTTTCCTCTAAGGCCTACCATAGAGTCTAGTCTGGTGTATTTTCTCTCTTGTTGCGCTGATACGGATCTTTCCCAGGAATTTCATCTTTCAACGGTCCTGTCCTTCCTGCAGGATGGAGTGGAAACAGGCCTCAGTTTGAGTTCCCTTAAGGTTCAGACTTCTGCACTCTCTGTCTTCTTTCAGAGACGTATCGCTATCCTTCCCGATATCAAGGTTTTCTTTCAGGGAATTGCTCATACTAGTCCTGCTTTTATGAGCCCTACTCCTCATTGGGATCTTAACCTGGTTTTGGGCATCCTTCAGTGCACTCCCTTTGAGTCCTTGGCTACTATTCCTCTGCGCATGCTGACTTGGAAAATGGCTTTTCTCCTGGCGATTGTGTCTGTTCTGTGTGTTGCTGAGTTGCATACCCTGTCTTATAAACCAACATTTTTGGTGTTTCACAAAGACAAGGCGGTTCTTAGCACTTCTCAGGAATTTCTCCTGAAGGTGGTCTAGGAATTCCACATTAATCAGGAAATCGTGGTACCCTTTTTCTGTCCTGACCCTACATCTGACAAGGAGAGGGATCTTCACTTGCTGGATGTGGTGCGATGTCTCAATTTTTTTGTGTACCGCACTGAGTCTATTCATCAGTCTAACACCCTGTTCCTCATTTCTGAGGGTCCCAGGGCAGGTAGGCCGGCATCCAAGGTGACCATAGCATCTTGGATTAGGTCTACTATTTGTAAGGCTTACGAACTGCAGAAGAAGCCTGTTCCATTTCGGGTTTTGGCTCATTCCACTAGATCCATTGGTGCATCATGGGCTTACAAGAACCAAGCCACAGCTGATTAGTTGTGCAAGGCTGCCACTTGGTCGTCTGTGCACACTTTTTCTAAACACTACCGCGTTGATGTGCTGGCGTCAGCCGATGCAAGTTTTGGATGGAAGATCCTAGGTCTAGGTTCTCCTTTCGTCTCTTCAGTGCTCCTTCACTTTTGAGCCCAGTTGGCTCAAGTTTGTGTGCTGAGCTATGTTTCTGGTGTGGTTTTGCACTGGTTTTGTGTCTGTTGACACATTGTTATCGTTGGGCTGACTATGATTTGATGGTTCATATAGGCTCTGGTGACTTTGGGGGGCTCTGCGTCTGGTCCTTGCCTTATTCTCACCTCTGGGAAACTCAATGGTTGGCATAGTTTATTTATTTAGTAAGTGTTTTACCATTGAGGATTCTCTCATCTTCTAGAACGCCCTGGAGAGCTTTTACAGTACAAAAGTTACATATTTACTCAATTAGAGATATATATGTATATAAATAAAAAGAAAATTTTTATATACAGTTATATGCCGCGTAATTTTCTCTACCTTTAAATCGCTAATGTGTTAAATATATATCCCTTTGATTTAAGTGGAAATATGTTAGTTGCCCACAGACAATATCTTCTGGCATCCAGGGGTTGATAGTAATAGTGGTTGTCCATCTTCTTATTTATTTTAGCCTATAAAAAAAATATATTACACCCAAAACTCTCTTTTTCTTTGCATTATTATTGTAAGAAAAAGTCCCATTTATATTCTTGAAGAAGGTACAATTCTTTTTATTTGCTGCATTTGCAGAATGCTGTTTGTTTAGTGGGACACATTTATATTTCTCAGTACAACAAGAGTGGACAATTTGTGGGCCTCCAGCAGTTGTTGTATTACCACTGCCATCATTCTTAGCTGGCTGACGTTGATGTGAGATATAACAACAGCTTGAGGGTCATAACATGGAAATAGATCAACAAATGCTATGATTATTTATTTAATACTAGCATACCTGACATGGCATCACCGTGTGGTACATTTTCTGTTTTAAATGTCTGACCCTGTGGTGAAGCATCAGGCCCTTCTTGATGCCCCAACTTCTGCTCTCCCAACTGATTCAGCTAGGAGATCAATAGCGGTGATGCAGAGGAAGAACAGGGCTTCCCTGCCTCTATCCTGCCCAAACTACTAATGGGGAAACCTCTCTCATCAATGTGGGAGCTTTCCCTCATTTACGTGAAAGGATTTTCCAATCCCGCCCACTCCTACCTGGTAGTTCAGATAAGATGGAAGCAGGGGAGGCGTCTTGCTCCTTTGCATCACCTCTTTTGATCTTCCAGCCAATTAGGCTTGAAGATCAGTAGCTAGGGAGCATCAGAACAGGTCATGATGCCCTCGCCGTGGTGGAGGAAGGAGAGTGAACATTGAGGATGGTTGAGGTTGGCTTTGCTGCTTGCCTCCTCCTCCTAAGCCAAGCTTGGTGCCGAGTGGCTAAGTGGTTGGTTGAGGAGTCAGGAGGCTTAGATCCCTGTCTCCTCGTATGCCATTATGTGCAGTGTGTACTTCACCCCCTGCCTCCTCCTCAACCAATCATTGTTTTCCTGCCACGGCCCCTGACAGAAACCAGAAACTCTTAGAATTTTATATATATATATATATATATATATATATATATATATATATATATATATATAGACAAAATGCTCTCATTTTTATTGACATACTAGAGATTTTTATTGACATAATAGCTTTATAAATATAACCCCCAAATGCATTTAAATGTACACTAACATATACAAAAGAATTGAGGTGTTCTATCTAACAAAAGAATTGAGGTGTTCTATCTAGTCTTAAATACAACCTGTGGATGTACCCATTCATATGTAATCCCCCCCGATCATATTAATATTGACAGGCATGTCAGAAGTAATAATGCAGTATTGTCAGTAATCTGTTTGAGATGGGAGAAAAGCCTATCATTTTCGAAGAGAAGTGGCTACTAATTTTAATAAGTTAACATTACCATTGTCACTCATTGTGAGTAGCACACACAGTAAGTGCATGGAACAGTCTAGAAATGTTCTTTTAACCCTTTCAGTGCCAGAGGGGTACGAAAGGCAATGCACTTCGTACCCCTCTGACACTCAAAGGGTTAAGTAATTTCAGGGTCTTAGTAAGCTTGAATTAAATATGGACTTTCTACAAATCTCCGCTTTTTTAGATGCTAGTGTTCCTTTAATAATTTAAAGGGATAGTAATACTTAAAATGTAAAAAATATATGTTGTAGGGTTTATCCCCCTGAGTAAAACAAGAGTACTCCCACTGCTGAAAGGTGTTTCATTCAAAAGTTATTAACTT
Organism: Rhinophrynus dorsalis; assembly: GCA_037306005.1. Lineage (NCBI taxonomy): Eukaryota > Metazoa > Chordata > Amphibia > Anura > Rhinophrynidae > Rhinophrynus > Rhinophrynus dorsalis. The sequence continues at coordinate 95,346,608 of CM074718.1, read as the reverse complement.
TCAAAGTTGAATTTTTTAGGTGCAATATCACAGTGGCCTGAAATTGTCCTATGGACAGCTCTGGTCCTGGGACCATACATCTCCATAGGATGGTGTAGCAACAGCGCCACTGTACCATTTCAGGCCACTGTGATATTGCTCCTAAAAAATTCAACTTTGAAAATTAATAACTTTTGAATGAAACACCTTTCAGCAGTGGGAGCATTTGTTTTACTCAGGGGGATAAACCCTACAACATATTTTTTATTGACATACTAGAGATTTTTATTGACATAATAGCTTTATAAATATAACCCCCAAATGCATTTAAATGTACACTAACATATACAAAAGAATTGAGGTGTTCTATCTAACAAAAGAATTGAGGTGTTCTATCTAGTCTTAAATACAACCTGTGGATGTACCCATTCATATGTAATCCCCCCCGATCATATTAATATTGACAGGCATGTCAGAAGTAATAATGCAGTATTGTCAGTAATCTGTTTGAGATGGGAGAAAAGCCTATCATTTTCGAAGAGAAGTGGCTACTAATTTTAATAAGTTAACATTACCATTGTCACTCATTGTGAGTAGCACACACAGTAAGTGCATGGAACAGTCTAGAAATGTTCTTTTAACCCTTTCAGTGCCAGAGGGGTACGAAAGGCAATGCACTTCGTACCCCTCTGACACTCAAAGGGTTAAGTAATTTCAGGGTCTTAGTAAGCTTGAATTAAATATGGACTTTCTACAAATCTCCGCTTTTTTAGATGCTAGTGTTCCTTTAATAATTTAAAGGGATAGTAATACTTAAAATGTAAAAAAATATATGTTGTAGGGTTTATCCCCCTGAGTAAAACAAGAGTACTCCCACTGCTGAAAGGTGTTTCATTCAAAAGTTATTAACTTTCAAAGTTGAATTTTTTAGGTGCAATATCACAGTGGCCTGAAATTGTCCTATGGACAGCTCTGGTCCTGGGACCATACATCTCCATAGGATGGTGTAGCAACAGCGCCACTGTACCATTTCAGGCCACTGTGATATTGCTCCTAAAAAATTCAACTTTGAAAATTAATAACTTTTGAATGAAACACCTTTCAGCAGTGGGAGCACTTGTTTTACTCAGGGGGATAAACCCTACAACATATTTTTTTTTTTACATTTTAAGTATTACTAACCCTTTAAGGATCAGAGAGGTGTGAAATTCCTTGCAACCTAATGTGTTACACACTTTTCTGGTCCTTAACGAGTTAATGCTGATGAGAATACTTTTTCTTAGCATGTCACAGTCAGGGTCTGACGGAGTGCAAGAACGGCCAGTGCATCCCTAGTGCCTTCCGATGTGATGGAGATAGTGACTGTAAAGATGGCAGTGATGAAGAAAACTGCACTGAAATCAAGGGTAAGTGCCAGCTAATATGTACCAGCCTTGTTAACTGTAATCTTACTGTCACTTCATCATTTTTTGTTACAACAAGCAATGCGTTGCTAACCTTTTGGTGCACAAAGGGTGAAAAACCCCATTTAAAACAATGGGAAATATTATTTGGTTCTGTATGATGCAGTTCTACATTATATACATATGGCCCACAGCTTGAGTAACATTTATCACTTACAAGAACATATACTCCTGTCAGGGCCATATGCTCAAAACAAGAGTGTAACAATTCTGTAGCAAACCAACTTCATCATAGGGGACAAACCGCAATTACCACTGAATAAATTGGGCTTTTAGCCCCTTGAATGATAGAGAGATCTCCAGTGTATTGTGAAGCAATCAGCTGGAGACCTTTCTAGCATTCGAGCGAGAGATGAACTAAGTGATATCACTTCTCCAATTCCTACGTTAGTCTATGGAGAAAATGCACTAAGATTTATACAGTTTTGGAGATCTTAGTGCATAGGCTCCATAGAATAACTCAGGAACTGGAGAAGTGATATCACTGGAGACAACCTCTCCATTTTATCATCTCTTTATCACTCCTTAGTGCACAGGGTCCATAGAATAACATAGGAACTGGAGAAGTGATAACACTGGAGAAGTCATCTCCATTTTGTCATCTCTTTATCACTCCTTAGTGCATAGGCTCCATAGAATAACTCAGGAACTGGAGAAGTGATATCACTGGAGAAGTCATCTCCATTTTATCACCTCTTTACCACTCCTTAGTGCATAGACTCCATAGAATAACTCAGGAACTGGAGAAGTGATATCACTGGAGACAACCTCTCCATTTTATCACCTCTTTATCACTTCTTAGTGCACATGGTCCATAGAATAACTCAGGAACTGGAGAAATGATATCACTGGAGAAGTCATCTCCATTTTGTCATCTCTTTATCATTCCTTAGTGCACAGGGTCCATAGAATAACATAAGAACTGGAGAAGTGATATCACTGGAGAAGTCATCTCCATTTTATCATCTCTTTATCACTCCTTAGTGCACAGGCTCCATAGAATAACTCGGGAACTGGAGAAATGATATCACTGGAGAAGTCATCTCCATTTTATCACCTCTTTATCACTCCTTAGTGCATAGACTCCACAGAATAACTCAGGAACTGGAGAAGTGATATCACTGGAGACGACCTCTACATTTTATCACCTCTTTATCACTCCTTGGTGCATAGACTCCATATAATAACAAAGGATCTGGATAAGTCTTCTCTGCTTTATCCATGTTTAATAAAGCATTGGTGCATAACACTCTAGTTGTTAAAAACCCCATTTAGCTCAGTGTGAAATGTGGGAATTCCTATTTGTTCTCCAAGCTGCAGCTGGTTTGCCCCAGCATTGCTCCACTCTAGCTGGAGAGACTCGGGTTGCTAATGCCTGATATATATGAATCCACTGATGCTATTTTCTTTCCTTAGGTCAGTCGTGTCAGGAGGGGGATCCAAGATGTGTTTACCCAGCCTGCTCTGGGACATGTGTCAGTGATCCCAACTGTGGAGTACTGCACAATAAGACCAATTGCAGTAAGTTCTTCTTTTTTTTTTAATCTATGCATTGCACTCAAAGGGTTAAATCTGCTGGTAAAATAGGGAAAGGAACAATTTATGCTGTATGTGCTTTCCTAAAGTTTTAAGCTATTTACAATGAAAATGGTCTTCTTTATGCCACTTGTGCCAAGACAAGAGGTGGGCAGTGTGCATATCTATGGGCATTTTGGGCATGCTTTTGCTTATCTCCATGGTCTAGCAAGGCACGGAGGAAATCAGTATAAAAACTGTTTTTCCTTCATGCTGTAGAGGGGGCGCTGGGGCTTGCATTTAAATCTCAATGCTGGCTAAGTTGTTTGCTACTGTTTACACTAAGGTATTAGAACATACACATACTTTCAAGCTCAGGATTCTAGCCAAACAGGCTAGAGGATTGTACAATTTAAAATGATGCCTGTTGGTCTGAAATATAGGTATGCATTAGTCTTTAGAATAGAAGTATGCCCAGAATTAAATAAATAAATAAAATATATTTTTTAAAAAATTACTTCGGAAAATTTTCTCAAGCTCCAAATCACTGTTTCAGTCCGGGCTTGAATCCTGCAGAAACACATGGGAATGGAGTTCCTGTTCGTTTTCCACAGCAGGAACGCCGTTCCCGCCAGGCGCCTGCCTAGGGCCAGGTAAAATGAGGGGGCCCGGCTGGAACCTGACTCATCCCTGCTCCCCCTGACTCAGGACACGCTCTCTAATTATACGACTCAGAAAGCTGGCACTGGAAGTGCACATGTGTCAGGACTTCCTGTTCTCCTGGCACATGCGCATATGGGGAGGGACAGTCACACACAGCACATTGGTTATTTGGACCGCGGCGGTGAAGCTATTGTGTGAGCCGGTTTATGAAGCATTCGAATGTGACATCTGCAAGGACTGGTTCCACAGCAGGTAAGGGCCAGGTGGAGAGGACCGGGAGGGTCTGGATGTCGGTGGGCTATGTGTGATGGGGGCACTGTGTCTGGGACAGGGGTAGGAGAGGATAATAACAATAAGGTGCTCTGAGGTAATGGGGAAAGTCAGGGCCCCAGCTTGCAGAACCAATTAGGGACTCCCCGACTGCCCATACTTACTGGCACACATGTGACCTCCCTGGGAAGGTAGACCCTGGGCACAGAGGGCATTAGACTGGGGTTACAGGGGGTGATTTTCCTGTACAGGGGCACACACTGCAAATTCTCACCATGCTTAGACACCCCCTCCCAAAGATTGACTAATGACATGCTGGGTTGTCAGGCATGGGTACAAGGGGTTCCCCGAAATACTGACAGGTGGTGGATCCCACAAAACTAATTACTTGATGGGGGTGCCGTGATTCCACCAAAACTAATGACCTGATATTCGGAGGCCTCAGAAACCAATGACATGTGGGGGTTTGGGAGTCTCCCCAAAGTTATCACATATTGGGGTGCTCGTTGGGTCTCCCAAACTAATGACACATTAAGGGTGTTTGGAGTTCCCTTTAATGACACATTGGGGGTGCTGTAGGGCCCCCCAAACTAGCTGTGATTTAAGCCCCCCAAGTTTATGGCATTTTAGTTAGTTTGGGGTCCCCCCAAATGTGTAATTTATGTAGGGAACTCCAAACCTGAAAAAGGATCAGAGGGTCACCTCAAAACCCTCACTTGTTGTGCTGCTCATGGTCCATGAAACAAATGGCATTCTGTGGTGGCTGTGATCCTTCAAATTAATGACATGCAAGAGGAGCATCAAACGTATGACATAAAAGGGATGCAGGGGTCTCCCCAATACTAGTGCCATGCTAGAGTGCAGAGGTCATATACAAGAGCTGTCATAATATTATTGTCCTGACAGAAGGATTAATCAGTGTGCCTCTGGAAGATGCCACCCTAGTATTTTGATTGATACCTCCCATGCACTCGAAACCTTTCAGCGACACTCAAAAGTTTAACCCCTTGTAGCTGGGTCACTGGATTCAGAACTTTAATTGGAGTGTGTGTATGGCTATTCAAAATAGAAGAGTTTCCACCTACTCATGTATTTTGGAGGTACATTGGCATCAGGGATTGGGGCAGCCCACTGCAGCGCACACGGTAAGGGCTAGGGCTGCTGGCCCATATTTATTTTGGGCGGGGAGAAATCTCGGGTGAGTTCCTACACTTTTTTTCCCAGGACTTGACCTCTGGTTTCAGTATATCCCTGCTCAGACACAGTGATTGATCCATCAGTGATTAAGCCTTTGAGTGCTAGAGAGGTATCCAATGCATTACAGCACAATCCTTTTTATATCTCTCCAGCACTCAGAGTGCTAACTAGGGATAGCTTAAAAACCTGACTAGTTAGTGTGCCCTGAAGACTGGAGTTAAGAATCAGTACTCTAAAGATGCACAGGTTCAGATCACTGAATGTTATAGATATGGTCTGGACTTTGTATTCTCTAAATCAGTGACAGCTCTAAGTTAAGGTTGTCCGACTGCATTCCAAAGTTGCAACAACCCCCCCTCCTCTTCCTTTTGCACAGAGGTTGAAATCCTGATCTCCGTTATTTTGATCCTGTACCCTGTGGAGACGAAATCCAGTCCTTAAAGGAGAACACCTTATAACAACTTTGGTGATGTAAAATCACTTATATTTTTGAATATAAATCAACTAGCATTAGTGGCACGGCGTCACTAATGCAGTTAACACTTATGTGCTTTTTTTTTTTTGTTTGCTTGTTTTTATTCAGTGCATTTTTACAATCAGACCCCTCCTGATGTCCCCCACCCACTAACCCAGCTACTGATCTCCCAGCCGATTCAGCTGGGAGATCAGTAGAGGTGACGGGACGAGAGGTCTCACCTACTTCCATCCAGCTCAAAGTACCACAAGGTCTGACATTTTTTTTTTGTAAGTGTATTCCATTTGGCTGAGGAGCCAAGGGCCTCCTCAGCCAATTGGACAATACACTGTGCCCTCAGCCACATCTCATTGGATGCACAAAAGTGAGTTTTGGATAGGTCTTCCTTTGTAATGGCCCAGGGCACGGCTGACAACAAACCAGAAACCACTTTGATTTTTATTTAGTTAGATAGACAGACAGCAGATCGATAGTTTGAGATATTTAGCATTCCATTTCGTCAGTTAATGCAGATTAGGTACTACTTGGCAACACAGCCAGGTGGGTGCCAGACCCCCATCTCTTCTGCCTTTCCATCTCTTCATTCCTTCCTGATAGTTTAGTAACTGGAGACAAGGCATAAAACCCTTATCTCCACTCAAAACAGTGTAATATAGAAATATAGGAATAGACAGCAATAGTAAAAAGTGCAGTAAAACTCAACACACTTTTTAAAACATGCCATAAAAACACACCCAATTGGAACTGCGCTCACATAGATCTTTGGTCTTGAAGCAGACCTACCAAATTTGCCCAAAGGTAACAACTGTATGTCCCATGTGAAGGCTTGTAGACAAAAGCACCTGATAATGTAACAAGATGTTTTTTTAACACTTTGAATGACAGAAAATGCCCAACCCTCATTTGTAGGATTTAACCCTTTGAGTGACAGCTATGCGTTGAAGTGACTTGGATACCTCTCTGGTGCTCAGAGACTTAAGATAAATTTAGGCCACTGCCAGGCCCTGGGCAAGCTAAAAAGAGGTATCCCACAGACTTCCCTTGCAAGTTAGTGAGGTTAACTGATAACTAGGGATGGGAGAAAATGTTCACCTCAAACTGAAATCGGCGAATAATGGCACTTTCCGCTTGGTGAATAATTTCCCACGAAAAGTGATGTTTTTCCGCTTTTTCACACCTTTTTCGCCCATTGAAATCAATGAGAAGAAAAATATTTCTCCACCATATGAAAGTTTTCTACAGCCATATAAAAGGCTGTCAGGCTCTCACAGCATGCCATTTTGTGTTTGTGAGAGGAGAGAACAGCAATCTTGTTTGAGCTAGAGAAGACAGAGAGGGGAATTTAAAGGGAATCTTTAGGTAGGATGTTTGTTCTGTTAGGAGAGTCAGTGGGGCAGTCTGGGGAGAAGAAGGGAGGATGGAGGTTAATCCCAAATACTCCAAAATTCCATCAGTTGTGTTGTGTACCATACAGTAAAAAACACAGTGTAGTTGTGTAATGTCCAGCAACTGCACAAAGGGAAGGGGGTGGGGGGAGCAGTGCAGGGACATAAGAGTAAAGTAGTAGTTCAAAAACTGACTGCAGCAATGGTTACTGCAGCATTTGCAATCAATGATGATGATCCCTCTACTGCAATGGAGGATGCAGTTTGTCAAGGTCCCAGCAAAACTAGTTCCAGCACCACCAGTGCCAGTACAAATAAAGAACCATATAAGAAGAACACTGAAGATGGCAACAAGTCACATTCAATTGTTGATGATGCTGGCAATAGCATAATAGAGGAAGGTGTAGCAACTGAACCTCCTGCTGCATCAGATAGTGAGACAAACAAGCACCAAAACACCCGTAGTAGGGAACTTTGTTACAGTAAAAGTAAAAAGAAATTGTTTGAGACCTCTAAAAGCTTTAGAGGAATATAAGGGTAGTAGTAGGTAAGAACTGTCAGTGGTGCTGATGCTGCTGAGGATGACCTAATGATGACTGATGATGATGATGCAGATCTAAAATATATTTCTCCAGCATCCTTCTCTTGTTCAGATACAGATGAAGTTGAGAGTGAGGATGATGACAAGGCTATAAGGTTAACAGAAAGTCAAAGGCTGAATCTTCCACCACGTTTAAGGTGCACTGTGCCTGTATATAAATTGTTTGACCATTGGAAAGTCTGACCCTGGACAGGCACATATGTCAAAAAGCACACAGTCACCCGATCAGTCATCAAGCAGCAATGTTGGGAGACTAACATTCTTAAAAATGAACCAACATCTCATTCCATCTGAGTATCAGGTAGCAGAAACCACACATGACAGACAAAGCCAGGACAAATATATTAACAGCAGCACAGATGAGTAGGTGGAGGAGGGATGTGAAGAAGGGTTGCCACCATCTACCCCACTTGCTATGACCGATAAGTAATGTGTGTCAATAATATGAGGAGGATAGAGTATGACAATGGTAAAAACAATATACATACACAAATCACACCATGCCAGTCCCCCACCACCATCATTACAATACACATCTGCCAAATTGTAGGTTGTACTTTATTTTTTTTTATTACTTGATATCATCATGAATATGTGCCAGTGTCACTTAAGCAGGAAGTTAGTGTTGTAGTACAAATGCATTCTGCATGCTAACACATTTTTCAAGGCATATGTTGCTGCAGGACTCACAACTTTGACTTATTTCTTCACTTATTTCTAAACTTCATCCCTCAGAAGAAGTAATATTACAGTTGGAAATGTAGTACCTATAGGAAATTTAGGCAAAAATGTTTAAAAATAGGCGGAAAATGTGTTAAATAGGCGAAAAGGAGAACATTGTTGCATAGGCAGAAAGGTTAAAATTTTCACGGAGAAGCGAAAAATCGGAAAGTTTTCATGAAAGTCATGCGGGAAATTTTTCACACTTTTCTCCCACCCCTACTAATAACAACACCTCCTTTACCTCCTACTAAAACTGTGTTTTAATTCTAGTATCACACAGTTTGAACTTACTTTAAAGTGGCAGTCATCCTCCTTTTTGACCTCACATATTCTGCAAGTGCCTAATATGTAATACTTTTTTGCAGGCACTGTGAAAGAAGTTGGTAGTGTTACAATATAACACTGTCCCTGGAGCACTGAATCCTTTGTATGCTGTATTTTCTGCCCATCTGTTAAAATGGCCCTGAGAGCATCTCTGCTAGTGTACATGAAATGAATGCTGAAATCTGATTGAAAGCAAAGCTGTTAGTGGCATTTAAGGAATGTAATTTACCACCATTAGTGCCATCTGTACAAATACAGATATGTGCATAAATATCTACACTGTATTAGCCCTCTTAGAATTCTGTTTGACCACTTCAGGCCTACAGTAGCTAGTGTTACTCCATACATCTTAACCCTTTGAGTGCCAATGGATTACACAACGCATTACGTTGCAATTCGTTGCGTACCCCTCTGGCACTCAAAAGATTAACGTGTATTTGAATTATTGAGTGCCAAATCCTTCTTTATGAAATGAAAGAACAGCCAAAAGCATTGTGATGATGCATATATGTCTAGTAAATTAGTAATGTTCCCTGTGACATAATTTTACAATTTACACAATTATGTTTTGTTATTAATAACAACTGATCCTGACGTATCCATCACCTACATTCACATCATTTAAATTGCAGTCTATACTTCAAATACTTCAAATAATTCCTTATTCCTTAATTATTACCTCCTTAAAGGGACAGTAACACTTAAAATGTAAAAAAATATATGCTGTAGGGTTTATCCCCCTGAGTAAAATAAGGGTACTCCCACTGCTGAGAGATATTTTATTAAAAAATGAAAACAGCTCAAACTTGAATTTTTTTAGGTGCAATATCACAATGGCCTGAAAATTTACAGTGGCACTGTTGCTACACCATCCTATGGACTGCTCTGGCCTGAAGACCATAAATCTCCATAGGATGGTGTAGCAACAGCGCCACTGTAAATTTTCAGGCCAGTGTGATATTGCACCTAAAAAATTCAAGTTTGAGCTATTATAATTTTTTAATAAAATAAAATTCTCAGGAGTGGAAGTACCCTTATTTTACTCAGGGGGGATAAACCCTACAACATATATTTTTTTTACATTTTAAGTATTACTATCCCTTTAATGCGAATTATGTACTGCTCCGGGACTGACAGGCAGGACGCGCAGTGCCATCTGCGCGTCTGCGCTGTCAGTCCCTTTTGGAGCAGAACAGCTCCTAGCAACGCCTCCTAGAGCCGGCAGGAACTCACAGCGCAGTTGCGAAGACGTCACTATGGAAAGGTGTCTGAGCTCCATCCTGCTTGTCAGTCCCGGAGCAGTGGATAATTCACATTAAGGAGATAATGATTCTGGCGACTAGCGCTACTGAGCAGAGGAATTATTTTCTTGAAGGGACCTTATCTACTAAAAGCAAGTTTGATGATTTTGAAAGACTTTCAAAATACCCTATATATTGTATTAACCAGGTTTTAGTTAGAAGTAAAAGTTTTTGGCTTATTTAGAGTAATACATTATGCTAATTAAGGCATGCTATGCCAGGAGATAACTAAGATAGCAAGTGCCTTCATGGAATGCCGTCATTAGCATAATTTAGAAATGTAAATAAATAAAACTCTATTTTGTATAAAATGGCCAGTACAACATATAGGTGATTTTTACATAATTTTGAAAAACACCATGGGGGGAGATTCATTAAGCGGTGATAAAGTAGAGATGACTTCTCCATTTTATCACTTTTCCAATTCCTATGTTATTCTGTGGCGCCTATGCACTAAGATGTCTTCAACATTATAGATCTTAGTGAATAGGCTCCATAGAATAACATATGAACTAGAGAAGTGATATCACTGGAGAAGTCATCTCCACTTTATCACCTCTTTATCGCCACTTAGTAAATCTCCCCCAATGAGTGCTTTTAGGTGATAGGGTCCCTTTCAATATTAAATACTCACAAATTCATTGTTATCCTTCAAGATATATAGATAAACAGGGAGAATGTATGATTTTTTTTTAATATAAGAAACCCACCATCAACCTTTTGAGAAAAGGAGAAAAAAGAACAAAAGGGAACATCAAAGAAAATGGTTGAATCAAATATTGTATAGAATATAATACAGTTTTGAATATTTTGTTTCAAATCGTTGTTTACATCTTTTATTAAGGTATCCTTATGAATGGGCACACGCAGAAGAGTGTGCAGCCATTCAACTGTTTCAGCAGGTCGCATGGCTAAACAGCATGATGTGACAATCTCGCAGCGCATGACAGCGTGAGATTGTCACGTCGCATAGCCAATGGGCGCATGCTGCAGATAAGTGTATTATTTTTTTGCCATCTTCACATCTCTGAATTGTTTGTGTCCTTCCCCTGGTTCTCAACCTGTTTGTTAAGCATGCGGAGGGAGCTGGAGCACCTCTGTATGCTGAAGATAATACTCCGTCCAGCAGAAGGCACAGGCTAGAAGGCGGCAGGAAGAGGACGGATTATTATCTGCAGCACACGGAGGCACTCCAGCTGCGGAACCCAGAATTCCATGACGGTCATAGCATGTCATGGATCGTTAACTCAAAACAACCCATGATGTGCTATGACCATCAAGGGTCGTTAAGGACTGTACTTTTCATGACGAAAAAGCTGCACCATGAACATCAGGTGCAGAGTCCCTACCACGCAGTGAAAACCACCGATATGTGTTAGAAAACTGGTTTCAAACACATACTTGTTGAAAAAAAAAGAAAAAAGATTAACCTTATGAGTGCCAGTGGGGTATGCAATGCATTGTGCAGCATTGCATGCCCCACTGGCACTCATAGGGTTAATCTACCAAGAGTAAACATGTCCTGACAAATAAAAACTTGCCAGTAATACTGATGTCCGTCGGGGTCCTAGCCATCTTATTCTTCCTCACTTCTTTCTTCTTTTCTTTTTCTGTTCAGTCTCATTAAAAAAAACAAAAAAAACCCAATCGGTTCTGTATTTAATAATAATTAAAAAAAGCCCCCAAAGATGCCATAGTAACTGTTTGAGTGGCGGAGGGGTAACCCTTCGGAGCTCAAAGGGTTTAAAATGCGTGGGATCTTACTTTTCTTTTTGTTTTAAAAATAAAAATTATTTTCATTTCCTTGTTTGTTTTAAAATAATGCTGGCCAATGTGTCCCCTTGCCTCCGCCGCCGCTGCTGTCTCCGCTGGCAGTGGTAGGCATATAAAGCAGCAGGCCATTGTCCAAGTCAGACTTCAAGAATTTTGAACAGAGACTGGCTTTTATATGCCAGTCTCTTCAAAATAATTGGCAGCCTCCAATTGGCATCTCCCAGCCAATCAGCTTCTAGCTGGGGGGGATGATGAACCCTACTAGAAGCTGATTGGCTGGGAGATGCATAAGCGCACACATCCCAGCCAACTAGAGGCTTCCAATTATTTTGAACAGAGACTGGCATATAAAAGTCAGTCTCTGTTCAAAATTCTTGCAGTCTGACTTGGGCAACAGCCCAAGAGGTACGAAAGAGGGGGGCTCTGTTACTTTACATGCCTGTCTCCGCCAGTATTATTTTGAAGCAAACAAGGAAATTAAAAGACATTTTATTTTTAAAAGAAAAATAAACATCACACATTTTAAACCTTTGAGTACATGGAGGGGTAACCCTCTAGCACACAAAGAGTTAACTGTGGCATCTTTGTTTATTTTTAAAAAAATACAGAACTGCTTTTTTTTCTTTATACGAGATTGAAGAGAAAAAGAAAAGAAGGAAGAAGAGGGGAAGAATAGAAGACAGAAGGTTACAGAAGAAGACAGACAGTGGATGACAGGTAAGTATTACATTTCTGTGTGTTAGGATAGCGTTAGGGATAGTGTAGGGTTAGTGTAAGGGAGGTGTGGGGAGGGTGACTGTTTTCAGCTCACTCTCGTTTTTTGATACTGTGTCAAACATCGAGAGTTTGCTTTTTTCCTTTTGCTTTTAGAACAAGTTTTGGGATCAAAAACCAATAACAAGCAGTGGTACATAGGTGGGTTTATCGCTCTGTCTTTTTTTTATTTTTACCATTACCGCCAGTTTTACTGGTGATAGTAATATCAAGCTCCTAGGGATCAATTCAGTTGCTTGGGTTATTCAGATACTGGATAGTCCTGGGGAACTCTTATTTTCTTCTTCCCACTTACTTCTCTTTCTGTAGCTTCAGTCACAGGAATTCTGGGATTTAGTGGGCGGGAGGGATTGAGGTGGAGGAGGAGGGAGTCTCCACCCTAAAGACTCCATCTGTTGTTATGTGCTCTGCCCCTCCAGTAGGAGGGACTCAACCCCCATGGTACCTGTGTTTCATATGGACTAAAGAGAAAAGGATTTAACAGGTAAGAACACCAGGTGATATAGGTAGGCAATCTGTAGTTATCAAGTATTTTTTTGAACTACAGCATCCTCATAATGCCATCATCTGATTGAGGATGAAAACGGTTGTAGTCCATCACTGGGGATTCATTGCTGGGGATTCACAGATTGCCCATTCCTAGTATCTAGTTATAGAATTCCCCAAAAACCTCTCTCCATGTTAACTAAGCTCTGAGATAACTAGGCTGGAATGGATAAAAGGGAATTTAAGAGACAAGGGAATTTCCAGACTGTAGATTCTCTTCATCTCTTCATAAATCAAAGTCGATATTCCCTTTATGTAAGGCTGTACAGAGTAAGGGTGTGCATATGTATTTTTACAACTCTCATCTATGTAAACATATGTAAGGTTGTGTAATCAAGACTGGTTAATAGGTTTCATACACAGGGGAAACATCTCATAAAAACAGTGAAGATAAAATGGTTTATATGCAGTCATTTTGCATTAAAATTACTTGGATACATCTGTTGCACGTTTGTGAAGAGAATTAAATAGATTAAATATTATTTCTCTTTCGTCCAAGATCGAATACAGGTACCATGGGGAGTTACGTTCCTTTGAAGAAGACTGAAAGAGAGCCCTCTCTTTCTGTAGGTTACCTAGCCCACGCCTCCAGTTTTGATATGTTCGTGACTGAACTGGGCATGGCTTGGAACATTGCTGCTTAGTTTTAGCTTATTTTTTATTTTACTTTAGAAATGGGGCTGTCACAATTCACCCATTAGGTGGGTTACCTTCACTGGCTTCCCCTGGAGGACTGCACATTGTGCAGATGCTGTTGTGGACCCTTTGCAGCTCGGTGAAGACAATATTGCAACTGAAGTTTTCATTCGCAGCAGGGCCTCAGTGAGACTTTCCTTCTTCAGAATGGCAACCTGAAGACAGAAGATGAAAATTGGTAAGTAACCCTTTTAATTGCCATGGTCCACTTTGTCACCACTTGTGCCCCTCCGTACAGGGGTTCTCTTTGAGCCTTTGGGCTCTTGCACTCATGTTGGGTATTCTGTTTCTGTTTGGATGGCTGCTTTAGTACTTGTTGACCCATTCCCTATTAGTTTTTCCAGGTTTGGGACTTTTCCCCTTAGGCTTGTGTCATTTTATTACCCCCTCATGTTCTCTTGGGTCATTGGGTGTTTTTGGTCACTTTTAAAAATTTCCGTTTTTTGGGTACATGTTGCCTTTAAGATGCTCTTCCTGCGCCGCAGGGACATATCTCTGCAACTGTTTGTCATACAGTATTCAGAGTGGGCTCATTCTTCTTGTCTCCTCATGCCCTTTCATTCGGTCTTGGAGGCCCCTGGGGGCCACAATCAGAGTTTTAAGCATTGCTACACAACAGAGAAGACTACATTAATTAGAATGGCTGTTTGCAATCTCCATTTTACTTCTCTCTTGCTTATCTTAAACAGAGGCAGACTCTCCTTGCTCTCCTTCTCCAGATGAATCCTCTGAAGAAACAGGAGTTTAAACTTTCATGTCCCTGTGATATTTGAGGACTGGGGGATTACATGGACATTACAGCAATACATCTGCTATGGACCTTGCCCATCTCAAGTCCTTTGAATTCAACCTCGCCATCTATTGGTTGAACCTTACACTGCAGCATTGTGCTATGCACTGCCATCTATTGGTTGGGGACAAGCATAGCAGCCTTGTTCTGTGCACTGCCATCTGTTGGTTGGTGACATACATTGCAGCACTGCTGTATCACTTGCGAGTATGCAAATATGTCACTGTTGCATTCTGGTACCTCCTGTTTCTCTTGAATGTTTTAATTATATCCCCCCCATCCTACACCCCAAAACTGTGATACTCTGTTATGTTGGTTGTATGTTTTGTCTTCTGTGTATTGTGATATTTTGTTATATTCATGTCACCCCAAGTTAAATTTATGCCGTGAAAGACCTGGTATTCAATTTCAATGAACTTAGGTGTGTGTTTCTTCTCCAGAAGCAGATGTTTAGTCTTTGTTATTGGGGTAGGGATTGCTGATACCAGGCCCCTGTAGCCAGAAGCTGCTTGTTAAAGGGGGTGTTGTTTTACTAGGGCAGAGAGGTTAGTTCCTGCTTGGAGAAGGCTGCAGTGTGGTGGTCACAGAGTGGACTGGACCTGTTACCCAGGTCAATGCAGAAGGGTTAGTGCCTGCCTAGAGGAGACTTCACAGCAGAGAGGATACCTGCTCTGCAGTGACCTGTTCCAGTGGGTAGAAGTGTGAGTCCTTACCCAGGTCACTGCTCTCCATTGGGCAGGCTGCACCTGGAGGTCTTCCAATCCAGTTGACCGAACCTCCTCTGGGTAGTGCAGCTAGATCCAGTGGCAAATGGCCCAGGTCTCTCCAGTGGTCCTCTGAGGCCGGTCAGGTGTAAATGACCTGGTAGGTGCCCCCTAATGCTACAGGGGCGGTTGCCTGCTGTGGGGCAGTCACAAACCCTTTGCCTGCTAGATATGTACTCTTATGGGCTTTGCTGGGGTGATTTATTAATCTGGGGAATTGTTACTGGTCTTATATACTAGTTTAGACACTACTCCTGTTAGGATGTCCAATCTGAAAGGACATGGGGCTAGACCTAAGTCTAAGTACTCCTGGGCTTCTCTGACCCCCTTTGGTTATGTTCCTCATGCCAAGTGGGGCTCCCTAGAGAATATACTGAATCTCTCTGGCCCTCCTGTGCTGTGGCCCCTACTACTCCACCGGGGCTCTTCAGCACAGAACAAGAGCCAGTTTGGGTTAAGAATCTGTTGTCCACTATGGCACAATTTTCTCTCTCAATCCAAGGGGTTCTTCAGTCTTGGAAGCCCCCTACCACCTTCAGGTACATGGCCCCTAGGGCCTTGAGTATGCCTGCACTCATAGGCTCCTCTGAGGAGGACTTCTGAGGATGACCAAGAAAAGGGGGAATATGAAGATATGGATTCTTCCTACTCCTATGGAGACTCTTATGAGGCTGATCCTCTCCTCCTTGCTGAAGGACTCATCAGGGCTGTTTTGAAGACCCTTCAGGTCTCTGACACCCCTGACGAGGGCCTTCCTCTGCAGATGTATTTCAGAGGCATAGGAAATCCTCTCTTGTATTCCCCCCAATGCCACTCTTTTGGAAACAGCTCTGGTGCAGTGGGCTTCTCCTTCATCTGTGGACCCCCTATTTCCAGCCGAGGCAAGTCCACTGCCCTGCCGTTGGCTGATGCACTGGACTTAGGTATGTGGCAGATGAGAAGCTTGATGCTATCCTCTGGTCCAATCGTTCAGCTATTGGAGCTGCGTTGAGGCCTATTTTTGTCTCTTCCTGGGTCAACACAGCTGTTGCGTTTTGGGTTGAACAACTTTTGGGCGCTATCCGTGTGGATGCCTCCAAGGAGAAACTGTTGGCAATCTTAGCCAACATGACAGATTCTAACATGTATGTTTTAGATGCCCTTTTGCCCAGTCAGATTGTCGGCCAATGCCTCAGCCTTCTCTGTCACTATGCAATGCACTTTGTGGCTTAAGATTTTGTCTGCGGACCAATCTTCAAACAAGTCACTGGTTTCCTTGCCCTTTCAGGTGATGCTACCGGGGGCAAGAATACCCTGTTACCTCAGATATCCTCCAAGTGCCCTACCATGGTGAGGAAAAAGCATCCATTTTTCCCTGCCAATTGCAGGCCTACCCCCAGCTCCTTCCTCTTCGAGTCCAAGCAGCAGTGGCAGCACAATCAAACTGTTGCAAGGCCAAAGTCTGGCAAGCCAGCCTCCGCATGACTCAATGAATCTTGGTCCACAGTCTCATGTAGGAGGATGTCTTCACCTATTCAGGAAGACTCTATTGCGGACCAGTGGGTTTTGCGGGTATTTTCGGAAGGGTACAGAATAGGGTTCAAGCCCCTTCTTCCTTTTCGTTTCTTCCTGTCCAGGGCCCCTACAGACATTGGCAAATTACGGATGTTCAGGGAGGCAGTGCAGTCCCTTCTGAACAAGAAAGTTCTGGTTCCAGTGCCTCCTCAAGAGAAAGGTTCAGGTTTCTATTACAACCTGTTTGTGGTTCCGAAAAAGGACTGTGGCTGCCGTCCCATCCTGGATCTCCAGCATTTCAACTTATATGTGGAGAATTCTCGCTTCAAGATGGAGTCCTTGCACTCTGCCATCAAAGCTGTGTGCCCAGGAGAGTACCTGGTGTCACTAGACCTTCAGGATGCATTCCTGTACATCCCGATACATCTGGACAGTAAACGCTATCTGCGTTTTGCCTATGACTCAGAGCACTTCCAGTTCACGCTCTACGCTTTTGGCTGGCCTTGGCTCCTTTACTAGAGTCAGTGGAGCTTTGATGGCTTTCATTCACACTAGGGGTGTGACCCCTTATCTGGACAATCTTTTGCTCAGGGCTCCTTCAGAGGAACTCTTGGCCCAGCAGGTCCAGGAATGTGCTCATATTCTGGTGCACCATGGGTGGATCCTGAACATGTCAAAGTCCTTCCCATTACCATCCCAGGAGTTGATGTTCTGGGCATGAGGTCCAACACCAGCCTGGGGAACATTTACTTGCCAGAGGGCAAGATCCTGCAGAACATGCAGGATGTATCTCAGGCTCTGGAGTGGCCCCCAGCCCCAATTAGGGAATACATGAGGGTTCTTGGCCACCTAGTGCCTACCCTAGAAGTGGGGCAGTACTCTCAGGTCCACACCAGGGAACTCCAGAGACTTGTCATCCAGAAGTGGCACGGGAATCCGGATATCCTGGATTGGCAGCTCTCCCTCTCTCTGGAAACCAGATGGAATTTGCAGTTGTGGTTGCAGCAACGCAACCTGGACCAGAGGAAACCCTTTGTGATCCCTGAATGGGTCACGATCACGACGGATGCCAGCCTGAGCGGCTGGCATGTGGTGCTGGGTCACCTGGGAATCCAGAGGAGATGAACAGTGAGGAATCTCTTTAGTCTATCAATGTTCTGGAGCTCAGGGCAAAACGCCTTGCTCTTGTATACTGGACCCCTCAGTTGAAGGGGCATCCTATGGGAGTCTAGTCGGACAACGGCATGCCCATGGATTACATCAACCGTTAGGAGGGGCACTTGAAGCACCACCACCTGGTACAAGGTGAAGCACGTTCTGGGCTGGCCATCTCCACCATTCACATTCCATTGGTAGAAAATGTCCTGGTGGACTTCTTAAGTCACAAAGACGTTGATCCAGGAGAGTGAGAACTCCATCTGGAATTTTTCACCCTGATTGTGCAGAAGTGGGGTCTGCCTCAGTTAGACCTGATGGACAACAGGAAGGTTCTGGTGTTTTTCTCCCATTGGGGCACCCTCTGGTCTTCACCACAGATGCAATGGCGATTCCGTGAATCTTCCACCTCGCTTACATCTTTCCTCCTATTCCCCTCACTTTCAGGGTGCTCCAGAAGATCAGGATGGATGGTCCAACTGGTTACTGGACCAAGAGGGCGTGGTTTGCAGACCCGGTGAGTTTTCCATTCAGGATCCGTTTCCTCTGCCACTCAGACCGGACATCCTCCTTCAGGTTTACTTTTGGAAAGACAACGTGGAGTAACTGGCTTTGACGGCATGGCTATTGAAGCCATCATCCTGCGGTGGAAAGGTTTCTCTCCTGAAGTCATATTTACTATGATCCGGTCAGGAAGCCTGTCTCCTCTAAGGCCTATCACAAGGTTTGGTTCATTTTTCATTCTTGGTGTGTGGACAGAGATCTGTATTAACAGGTTTTTGACCTCCCGGTGATTCTGTTCTTTCTTCAGGATAGTGTGAACAAAGGACTCAGATTTCAGTACTCTCTGTGTTTTTCAAGAGGTGTATCGCCATTCTGCCAGATGTTAGGGTGTTCATTCAAGGGGTTGTACATGCTTTCCCAGCCTATACGTCTCCCACACTTCCGTGGGACCTTAATCTGTTTCTGGGTATCTTGCAGAGGCCTCCCTTTAAGTTTCTTGCTACCATTCCCTTGTTTCATGTTTCTTGACATGGAAAATGGCCTTTCTTCTGACTGTGGTCTCAGTCCACAGAGTTGCTGAATTGCAGGCTTTGTTCTGCAAGCCACTTTTCTGTTTTTTCTCCAGGATAAAGCAGTACTTCGTACATCACAGGAATTCCTTCCTAAGGTGGTATCTGAGTTCCACATCAATCAGGAGATTGTTGTGCCTTTGTTTTGTCCTGACCCCAAGTCTGACAAGGAGAGAGATCTCCACTTATTGGATGTGGTGCACTGTCTTAAATTCCATGTGCACCTTACAGACTGATGCCTGTTTGTCATTCCTGAGGGTTCTAGGGCAGGTTAGGCTTCCAAGGTCACCATTGCCTCTTGGTTCAAGTCTACCATTCATAGGACATATAAGCTCAGGAAGAAACCTGTTCCCTTAAGTGTTACCGCACATTCCACCAGGTCTGTTGGGGCCTATTGGGCCTACAAGAATCTGGCCTTTGCTGAGCAGTTGTTCAAAGTTGCAGCTTGGTCCTCTGTGTACCCCTTTGCTAAGCACTATCGTGTTGCTGTTCTGGCATCGGCTGAAGCCAACTTTGGCAGGAAGAAAAAAAAGGGGGCAATTCCTAAAGCAGGAAAGAGCAAGTGTGATCTTTACTTAGAACTCCTCTGTTTATTCCCTTTTAGCTTGGTATTATTAACCATGGCAAAGACAATTGGAGAGGATACAGTAATTAAAAAAAAATCTTTATTAGGTACATATTCTAAAAAATATGTTTATATTGTTAAAATAATAAATTCTCAGCACTGAATGAGAGTGGACAGGACTGACTGGATAATTTTTGCCCAAAGTTATCTTGGCTTTGTGTATGAAGAGGAAATCTCTGACCTGTTACTGGATATTGTTTCTAAGACAAAAGGATGATCAATTAAAACAGTACCCTTATATTGAGAGTAGAGTTATTAGGCACCAGCAGGTTCCTTTATCTAGTAACAAATTCTTTGTCTTTTGTGGTACTTCTCCGGTCAGTTCATTAAATTATCAATTCAGTACAATTACTCTCAGATGAATCTACCAGTAGTATGAACATCAATGTGAAATCAGTTGCGATGGTCTAACAGTGCAAGGATCTAACAGTGAGTCCTACACACCATAACAAAAAGATGATCTCCAAGAAGCATCATCCACCGGTATAGTAAGTTGATACTTATTAACAGAGAGGGGTTAGGAGTAAATGGAGAAGGTCACTCTATTAATGCAATATTTAGCTGTATTGAAACACTCTGGAATGTGGCAGAGAAGTGTATTTACTCACTAAAATGGCACCAACTTCGCATTCATTGGTAGAAATGCTTAGTGATAGAATACACCGCTGTTGTGAATAGTGAGTTTCTATTACAGTTTAATGATAAACCTCTGATAGTTTGAGGACTTGGGTCATACTCTAGAATGCAACAAGAACCAACATGGACTGGTTGTAAAGGAGTTCAAAGAGAGCACTTAGTGGGAATCAAATAATGGTTACACTGTAAGCTGATTTTTTTGCGTGTCAAAGTTCTAAATATCTTGTGGGTGAAATAAATATACTTGCTGTCTAGTAGGTAGTACTAGGATAATGATCGCTTTATAGGGATCAAACAGTATTTAATAGTCTTAGTTATCCACACTGACTGGGACAGTATCAGGGTCACTGATAAAATAGAGAAATACAATAAGACCTTACATGAGTATCAACAATGCTCTGCAATGCGTTGGAGACCCGCATCCACCAAAATGAGATACATCAAAGATGGATTACCTTCTTAGTATTGCACAGTGTGTGCCGGTCTTTTACAGTGTACCCTTTTTTTTTAAAAAAAAATCAATGGGTGTACCAATCAGATAATGTTTGCAGCCTGATGCTAGTGGATCCAACAACTCTAATTAAATTTAACAAGTATTATTGGACGTATTACAATGAAACAGAAACCTGCAATAAGGAGCGGCGGAAAAAACTAATGTTCTGCTCTCACAAGTTAGAGAGCTATTAAGAGTTAGTGGATAAAGCCAGTCTGCTCATTTTTGTAATTTATCTCAGAATGCTTTGCAGTGTGGCAGAGACCCGCAAAGGTGAATGGAGGAAACCACAAGTGCATCGCTCTCACATATTAGGGATCTATTAGAGTTGGGTCACAAATCATCAAAACAGGAGTCGTACTCCAGCACACAGTGAAGACTGTTAGTTACTGGTGGTACATACTAACTGGTCCTGCAACAGTCAGCGAGTAACAAATACTGCATGAGTCTACCTTACTAGCAGTATAGATGTGGTGATCTTACAATTCACAAGTGGTTGAAAACTATAATGAATGAGGCTCAGACATTAGAACTCCAGAGTTCAGCTACAAAAACACTGCCCATGTGCCATGCACACACAATACCGGGGCATAGCCGACTTGCCAGTTGAAAATGCAGAGCAGGGCAGTGTACATATACAAGACATAATTCCTTCCTGTCCATTTTCTTATTAAAATAAATAATGCCTGGCTTGACTATCTAGTCACACACCCATGAGTATTATATCGATATAACAAAGAGAGTTTCAGTCGTGATAGAGAGGGACTGGGACACTGGTATTTAAACCTTTATAGCTCTTTAGTGGTTAGGATGTTGCAACAATGTATGGTATAATTGGAATAAACTTTTCTGACAAAAATAAACAAACCAAGCAGAGAGATGAAAGAGATCTATTCAAGTCTGTCACATTAAGGGCTTTGTGTCTGAGGAATGTGAATTAAAATCATTTATTTAAATTTATTAAAGACTGAAAAAAAGGGGTTCTTTCATAAATTCTCTGAAAAGAAAAAAATATAAGCATGTATATAGGCATTTATCATGCTTCTAGCCTGAAGGTGCCTAGCTGTAATGTCAAGTAACCTAATTCCTCTCTAGTAGGGATAATTCCATTAGCAGAATTGCCTGCTCTTAGTTTGCCACATTTTCAAATCCTTAGGTGGAGAAGTATGGCAATACAAAGAGTGGAGGTGGATGATTATAAGCAAACTTCCCTTCAGAAATCTGATAAGACCTTACATACGTATTAACAATGCTCTGCAATGCAGCGGAGACCCGCATCTACCAGGATGAGAAATGTTGAATGTTGGACGGACTTTTTAATAATGCAGAATATGTACCTGTCTTATACAGTATACCCTTTCTCAATCAGTGGAGGTACCAGTTGGGTATATAACGCTTAAACCGTTAGCAGCCAGATACTAATGGATCCGACAACTCTAATTGTAGTGACCACTTTTCAAGATAACCTCCTCCTTATGCCCATATTCACTTTTTCTAAACCCCAAACTTTAAGATCCTTGGGGGAAGAATTATGCTATAGCAGAAAATGTCTGCAACATTTTTAAGTGTGTTTCCTTCGTCGTTATACGTTCTTGCATTATGAATGTTGTGTAGGTGTTGAAGGATTCTGCTTTACCATCCTTGTGGTCATGCCCACATATTTAAGTTCACACGGGCATGATTGATAGTAGATTACCCCTCTAGTTTCACAGGTGATAAAGTCATGAGTTTTTTTCCTGTTATGTCTGGTAAATGCTTCAGCTTCATCATGTGTGGACAAAGCTTGCATCTCCCACAAGGGTTATCCGCGGCTGACAATGTCTGGTCTGAAAGTCACTCCTAACTAGGTAATTGGAGAGATTAGGGTCGTTTTTATATGTAGTTGTTATTTTAGTGCCCAAGCATCCTGTTTCAAAACAGAGAAATGTATTTTCAAAATAGTTTACATTTTGCAATGTTGTCTGCTGAATCTCGTAATCAGACATATTTCTGTAGATGGTGTTTTTCTCTTAGGTTTTAATAGATTCACTCTAGGCTCATGTAGAGCCCTGTTGTATGCTGATTTCAGCTTAGAATTGGGGTATCCTCTTTGAGCTAATCTTCCCTTTAACCCTTTGAGTGCCAGAGTGGTACGCAACTCATTGCTTTGCAATGCGTTGTGTACCCCTCTGGCACTCAAAGGGTTAACTCTTGGGCTCTGATCTTGAACGTGTCTAAATCCGAACAGTTACATCATGGTAGCAGGTATTCTCCCACTGGTATGTTGTGTTTGACACTAGCCAAATGATGGCTAGAGAATTGCAGGATGCTATTTGTCTTTTTCTATATAAATCACTCCCCAAGGTACCATCCTTCTTTCTGTAGATTGTCACATCTAGGAAATTGATGGAATCACGATTGTGCAACAAAGTCAATTTTATATTAAATTGGTTGTTGTTAAGATGTTCTATGAACCTAAGCAGAAGGTCTTGCTGACCACACCATAAAAATAGGATATTGTCTATATAGCGATACCAAACAAGTACATGATCGGTGTATTCTTCCATGTTTTCTGCAAAGACTACCTCCTGCTCCCACCATCTGAGGTACAGGTTAGTGTCGGAGCACATGCCGTTCCCATCTCTGTACCTCAGATTTGCAGGTAAAAGGTGTTCTTAAAGGTGAAATAATTGTGTTGTAGCACAAAGAAGAGTATTTCAGAAGTTAGTCTCGGTTTAGGGTGTCTTTCCAGTTGTTTCTGGTTAGGTGATACTCTATGGCTCGACATCCATACATATGATCTATAGATGTGTATAAAGATTCCATATCTCATGTTACTAGTAGAGTCTCTTTGTCTATAGGAAGCTGATCTAATTTCAGAAGGATGTCAGTGGTGTCCTTAACATATTTGGACATGTAGTCCAACATAAAAGTTGTGAGTTGATATATTTGCTTAGGTTTTCACACAGGCATTTGCAGAAAGGTCCTTCAAGTGGTTCTGCCTGTCTAAGGACCTACTTTTTCCTGTGCCTTACTGTTGTTCAACTGTTTGAGCCCACTTGGCTCTCATTGTTGTGTGCTGTGCTTGTTTTTCAGTGTGCATTGACATTTAGTTCAGTTTGGGATGTTCCTAGTTCTGGATAATCCTAGGGAACGCTGGTATCATGGTGACAGGCATTAGGTCCTTTCTCCTACTTCCCACCTCTGAGAGCCTACTGTTGGTATATCCTCATGGGACCTGTATTCCATATTGGATAAAAAAGAAAATAGAATTTTAGGCTTACCTTGTTAAATCCTTTTCTCTTATTCCATATGGAATACAGGTCTCCCACGCAGGGAAAGGGACCTCTCTTGGTCTCGCCTGTCTGGACGTGGGAGTCCTCTTTATGGTCTTTCTCACAGGAGCTTACCTTTTCTTCTCTCAGTGTCCTATGTTAGTGAGTTTGTCTCATATCAAAACTGGAGGCAGGGGGCTAGGTAGCCTGCAGAAGGAGAGGGAAGGCTCCACCCTCAAGACCTTGTCTTCTTATATGTTCCGCCTTCTCCAAAGGAAGATCACTCTCCATGGTGCCTGGATTCCATATGGACTAAGAGAAAAGGATTTAACAAGGTAAGGCTAAAATCATTTTTTCAAGCTCACTCTGGCAAATAAAACTTAAAAAAACAACAACTGGGCAATAGATTTTTATTGTGATACTGCATATATTGTAAGGGTTCTTCTGGTGAGTAAAACAAAATTACATTATATTCTTGGATCTTGCACTTTTTTTTTTTGAGAGTTCAAGATGTTTGGAAACCATGGTGTGGCACTGCTGCTGTTACTGCCTTTGGAGAGCTTTCCATAATTGGCGGAAGCAACAGCACCCACTGGAAACAAACATCTTAAACTCAAGCTATCAGCAAAATCCAAGTTAGCTCTGTAATAATTTTTGAATTAAGCATGTACCACACTTAGGACTACTCTTGTTTTACTCAACAGTAAAAGCCCTACAACAGATATAGTTTAATAATGAAGGGTTACAGACCCTGCAAATTTCAATATACATTGCAGTTTAAGCTCAGCCTTCTCTGATATTATTAGTTTACAAAATAGATTATGGGTCACACTGTCGCTAAAGCCATAGGTATATATGCATGTATACATCCTATGGGAGATATTTAAAAGAAAACGTACTGCTTATACAGTTAATATATATCCCATTCAGCACTCTGTCACACATGTTGGTGGGGGTATTCAAATTGTTAAAATTAGTAATTTTTTTTTTTTTATCAAAAATGACTGGAGCTCTAATTCTCCATAGACAGTAACAGCAATAGTGATACATATGTGGTATTTTAATAGAACTGTATTTTGAACTGTAATGAGATTTGATTAAAGAATTTTCCAGCTGTGGGGTTTTAATCAACAGGAAAGGTCTTACAATATAAATCTGTTTCATGACAAAAGCACTACAATTTCTTTGACTTCCTCCTACTTCTCATTAGATAATTTAAATGGCAATAAAAAGCAACAGCATGCCATTAAATATTATTATTG
This sequence comes from Rhinophrynus dorsalis, assembly GCA_037306005.1. Classification (NCBI taxonomy): domain Eukaryota; kingdom Metazoa; phylum Chordata; class Amphibia; order Anura; family Rhinophrynidae; genus Rhinophrynus; species Rhinophrynus dorsalis. Next base: position 95,321,377 of record CM074718.1, on the reverse strand, counting down.
TTGCCTCACAAAAATGTATTTATATATAACAAATCCCCCAATACATTCAAAATGTGAGAGAGCTAGGGAGGAATGGGAGACACAAAAATTAGAACGTCAGAGAAGAAAGTTATAGAAATGATGTTCCTTTTATTGAACACCTAGTTTTGGAAGATGAGGAAGGTTTTCATTTGATTTTGCTGTGCAGCATCTCAGTTTTACATTCACTCTAGTTAATATCTCTGGTCCTCAGGTCAACAAAAAGTCATTTTTTAGGAAATTATCTCAAGTGTTTACAGGTAATAAACAGAGCCCTGTGATTTTGGGTGGTGACTTCAATAGTTGCCAAAATGCAACAGATTAATATGGAGCCCCAAATCGTCAGTACATTAGCAGTATGCATAGACAAATTTTTATTTTCAAGAATAATTGCTGCATTAAAGAAAAATAGAACCTTTTAGGCAGTCAGGCAGTGGGGAACAGCGCAGACATTTTGCAGAGACGGCATCTCTGTGTCTGTGCTCTCCGTCCCCTTCAACTCCATGATTGTTGAGTTGAATGCCTTTGTGCCTTAAGGCTCCAGAAGAGGCTGACAGCACAGGCGCATAGAGCGTCTACAGCAAGATCCCAGCCAATGCCTGTCTGCCTAAAGGTTCTATTTTTCTTTAATGAAGCAATTATTCTTGAAAATAAAACTACGTCTATGCATATAGCTAATGTAATGATGATTTTAATTATATTAATCTGCTGAAAGTTCCACTTTACTTAAATGTGCTGGACCCTTAGAGATTATTTTTCCCTAAGAAAAAGGAATATATGTATTTCTATGACAGAGATGGGATAACCTCTAGTCTATATTTTTTCCTAATTGACTTAGTTCAGAACATTAGGAGGGTAGATATTTCTCTCTATGCTTGGCCAGATCTTAGTTCAGTTTCTTTACATCTCAAACATTTCTCTAGCCAAAACAAGACATTGGAGATGAAATTAAAAACTTTTAGGGAACTCAGAATTAAGTTCATCAGATCATTCAGGAATACTTCCAAAGAAATTCCTCTATGATTTGGTTGGCACATAAAGTAGTTATGTGATAAGAGCTAATTTGGTTGGCCTCAGAAATATTTAGACACAGACAGCCTGCTATTAAAGATTTAGAATAAGAGCTGGTTCTTTAGACCAAGAGGATGGGAATATGTCCTTCTATAAGGTTAAGTAGGGAGCTATGTCTTTTTAAAGAACAATTAGCGGTTATACTAGATAAGAAAGTAAGTTAGGGATGGCCTGGTTGTAGCAAAAGTTTAAATTATTGTGAAATAAGGCCCATACTTTAATGGCACATCAATTACAACCTAGAGGGCGTATCAGTCATATTAAATGGATCAACTGCCCTGTTAAAGGTAAAATTTCTGATATTAAAGGAATTATTAATATGTATAAAAATGTATTTGACGATAAAGGTACATTTGACTCGTCTGTGTTTAATTCTTTTATTCAGAGTATTCATTACACAAGTTTAAACATTTGAGGTCAAGAAATAATCAATTTCCCAATTTCCATTTAAGAAACTGAGGAAGTAATGAAAGGCCTAAAAAATAACAAAAGTCCTCCACCAGAAGACTTTAGTAATTTATTTTATAAAAACTTTTTAGATTTACCGGCTCCCTTTTTAATTTTTTTTTTTTTGTGTTTTAGACTCAGGTTCCGTAAATGAAGATACAAATTCTTCTCTTATCACAGTAATAACTAAACCAGGCAAGGATTGTGAAGAGATTTCTAATTATTGGCCTATCAGTTTAATTATTATTATTTTTTTTTTATATATGTTTATTCAATTTTGAAGACATTTTTTAACAAACAGAAACAACAAATAAGACATCTATCAGTTTAATTAATAGCAGTTGGATTGGGGAAAGTATTCCATGATTGATCCATAAAGATCAATGTGATTTCATTCTTGGATGCCAAATAGGGATGGGCGAAATTTTTCAAATCAAACTGAAATTGGTGAATAATGGCACTTCCCATTGGCTAATTCCTGCAAAAACTGCATTTTTTTCGCCTAGCTTATTCCATTGAAATCAATAGGAACATTGAATTTACACACAACACATAGCAAATATTATTTTATTTCCCAGAGGCATAGTATAAAAGGGGCATGAGGTTGCCTGTGTTGGTGGGGTGTGGAGAAAGAATCAGTTGTTGAACAGGGAATGTTTTTTGGGTGTTTGTTTACTCGGAATGATGGGACAGTGAATAAAAAAGTAAATCCTAAATACAATTAAACCCCCCCCATAAAACATGGTATAAAAGGGGTCTGAGGAGGGTGCCTGTGTTGGTGGGTGGAGTCTGGGGAATTAATCAATTGAACAGGGAATTTGTTTTGGGGGGGTTCTTGACTGGTATTGGGGGGACAGTTAATAAAAAAATAAAATAAGAAATTTGTATGTAAAGTGATAGAAACAGGAACTACGCGACATAAGCTGCCACTGGGGTAGACTGATACTTGACATGATAGAGTATTTTGTAGAGGATGATTTGTTAGATTTGTTGTTAAAGACCCAAGCCTTGAGGAAACATTGAGTTGTAGGACTTAGACTTATTAGAGGCACAAGCCCTGAAGAAACATTGATTTGTAGAACATAGGCTTGTTTGGCACAGGCCCTAAGGAAACATTGATTTATAGGACTTAGGCTTGTTAGAAAGAAAACCCCCCCTCATTTTTTTTTTTTTTTCCGTAGGAATGTTTTTTTTTTCTTTAAGCACAAGCCCTGAGGAAAAAAAATGCCCTATTAGCCTAGTTCCAGCAGGTCATGTTGTGTTGGCCAGTGGCCACTGGCCATTGTCAAATGTCCTGAGTCCATAATTGCGGAATTTCCAGTCTTTTCTTGCTGCTGCTGATTTGTTTAAGCAGAAGGATGATTAGACAGCAGTAACATGGGTGATGGATGATGAAGGTTCCATTTGCCACGACTAGCTTCAGTGATGCGCCTGAGGCAGTAGCAGCACAGTAAGTAACCCCCAGTATATGTGGAAAAAAGTAGAAGTTGGCCAATAATTCTTCTCCAGCTGCCCCTCCTCCAAAATCGTGGGTGTGTTATTAGAATATAAATGTTTCCCTTGAGAGCAGGAACTGTGCCTCTGATCAGCAACTACAATGTGCACAGTGTTTGTGTGGTAAATAACACCTGGGGGCACAACTGTATCCTAATACCATGACACCAGAACCCAAGTACTAACGCTGTCACTATATCCCTTGTCCACACCCTGCTGAGGACACATGACAACTTTCTGACAGATTGATAGTAATGATGAACCCTCCCTGCCACTATCTTGTAATACAATCTCCTCAGATGCCGTTTGATGTCCTGCTTGCGATTCTCCTCCACCACACTGCCATTTGTGGTCAGTGCACCACATAGTGTGCAATGGGTGGACATGAGCTGCCACATCCTAACATCTACACAGTGGCAGGGGAGGTAATGATGAATGAGGTGGATTGGCAGAAGATGTAATTACCCTAGAGGAAGAAGGTGATGGTGAGCTAGTTGTTTTGCTCATCATGGAACTTCCAGTCTCTGCCTGGGTTTCTCTATTCTTCTTCCTCTTTGGTCCCCGCTTCGACTCTTGTTGCCTTTCTGGAGAGTCAGGGGGAACAGCAACAGCTGTGCTTGATTTCTGTTGTGGGTGTTTGGCTTTAACATGTTTGACATAAATGTCTTGGTGTCTGTGTTTCATGTGTGTAATCAGGGTGGTTGTGCCAAGGTGTGTTCCCTGCTTTCCTTTTCTCAGTGACGTCTCACAAATTGTGCTCTTTTCTGTTGGTGATGACTGCACTGTGCCTGCCCCAAGAGAAAAATAGTCCCACACCCATGATGTCAGGGGGGAGGGGGAAGGTGGAGAAGAATGGCCTCTTTCTTCTTGTTCTCAACATTCCCCTTCATTGTCTGGGGCAGAGGATGATGTTGCTGCTCTTGCTGCTACTGCCTCAGAATCAGCACTGCAACTAGGACCAGGAGTATTGCTGCTATTGGCAAGTGGAACCTGTCCTAGTCCCGCATCACTTATTGACCCCATTCCCACAGTTACAAATTCCAAAAGATCACTGCTGGTGGTGGTGGTGATGATGCCCATCCTCAAGCTTGTCTCCCATTCCTCCTCAGTTTGGACTACAGAGACCATCAATGTCTCTTCCACTCCATCTTCTCCAGCATTATCATCATCACCACCACTAGTCCCTACGTACTTCTGCTGCTCTATTACAGATATCACACTGCTGGTTGGAGGAGGTGACAAGCAGTGTGTCAGAGGGTCCACTAATGTCACACTTGTCATTTCTTGGTAGTGTGAAGAAGGCAGACTGGCAGCAGGCACAGGCAACTGATCTGTGCTCCTGGTGATGGTGGTGATGGTATTATTTCTGAACCTGCTATCTACCACCAGTTTTGGCTTCTTCAGGATCATGTTCCACTTGGACACTGTTATGAAGGGAAGGGGACTCACAGGGCCAGAGGAATGGTTTGGGCTCCCTTGACCGCTAGTCTGGATGTACTCAAATGTTTCCCATACCACTCCCCTAAGGGTCCTTCCAGTCTCTCCTTTTATTATGTTTAAAACTTTATCATAGTGATAGCAGTCACTATGGGTCTCTCATACCTCAATTTTCTGAAAAGATCACAACAGAACAGCATAGCACGTCTACCTCGATGTGTAGCTGCTTCTATTGTGTTCCACTTCCTGGAATATGTCAAGTTTATATAGCGAAAAGGCGAAAAACACGTAAATCAATGGGCGGAAACCTTCTAGCCATTGAAAAAATGGCAAAGAATTTTGACCAATGGGCAAAAAATGCAAGATTTTTATCGCTGGTTTTAAAGTGGATTTTCCCACAAAAAAAAGCTGATAACAATGTGGTTTTCACTGTATTTCTCTCTGGAACATGGCAAGAGCTTTCGCCTACTGCTAATGCCAACCTACTGATAATATTAGGAGAGTGTTTTAGATTTTTTAAGAGAAAGAATCTTCAAGGTTTCATGTTTCTTTCACTTGATATTAATAACGTGTTCAATTCCATTAACTTGGAATAAATTATGCTGGTTTTAAAGGGGAACTTTCACCTCTAAAAAACCTTTTTCCTTTATGCTCAGCAATGAAAATAGTATTAGGAAAGGTGTTTTTTTTTTTTTTTTAACGTACTTTGTAAGATATTCAGTATTCAAACTGTTCACTTCCTCATTCTGCAAAACACTGAATCTTTGGTACAGCTCTGCAGGACTTCTCATTTCTGTTTAATTCTCCTCTCACCTCCTTCCCAGCTGCCCCAGGGAGCACATTCACACTTCCCTCCAGTGTGGTGAGCCTCCCATCTATCTTTACAGCAAGCTCCGTTTATCATTATACTGAGCTTGCAAGCTTTAGAATTGGGACCAATGAAACTGAGAAAGTGTTCCTGTTACAGCTTACCTTGACTTCAGCATCATCTGCAGGCGCGAGGCTTCAAGCATGCTGCAGGCCTCTGTTTTATCAGTTTGCTTCCTGTAGTCTCCTCCTACCAACTTCCTACTTCCTCCCTCTGAGCTGCTCCTCCTACTTCCTGTGGAGGGTTTTAAGGGGCAGACTGAGGCCTGACTTAGTTGCCCTTGCATTGTTGTTCATAGCAGTTATGTTACCTTGGGCTCCGTGTATGACATGGCTAGTCTTCCATCCATTCTAGTGCTGACCTGTGGCTCTGTCTGACTATTCTTTTACCTAACCCTTAATAGTGAACATCCAATCTGGTGCAGACTTGTGGCTCTGGCTGACTACCTGAACTGTGTATGACCCGGCTTGTCTGACTACCCTCTCTAGTGCTGAGTTGTGGCTCAGACTGACTATTCTTTCGTCTTTTCCCCGGGTGATCAGACACCCAATCTAGTGCGGGCCTGGGGCTTATGTAGACTTGCATAGCTAACTGCAGGCGTGAGTCAGTTTTCACCTTACTTCTACTGACTGCAGGCGTGAGTCAGTATTCGCTCCTACTGACTGCAGGCGTGAGTCAGTATTCGCTCCTACTGACTGCAGGCGTGAGTCAGTATTCGCTCCTACTGACTGCAGGCGTGAGTCAGTATTCGTTCCTACTGACTTCAGGGGTGAGTCAGTATTCACCCTTACTGGTTCCAGGTGTAAGTCAGTGATATTTCCTTCTGACTGCAGGTTGAGTCAGACCTTATTCCTCGTTGGATCAAGATCCTGGTTTCCTGTTCCTGGTTCCAGCTGAGACTTCCAGTGGCTAAGGCCTAGTCTCCAGCACAGTGGTTTAGCATTGCAACCTATTAATTCTGATAGCAGGCTTGCTGGCTATTATCCTGTGCTTATTCCTATTGTATATATCTTCTTTATATCATTTGTTAATAAATTGCATTATTTAACCGTACTGACTCCTGAACTTCTCTGGGTAACAGTGACAGTCCCTTTATGCAGATGACATTCTTATGTTCATTTCTTACCCTGTTTCTATTATTCCAATTTAGACGTCTCAGGTTTAGTAATAAATGAACATACATTCACTGTCTTGGACATTAGTCTCTCAAAAAAATGTAGGGAAAAACCGAAACAACTTTATAAATGTAAATGGGAAGATAATAGTGTTTCCTACTTGTGTATCAAGATCCCTAAGTTTGGTCTCATTTGCCTCCATCTTTCATGGGTAAAATGAATAGTCTTCCTAAGATTTTGTATTTCTTTCACACTTTACCTTGTTATCTTACGAGCTCAGATCTTATTCATATCTAAAATTATATTTTTCATTTTATATGGACCAGCAATTTTCCAAGAGTAAAGATGTTCTTTATCAGGTCAAATTATTGTTAATCCCTAATCCATATAACTATTTTCCTGCTGCCAGGTTTTCCAAAATAGTACTTTGCAATTACTTTCTCTTAATATACATCCAAACCTTAGGCCTAGATGGTGTGATCAGGAATTGGCCTTTACTAATAGTGCTTCTTTTAGAAATTATTTCTAGAGTAACATTAAACAAAGAAGGTTTATCCCAACAACTTTCTTGACATCAACCGAAATCCAATATATTGGACAAATGTAAATATACATGGAAGTTAATTGAGTTTAGAACTAAAATGCTCCTTATCTATGATAAATTAGATGGACGATGTGGAGGCAGAAATTATCGAGAATATAGTTGATAAAGGTTTTCTCTATATCCAACATTTCTTTTTCAGAGGAGATCTCTTAGGAAGGAATAGATTTCAGGATACTTCTAAGGTGGATAATTCTTATAAACTTCTTTATGATTCCCTTGAAAATAAAACGAAAATATATTTGGGTAATTACTTTATAACTCCACTTACCAAATCTGAACAGTTTGTTTTAAGATGGGAGCAAGGAGGTAGGGATAACTCAATCCTTTACAGAATATTTATCTGAGATGGTTCTATATTAAAATGACAATTTATTTGGGAAAACAAATGAAATCAAATAAGGTGTAGATGAGGAGCGACAGATAGGCAGCTGGGTAACAGTAAGGAGGGGAGGTAGTGGGCAGAGGAAGAGGAAGCCAGTTCTGAGTTGACTCAGAATGTGAAGATGTTGATGAGGATAGCTCAGAATTTTCAGCACTGGAGAGGGCTAATTCCTCTAGCAGCCAGGGGAACAGTCCTCCTTCCAGGCTAGATGGGATGCAGAATAGGCAGAAACCAAGGCAGGTGGTGGTAATAGGGGACTCTATTATTAGGAGGGTAGATAGGATAATCTGCCACCAGGATCGTGAATGCAGAACAGTATGTTGTTTCCCAGGTGCTCGCATTTGGCATATTGCGGACAGGGCTGACAGATTATTGGGAGGGGCTGGAAGCGATCCAGCTGTCTTGGTACATATTGGTAGGCATGTAGGGAGTAATATATATATATATATATATATATATATATATATAAAGACTTCAAAATTAATTGTATGCTAACAAATGCAAGAAGTATTGTAGATAAAATAGGAGAACTAGAATTGCTGGAGGTTAATGAGCACTTGGACATAACTGGAATAGCAGAAACATGGTGGAATGATACACATAATTGGGCCGTAAATATAGAGGGCTATTCCCTACTCCAAATTGTGGAGTCCTTGTGGGTAGAAACTGAGACTAAATGTGGTATAAAAGGTAAAAAAAAAAGTGTTGGTGGGTATATGCTACAAACCACCAAATATTGATGACAATGTTGAGGCCCAACTGCTATTGCGAATGAGGAAAGCTGCCCAACTTGGGCATACTATAATTATGGGAGATTTTAATTATCCAGATAAAAAATGGAAAAATGATCAGTGTGCTAAGGGAAGAAGGTTTGTAAGCATGCTTCGGGAAAACTACATGTCACAAATGGTGGAAGTGCCGACAAGAAATAACGATGTATTTGACCTAGTGATAACTAATAACACGCAAATGGTATCCAATATTAAGGGAAGAGAACATGTGAGAAACAGTGATCACAACATGGTTACATTTGAGATTAGTCTGGCAAAACAAAACGGCATAGGTTCAACCAAAACTCTTAATTTTAAAAAAGCTAAGTTCAAACTGTTAAGGGCTTCAATGCAACACATAGACTGGGATACTTTACTTAAAGGCAAAAATACTGAGGAAAAATGGTCAGAATTCAAATTTAGGTTGTACCCAACAGTATATACCAATGGCGAACAAATGCAAAAAAGTAAGTCACAGCCAATGTGGTTAACTGCTCATGTAAAGAAGGAAATGGCAAGGAAAAAAAAGCATTCAAACTATATAAGTCTGAAGGAACTGAACAATCTTTCATAAAATACAGGGAGTGCAACAAAGATTGCCATAAGGCAATTAAGGTAGCAAAAATAGATAATGAAACTCAAATTGCAAGGGAAAACAAGACTAATCCCAAAAAGTTTTTCAAATATATAAATAGCAAAAAACTTAAGAGGGAGTGTATTGGACCTTTCAAAAATTAGATGGGTGAGTTGATTAGTGAGGATAAGGAAAAGGCCAATGTTTTAAACATTTTCTTTACATCAGTATATGCAAGGGAGCAAGGAATGGGTTAACTCAAGAAGATGTCATGGGAAGACTGAACAAAATTAAGACTGACAAAGCACCAGGTCCTAACGGTATACATCGAAGGGTTCTTCAGGAACTTAGTGCAGTGTTAGCAAAACCCTTATATTTAAAGATTCTGTCACCACAGGCTCAGTGCCACAAGATTGGCGAAGAGCCAGTGTAGTGCCTCTATTTAAGAAGGGAACTAAAACAGAACCTGGGAATTATAGACTTGTGAGTTTGACATCTGTAGTGGGAAAACTGCTAGGAGGGATAATAAGGGACTATATTTAGGATTACAACACAAAAAAATAAGATCATTAGCATGAATCAACATGGTTTTATGAAGAATAGATCATGCCAAACTAATCTTTTCAGCTTCTGTGAGGAAGTAAGCAGCAACCTTGATAATGGCAAGACAGTTGATGTAGTATATCTAGATTTTTCATAGGCATTTGATACAGTGCCACACAGAACGCTGGGGTATAAAATAAGGAAATTGGGGCTAGGAGATATCCTTTGCAATTGGATACAAAACTGGTTGAAGGATAGGGAACAGTGTGTGGCTGTAAATGGAAAATTCTCCAATATAGTTAAAGTGGAGAGTGGAGTACCTCAGGGTTCAGTATTAGGTCCGCTGCTTTTTAACATGTTTATAAATGACCTGGAAATAGATATAGAAAGCAAAATATCAATATTTACAGATGACACTAAATTATGCAGGGTAATTAATTCAGAACAGGATATTTGCTCTCTACAGAGGGATTTACATAAAATGGCAGATTGGGCAAACAAACGGAATATGAAGTTTAATGTGGGAAAGTGTAAAGTCATGCATTTGGGAATAAATAATCCCAAGGCTAATTATAAACTTAATGGAATCATTCTAGGGGACTCATTGCTAGAGAAAGACCTGGGTATCCTTGTAAACAACAAACCTGGAAACAGTGACGAGTGTCAAACAGCAGTAGCAAAGGCAAACAAAATCCTGGCTTGCATAAAAAGAGATATTGAAGCAAGAGTGGATAGCATTATTTTGCCGCTATACAAATCATTTGTAAGACCTCACCTTGAGTATGCAGTGCAGTTTTGGTCACCAATTCTGAAAAATTATATACTAGAACTAGAGAGGGTATGGAGAAGAGCAGCAAAATTAATTAAGGGAATGGAGGACTTGATGTATGAGGAACGACTTGACAAACTTGGTTTATTTACTTTAGAGAAAAGACGACTAAGAGGAGACCATATCACATTGTACAAGTGTATGAGAGGCCAATACAAGGATCTCTGTGGTGAGCTATTTATTCCAAGGCCTGATCAGGTGACTAGGGGACATCCCTTGAGATTAGAGCAAAGGAGGTTTAGACTTCAGCAGAGCAAGGGTTTTTTTACAGTAAGGTCTGTTAAATTGTGGAATTCCTTGCCCAAGGAGGTGGTTATGGCAGATGCAACGGATACATTTAAGAGAAGATTAGATTAATTTCTTTCAAAAGGGAACATACAAAGTTATACTGGCAGATCAGGAAGGTCTGATAAAGACTAATTTATTTGGTAACAGGAAAGCTATAAAATTCTCAGTCACTGGGGTATGAGGCAAAGGTTGAACTTGATGGACTTGTGTCTTTATTCAACCTAATTTACTATGTTGCTATGTAAATAAATTGGGGAGTCTTCTTGGGTAAGTATTATGAGTAGAATTTTTAAGTGTAGCATACATTTAAATTTATGTTAACAATCTTTCAGGATGTGCCATGAAATTTATGTGGTCCCCACCAAACATTCTAAAATGTATACTGATGCTACTAACTTATGCCTCCGAAACTGTGGGGAGGTATGTTTTACCGTATGTGGTGGTCTTATCCCTCTATTCAAAAAATTATGGGGAAAATCTTAAACTTGTTATCTATATTATTCCACAAAAATGTCTCTTTAAGATCTTTAAGCTCTTTTAGGCAAAAAAGTTGTTATATTGGATAAATTTGAAGACAAATTAACTGTCTGTATTTGTTCTGCCCTGAGAACGCATGTGGCCTCACAATGGAAGTCAAATGTAATCTCTTGGAGGGGAATCTTGGAAAAGATTGAGTTTTTTGTATCAATAAATATTATTATTCTTTGCTCTGTTGAATTAGATTGCTATGACAAATTTTCTAGTATTTTGGGTCCTTGAATAAACAGTCCATTAGGTTACAATTTTAGCTATTTATGTTTAATCCATTTTAATTGTTTTTTATTGATATCGTTAAGCCTTTAAATGCATCCTTAGGTATTTCTTAAAAAACTAAAAATTTCTGTTTAAAAAAAAAGGAAAATGGGAGGCACCAGGGATGCTGACATTGGAATATGATGTAAAAGGGGAGCTTGCAGTTTAAAGCTGTTTATTGGAATTTAAGCACAGTAATGCGTTGATCACCCCTCTAGCAGTCAAAGGGTTAATTTCTGGAGTAAAACAGATGAAACTCCCATTATCATTTTAACTTAATGCTAAAAAGGATATTTAGTTAAACCCCGAGGCCGAAGAACTTTTTTTTATTGGGATGGCTAAAAATCCTATATTATAATTGGCTAAGGATATTTGTCAGAAGCTGTCATGCACACTAGAGACGGCTGCGCACGCTGCAGTCATGCGCAGGCAGTCTGTACTGAGCATGGCTGCAGCTCCGCCAGTGTTGGCCCGTGTACACGGGCTTTAAAATTAGTATATAAATAATGTCCTGCTGACCCATAACACAACAGCTTAGACCAAGGGAGGGCAACCTGCAAGGCTCCAACAGTTGGTGACCAACAACTTTTATCATCTTCATCCAACCAAGGACTGGCTTACATTAATGGGCATTGTTGTCCAACAACAAGAGACTACAGATTGCATGCCCTTAGATTATGGGGAACAGTTGCTCTAAATGGGACATAAAGCTAATGATCTTACGAACCAAATATTTTCACTGCAAATGATTAATCTTGCTTCTACCAGTTATGGCTAAAATCCATGGCCTCCCATAGAATACCATAAGGAAATGTAGGACCATGGTCGGAGCTTCATCTGTGGTTTGATGGCTGCATTAAATGTATCGTGATGTTTTAATTTAGGGCTGCATTTTTACGGAGACTGGTGTCATTCTCTTGAAAAATATGATTTTTTTTTCTTATTATTAAAACTAGTGTAAAAGTCTGTGTGCACAGGCCGTGGAGCAGTGACGTAACAGCAGTACGCATATCAGGACCGGCTTCTTAGCCCTTTGAGTGCCAGAGGGGTACACATGCATACCCTTCTGGCACTCAAATCGTTAACATTACCCAGACCTGCTCTGCATACTGCCGTTACCTCGCTACTCCACGCAATTGCGCCACCTCAATCACGCAATGCAATCATGCTCAGTAGAGACTGGCCCAACGCAGGTAGTCTCTACAGCACATGACTGCATTGTGACAAACTTTCTGGCCTTTTATTATATAGGATATGTTTTAAATCTCCCTTTTCCTCACCTTTCCTTGACGTCTGCTCCTACTTCCCTTTAAAGCTTACATTTCCTTATGTCTGAGCCGTTTCATTGTATCTTCAACATTAACATGTTAACTGTTAAAAATGCTTCTAACTGCTCAGAAAAGAAGGATTACTATACTTTTAACCCTTTGAGTGCCAAAGTGGTGTGCAACACATTTAAATGCAATGTTTGCACGACGCTCTGACGTTCAAAAGATTAATGTAATTTTGGTGTCCTAAAATGCTATTTTTGTTCTTCACATTTTAGGTCAATGTGAACCAATAACGTTGGAACTATGCATGAACCTACCTTACAACTATACAAATTTCCCAAATTACCTTGGTCATCGAACTCAGAAAGAAGCTTCAATAAGCTGGGAGTCCTCTCTCTTCCCAGCACTTGTTCAAACAAACTGTTATAAGTATCTCATGTTCTTTGCTTGCACCATTCTGGTACCAAAGTGTGAGCCTGAGACACATCAGCGTATCCCGCCATGCAGGTAATGTTCTTCTTACCTCCCACTGCTGAAAAGTGTTTTATTCAAAAGTTATTGCAGCTCAAAGTTGCATTTTTAGGTGCAATATCACAGTGGCCTGAAATTGTACATTGGCACTGTTGCTGCACCATCCTATGAAGATTTGAGCTGTCCATAGGATGGTGTAGCAGCAGCTTCACTGTACAATTTCAGGCCACTGTGATTTTGCACCTAAAAAAATTCAACTTTATGCTGTAATAACTTTTGAATAAAATACCTTTCAGCATTGAGAGTACCCTTTTTTTACTCAGGGGGATAAACACTACAATATATATTTTTTTACATATTAGGTATTACTATCCCATTAAACAAAGAAGGTGGATCCCAACATCTTTCTTGACATCAACCAAAATCCAATAACTTTATGGGACACATGTAAATATACATGGAAGTTAATTGAGTTTAGAACTAAAATGCTTCCTACCTATGATAAATTAGTCTTTGGATGGGAAGATGTGGAGGCAGAAATTATATAATATAGTTGATAAAGGTTTTCTCTGTATCCAACATTTCTTTTTCAGAGGAGATCTCTTAGGAAGGAATAGATTTCAGGATACTTCTAAGGCGGATAATTCTAATAAACTTCTTTATGATTCCCGTGAAAATAAAATTAAAATATATTTGGGTAATTACTTTATAACTCCACTTTTGAACAGTTTGTTTTAAGATGGGAGCCAGGAGGTAGGGATCTCAGTCCTTTACAGAATATATATCCGAGATGGTTCTATATTAAAATGTCAATTTAATTGGGAAAACAAATTAAATCAAATAAGGTGTAGATGAGGAGCGACAGGTAGGCAGCTGGGTAACAGTAAGGAGGGGAGGTAGTGGGCAGAGGAAGAGGAAGGCCAGTTCTGAGTTGACTCAGTCCAACAGATTTGCAAGATTGTGTGAAGATGATGAGGATAGCTCAGAATTGGCTGTGCTCTCTTGTCTGTATGATTCTTATTTCCATTTTTTTGGGGCATAAATATAAAGACAGAGCTGGAGTAGTCCTAGTGCCGTTGTTTTTTGTACATGCCAATGACTTGGAATGCCCTAAAAACCCCATTTATCTCCCCTTGGGAATGTGTGAATTTGGTACAATGTTCTTTTTCCAATGAGAATCATTATGGAAGGTGAAAAAGTACAGTTTTCCTCCACTATTAATGTCTATTTGTGTTTTTTGCTGTTGTGAGGGTAGCTTCTCCAGTATTATGGTAGAAATAGGGAAATATGGGGGGTGGTTAAATGATTTAAATGGCACTTTTAACTTCTTTAATTCTAGAGAGGTTTCCAGGGCATTGTTCTGCAGTCTTTTGGATACTGCTTTAGCATTCACGTTAGAGGATAAAATCCCCATTTAAATGTAATGGAATTTCTTGAATTTTTGTTTTTACACTTTGTTGCCGTTGGTTTGCTCCAGAACGTCTCCAGTTAATTGTGATAAATAGGGTCCTTAGGCCCATCCTATGTAATAATTCGCTAATGTATGTTTGTAAGAAGCTGTGATGCGCAGTACAGACGGCTTTGCGTGTTGAAGTCATGCGCAGTACAGACTGCCCACACCGCGGAAGGTGCGCAGAGAGGACTATGGTCTGAATTCGGATCGCCCCGCTCCGTTATCAGCCGCAGCATGGGCAGTCTCTACTGTGCGTGACTGCACCGTGGCCATTGCTGCCTGGCACTGTGGCCCATGTTCACAGACTGTTCAACTAGTAGTTATATAATCTGGAGTAAACCAGCTGCACCATAGGGGGCAAATAAAAATGAACTGGAATTCTGTGTATTAATATACCTATGAGAGATGACTTAAACCTTTGAGCACCAGAAAGGGTATCCAATGCATTGCAACGCAATGTGCTGATACCTTTTCAAAGGATTAATCATACAGAATTTCTTTCTTTGTAGATCACTCTGTGAGCATTCAAAAGAGCGATGTGAATCTGTATTAGGCATAGTGGGACTACAGTGGCCAGAGGACACAGACTGCACCCAGTTCCCAGATGAAAAATTAGATAACCAAACCTGTCTTATGCCCGATGAAGATGTAGAAGGTGAGTGTTTGAGAATACACTGGTAACCATGTAATTCCAAGGACACACATTTTTTTGCAGACTTTGCTTAATTTCGCTTGTCCCTACATTAAGGGCGAGATGTTCAGAAAGTGGTGGTAACTGAAATTGTCTGTAATCAGAATAAAAAAGTTCTTACTCCATGGTCCGCCAATTCTCAGACACCTTTCTGTCATTTTTTGTATCCAATTCCGCCATCTCCTTCAGAGGGAAAAACCAGTCTTAAAAGTGGGTGTGGTTTAATCTACCATCATATTGTAAGGTATTTTCAGAAAAAAATATTCATTGCAATGTCACGTTTTTGCCTGATGTCATTTTTTCTCGACAAAATAAAAATGGTCTAAACTCGAAGAAGACAAATTAAAGAACTGTTAGCAGGAGCGAGAAGAAATTTGTCATTTCAAAGACAAAAAAAATTCTTTGTTTCTTTGAAAATGTTTGTTTCAAAGACAAAATCAGAATTTTTTAGGCAATGTTCATCAAGGTCTTCTTACCATCATTTTTAATTCCTTAGACACATTTTCAAACGTGATGGATTTGCTTCTGAAAATATTGTCCTTCTTTTACCACCAACTCATGATCCGACAATTTTTTCATCAGGACAACTTTTTGAACATCTCTCCCTAAGTCTCATTAGTGAACAACTTACTGTTTTTTTAAGAACCACTTTTTTCTTGAAAGATTTAGTAACCCCTTGTATATTAGAGATGTCTCCAGTGTATTGATCACCAATGCATGTAAGATGATTAAAGTATTCATTGGACTAATTTATCCCTATATCTAATTGTGTGTGTGTGTGTATGTATGTATGTATATATATATATATATATATATATATATATATATATATCCTATATAATAATTCGCTAAGTTGTGTGTAACGCCCGACATGCGCAGTAGACACTGTTGCACGTGCGGCAGTCATGCGCAGTACAGACTGCCCGCGCTGCGGCTGATACAGAGCTGGGCGCTCCGAAGGAGCGTCCAGCTCTGTATCAGCAGTTGCGCGGACAGTCTCTACTGCGCGTGACTGCCCCGCGACCGGCTGCCAGAGGCACTGTGGCACGTGTAACTGGCTGTTCAACTAGTATATATATATTTCAGCTAGTTCATAACTCTAAACTGTGATAGATAGAAACCGAAGGTGAGGCAGTTATACCCAGCCAGGGCATTCAAATGGCTCTAATGAATGGACAACTGAAGATGAAAGATGTGCTCCCCTGACTTAGAGGGATAAATGAACCCCTTAACGACTCTTGATGGTCCTGGCACGTCATGGGTAGATTTGTGTTAAGGACCCATGACGTGCCAGGACCATCCTGGAATTCAGGGCTCCCCGCATGGCTGCATGCCGTTCGGGGAACCCTGAACCAGATGCGAAAATAAAAAAAAAATTGTCCGTGGTCCTTAAGTGACGGCCGCATGAGCAATCGGCCGTCCTTAAGGGGTTAAGGCAGGGCTGTCCAAGTCCAGTCCTCAAGGGCCACCAACAGAACAGGATTTAAAGGTATAGTATTGTTTGTTTTTAACAAATTGTAATATTGTAGACATTAAAAATATCAATACAATGAGGTATAGTTTGAGAGATCTAAGCATCTAAAGTTCCCCTCTCCCGTCCCTTTCATAGACGTCAGAGCTCTAGCTGACAGAAGCAGATCCTGGTCCTGGGACCATCCGGCGGCTCTTCAGCAGAGCAGAAATAGTGATATCTAGAAAGAAATACTTCGTAGGTCAGTCTACAAAGTGTGTTTGCAAACCAGGCACACTTTGTAGACCGTTCCACTGAAGTAATTCTTTCTATAAAACGCTATGGCTCTGCTGAAGGGCCGCAGGCCAGTCCCGGGACCAGGATCTGCTTCTGTCAGCTAGAGCTCTGACGTCTATGAAAGGGGAGGGAGGGGGGACCTTTAGATGCTTAGATCTCTCAAACTATACATGTTTGAGAGATGGGACATACCTCTTTGTATTAATATTTTAATGTCTACAATATTCAAATTTGTTAAAAACAAGCAATACTCTTGCTTTAAGGATTTTCCTGTGAGTCAGTCAAAATGAAAAAGCCACTGATTAATTCACTTGTGCTTAATCAGGGATATCCTTACATCCTGGCCTGTTGGTGGCCCTTGAGGACAGATCTTGGAGAGCCCTGAATTAAGGTATAATGCGATTTAAAGGCAATATGAGTGTGGTGCAGGTGGTAAATTGGTGCACTTGGTGCATAGCATCAAAATCTGAAGAAAGTAGTATATTTTCATCCCAGCTATCCTGGTCCTGGGACCATCCGGCGGCTCTTCAGCAGAGCAGAAATAGTGATATCTAGAAAGAAATACTTCGTAGGTCAGTCTACAAAGTGTGTTTGCAAACCAGGCACACTTTGTAGACCGTTCCACTGAAGTAATTCTTTCTATAAAACGCTATGGCTCTGCTGAAGGGCCGCAGGCCAGTCCCGGGACCAGGATCTGCTTCTGTCAGCTAGAGCTCTGACGTCTATGAAAGGGGAGGGAGGGGGGACCTTTAGATGCTTAGATCTCTCAAACTATACATGTTTGAGAGATGGGACATACCTCTTTGTATTAATATTTTAATGTCTACAATATTCAAATTTGTTAAAAACAAGCAATACTCTTGCTTTAAGGATTTTCCTGTGAGTCAGTCAAAATGAAAAAGCCACTGATTAATTCACTTGTGCTTAATCAGGGATATCCTTACATCCTGGCCTGTTGGTGGCCCTTGAGGACAGATCTTGGAGAGCCCTGAATTAAGGTATAATGCGATTTAAAGGCAATATGAGTGTGGTGCAGGTGGTAAATTGGTGCACTTGGTGCATAGCATCAAAATCTGAAGAAAGTAGTATATTTTCATCCCAGCTATCCCTTTAACCCTTTGAGTGCCAGAGGGATACGCAATGCATTGCTCTGGCACTCAAAGGTTTAAGGTTCATATGGGTGTATAACACATTGCTCTGCAAGGTGTGCTACATCCCACTAGTGCTTAATGGGTTAATGAACTATTGGAGGTATCACATATACCATAATAACATAGTTAAGGAGGATGAAAAAAGACATATCCATCAAGTCTAGCCTTTGCCATATTATCCATGTTTATCCGGAGGAAGACAAAAAACATATTTTTTGGGCCATAGAGAGTATTATCTCAGTACTACCAAAGTTATAGAGTAATTGAATGATAAAGTATCCCCCTCCTGCCCCTTTTACTGATGTAATACTGCTCACCTCAAAGCATCAAGACCGAATGGATTGTAGAGAGGGACAATCTTCAGTGTGCATAAGGAAAAACCTGTCAAGGGGGGCAGGATTTTCCTTATGCTTAAAGTAAGAAGATTGCCCCTTGCTGTGAGCTGTCTGGTCCAAGGACCAGATTCCACATCTGAGATGAGGTGGCTTACAGTAGGAAAAAGGGGTGGAAGGGGGATACTTCATCATTCAATTACTCTTGAACTACAGCTCTGACAGTATTGTCATAATACTCTCTATGGCCCAAATACTATGAAGATTAATTGGAGCTGCTGTTTTTGTGAAACATTGCTATTCATTTAAGCCCCAATTTGGTAAAAAAATCCTTCCTCACTCCAAAAGAAGTCTAATATATCCCTTGATCAGCACCCTATCTTCTTTGAAACCCACTGTAATAATTCTCAATATTGTTCTGAACTAGAAATGTATCCATTACTTTTGTGAAAGTATCTACAGTGACAGCAAACACGGCATCCTGGGATAAAGCATTATACAACCTTACTGCCTTTTCTGAAAAAAAAAAAAAAAAAAAAAACTGCCTTTATCCCAAATTGCCTTTCTTAGTCTTACTGGATGAACTCTTCCTTTTTTTTTTTTGTTCAGCTCTGTTTTGACCGCAAATATATTTGTCAGTAGTAATCATATCCTCCTTACATATATTTTCTCTAATGTGAACACACCCAATTTCTCTGGTTTCTCCCTGTAACTAAAATTTTCAGTCCCTGTATAAGTTTTGTTGCACATCTCTGTACTTTCTCCAGTTTAATGTCTCTTTAAGACCTTGTACCTAAAATTGTACTTTTTATTCTAGTTGAGGCCATACCAAGGATTTGTATAAAGGTAGAACTGTATATTCCTATCCTGTGCATATATACCTCTCTTTATGCATGGTAGTAACCTATTGGCTCTTGCAGCAGCTGATTGAGACTGCACTCTGTTATGAAGTTTATTAAAAAGGATTCCTCAAGTAGTTTCACTTTTGGTGTGCTTGTCGCATGAATGTTTCTTCAGTTGATCCTCCTACAGCCACTGTAGCCATAAAATGGAGCTTACATTTAACTTCCAGCTGTGTCCTGCTTCACTGGTAGCAATAGAAATGCGCTATTTAGTGTAATCCCACTGCTGATATGAAAATTTCAGGAGATAGCGAACAAGTGAAAATTTGAAACTTTTTCTTAAAGGGGATGTTTCACCACTTCACAACTTTGCCTAAATAGTTTCGTTATATATTATAAATAAAGAAAAGTGTAAAATTAAAAAAAAAAAAAAAAAAACATGCTTGCTTGGAGATATTTAAAGAATAAATACAGCTCTGTACCCACTTCTGGCCAGACTGTGTTTAACGGATCTGTACCGCAGTCTGACTCTTCTATACAGTCTCCACCTATGACAGAGGCTTCTGTCTGTAAGCTGGAGCACTCTCATTGGCAGAGATTGATTTCTGGCCAATGAGAGCACTCCAACTTACAGACAGACAGCCTCTGTCATCAGAGGAGTCTGGATGGAAGTGTCAGACTGCGGTACAGATCCGTTAAACACAGTCTGGTTGGAAGTGGGTACAGAGCTGCATTTATTCTTTAAATATCTCCAAGCAAGCATGTTTTTTTTTTGTTTTTTTTTTTAAACCTTTTTACACTTTTCATTAGTTATAATATATAACAAACCAATTTAGGCAAAGTTGTGAAGGGGTGAAACATCCTCTTTAATTAGAATTTTCAAGGGAAAGCTTCAAAGTGCCATTTTTTGTGAAAATTCCTGCAAGGAAAAAAAAAAGACTTTTCATCCATACACGCCAGTGAGAACAACCCAACGAGACTCAGTGCACTGTTCTGCGCTGGTGACATCATGCAGACAGCAGTGCTGTGCTAGTCTCAATAGTGGGAACTAAGCCTAAGAATGATTATCGACACCTTTCTCAATGTGTTTCCAGGCTTAGCTTTATGTATTTTGTTATAGTAAATAAAATGTCATGTTATATTGATGAGCAGCTGTTTTCTATTAACCGTTCTTCCTGTTCAAGAGATGGGAATCTTCTTACCATTTATACTAGCTGTTCCTTGTGGATGGTAAGTCTGTCTTAATGAAAGTGTATCCTGGGTACTCATTCTATCTAACCCAGGATGAAAGGCTGAGTTTACCTTGCTGGGTCTAGAACCTGTGAACCTGAGGTTTGAGTAGATTCTACAGCTGGTGCAGTAGTTCCAAATCCAGCCTAATCATTTATTAATGATGTTTAGAGTTAAAATATTGACTTTGTGTTGCCTTTAGTAAATTTCTCCTAAAAGTCCTAAGCTAACATGATTTCCTATAACCTTATATCTCTATATGCCTTTAATGTCCCTGCAGAGTGCTCACCCAGCCATTACAAGTGTCGATCTGGACGTTGCATCTTGGCCTCTAGAAGATGTGATGGGGAAGCGGACTGTGAAGATGACAGTGATGAGGAGAATTGTGGTTGGTCACTTTGAAAATGCATTTTCATCTTCTAGAATGTTACTCTCTCTTGGATTACTTTTTAATTTTAAAGTGCCAGAGGGCTGTCCAATACATTTCTTCCAACTAATTGGACATTCTACCTCTTAAAGATGTTTATGTACTTTGGAGAACTGGAGCAATTTTAGAGAAAACAAAATGAACCATTGTAGACAAATAAAAATTCACCAAATTGATGAAAAGAAATGGACAAATGGTGCAGAAGGTTCCTTTAAGTGTAGTATTTTCAAAAACTTTTTAGTCCATCACCAACACCACATAACGATGTGGAAATGTACTCAAATTCTTCAGAGGCTCATCCGCCTCCAGAAAGTGTCGTCTGCACTGGTTCACACCCCAGTACGGTGCTCATGGAATCACGCCAACTCGTTCAATCGATCGGAACAAATGTGGGAGCGTTAGCAAGTAATGGGTATGTCCAAACCCAGCACTCAAGCCAACACAACCTAATTGCTCTTTTAATTGTGTGTAGCCAAGCACCCAAAATAGGGACTATAATAATACCAGTGAAGGTAAAATGGGACTGTATACTTTGTCTGCCCAAATTTATTAAAAAATATATGAAACACAAGAATAAATAAATTAAATAAATAAACAACACTTAAGAGTATACCCAATAAAAGGTTATCAATTAAAAAAAATGACACTGGCTTGAAGTGTTTCGTGGGACTAAAGCCACTTCTTCAGAAGTCCAAGGCATACTTGCTAACGCTCCCGCATTTGTACCGATCGATTGAACGAGTTGGAGCGATTCCATGAGCACTGTACTGGGGTGTGAGCCAGTGCAGGCAAGACTTTCTGGAGGCGGATGAGACTCCGAAGAATGTGAGTACATTTCCAGATCGTTATGTGGTGTTGGTAATGGAATAAAAGTTTTTGAAAATACTACACTTAAAGGAATCTTCTGCGCCGTTTGTCCATTTCTTTGTTTTTTTTAGTCTGTTGTCTGTGGGAGCCCTGACCACTGAAAACGAGCAGTGAGGATTTATCTTATTCATCTTATGAACTTTTCATTACCAGCGATTGGTTTATTTGGACATTCTTGGTTTGTTGGTATATTTATATTGAAATGCTCCTCATTTTAAGGATTGTTTGATTATTTGTTTTGTATTTTACCCATAATTGATTCTGTATTGATTTGTTTATCCTATAGCCTTTAGGTGAGGCGCAGCAGAATTTTTAATATTTTTTTCCCAAACTGATGAACCCTTTGAGTGCCAGTGCAATGCATTGTGTACCCCTCTGGTACTCAAAGGGTTAAAAGTGAGTATTTTTAACTCCTTACATGCTGCAGAAGTCTCTAGTTCATGATTTGAAGACATCAAACGGTTTAAAGCCCCATTTAACTCTCTGAGTGTCAGAGAGATTTCCAAATCATTGTTAAAATTTGAATTTGTCTGTGGGGCATCAGGTTTGTCCCCAAAATTACTTCACTTACTTAGTACATCAACCTCAAAGGGTTTAATTTAACATTTGTTTGACATTACCTATTGCTTCACCTTCTTGTGTTATTGCATAACATCTGCAGATAAATCTTATCTAACAGCCACATAACACAATATTTGTACTATTTTCATAATTCTACAGAACTGTGTATGAAATATGGTGCAAGGACAATAATTGGATTTATTTTGAGAGCTCTTTTCCTGTTTCAAGATTAAATGCCCTTTCCAATCAATTCTCATCAACTTCCATAAAATGGAAGGGAGAGTAGCAGCTAGAAAATTACAACTGTCACTGTGACATTACACTGACCGCATCTAACATTGTTGCAGAGGAACTGTCTGTGCTTCAAAGGTGCAAGGACTCATTCTAGCAGGCTCATTTATATTCCATATATGCAAGATCGTGGAACATCACCCTTATAAATTGCTGGCTCATACAGGCTGTATAAAAATTGTCCCTGCTTCTATTAGGATAAAAGGATTACAGTCTATTTCTGATATCACTTTCAGAAGTCCTAAAGAGTAATAGTTGCAGTCTGTGTTGTTAAATGTATCAATACAAGAATGCTTTAAAATAATTATAGTAAATACAAGTTAACCTTTTCACAGCCAACATATTAAAATATCGGTAACATTTTTTATGACAGATGTGTTAGCCGCACCCCTAGTACCATCTGCTATTTCCTGGAAAAAAATACCATTGGCTTATAACAAGCAAAGACAAAAAGAAAAACTTTAACTGCTTGGTTGCTAAACAGATCTCCAACGTATTGCTTCTTAATGCATTGGCGATCACTCTAGCATCCAAAGGGTTAAATAATAGGCTATAAAGGTGTATGAAACGCTGGACACACCCACAATTCAGAATGTGGGTGGGGCCAGCATAGGAATCTAGACATTTGCCTAGTCTGCCTATTGGGAAATCCATCCCTGTGTCCACAACGTGGAGATTCTTAATTCAAAAGTTAATACAACCCAAATATATTAGTGTTTGGGGTTTTTTTTGTTTGTTTTTTTTTAATCTTTTATCAACCAGTGTCCAAATGGCATTTTTCACAATGCATTTTGTGGGAAAGCTTAATTCACAAACTATGGCTCTCTATATAAAAGTGATAGGAACAACACCAGCTCATGGCTGCACTGGAATAATCACAGTTAAACAACATTTGCACTGTGATAACTTTTGAATGAAAAATCTCCTGGTAAAATTGACACCTTTACGTACATTTGCTGGTTGTAGTTATTTATACCTTTCAGTGGAATAATTTAAATTATTACATCAAAGTAACCTGGGTGATTTTGAACAAGCCTGGTCATTTTTTATGTAACAAAATATAGTAGTTTTAGAGGTATTTAACTTTGTGCATTTAGGATTTATGTACAAAGAGGGTTAGAAATTATTTTATCGAAGGGATAGTAATACTTTGTTTTATCTTTATTTAATTCTGTAGGCATTAAAAAAACATGAAGAACGATATAAGTCTTATCTCTCAAACCTTTATGGTTTGAGAGATATTCACAAGCAAAGTGTCCCCCTCCCGCCCCTTTTACCTAGTGTAAGCCATCTCTTCTCAGATGTGGAATGCAGTCCATAGACCAGACAGATAACAGCAAGGGACAATCTTCTTCCTATGAGAACAATGAAAACCCTTCCCCCCTTGACAAGTTTTTCAGGTTTTTCCCTTATGTTAATTGAAGATTGTCCCTCTCTGCAGTCTACCTGGGCACCTCCCTACTGATCTGGCTGAGCAGTGTTACACCAGTAAAAGGGGCGGGAGGGGGATACTTTGTCATTGAATTACTCTTAAACTACAACTCTGACAGAATTGAAATAACATTCTCCAAAGTCTAAATACTATGATGATTAATTAGAGCTGCTTTTATTATGAAACATTACTATCCCTTTAAGTACTATGTAACTTTTAGGGAGATTTATTAAATGAGTTAAAAAGAAAGTGTCTAAAATTGTCTCAAAGTGACATAAGGATATATATATAAACATTTAGCTACAATTTTTTTAATTGCCAACTCCAGCCAGTTGACTTTTTTAAAAGTGGAGTAGAAATGGTCTTGTCCAAATAAGAGCTGCGTTGCAATGCATTTATAAAGAAATTCACTAATTGCACCTAAAATAAAGGCAGTTTTAGTGATTAAATCTTAGTGCCAGGTCCAGCCTTTTCTTAATGGGAGTAAATGGGATAGGTATGTAGGCGGAAAAAATATTTGCAAGTGCATAGAATTTTCCTAGAATATTATCAGATAGACATATTTATGAACTTGACTGTAATATTTTGGTAATGATCGGAAATAAGTCTTTGAAGTATGATTTCTGACTTAAATTGTAGTATGTAACAGCAAAAATGTGACATTTTATCCACATTTACTTATTTTTGTCGTTATCCCTTTAACCCCTTAGTGACGGCCGCGTGCAGACGCGGCCGTCACTTAACGCCCGTCTAACATTTTTTTTTTTTCCCCTAAAAGAATCCGGAGTCCCCGAACGGCATGCAGCCGCGCGGGGAGCCGGATTTCCGGGATGTACATGTACGTCCTCTGTCACTAAGTGACATCCACACAGGACGTACATGTACGTCCTCTGTCTCGAAGGGGTTAAACATATGGTCCTAAGAAAGCTTTTTATACATCTCCCTTTCCCTAATCTTTTGTAAAAACTGGAGAGAGGGGATCTATGAAACCCTCTCTACTGTCTATGACAAATAATTTATAATTGAAGAATATGTAAAAAAAAGCTAGAGTGATTTTCCAGTAATAGGAATGCAAATTGTTATGGTATGTAACATTCTAATTTTCAATATACTAATAACACATTAATACTTATAGGTTGCACAGAGAGAGGTCTATGGGAATGTCCAATAAACAAGATGTGCATTAAACATTCCATGATCTGTGATGGATTTCCTGATTGTCCAGAGGATCTGGAAGAAAAGAATTGTTGTAAGTTTGTAGATTGCCAAATACTGTTTAAACATGCTAAATGTCAACAAATAGGAAAGCAGACTTTATATAATATATATTTGTTACCTCAACAGCTTACTGCACATCGGATGAGATTGAATGCTCCAATCACGAGTGCATATCTCGAGATCGTTGGTGTGATGGCATCATAGACTGTTCGGACAGCTCAGATGAATGGAACTGCAGTAAGAGCATTTATCATTTAGACAGGGACACCAACAGGAGAGTACTAGTGGAGGAGGCGATCAGGCATCGATATTAGATAGAGGGATTCAGTTATTTTTTTCCTATAAAAATGAAGTTACAGAAGTGTTTCTTCCCTTCCACCTTTCTTGTATTGTTGTGATACGTTAATAGGGATTAGTGAACTATTCCCAGGCTGTGGTTAGCTTAATATTTGTGGACAAGTTTTGCCAGGTTTGCGGAGTGTTCACTTGTTCTAGGACATCGGTAAGTTGACATCAGAAATTAAGACATCTGTAGTGCTCATCTCCATCTCACCAGATTTCCTTTTGGGCAGAGTAAGTAGTGGCCAGTGGTTCCTAGTACCATATTCAATAAGCTAAAGAGGTACAATTCTGGAGAAAAGTCCCAAATATCCAGTGATATATTGGAATATAAAACCTTCTAATAATATACCATCACTTACCTTAATCTGGGCAGAAATTTATAATGAAATCTATGAACCAATTATGTGTGGACAAGTTCTCCAAAAATAATATTTAATGTGTACTGGATTTCATGTCCATGATTCTTTGTTGCAGAATGTCCCACTAAAGGTTTTCTAAGAAGTCTTCAGTGGGATACATTTTTGAGTCTTGCAGGCCTGCAAAAATACATGTCTGCCTCCATGGTCATATTATCCAGTACCAATTAAATATTCATTTTTGGGAAGCAACCCACACAGAATTGTTTCATAATGGTTATTTGGATTTTCTGGACAGATTAAGGTAAAATAGGGTTTATTTTTAGGAGGTATTAGTGTTCCTTTAAAAGTGACTTCAAATTCCTTGAATGCTAGAGTTGCCTCCAATGCATTATGGAGAAGCTAGTGTCCATGGGGTTAAAAGTCATGTTTAAATCATTGTGAGTTTTCATTTT
Source organism: Rhinophrynus dorsalis (assembly GCA_037306005.1). Classification (NCBI taxonomy): domain Eukaryota; kingdom Metazoa; phylum Chordata; class Amphibia; order Anura; family Rhinophrynidae; genus Rhinophrynus; species Rhinophrynus dorsalis. Next base: position 95,295,008 of record CM074718.1, on the reverse strand, counting down.
ACCCCAATTTTGTTGTTTGTGTGGTCCAGCATTGCACTTCATTAACATATTTAATATGACCTCTTATTTTGAATGGAACCAAGCTGATGACTGTTCTCACTGTGACAATATGTTGGCATTGCCAGGGCAATCTCAATGCCCTTGCACCAGACAACGTTTCATGTTTTTATAGTGGCTGGTTTGTTTGATTTCAATGGATTGGATGCTTGAGTGTTCTTTACTGCAACACAATGTAGACCTCTCTAATAGCCAGCTTATTAAAGTGATAGTAATACTTCATATTTGCTGAACTTAATCTTGTTAGGCTTAAAAAAGAAATAATGCCATCCATGTCTCACTGCCCAAACCTTTATAGTTCTTTAGAAATCTGAAATTTTATTTCCCCCTTCCCTCCCCTTTCTCCTACATCACCTGTCCAGCTCTTGGATCTGAAATATGGTCCGCAGACCGTAGAGAGTGTCTACAGCATTGGTAAGACCTGCCCAGCCTTCTTGTCATCACCATTAAGTTTTTTAATTCACTCCCCTTTTCTTGGAGCTCCATGTGGTCACGTGACTACTTTCCCTACTCATGGTGGATTGCATCGGCTTGCTTGGCTGCCGAAACATTGAGTTTCTGAGCAGAACCATTCCAATTTATTGCTGTATTGTAAGTTACTAAATGGAAACAGAATCTCCAAGTCACATTGATCATTAGTACGTACAACACTGACTGGCTTGTAGACCTCAGGGGAACTCACCAAGCCCTGTTCGAGTCCCTCTCAGGCACTAAAGCAGGAACAAAAACAACAAAGAGTGTTATGTAAAAACCTGTACTAATTAAAAATATGATTAATGGGCACAAGTCCTACTAAGAAACAAATTAATCTAAGCCTTTTCCTTAGGGCACTGGACATTTCAATAAATAGAGAGGACATCACCAGTTTCACCCATCCGCTTTAACACCTCCGTTGTTAACTGGAGCCAATAGAAAACATCTGTGGGACCTAGTCCAGTGATAGCTATGCCCAGTAAGGCTGAAATGTAAAAAAGAGAATTGGAGCACAAGCATTGTATGTAACAAAAGCAAACATACATCAAAGCAAGGCTTGTAAATCAAACCGTAGGGTGAAAATAGCAAGTCCTTCCCATATTTTCACAATTTTTATAATAATTAAGAAAAATAAAAAACAATAAATATAATAATAATTTCCTGGAGTTCATTCAACGAAATATAATAAACTACTATAAACCAGACCCATCCCATTTTTATGTATACATTCCAAGGGTATGTTTATCCCATTATACAAATTCTCCATATCCTATATAATAATTAGCTAAATCGTGTGTAACGCGCGACATGCGCAGTACACACTGCTGTGCGTGCTGTGGTCATGCACAGTAGAGACTGCCCACGCCGCGGCTGATACAGAGCTGGGCGCTCCGAAGGAATAGTATCATCTCAACATTCTCATTCAACCTGTCTTGCGTCATAGTTTGTAGCCTGAATGTCCAACATTCTTCAAAATACAAGCCATTATAATGAACAGAAGCAGTTATGGAGTCTAAAGGAGTTATCTACAACACTGAAGGGTTTTTATCATGAAAGTTCAAACAGTGCTGTGATGCACTGTGACGGAGGAACCCTTGCTCAACATTCCTATATCAACCAAATATACACTGCATCTTGTGGGTACCTCAGAGAGTGGTGTTCGGTTTGTAGAAATTCTCAGTTCTTGGAGGTTTGATATCAATTTAATGGCTGGCTTTCAGGGTTTTGCAATGGATTCAATTGAACCCTATGAGCCAGTGAGTGTTTTCCATGAACCTGCCAATAACTGATGTATGTTGAAGAGTCTATTCTATTTTCAAATGTTGTATATCTCTTTTCAGTCTCCAACAAGTAGTTCATGAGCTACTGGTAGCTCTTCAGCTACCAGTGAGTAACTCTCTCCAATCAGGTATCAAGCTATCTGGCCTGCCAGGTACAGGTCCAGTGGTTGAAATCTGCTTCGCAATTGAAGTGCAGATAATCTGAACACAGCTTTCATCTGTAATAGCCATTATTTGTCAGCCAGAGAGCTGATAGTAATGCAGATTGAGTGCCTCACAGCATTTTCATGCTTTCCTTTCCCCACTGCCATAATAGCTGTTTACAGATTATTATGCATACTTTGTAAATATGTCTGAGTGTATATATAGTAAATGTTGTGAGAAATATGTAGTGTCAACATATATAAGGGGCACACTGTGACTCCATATTCATTCATCCATTGTAACACAAGTTGCCAGCTTTCTGTAATATTGAATACATGTTTTAATAAACCACTCAAATAAATGTAAACATGCTTATCAATATAGAATTGTGTTGCTATGAAGGGAAAGGTCTATCAATCAGAAATTCTGTGGCCTACTGGAAAGCAGCAGGTTTCGTCTTCTATATTGAATATGGATTTTTTTCTGCTAAAAATTGTCTTCTTACAGAATTGTATCACTTGAAGGTCATTTGTTTTCTGTGCAGCTTTGTTATTGGACGTATGGACTGAAAAGTAGGTCAGAGCAGCTTTGGGGATGTTTTAATATGTACAATTATACATTTATATATTTTCAGTATATGTTTTAGAGTAGCTCAGTACATATTTCTTTGATTAAAAGTATCTTCCATTAAATAAAAGGTTGGCAAACCCTGATCTAAGATGTCTTAAGTGAGACTCCATTTTTCTGTTTGGTTGTTGCCTACTTAGAACCCTGCTTGGCTTTCCTTTTGTTCTATATTTTTAGAACAATGTGACTTATTTGGGAAGAAGCTATGATCAGGAGAACTGTGTAGAGGCAGGCTCAGTTTCCTCCACACTCTTCATAACATGCCTAGGTTTCATGATATACAGTGGCCATCTTAAAATATGAGAAGAACGGAATGAAGTCTACTTGTATTGATTGTTAACTTTATTACCTTATGAGGCTGCCTCTGATATTTTGTGTTATTATTGATTTAATTGGGCAGTTTAACTCAATGAGTGATACTGAGGTCTCCATCATACTGCCTAAAATGGACCTGTCACCTCATTTCAAGTTCACAAATCTGAAAACTTCATTAAGAACGCCAATCTAAAACACAGAGCGCAACAACAGAAAAAAACAGAAAAAACAAATGAGTGTACCAAGTGTAGTATTTAATACAAAAGGAACAATAAAATTACTTAAAAAGAATTCCCCTTCTCCCATTGCACTCACATGAAGCCCATCTTGGGCTATAAGGGTCCAGGCTGTGTATAATGAACTGTTATTCAAGGATGCTTGCACAGTGTAACAATGAGACTTATAAACAAGTCCACCAAGAGCGTTGTTACAGGACACATAGCACCAACGATGGAGAACACTATCTGCATTACTGTTACTAACCGTGATCCACAGGACCGGAAAAGAGGGGCCTCACAGGAGGCAGGGAGGGACCCAGAACGCAGTGAGTGAACTACGGGGAGAGGAATAAACACCACATATCGTGGTTTCTCAGATCCACTTCATCAGGGTAAAAGGAGAATCATAGAGCACTAGTTCTTTTTAGTGACTGTGGTTATCTTGTCTTATATTCTGTTGTGCTGATTTTTGTGTTTTACATAGTTACATAATAGTTTGGGTTGAAAAAAGACTTGCGTTCATCAAGTTCAACCCTTTTCCTATTCCTGTTTATCGTCGTTGATCCAAAATAAGGCAAAAAAAAGCCCTCATTACAGCAATTACAAATTAAATGGGTGGAAAAATTCCTTCTTGATTCTAAATGGCAATCAGATTTCTCCTTGGATCAACAAGCACTAAATAAATATTAATCCCAATGCTAACATACATAGCCCGCTATGTTCTGCTCTTTTAAAAAAGTATCCAGTTTTATATATTCATTAAGAACTGCCTACGTGCCATGCCAAGAGACCAGCAAATGTACAGGTGAGATATTCATACTTAGTATCATATACTAATGTATGTCAGTGAAGGTACCTGTGCAAATCCATATGCTAATTAAGTGATGTGTGGCACCAGAGGACTTTTATTTTCACTTTTCTCAAATAAGTGTGTATATTTACTAAACTATACACATCTGCCAAACTTTTGGTTTAACATGACATCAAGGTCAGATTAACATCCCAGACTCCCCTAGTTAAGGCACCCCACGCACCCTTAGCTCCACCCATGCCACACCTTCGCTCCTCACATGACCCCACTCCAGTCTCATCTGCTGTCTTCTGACACAGAAAATATCCTTGGCTTAAAACAAGCAAGAAGGAAAAAGCTTTAACCCATTGGTTGCTAGAAAGATCTCTAATGCATTGCTTAGCAGTGCATTGGAGAGCTCTTTAGCAACAAAGAGGATAAATAATAGCCTGTGAAGGAGTATAAAACTGATGGAGGGACATTGATTGCTCTGACCACACCCATAGTCCAGAATATGGGTGTGTCCAGCACAGCTTTAGAGCTGTAGCAGTTGCCTACTCTGCCTATTGGGAAATCTGTCCCTGCATGACATATAGCCAGTTTTATATTAAATTTTCAAATATGTAAACAGACATTTTAAGGTGATAGGTCCAATTTAAATTAATGAAAATTGGAAATATGGAAAATTTTGTTTGCTCCAGAACTGTTCCTTTTCTTTTGTGCATAAGGCCCTTTATTTGTAGTTTCCTTTTTGTAAATAAAATAAAATGAATAACAAAGATCTTTTCTTTTCAGTTACTGTGTCTAAAAGTGTGAGCTCTTTGACTTTCCTGACCATTCACAGGTCAGCAACTGATCACCATGTGTGTGCCGATGCCTGGGAAGAGGAGTTAACTCAATGGGTCTGCAAGCAAATGGGTTTAGGGTAAGGTCAGTAGTTTGTAGCAATACTAATAATATATAAAGTTATCTTGACTATCATAATAATCCTCCAGTATATCGAATAGTTTCCTCCTGTGCCTGGAAAGTTTGGTCTGTCATCAGTAGCAAACAGTAGTAGTTTTCTGTGGTTCCTGGTTAGCTTTCCTCAAGGATTATTTGAGGTACACAGCTTAGTTCCTCTATAACAATCTGTTATTAATCAAAATGTACATGATCTGGTTCTCTAGAGAGACGGGAAGGAATAGTACATAAAGGAAGTACAGGCGGACTCGGTCTGATATCTGCTGTATCAGAACTCCTAAGTAATAAAATAATTCTGTCACTGCTGTAGACTTGTTGCAAAATAAAATGGTACATTACATCAATGTTTCAGGACATTAATATGCAGGGTTGTCGAACTGCTGTTGATTTGTAAGGGAAGCCCTCCCTTACATATTGCCAACAGTATGACAAACCTGAACTCTGAGAAAATCCTCTTTGTTCCCCTCTTGCCCACTGGGAAAGCAGAGAGGATGTGCTCAGACTTCAGCACCACAAACAGCATCACTCCCAACTCTTTCAGTGACATAGGGATGTGCATTGTACACCCCTGAGACAGTGAAAGGGGTAAGATTAGGATCACTGAATGGGCAGATTGACATATAGTGCAGAACTCTAGCCATGATCTGCATTGATTGACCTAGCAGAATGCAAGAGGATACTCCCTGCTTAAAAATGTGTGTTAATCAAAGGGAATTAACATATATTAATACAAAATTATTTTGTTGGCTTTAGCCTACAAGAGTTATTCCCATCTTCTAGAACCCAAGTAAAACATTTACTGAACCCTTCTTCCCCCATGCTTATAAAAAAAAATCATTTTAACACATCCATGATGAAAATCACAGCTAGTCAATCAAAAATCAGGAAAGCCACATTAGCATGTTTATTTTATACATTATTCTCTCAAAACCAAGTTAATTTCCCAGAAATAATATTTGTATTTTATAAAGTCAATTTAACATTGTAACTGGAGGTAGTCAGTGCTTTCTGAATTTTACAAAACGCATCTTAGTAGAATTAATACTATATTCATAATACTAGTTGAACAGCCCGTTACACGGGCCACAGTGCCACTGCCAGTCAGTCGCGGGGCAGTCATGCGCAGTCACGGGCAGTCTCTACTGCGCATGATTGAGTCGTTACCCACGTTTTAGTGAATTATTACATAGGATGATGATTATGCTTGAGGACCAGAGAGATGTGTGCATTGCTCACTCCTCCTGTTCTTCAAGGTTTGAAGTTGCTTAGCTGCTGTGGCGTTCAGGCAGCCTGTCAATGTAACGATCACCACTTTGCTGCTCTCCACGTTAAGCCAGCTTTCTTCTCTCCTTCTGGCAGCCACCTCCTATGTCTTCCCCAGGAAAGACTGGAACACTTACAGCAGTCCCCTTTTACAGGTCCATCCCACCCCCACTACAAGCTACATATAATATGACCAGACAAGCCAATCAAAATGTAATATGCCTTTAATCCCCCTCTTTTTTTCAATAATAAAAAATGGTGCATATTCAAAGTCCATTTCATCATATGTTATTATTATTTATAACTGTTAAATACAATTAAATGAAAAATAGTGAAAAAGCTGCTAGAGTGAGAAAGAGAAAATATATGCAAATTACCCTAATGAGAATAAACTCTGTGTAGAGCATACCAGTGTGTTAATTGACTTATTTTCAAAAATCATGATTTTGTTACATCGTTTGACCAAAGAATGTTTAAACGTGCTTATCTTTTGTTTTATTCTCCTCAACTCTTTTGTCTTTCAGATGTTTTTCACCTTGTTTCATTTAATTTAATTTCACTGTTATAAATGGTAATGATACATGATATGTAATGAAATGCACTTAAATTTTGAATATGCACAATTGTTTATTATTGTAAAAAAATGGGGTTAAAGGCATAGCGTATGACCTTATTTTGATTGTCTTGCCTGGTTATGGTTCTGATTTAGATATTATATGTAATTTGTAGTGGGGGGTGGGATGGACCAAAAAGAGGGGACTGGTGTAAGTGTTCCATTCCTTTTGGGTCCCCACCCACTCACTGCAAATGATTTCTGTTTGAAAACAGGTCGGTCCTATGAGGAGGATACTAGATCTTTTATTTCTTTATGAGTAAGTAGTTGAAGAGCCTGTTATACGGGCCACAGAGCCACTGCCAGCCGGTTGCGGGGCAGTCATGAGCAGTAGAGACTGCATTGTTACACATGTTTTAGCAAATTATTATATAGGATAGTTTAGATGTTTTTAACTAGGATTTCAGCATGTTGCTTCAAAAAGCAATTTTGTCAGGAGGAATTTTTAAAGTTAGGAGTTTTTAATCTAAAGCATTTCTGTACTGAATAAGTCTCGCTTAAAAGGGGTACCTTGGCGAGGTAAACAAGCATAAATGTACTTTGGCCAAACTATGCAACAAAACATAATCTATGAAATAAGTAAATTAACACATTGGTATAATATATGCTTTACACAGGGTTCACAGGGTAAGGAGCAGGGCAGGATTGGTTTTTGTTATTTCACTTACATTAAGTATAAGGAAGTGTTCCTTTATTTTCTGTGATGCAGACACTTTGCGTGGGATTTGCTCCATTTTAGTTTTATACTCCATTTAAGCTCCACTGTTTCCCTGTAAAAAATATACCTTTATAATAGTTGATTAACTTCTATAGCTCAAGAGCATCCAAAGGGTTAACAACATATCAAAATACCCTTTCAGTTCACAGAAAACAGCAATACATACTATTTTCTGTAACAACAAGTGGTTCAGGACACATTCTGCCCTGATAAGACCATCAAATAAAGACTGAAAATTACAAGCACATTCAATGGCTGCACTTGGAAAGCATCTGAAGAATTCTAGAACTATGATCTATTATATATGTCATATATTATTTATAGCTTTGAATAAAGCTTTTCATTGCAAAGAAGTACTGTGCATTTAATAAATCACCTCTTGTTAGCTAGGGATACACCATTGGATGACCCTGCACCAGTAAAATAATTATATAAATATAATGTAAAAAAAATATCCTGCATAATGTTGCAGTGATGGCTGCCATATGCAAACAGTTTTAGAACAACTGGCAGCTTTTCAGTGCCCAGATCTCACTATATTACATGCTGTATTTCACATAATCCCCACAAGGCTTATTAAATGATTATCACTGCCTGTGTGTGTGCCAGGCTGTGGTCGCTTTAAGTTAATTAGCAGGTCTGAAAAACAGCTGCGTTGCAAGCTACTTGGATTGTGTTGCAGAAATATCAGCTTGGTTTCTTCATAGGGGATGGCATGTGGTAAATATGCTAAGCAGCATCACGGATTGTTCATTCTGCCCTGCAATTTTAACACCTTAACGTCCAGTGACGTGCCATGATGTTATGGACCGGTGACAGTCCTGGCACGTCATGGAATTCTGGCATGGCTTCCTGGCTACATGCCGCTCTGCCATCCCAGAATTCATGGAGAAAAAAAGAGCCATGATCCTTGACAGCAAGCCACTCCTTCACCCGGAAGTCGTTAAGGGGTTAAAGAAAGTGGAGTAATTCTGGGGCAAATCACCTGTACCAAAAAAGAGAGAAAAAAGTCCCATTGATTAAAGGAGCTTTCAAAATCACTTCTATTTATGTTAGCTATTATTTTTTAAGTTTTTAATATGGTTTTTAGTAATTATATGAGAGTGACAGGTCACAAGTACAAATACAATATCCACAATTGCCTATTTATAGAAACATATATCTATTACTTAGCCATCATCCCTCTAATAGTAATTTGTATCCATTTTCTTATTATAAGCAATAATTTAGGATACATGTAGATGTTTTTATTTGTACTTTAATGCAAATGAGCTAGTAATGACCAGTAGGGAGTGGCAGTTGGGATGGGAAGCAGTGAAAAATGTTACTAAATGGTAGGCATGCCAGCAAGCACTGTTTAATTTTCATTCTGTAAAATAATTCGCTAGGATGTTTGTCAGAAGCTGTCATGCGCAGTAGAGACTGCCCGAACGCACGGAATGCTGGGAGTTCTGTGCTGGGAGCATTGTACTTTCGGGCAGTCTCTACAGTGCATGACTGTGTCAGCGGCAGGACGCAGAGCAGGACCGGCCTCTTAACGTACCCCTCTGGCACTCAAAGGGTTAACATTACCCGGACCTTGGCCCGTGTACACGGGCTTTTACACTAATTAACTGATAAATCTATAATGTTAAATATTTCAAACTGTTGTTTTAAATAAAAATGTCCAACATATAGCTGATTTTAAAAGTGCTTTCAAAATCCCCTATTTGTTAAAAATTGATGGTTCCATTTTTTAGCCAATATACTAAGATTTCTCCATAGAATAACATGGGCGCTAAAGAAATAATCTTGCTCAAGAAGTTACCTCCTGTTTATCACACCTTTTTGTATATCCCCCACATGGAGATGCACTAAGGAGTGATATAGAGGTGATAAAGTGGGCATGACTTCTCCAGTGGGATAAACTCTCCATTTCAAATGTTATTCTACAGAGCAAATTTGATAGCTCTTCGTTCATAAGGTCCAGTGCATAACATAGGAGTTGGAGAGTAGAAGTACTGAAGAAGTCCTCTCTAGCATGTTATGTTATTCAAACTTCAAGGACAAGCCTTCATATCTTATGTTTACAGGACATCCTTGGTTTTTGGATAACATATGAACTACATGGTATTAGAATCTTTTCTGTATGCTTAATGGTGTTTTTTGCATTGATTGAGGTGGATTCTTCAGGGTAGAAAGAAGATGCTATACTGAAGTAGAAATACTAGTATCGGATAATAATAATCTAGGTTAGAAGGGATGTTCCAGCACAGAGTTGGGGAGTGGTGAGATGTAATGATTAGCCTATATAAAAATAGAAGTGACGTGCTATGTTGTCAAAAGAAAGAGAGAGAGAAGACCCTCAAGACTGATTGGTATTTTATTATTTTGTTATTGCAAGCATTTTACTTAATTATACTCTGCTAGTTATATTGGATTTTACTAATACTATACTGATATTAATTATACATTTTTCAATATTCCTTTATATCTGTGGTATAACACACTAAATGTATATACCTGTTCAAGTATATTTGAAGCTCTTGCCCCCAGAGGTAAGGTGAACTTGTACTAAGAGTAGGGAATAACTGTCCCGAGTCGTCTTATGAGAAGAAAGGTGTAACCCGTCTCAGTGGACCTTCGTAACAGAAGAAATATGCATAGGGAATAGAAAATGACTTAATAGGACAAAGTACTGACTGTTTGCACACCTTCCCCCAAATGATTAACTGAAGGAAATAGTATTTTGTATATAAAGACTAAGTAAAACTATCTACTTTGATTTTTGCATTGCAGAGGCCCATCTATAACAGTGGTAGCACCTGAATATGACCACTTGACAGACAATGAATGGCTGCATCTGAAGTCAGACTGGAAAGGACAAAATGGATCTGCTTTCCATGAACTCCTTATAAAGGGGTAAGGAATGCAACAGAAATGCATTATGTTATGTTACTAATCTGTGCCAAAACCAAGGGCAATATTAAAGGGGATGTATACCTTGGTAACAAGTGGTATTTTATTTTATTTACCAGAATGATTAACCTATAAGTGTCTTTCATACAGCAGTTGTGTACATCTGTCTAGTTTATTTTTGAGGAGTTGATCTCTCTCCTGTAACTCACTGAGCACTGTTACTGGTAACAACTTGATCAGGATTGGTAAGTACCTTCAGGTGTTTTGAAGCCCATTGTTTTGTGTTTGGCCTAGAAGCAGACTTGAATATGACCACTATAAACTGGAAACTGCTGATTTTGAGGTCTATTTAATAGATTTGCCCATTAAATGTGAAATATTGTGTTGAAGACCCCTAAAGCATTCAAGTGAGTTAACGATTCCATTTAAGTAAATGATAATATGTATTTGTCCCCGATGATGCATTTGGTTTGCTCAACAGTTCTACAGTTCTTCTTAGTACATCAGCCTCAAGGAGTGCGGTTTCCTTCCATTTTTGGGTGTTTATTTTGTTGAGGACTTGCAGATTCCAAAAGGCATCTGCAAATTATACACTGGAGAGTCCATTTCCTCCCTTTTCATATGTATTACTCTGTTTATAAAAGTGTTATTTCATGTATATAGTACCATATGCACAAATAAAAAATAATTTACTAGAAAAACAATAAATTTAATTAAAAAAATGTTGAATTGCATAATTAGCTTTATGGGGAGGAATTGAGTTAAAACAGCCTTAATTAAAATAAATGACCAAGTTAAAACATGTTTAAGGCAGTTTTTTCCTTTTAATCAGAGCAGGCCAGAGGACAACCAGGACCCTCTGCAAAGATTGCCACACACACACAAACACAAATATGGGCAATGTTTTTCAGAATTTCTTATTATTATTACTAGTGTAAAAGCCGTGTGCACAGGCCTTGGAGCAGTGAGGTAACGGCAGTACGCAGATCAGGTCTGGAATCTTAATTAACATTACCCTGACTTGCTCTGCGTACTGCCATTACCTCACTGCTCCACACGATTGCGCCTCCTCACTCATGCGATGCAGTCATGCTCAGTAGAGACTGGCCGAACGCAGGCAGTGTCTACTGCGCATGACTGCATCGTGACAAACTTTCTGGCCTTTTATTATATAGGATTGTTGTTATTATTATTAGGTCTAACTATCAGAATGGCAGAAACTAGCATATTGTTCATGAATGTTTCAGTACATATGCATGTTAAATTTAACCTTTACAATTCTTGGTCAAAGTTTTCATTTTAAAAGAGTGTTACCTTAAAGGGATAGTAACACTTTAATTTTACTAATCCCCATTTTGTAGAAATTTTTTTTAATGCCCCCAATCACATCTCTCAAACCTTCATGGTTAGACAGAAAATCAATTTCAAATTCCCCCACCCCCTACCCTTTTCTTGACATCAGCGTCTAGCTGTATGCAGGGGAATCCAATTCTGGGGCCATCCTGAGGCTCTGCAGCAGAGCCGAGATCGAGTTAATGAAGAAAAAATCCTTCACTGAAATGGTCTTCTAGGTGTGCTTGGCCAAAATTCTTCATTAACGCAATCTCTGCTCTGCTGCGGAGCCCCGGATGGTCGTACGACAGAATACTCCTATAGTCAGCTAGAACACTAATCTCAGAGAAAGGGGAGGGAGGGAGGGACTTTGAAATAGATTTTCTCTCAAACCATAAAGGTTTGAGAGCTGTTATTGGGGGCATTAAAAATCTTTTTTTTTTTTTTTTTTAAGTTCTACAAGATGGGGATTAGTAAAATTAAAGTATTACTATTCTTTTAAGCTGGTCAACAAGGTGCACCAAAGTGCAGAGCAATACTTTGCACACCCCTCTGGTCCTGAAAGGGTTAAGAATTCTTTGAGGGCCGATTGGCAAACCAAGCAGCAGTGGAATATATCCTACATTATATGTTCTGTGGAAATTTAAGAGTAAATAGTTAATAGGTCTCAGAGTCAGCTCATTTTGATAGTTCCCAGTTATAGAAATGGAGGTATTGCAAATTTTGAAACTCATGTACTGAGTAGAACTGGAGTCATTCTGTACAGTTTCTGATTAACAATGGGACAGATGGAACTGCAGTTCCAGGCCTAATAAAAACATTGGGCCTATTCTCATCATTAGAAAGTGAGCCACAATTGGTCACAAATTGGCTCACAATGAGAGCCACAATTTTAATGAGTAATATTGACTGAAACTTTTAGTTACCCAAAACATAAAATAAAATAAAAAAAACCTGTGTGAGTGCTGTATTTTTCCATCTTCTACACTGTATGTACAGGAAACTACAAACAATAATATAGTATACTAATCCTACTAGACCTCTCTGCAGCCTTTGAAACTGTTGATCATACACTCCTACTGGAAACACTACAGATTCTTAGCATCCATGACACAGTTCTAGAATGCACTTTTTCTTCTCCCCATGACCTCCCAGGGGGTTTACCCCAGGGATCAGTCCTGGGACCACTTTTCTTTTCTCTCTACACTCTCTAAATTAGTGACCTTATATCATCTCTTTAACTGCCATATGTACATGGATGACACACAAGTCTACCTTTTTTCCCCTGATTCAATTGGGCTGTGCAGTCTCAAGTCACTCATTGTCTCATGGCAATATCATCCCACAGTCATCTTAAACTCAAAATGGGTTAGGCAGAAGTGATTGTATTGCCTTCTATACGCCCTCCCTCCCCATTCTTCATCACAGCTTACAATTCTACTATTCACTCAATGACCAAAGCACACTGTCTTGGTGTTATACTCTATTCAACCTTAATAGTATACCCCCATATCAGTGCTGTCACCAAAACCTTCTGCTTCTTCCTGAAAAATATTGTCTCAATATGGCCCTTCCTCTGTTTTTCAACTGCAAAAACTTTCACTCAGGCCCTCATTCTCTCTAGACTAGATTATTGGAACATTCTGCTCTCTGGTCTTCCTGTTTCTCATCTTTCTCCACTTCAGTTTGTTTTCAGTTTAGCTTGCTCTCAGACACCTTCCCTCTCATCCGCACCTGAATTCTCTCTCTTGGCTAACCATAAGGTCTCATATTTCTTACAAAATTATCTCCTTTAAGTTGCTTTCTTCTTTGGCACCCTGCTACATTTCTGCTTTTATCTACCATAACCCTTTCCTGTTGACTACAATCTTCTCGAGAGTTCTTTCTGTCGTCTACTTGGCTAAAATAATTTTCGCTGGCTGACCCTTGACTTTGGAATGTCCTCCCTATACTCATTCACCAATTAGCAATCTCATCACTTTCAAGCATTTCCTAAAAACCCACCTGCTCAAGGTGGCATCTCCATAACAATATTCTTCTTGTGCACACTGACAGTCACATCAAAAATCATTCTACACTTGCCTTATTAAAGCCTTATACTTGCACTTATGATCCTCCTTCTGTTTCTTATGTCATCATGATTACTAATTAGATTATAAGCTCTTTTGGACAGGGGTCCCTTCCCAATGTATAATTCCCTTTTCTGCATCCCTAATAATGCAGTGATGACACTTTAGCTTAATGCGTTTAACAGATTTCTGTATCTTTGCACTGTAATATTACTATTTCTGTAAAGCGTTGTGTACATGTATGGAGCTATATAAATAAAGATACATACATACATACATTATACCCTTCCAGTAGAGCAAGCCCAACATTAAATTCTGGGCCAGGCCTATTAGGCCCTTAATCTGGCCTTCTTTCTGGAGCAAATCAATTTCACCATAGAGGACAAATAAAACTTGCTATTGATTTTAATTGGGGCTTTTTAATTCTTTGAATGCTATAGAGCAGAGGTTCTTAACCCGTGCCCTCAGTGGCCACTAACAGGCTAGGACTTACGAGTTTCCCTGCTAGAACACAAGTGTGTTGATCAGAGGCTGAGTCATATTGATTAATTCACCTGTGCTCTTAAAAGGAAATTCTCAGATCCTAGCCTGTTAGTTAGTAGCCACTGAGGGCACAAGTTGAGAACCGTTGCTATAGAGGTTCTCAACACATAGATAAGTAATGTGTTGGAGGCCTCCCTAGCATTTAATGGGTAACACAGTTGGATTGCTCTATAATTATTTTAGTTCTTCTTAGAACATCAGCCCCAGTATCTAATCACATGACATATTCAAAGTGCAAATACCTGAGAGAATCAGCATAATAAAAGATGAAGAAGTATACATATTGTAATTAACCCAATGCACTGGATACCCCTCTGGCACCCAAAGGGTAAAGGACCCTTAACATCTCTAATAATAAAGTTCAGGTGTTATTCTATTTTGAAATAAATCCAAACAGCCACTATAAATCAATTCTGTATGGACTGGTTCACCAAAATGACTCTTAAATTAGGACTGGATGTCATGTTTACAGAGTTGGACATTATTCATTGTGTCTGGACTCCAGGACTTTAACTCCTTCTACTCAAATCTTCTTAAGAAAGAAGGAAGCCTCCAATGGGAGGAGTGTGAGGCCCTGGAGTCTTGAAACAAAGAATCATGTGTCTTCAGGGCAGATGCAAAAAGTTTCCAGTTATGAATATAGCTAATACTAATTAAATACTTCTTTTGGGGAACCAACCAAATCAGAATTAATACTTGTTGGCCATTAGGATTTTCTACCAAGATTAAGGGAAGTGTGGGTTTGTCATTGGTAGGTGTTGGTGTTACTGTAGCCATTTGGGTGCTAGAATGGGTTCCAGCACATTGCAGTGGAGAGGGTAGAAATAAATGAATTTCTTTGCTGGTTCAGAAGTACTGGTTTTGGACAGTCAGTGCTTACCATCTGTATAGCAGGCCTTGCAAAAACCACTCATCAGAAGCAAAGATATTGGGGTATATGTAAAAAAATCAGATGGAAACTATTGTGGGAGAAAACATTTGCATCATATCCATACCAGGGAACTTTGAAATGCTGTCTTCCTGGAGGGGGGGGGGGTCCTCTGGTGCAGTAGGAGGTGAGATAAATTATGTGAATCGTGTCAAAAAGGGGCGGGGCTGGACGTTAGTTGAGGGAGGCAGGGCTTAACAGGTGTGACACAGATCATAAAAGAAGGCTGGGGAAGGAGGAACACAGCGAGAAAGAGCAGAAGTAAAAACTCCCCACATCCGGAGACTCCGCCTCTGCCCGAAGACCCAGTAAAGTAATGTCTGGTAGGCACAGAACAATACATACATTGTCTGTTTCCTCAGTCTTTCTCCAATGTCTGCTTATATTCACAGAATCCCACATACACTGTCTGCCTCCACAGCCTTGTTCCACTGTCCACTAGTAGCCACAGAATCGCACATACATTATTTGCTTCCCCATCCTTGTTCTGCTTAACAACTGATAGCCACAGAACCACACATACACTGGAGGCTTTAGTACTGAGCTGAGACCATCTAATTCCTGTGCTCATATGGTGAGGATACTCACATGCTTCCTTGAAACATAATGGAGATGCTCTGCATATAACCACATGGACAGGCTTACTATCCGAGCAGGTTGCAAGTCAGAGCCAGGTATTTATTCCAAGCTTCCCCTCGAGCTAATCACCACCACAAGCCATGTCATTAGTCAGACTGGGGAAGAAGCTAGTTCATGCAGACAGGGCAGAGTTTACATGACTCCTCCCTACTGCCACCCCCTGGGATGTTATATATGAGGATTATATGTATTCCTCTGTCTATGCCCTTCTAGTGCTACCCGTTTTATGGTTTACTGTCAGGAAAGAAACTAAAGTCTGTTCTCACTCACACTTAACCTGGAGGCATCTCAGCATTAATCGTGTATTGATGTTTTCTCTATAGCGCTACTATAAGTATAATGCTGTTTCAAATATTCATTCGAAACAAATTTCTTTTCACTTTATAAGATTGTTGACTTATGATCTCGGACTTACAAAATGCTTCAAATGAGCACATTCTTTCCAGTAGTAAAAGGGGATAAAAAAACAAACAGAAACCCACAAGGATAATGTCTGCTGTCAGGGTCTATATATAGACCACATGCAATGTTTTTTTTCGTGTATAGCTGGAATATTATAAGGCTATGATTTCTAAAGGAGAATCTGCTTAGTAGAGAAAAACTCCTTGGGTCTTATGTATAATACACCAAAAAAAGCTTACATTTTGGGGTAAACCTACAGCACTATAGGGGACAAGCAAACATCTGCAAAACATCTGTTGGTTTAAATGGGGCTTCAAACCCCTTGAATGCTAAAGAAGCAATGTGTGGAAAACCACTTTAGCATTTAACCCTTTGAGTGCCAGATGGGTACGCAATGAATTGCATTCAAAGGGTTAAGGGTTTAAAAACCCCATTTAAATAAATTGAATTGTTTATTTACTCACATGTGCAGTTGGTTTGGCCTAGAATTGGTGTACTTTGCTGTTTTATACACAAGACCCCTTGTGTGCCAAATGTGCCTGGAAAGCATTGCCTTGAAATGGATAGTAGACCACTCTTGCACAAAAGGCCTAGTCCAGGGTATTCTGTCTTTGTGTAAGTGTCCCCCTTTGAAATTCAAATCCCTCTGTCCCTCTTTCCCACCCTGGTGTCCCTCTTTTTAGGAGGTCAGACCGTAAGGTGTGTGGTGTGTTTGTGTATATATACGTGTGTCCCATTGCTCCATAGCAATAAAGCTCACATTGCTGTTGGTTTATACTTCAGTATATGTGTTTATAAATTAGTTTGTATAAATAAAATACTTTGGTCTTGCTATAAATCATTTTTTCAGTTATATAAAGAGTTGTAAATAGGCCACAAAATAAGCTACACATTTTTTTGGAAACAACCCCAGCAGGACCACCTAAAACAAGAGCGTCCCTCTCTGGTCATTTGAAATGTTGGGAGGCATGCGTTATCCTGAGTGAACTAACAGATGGGAATTTTAGGTGTCAAAAGGTGAAGATCCAAAAATGTACTGCCTCAGTCCAACCCTTTTGTGCAAGAGTGGTGGAAGCAGTAATGCTAACATTATATATATTTATATATATAATATCACTAGTGTGTCCATAACCCGTGCAAACAAACACACCAGTATCTAAAGCTGCAAAACTTAAAAACACCCTAGCAAAGTAAAAAAAAAAAAAATAGTGCTACTAAAATACTAATTACAGACATATAATTAGGATAAGAGAAATTAAAAAAATACATTTTATTCAAATGTGATAAATGTACTTAAAAATAATTCCTAACAACTGTGGACACGTGAATGTACAATTAAAAAAAAGAAAAAACAAAAAAAAAATCCACAAGTGAAAAGTTAGTTGATACCAATTCATCAAAGCCCAATAAACATCTGCAGAGTGATCCATCTATATAATGTATAAAGTTAAACAGCAATACTATGTTTCCCACCAAATGACTTCTCACTTGGTGTGTAATATCTACTCCAAATGAAATATGTAATGGCATCATTAAATTAAATGAGATGCATAAATGGCGAGGAGGATAAAAACAAAATTAAGGCTTATGAAGTTAATGTATCAAAGCTTCAATTAAAGGGATAGTAATACTTCGTTTTATCTTTATTTTATTTTGTAGGCATTAAAAAAACATGAAGACTGATATAAGTCTTATCTCTCAAACCTTTATGGTTTGAGAGATATTCACAAGCAACGTTTCCCCTCCCGCCCCTATTACCTAGTGTAAGCCATCTCTTCTCAGACGTGGAATGCAGTCCATAGACCAGACAGATAACAGCAGGGGACAATCTTCTTCCTATAAGAACAATGAAAGCCCTGCCCCCCTTGACAAGTCTTTCAGGCTTCTCCCTTATCTTAATTGAAGATTGTCCCTTTCTGCAGTCTACCTGGACACTCCCTGCTGCTCTAAGCTGATCAGTGTTACATCAGTAGAAGGGGCGGGAGGGGGATACTTTACATTGAATTACTCTTGAACTACAGCTCTGACAGAATTAAAATAACACTCTCCAAAGTCCAAATACTATGATGATTAATTAGAGCTGTTTTTATTATGAAACATTACTATCCCTTTAAATATTTTTCTAACATACCACACAGAAACTTGCTCTAAATATCACCATTTGATGTGACACTAGGGTGACCATATGTTCTGGATTGCCAGTCCCTGATTTTAAATGTGTGTTTCATGTCCCGGCCGCCCCCTTCTGGGAAAATACAAAGTCCTGGAATGATGACTTCATTGTACAGAGTTCTAAACACTAGGAGGAGAATTGCCCATTGACTGCTTTAACAGAAAGTGATGTCTCTGACAGGCTACAAGAAAATGGCCTAGAGACAGAGCTCTTAATACAAGTGGTTTTTATACATCCCCTTAATGAATCAGAGGCCAAATGTGCTAATTGATATAATGATGTTAAAGACAAACTAGCCTCAAATTAGCTTTTATACTATTATACTATATGCATTTCATAGATATGCTAATAAGCTACCTTACATTTTTATACATAAAGATCATTTAATAATTATGTTTTTTAGCTGTTCACTTTTTTATTATTTATCAGAATTTGCAGGAAAGGCTGCACTGGACATGTCCCAAGACTTTGAATGGCCACATGCCTTAATTTGGACAGTCATTATGTATTGGGTGATGCTTGGTAGATGACATCAATGCTTCTATGATGGCATCAACCAATTAGAATCCAAGAGGCACTAATCTACTATGTCCTAGATACAGCAGAGAGAAAAAAGGTCTTTACCGCCCAGCTGAAAAGAAGCAATGGCAATGTACTATATCTGTCAATATTATTGTGTCCTTTCAGACAAGAGCAAGTTGAATTTTATCATTGGTTTTCCATTAACCCTTTAAGGGGCAGAAAGATGTGCAAAACATGGATTTATAATGTGTTTCACTCCCACAAACATGTAAATCTTATATTGAAGAACAAACTTTAGCAATAGCAAATATGTATGTAAAACTGATTTCATGTTCTCTGACGTCTTGTTTTTCTAATGTCACACTTAACTCAGCAAGCTACTTTGCTATATCTAGCACTGTTTTTCTCTCTGTTGTACCCTGACCTCCCAATCCATCACTTTTTTGAAGTCTCCTGACTCAGACTTGTCCATGTGCTAAACAATATGGCACTTTAGAAGAATTTTAGGGTGGTAACGGACAGGGTTAAAGTGCCTAAACATATATCTGTCTGCTACTTGTCATATATGATCTTCATAGTAGTAACCTTTGTTTGTAGAAATAAGCTGAAACCTTCTAAGGAGGCCACCGTGCTCTGGATAGTTAGTAACATTCTTACACTGATATACTTACAACAACAAAAACACTGAGGCGCTTGGATGGTGAATTTTACAATAATGACAATACAGACCTGAACCAGCCAGCAAAGGACATGTTAGCATGATTTGTGCAGGATCCATGTATAGAGTCCATTAAAAGCCTTGAGGAATAAATTATTCCTGCTTCGCTTGCCCCGTACTTTAACATACAATTTGTGAATTTATGCCAAGGCCGAAGCAGATTTCTCTGAGGAACTGGATTATGTGAAAGATGATAGATATGCTTATAGATGGAGCAGAGGGTTGCATTGCGGAGGATGATAGAGAGAAAGGTAGGTCCAAAAACAGTAAACATAGTGAAAAAGATGAAAGCAAATGGTTTATACCATCAGCCTCAACAATATCAGCAAAAACATCCCAAAATGTTTCTAAAAATATGGCATCATCATCATCATCATCATCACAGAAGTATGTGTTTGTAACTGATACACATAAAAACAGTATAGCTCCTAGGGATGTTCCCACTGCATGAGATGAGATGGTTCTAGCATTCTTGCAGGATGGCTGTGTATTGGGCCAAAATGATGACTGCATTGACCACTGGCAAACAATAAGCGTACTGCCATGGAAACCCATAGTTGCCCACCAGCAAGTGTGCAGTAGGAGCTGGTTTTCAGTGCAGCTGGTTATATTGTTAATGACTGTAGAACACTGCTATCAAGGAGCAGTGTTGAGGGACTTAAATATCTAAAAATGAACCAGCATCTAATACCATCTGAATATTAGGTAGTAGAAGTGGACAAAACAACACAAGACAGAGAAGTCCATGGCACATGTATGATTGACAGCAGAACTGAGATTGAGAAAGAGGAGAAATTTGAAAGGTTGCTACCATCTTCCACACCTGGGACCACTGCTAAGATTGCTGATTAATGTTGATGATAATCTAATAATATTGCAAGGTTAAATTGGATTATTCAAATTTCTGTGAATCATAATGATTTTATATATATATATATATATATATATATATATATATAGTTCAAGTGGAACGTTCACCTTAATTCAAGTTTGCATATTTGTATAGGTCATGTTAACCAAAAGTCCAGCAGATGTATAGTTTAGGAGAAATTCACACTTTTATTTCTGGGCAAAGTGAAACTTTACACTTCCTGGTACTGCACATTGCTGATTTATCATCTAAATAGTCATTGAAACGTCATTAGCATGTGACAAATCACTGAAAAGGCTTAATTAGCATATGACACATAATTGACATAATTATCATATGAAAACATTGTTGATGTCGCACAGTACAACAATTAGCATACATTAGCATATGAAAGAAGTGTGAATATCTCCTGAACTGCACATTTGCTGGCCTTTTGGTTAACATGTAATATAGGCAGTTTTTAATGTAGTTTTCAAATATGAAAACTTGTATAATTTGTATAAGTGATAGTTCCACTTTCAGAAGGACAAGCACTCATTCTTGGCAATTATATGTGTACCGGGTGCTCCAGAATAACGGACTCTAAAGAGTAGGCTGTGCACTCATGGATTTTGAAAATAAATAACCAATTTAATGGTGAAAAAGAACTGCAACGTTTCAGTCCTAAAATTGGGACCTTTGTCAAGCAAACATCGAAAACAATGAACAATTACACTTATAAATACTGTAAAGGAATCACCAAACGACCCACTGTGATGAAGTGAGAATTGGATGGGAGAAGGAAACAATAGAAGATCCCTGTACCATACACCCAAAAGCACCCAATGGAGAAATTCAAAAACAGTGCTACCCTGTCCCAGAAGATGAGAAGACATGTAATAAAGGAAATAAACAGAGATGCATGTACGAGAGGATTTACGTAACATATAAAAGGTGCATTGATGAATGAGCAGATATACTCTGAGTTCAGTATAAATCTAGGTCATCTCTCAGGGAGGAAACAACTAAAGTTATTTTTCTCATTTATTCCATTAGGATTAATGTTTTTTTAATTAGGATCACTAAGGGACTTGTGAGTTTTTGGAAGTCTGTATGGATTCTCCCATGAGACCAATTGTCTCCGCCAGGAACTGTGTATTACAACCCATAGGGGGCTGCATTTACTTTTATCTCCAACCAGTCATACATAGTCTTCCAACAGTACTCTTGGACACCCCTGCTCTAATCGAAATCCTTAAAGATATTTCTGATGTGGGAGAAGATATCTGGCTCATATCCCTTGACGTGATTAGCCTATATTCGATCATACCACATAAAGAGGGGATGCAAGCAGTATGGGAAATTATCACCGGATCTGACAAATATCAAGGCCACCCCTGTAGAATATCTGTTGTCTCTTCTTGAAATATGCTTTACTAAGAATTTTTTCCAATTTGAGGGCACATTATTCCTCCAAATAGAACTTTGATGGGGGTAAGTATGGCACCCTCCTACACCAATGCATATATGTACATCTTTGAGAAAAAATTTATTCTGACTAAATATCAACAGAATATTGTCTTATATTGTTGTTGTTTTTTTTTTTTAATATATGTTTATTCATTTTGAAAGAATTTTTATAACAAAAAACAGTGACAGATAAAACATACAAGACTCGTTTTACAAAGAAAAAGGGTAAGGTATGCACCAATATTGAAAACGAATGTGAAGCATTGGAAAAAAGGGTACAAAAACCGTCAATAGACAATGAAGCAGTAAAAAAAAAAAGAAGAAAAACGAGCCAAAGAGGAGGAGATAAGAAAGAAGCAAAGAAAGGAATAGGTAGAAAGGAAAAAGGAAAGGAGAAGGAAAGAGGAAAGCGGGGGGATCAAGGTCATGTGCGCTGGGAACAGAAATAGTGGGGGGGAAGGGGGGAAGCTATTGAATCAAGAAAAGTCCATCGACAACCGCTCCTGAAAATCCCTACCCTGCAGGAATTCCTCCCAATGGAACCAACGTGTGGCATGAGTTAAGCCACGTCCCTCAGCCGCAAATGCCAAGTCTTCCGCAGAGCGGATAGACTCAACGGAGGAGATCCAATCCCTATAGGAGGGAGGGTGAGGCATCTTCCAGAATCTGGGGATCAGAACCTTGGCAGCGTTTATCAGGCGTATCGACAATGAATGTGTGTATATGTGTATGGGATGGGTAGTGTGATGTAGGAGAAGGGCCATCGGGGTCTTAGGAAGAAGAGGATCCTCCACGACGTGAATTGTATCCACCACCGCCATCCAGAACTGCTGGAGCAGCGGGCACGTCCACCAAATGTGCAAGAAATCACCTCTATGTTGTAAGCACCTCCAACACGTGTCCGGGACCGCCGGATAGAGTCTATGTAATAGCAAAGGAACCCAGTACCATCTAGTCAGTATCTTGTAGGCATTCTCCTGGATTCTAGAGGACAGGGAACATCTATGGACAAGGATAGCCATCTTAGACCATTGCCCATCCGTCAATATACAACCACAATCCATCTCCCAGGATCTAAGAAAATGGGGCTTGGACAAATGGGATAGGGAAAGCAGAAGGCCATGCAATGCAGAGACCAGCCTGCGAGGGGGATCAGAGGATGAGCAAAGAACCTCCACGGGGGTCCTAGCAGGAGCGGTAGCCGGAACCACCTGAAAGGAGTTAACGAAATGTGCAAGCTGAATATAAAAATAAGGGAGAGATGGGTGGCAAGCCCTGCCCTCCAGCAAAGTCTGCAGTGGGAGGAGTTTACCATCACGTGTCACATCAGAGAGCCTGGGGATTTCAGTCCCCAAAGGGCGGAGCCTCCTCCACAACGAACCCGATAGACCAGACAAAAAGTCAGAGTTATGTACCAATGAAATAAGAGGAGAAGGGGAACTGAGCAGGCCTGGAGTGGTAGCCAGACGTCTCCATATTCTAAGGGTGTGGGGTATTAGAGGGTGTGACTCATCCGCCATAACCCGCTGTCGGGAGGCCACAAAGGCAGCTACCGAAATGGGGACCAACAAGGAGCCCTGTTCTATAATGGTCCACAATTTGTCAGACGGGGCAGTCCACTCTACCACACGGGCCAAAATGGTTGCTCTGTAGTATTCTCCCAAGTCAGGCAAACCCACCCCCCCTAGTTCCCTGCGGCGAATCAAGTAAGAATAACCCAAGCGCTTACCTCGCGAGGACCAGATAAACTTAGTAAGTAACCGTCTTACCCCCTGAAAGAATGAGCCCGGGACTGAAACGGGGACTGTCTGTATAAGATAGAGAAAACGTAGTAAGATGTTCATCTTCACCTCGGCCATGCGTCCAAACCATGTGAGCTTCAATTTGGACCATTTGTCTAAGTCCGCTTTAATAGCGTCTCTAAGGGGTAGATAATTACATTCGAAGAGGGAGGAAGGGGAAGCCGTGAGAGAAATGCCAAGGTATCGTAAACTGGTCGAAGCCCACTTGAAAGGGAAAGAAGCTGTTCCCGCATCTGCGAAGATAAGGAGATGTTGAGTGCCTCTGATTTATCCATGTTAATTTTGAAATTAGACAAAAGCCCATAGGCACGTATCTCGGAAAGGAGACTAGGTAGAGACACCAGGGGTTGGGTAATGAAAAACAGGTCATCAGCAAACGCTGCAATCTTGAAACTTCTACCAGACACATCAAGTCCATGGATCGAAGAGTTCTGACGGATTGCATTAAGGAAGGGCTCCAAAGCCAGCACAAAGAGAAGGGGGGACAAGGGGCAACCTTGGCGAGTCCCATTCGACAGGGCGAGGGGATCCGAAAGCAAACCGTTCACCCGGATTCGAGCTGTAGGGGAATGGTACAAAGATGTTATCCAATGGAGCATTCGAGTCCCCAAGCCAACATGACGTAAGACGTGCCATAAGAAAGGCCAACTCACCCTGTCGAACGCCTTCTCTGCGTCAGTGGACATCAGCAAAGTAGGGACACCCCGTGATCTGGCCAGATGAATCAGATTTATGGCTTTCACCGTGTTATCCCTAGCTTCACGACCGGGGAGGAAACCTACTTGGTCTTTATGTATCAAGTCAGCAAAGGCGAACTTCAAGCGATTACTTAGAATTTTAGCAAACAACTTCACGTCAACATTTAGCAGGGAGATAGGGCAGTAGCTGGAGCAAAGTTCCGGATCCTTTCCGGACTTCGGAAGAACGGTGATATAAGTAGACAGAGAATGAGGCGCCAAAGAGGCACCCGGCAGAAGAGAGTTAAATGTGAGAAGAAAACTTGGGACCAGAATGTCTCGGAAGGTTTTATAATAGGAAGTAGTCAAACCATCTGGACCCGGGCTTTTGCCACTGGGAGAAGATTTGATGGCCTGAAGAATCTCCTCGTCTGTCAGGGGGTGGTCAAGGGATTCTGTAACCTGGGTGGACAGCCTACGAGGCATATAACGATTCAAGTATTCCTCTATCTCAGGAACAAACCCAGAAGGGTCCGGTGTGGGAGAAGAGCCATTGATGTTATACAAAGATTGATAATAGACTTGTATATTGTTGTTTTATCAACGTGTTAGTACTATGGCGAGGAGATGAAGAGTCCCTGTTGTCCTTTGTGAACACCATTAACTCTACCCAGTGGAATTCACTTCATCCCATAGTTTGAATGAAATCACCTTCCTTGATTTGAGAATCTTCAAAAAGGATCAGAAATTGGGCTACAGTCTATTTAGAAAAGAGACGGATTAAAATACGTTGCTACACCGTACAAAATGAATATACGGTGATATATATTGATACGAATTGGAGTATACTCAAAACAGACACAAACTTGCCTTCAATATTTAAGAACCTCCCATTCTTTGGTTATAAAAGAGGATCCAATTTATGAGATCTGATAATTACGGATCCAGTGGACAGCTACTCCAAAAAGAAACAGACATGGTTAACTTCAGCACCTCTCGGATGCTACAGATGTACTGGAAATATCTCATAAAGGATCAGATTACTTGTACCACAGAGTTTGTAGTCTATCTGCTGACTTGCCCATGTGGCTTGTCATATGTGGGCAAAACGGAAGGAACACTAAGCGAGAAGATGGCAGGTCATTGATCTGCTATAAAGGTAACATTTCGGGACACTCACTCTGATAAACCGGTGACCAAACATTATCTTGCAGAAAGCCACTCTATAACCCACTTCAGTTTCATTGACAATGAGCATGTTCCTATTCCCAGGCGAGGGGGAGATTGTGCAAGAAAATTGCTTCAAAGGGAATGTTTCTGGATTAAAGAATTAAAAAACATTAATCCTCATGGATTAAATGAGAAAAATAACTTTAATTGTTTCTGCCCTGAGAGATTGCCTAGATTTATATTAAACTCTTAGAGTATATCTTTTCATTCATCAATGTATCTTTTATATGTTACATGAATCCTCTCATTCATGCATCTCTGTATATTTTCTTTATTACATGTCTTCTCATCTTCTGAGACAGGGTGGCACTATTTTTGAATTTCTCCCTTGCGTGCTTTTGAGTCTATGGTACCGGCATCTATTGTTTCCTTCCCCCATGCAATTCTCATGTCATCAATGTGGGTTGTTTGGTGCACACAAGGTGAGTCCTTTACAGTATTTATAAGAGTAATTGTTCACTGTTTTGGATGTTTGCTTGACAAAGGTCCCAATTTGAGGTCCGAAACATTGGATTTCTTTTTCACCATTAAATTGTTTTTTTATTTATAAAATATGTGAGTGCACAGCCTACTCTTTGCCACATTTAGTGTAACTTTTTTTATGTTTCTGTTGCTGTTTAAATATAATGGTTAGCATAGCAGGAGGCTTATAAAAATAAAACCCTAGTAAAATAATTATTTGCAGGCTTACTGAAAGTGAAACCTACAAAATATTACAGCAAGGCTAGGCTTGAAAAAATGATTCTGGGCTTTTCACAAGGCTTGCCCTGAATATATTTGTTTGCAGAGCCAGGCTTTTTTAAAAAAAAAAAAAAAAAAAAAGGCCCTGAAAAATGTTATTTGCAGGCTTCAAACTTGCAAAAAACAACCCCTGAAACATTGCCATGTGTCAGCAGGGCTAGATTCCTCGGGGTGGCAAATGTCATTTACATTCTGGAATTTGCTACTGATGTAATTTGCTGCTGAATCATCTTAGCAGCAGATGCATTAATCTTCTGCAAGGGACTGGGTTTAGCATTAGCAGTGACATGAGACAGGCTGTGGTACAATGATGGTTCCACTTGCTACTAGCCCTAGTGCTGCTTCTAACACCACAACAGCCCCCAGCATTTCAGGTTTATCTTGTGAAAAGACGTTGGCCAATTATGTTTTGCCTTGAGAGCAGGAGGTTACTGTGCAACTTCAATGTGCACAGTGTGAGTAAGGAAACACTGTGAAATAGGGAAAGGACTGGGAAGTATAACAACTGACAATTTTGTTCTATTAAGCAACAGGCATTACTTCAATCAATTACCTTGAAGCTTAGGTCAGCAATGTTCCATTCCCCAGGAAATGAATTAATGCTGTCACTGTGGCCTTTCACTTCTCCAACTAAGGACACGTGACAACAGGAAGACTTAATAAAAAGAATGAACCCTCCCTGCCACCAGCAGTGCATGTTCAGTGGGATGGGATGTCTGCAGATTCTCCCTGATACCCTGCATTTGATTGCTCTCTACTAGATTGCCATTTGTGTTCAGAGCAGATGAACTGCCAGATCCTCATATCTGCAGAGTCACTATCGGCTGGTAGAGGAGGTAAAGTATGCAAAGATTGTATGCCAAATGAGGAAAAGGACCCTAGAGTATGGGTACATTTTTCCACAGCAGACCCTGGTATAAGAAGATGATGATGATGCAGGTGTTACATTCATCATCAAAATGTGACAGAGATTCCTCTGCTGTTGTACTTGCAGTCACCTCAGAAGGCGCTATATTAACAATACCAGCAGGCACATGTACCTGACCCGTGTTATTCATTCTTCTGCCCAGTTTCCCCAGAGGGAAGTGGGCTCCCAATACTGCTGGTGCTGCTGAATTCCTCCACATCTGATGAAACCGCATTAGCAGTATCTATCCATCTGCTCCTGCTGCTCATTGTGATAACCAGCGCTCAAAACATCTTTTAAAAAAATGTTTTAATTCTCTCTCATCATTAAAAACATAGATGAGAAATGGAACTGTTCTTGTTGGAAAATCTGCACTGTTTGCCAAGCAGAGGTAATCTACGGGTTTCTCTATGGGCAGACATTCTGATGTAAAAAGGTGAAAATCGTGTTTTTTTTTTTTTCATTTAAATTCCCATTGAGAAAAAAAACAGCCTTCTCCAAACTTCTTCTACTGACATATTGGAAAACTTCACGGGAGACGTTTATTCTTCTTCACAGTCAAAGAGGTGTCCATTGCATTGTGTAGCAACACAGAGTCCTGAAACAAAGATTCATGTCTGCCTTCACGGATATAATAATTAGTATTAACTAAATATTATGTTTGAAGAACCAGTGTATGAAGAATTGTTTCATAATGGCAATTAAGATTTTAGGCCCAAATTAAGATACCTGTGGGTTCTTATTAAAAGATGTTAGTTCTCATTTAAGTCCTGGGGTCTGCAACGAACCAGGGACTCAACTACTGTTGACAGAAATGGGGGATGTGCAAATGAGCAATTAATGAACTCGTCTACTGTGGCCTGTTAACCTGCATTCCATACCCTACATCTACTATTATAACCTACCATAGGATTCCAGCAAAACTGCAAATCTGACCATAGCAGGCAGTAAGCGATCCCTCTGGTCTCAGTGTACATCAAAAGCATCACACACATATTAGAACTAATATACAGAGCTCATCATACTACTGGCCTGGTAAATCAGTGTGATATTATGGTGACTTTCTATCTGGTGTTATCTGGCAATGGAACCACAAAGTTGTTAAAGCAGAAGATTTTCTAAAACTATTTCTTCCCATTAAATGTATATTTTGGCCTTGTACAAGTAGCATCTTTCAATTGTAAATAATCTAATGTATCTCCATGTACTTCAACAGCATCATACCATTAATTCAGATTCGAATATACGACACACACACACACACACACACCATTTGAGTGCGAGATACATATTCTGCCTACTGAAACAACAATGCATTGGATGCATCTCTTGAATGCAAAGTGTTAAGGACCAGAAGAGTGTGCAACACATTGCTTTGCATTGTCATGAAAGGGTTAACGCTTAAAGGCAAATTGTACTAAAAATAAATGGAAATGTTCAAATTGTTCTAGTTCCTCAGCAAATCTTTTTTACTCTAGATATGGGGGAGGCAACAGTTGGTTTTCCAGCTGTTGTGGACAGAAAATCCCATAATCCGCAACCAGTTGTTTGCTCTGGAGGAGAGAAATTGCAAGCCCCAATAGCTGGAGAATCAAATGTTTCCTATGCGTGCTCTAGAGCTTTGAATTCTGCTTGCGGCTCCCTGTCATCTTACTTATAGAAACGTCACGCAGCTGTGTGATTTTCTAACCATCTAGTTGGCTGTGAGAGTAAACTCATGAGTCAGTTGTGAACTGGCTCTCTCCTCTCCTGTCACAGTCAGAAGCAGGGCTGGCAGCAAACAAGCAGAGTCTAAGTCACAAGTAAAAGTCCAATCTGGAGGGTAGAAAGACAGGCAACTGACACCAAGGGCATAAAACAGGAACATGAATGTTCCAACAAGAGTGAGTTGGACATTATTACTTGGAAACAAACATCATACACTGGAACTGTAAGAATTAACAGTCTATTAAACAAGAACTCCCAGACTAACAGGATTTTTACACCTCAGTGTTAATGGATGTTTCCTTGTTCCCAGGACTTTGATCTAACGTTATGCGTATCATTCCATATCTATGCAGACTGTATGTTTACTAAGTTACTTATCCCCACTGTGTACTCATCATTTGTTTCAAGTGTATCATACTCTGTAAATATAAATGCAGTGCTATTCCATCTTTATTTGTTAACCCATGCCTGAAGAAGGGGCCTTAGTGGCCTGAAAGTCTGCACTTTCTATGTCTTCAGTTGTTAACCCTTTAAGGACCCATGACGGTACTGGCACGTCATGGTGTGGTGTGCCATAAGGACTCATGACGTGCCAGGACCGTCACAGTTTTCAGGGCTCCCCGCACGACTGCACGCTGTTCTGGGAGCCCTGATTCAGATAGAATATGAGCAGCCGGTCCTTAAGGGGTTAATATCGACATTAGATCACTCTTGTGAGTTTTTTGCTACGAAAGTACACTGAATCTCATCTACTTTATTGGCTAATACTATACCACTGCTTTTTTTGTTTTAAACAAGAATAGAAACTGACTTTATTTAAGCTTACAATTTACTTGATGTCAATGTGTTTCAATTTAAATGTCAAGATCAACAAGATATTCTCTAAGACAGCATATACATCAGTAGGAAAACACACGGGAGAGAACAGTTGGCGCCCTTAGTGGTAATTCAGATGATACAGTCAACCACCACCACTTAACCCAAAAATTGTTTGCTGAAAAACACGTATCAGAGGCGTAACTAGAAGCCACCGGGCCCTGGTGCAAAAATTACCATTGGCCCACCTCCTACCACATTGTCCCCCCAATTGGCCACCTTCACATTGCCCTACCTCCCTGGTGGTCCAGTGGCGTGGAATGAGAGGTCTGTGCTTCCTTTGGCACAGACCTCTTTTAGCAGCTGGAGCTCCCACGCGGTCCTCTCTCCAGTAATGCAGAGCGCTGGGAGATGATGTCTTCTCCCAGCACTCTGCATTGCTAGAGTTCTGGAGTCAGAGATGGAGCTCAGGCACTGCTGACAGAGGTCTGTGCCAAAGAAGGCACAGACCTCCCCTAAGCTTGTTGCGGGAGTCGGGCGGGGGTGGGGGTTGCAGGGGGCGGCTGGACCCCTGGGATGATGGGCCCGGTTGCAGTTGCTACACCTGTGACCCTTATCATTACGCCACTGTACTTATGTGGAGGACCGCTAAAAGAGCTTTTTGGGAATTTAAGGCTGTCCTAACCCAGCAGCAACAGCTGATGGAATCACAACTCCCAGCTCGGCAGCACCTCCACTTCTTGTTCCCCAAGTGGCACAAACATGTACAAAAGAAAAAGGGGGAGACAAATAGTGTAATTCAATTATTAGAGTATATAAAGGAAATATCAGTATATATACACTCAGAAAAGAGATGGTCAGTGAGTTGGAACTTACAAACAGGCATATGGAAAGATCATGTCTGTCTCCATTCAGATCTAGTGCATAATCCACCACTTGCAAATGAAAAAAAGGATTCAGGCAGCTTAGATATGAAATATTAATTTATTCACATATATATATATATATATATATATATATATATATATATATATATATATATATATATATATAAAAATAACAATAATAAACTGTAAAAAATTCAAGTGAATACACTCTTAAAATCAAATAATATATAGGGCCGTATAAGATCACTAATGCTTTTCGTGGTGTAAACTTCATCTGTTTGTCAGTTCTAAATCACTGATCACTGCTCTTGTGACTAATATATATATATATATATATATATCATTTCCTTTATGTACTTATGTCATTGTTTTTGTTCTTTTGTAAAAGCATATACATCAGCATCCTCAGTGTTGTACAGGCAGTGCTTCTGTCTCATAGCATCTGTTTCTTGCATTCTTATTTACATTCATCCTAACATAAATTTGACATCTAATGTCAAATGGTAGCTCCAAATGATTACATACAATCTTAAAGGAGAACTAACACCTCCTAATAATAAGGCCCTGCTTACTTTACTTTAGTAGAAGTATCTTAAACCTTTGAGTGCCAAATGGGTGAGCAATGCATTGCTTTGCAATGCATTGCACACCCCTCTGGCACTGAAAGGGTTAATAGCGTCTATGATTTTTGTCCTTGAGTCTTTATTCAAGAGAGCCTTTTCAACCAGTTCAGTATGCCATCTCTATGGAAATGGACATTACAGTTGCAGCAGGACCACAGGACCTCAAATTCTGCTCACTGTACATGATAATCTTAACCCTTTAAAGACCAGTGAGTGTAAAACGCATTCCTTCCCAATGCATGTATACGTCTCTGGTCCGTAGAGGGTAATGTAGGCTCATGCATTCGCCTGCTTTAGTTTGGAAACTCCATGGGCGTCACTTCCAGGACTGATTGAAATTGTCTTGAACTAAGGCACAATGGCAAAATGTATGGGGCCATTAGGATTTTCTTGCCATAGTAAGGTGTGGGGGGTTATTAGTGGAATGCGTAAGTTCTACTTTAAGTCACATCCTGTTGACGTATCAGTGCTGTATGTTTAATTATTCTGTCCTATGTTTTTCTAAAGACAAAACTTTTTAAAAGGATACAGAAAAAATAATGTTTTGTTTTTCATTTTTTGTTTCATAGACAAGTGTGTGAAAGTAGAAGCAAAATCTCTCTGTTGTGTACCAAAGAAGGTAAGCCTACTGCTATATGTTGTATCGGAAAGTGATGGAAGTTTTTTATTTTCCTACTTGATTAGTACATCTACGTAGGACAGTCCAAGCTGGTCCATGAACATATATATATATATATATGACCCCAAAGAGCAAAGCAACAATATCCAGCCACACTCAGGACAGAGCCTCTGTGGTAGTAAAAACTATATGTTTATTAGAAAAAGTTAGACAGACACGTGGACACCGGATAATGGAGATGGTAGATCTAAAGTATTTCTCACATTAGGTGCTTTGTCATACTTTCTATGATTATGCACCTAGATTATGAAACACATTAGATCTACTGCCTCTGTTATCCTGTGCCCACATGTCTGTCTAACTTTTTCTATGATTAAGCACCTAGAGTGCAAAACTTTTTAGATCTACAGCTTCCATTATCCGGTGTCCACAAGTCTGTCTAACTTTTTCTAATATATAAAAAACATAAAAAAGTGAACCGCACTCCAACGTGTAATATAAAACCAAATCCTTCTTTATTGAAAAACTTAGACAATTGACGCTGCACAAATCGTTACTGTCTCACGCATTTCACACCTGAGTGCTTAATCATAGTCTATGATTAAGCACTCAGGTGTGAAACGCGTGAGACAGTAACGATTTGTGTAGCGTCCATTGTCTAAGTTTTTCAATAAAGAAGGATTTGGTTTTATACTCCACGTTGGAGTGCGGTTCACTTTTTTATGTTTTGAGTTGTATGAGGGGGTTGGAAGCCCTAAGAACCTACACCGCGATTAAGAAACCAACCAGTGGTGAGCAACATATCATATGTCACTTTGCTATTATTTTATACTACTTCTTCAGTAGTGCCATTGTTTGTTTCTTCGTTATGATAACTTTTTCTAATAAACATAATGCTTTTATGAAGGCTAACTCTCTATTCTGAGTGCAAAGAACAAAGTTACTCATCACAGTTGCTGACGATCCTGTCGACCAGAACGGGAGAGAGACGCTAGCAAGTGTGATGAGTGACTTTGTTCTTTGTCAGTTATACTGACACAGTGAGTGTATAGTGCCGCTGACTCTTCTTTCTGGATGATATATGTGACCCCTGACATGCATAAAAACACAGCTAATTTAATTTTATATAAAATGTTTAGGTTTTAAAAGTTCTAAATTCAGCCCATGACTGCAAATGTATATACAATACTGATCTATGTTATTTGCACCCTTTGAAGCAGGTGCCTCTGTCAGTATTTCACTTAAAGGGATAGTAATGGTTCATAATAAAAGCAGCTCTAATTAATCATCATAGTATTTGGACTTTGGAGAGTGTTATTTCAGTTCTATCAGAGTTGTAGTTCAAGAGTAACTCAATGACAAAGTATCCCCCTCCTGTCCCTTTTACTGATGGAACACTGTTCGCCCAGATCAGAAGGGAGGTGCCCAGGTAGACTGCAGATAGGGACAATCTTCAATTAAGATAAGGGAAAAACCTGAAGAACTTGTCAAGGGGGGCAGGGCCTTCATTGTTCTCATAGGAAGAAGATTGTCCCCTGCTGTTATATGTCTAGTCTTACAACCAGATTCCACATCTAAGAAGAGATGGCTTACACTAGGTAAAAGGGGAGGGAGGGGAAACTTTGCTTGTGAATATCTCTCAAATCATAAAAGTTTGAGAGATAAGACTTATATCATTCTTCATGTTTTTTTAATGCCTACAAAATAAAATAAAGATAAAACGAAGTATAACTATCCCTTTAATAGATGGGGAAATGTGCAAAGAGAGACTATTTCTAATGTGTTGCAAAATAAGTAATTGGACAAAAATACACCAAAATCTTTAGACATTAACCCTTTGAGTGCCAGAGTGGTGGCCAATGCATTGCAAAGAGAGAGTTCTCCAACATACTGTGTTTTATTTAGACTTCTGACACCCATGAGGATAATTACATAATGAACACATTGAAATAACAGTAATGTAAAATAGCATCCTTCATCATAACTAGAGTCAGTTAAAGATTTGCTTGTTTATAAACTCAACATGTGTCATTTTATCTACACTGTTCTCTTTTAATTTTTTATTTTATTTTTTTAAATTACAGTACTTTGGTTCAGTAGAAATTCGCTATTTAGTAGGCAACATTATTTTTTTAAATCTGTGGTTAACCATGGCATAATTTTAAAATAATATTTAGCCATTGCGTGTGTAATGTGGTTCCAGGGATTCCCATCCAGCAAGAAACCTGGTAAGACACTCCGGTTGGGTTTCCCGAAGAACCATGCCAGTCTAGACAAGGACTTTTAGAGACTGGGGAAAGAAGACAGATGTTAGCTGTGTACTTGAAGCTGTGCCTCAGCATCATTTTGTAACTTCATTCAAGGAATTTAGGTATAAGGAAAATTATTTCAGCTTACCGTTATTTTCATTTCCTGGTCCAGAAGAGGCAGCATTCACCAACGGGTTAATCTTCCATCCCCAGCCGAGATACAGGAAACACCCCTAATTTTTCAATAAAAGAAATTCCCCTCCCCCTACGGGGCATCTAAGTTAACTAGCCGAGGCAAGACATCAAAGGAAATAAGGGGGGGCCCCTGTGAACGCTGCCTCTTCAGGACCAGGAAAGGAAAATAACGGTAAGCTGAAATAATTTTCCCTTTTCCCTGGTACCTCATCGGCAGTGATCACCAACGGGAGTGTACCCAATAAGTTTAAAAACACGGAGGGACCAAAAACTGACAACCAGAGAGATGAAGTACTACAAAAGTATAAGATTTATTATAAATCATTTGTTACCAATAGAGGAGACAGAATGAAGAACTTCTCTTCCGAAGGTGGAAGGTCCCTTGGAACGTACGTCCAGATGGTAGTGCTTTGCGAAAGTGTTGCTGGAAGACCAGGTAGCTACTGTCACCGTCTCCTAGGCCCCTACCCAAGGACCAGGTATGTCGCTGGGGTGCGACGCTTGGGAGCGATGCTCGTGATCGGTGACAACCACTCTTGTCTCCTTGCTGCGGCCGAGGCCGAATTAAAGGTGCTGGCCGCGAAGCCAGATGTCCGATCCCGGTTGAGCCGGGACCCTGACCAGGATGGAGACAAGGGTGGACTGTGCGAACCTGGTCCAAAGGGAAGAGGGATGGATCCTAATGCAGGAGGCCAAACAGGGAGAAGACCACGGGAAAACTAAAGGAAACGGGACCCTAACCAAATCCCCCCCAAATCTGGGACGGAGACCCAGAGGGCCCCTACCGCAAACGGACCGGTACTGCCACCCAACTGACGCTGTGGAGACACAAGGTCCACCAGTGGTGGAAGGGAACCACCTAACCCAGACACGGACCTCCACCCAACCTGCCAACCCCCAGGCCCAGGACCAGCAACCAGGAAGACCAGGACACAGGGCAACCCCAAGGATCCTGTCCTAGTCCAAGTCCAAAAGAGAGAGAGACCAAGACCGGCCAACCCCCTCAGCGCTGATCCTACTAGGGGTCCTCAGGACAACCAGAGGAAAAGGAGACACAGGAGCAAGAGAGAGGGAGGAGAGAAAAAACCAGGAAGCCGAGAGAAGGCTAGCACACCTCCCAAGAACCCCTTAATCAAAACCCTGCGTCTGACAGCCAGCCCGGACTCCCCACCGGGAGATGGAAGGTCCTGAGCGGCGGTACAGACGCCCAATGCCCCAATACCGGGCAAGAGCCTAAACCTGCGGGAGACCCACCCAGACCAGTGGGACCCCCAAGCAGGCAGGACCTCGGACCTCCGACCACACTCCTGCCGCGGGGTAGTACCCGGAGGGGAGAACCCTCCCAGGTAGACCGCAACAGAGAACCGGCCGGGGAAATATCGGAGCGAGGGAACAGGGCCGAGCGGGGCCTACAGGGGTACACCCGGCAGCGGGAAACAGAGCAACAAAGGAGAGAGCAGTGGGGAACAGAGTCCCTCTACACAAAACCCTCGGAGCCTGAGGACTGGCGCTGAACACAGGAGATGGCCGCCGGGACGGCCGTCAGCGAGGGGGAGGCCAAGGCCGACAAGCGGCTCGGGAGCGATAGAGACTAAGCCGGAGCTAGGAACAGGGGACCAGAGGGGACTTACCGAAGGCTGATCCAGGACCACAACGAGACCGGCAGGAAAGAGGAGAAACAGGCCGGGACCACAACCGTCAGAGCGAGAACAGGAAACACAGCCAAGTAACCACGGGCGGGACCCGGAAGGGAAAAACACAAGGAACAAGCTCAATAACGGAGCGAGGAAGAGAAGGGCTGGCTGCACTAAAAATCCGAGCTGACCAATAGGAAACAAAGGTAGGCAATCCTACGCTAGAATTC
Organism: Rhinophrynus dorsalis; assembly: GCA_037306005.1. NCBI lineage: Eukaryota > Metazoa > Chordata > Amphibia > Anura > Rhinophrynidae > Rhinophrynus > Rhinophrynus dorsalis. The sequence goes on along the minus strand of CM074718.1, from coordinate 95,258,685 downwards.
CTTACATTACCCCTCCCCTAAAGAGGAGCCCACCGGGCGACCAGGTTTATGAGGAAACGCCTTATGAAAGGCAGAACGGAGAGCCGGGGCATGAACGTCCCGAGCTGGGACCCATGAGCGGTCTTCAGGACCGAACCCTTTCCAGTCAACCAGATACTGGAGGGACCGACGTACCCATCTAGAATCTAGGATGCGGGTAATTTCGTATTCTGGTTCTCCATCCACAAGTACGGGAGAAGGGGGAGGAGTGGATTTAGAATAGCGATTGTGCACTACTGGTTTAAGAAGAGAAATATGAAATGTATTAGGAATACGCCAGGATGCCGGAATGGCCAAGGCAAAGGTAACAGGAGAAATAATTCGGGTAATCTTGTATGGGCCAACAAACCGTGGACCAAACTTCAAGGAAGGGAGTCGAAGTCTAAGGTTTTTTGTAGAGAGCCACACTAGAGATCCAAGGCGTAACCTAGGTTCCAGGGTACGCCTCTTATCAGCCGCTCTCTTGTATTTGGAGGTAGCCTGAGCGAGCTGGATTTTAAGGCCATCCCAAAGAGAATGAAGATCGTCGACCATGTTGTCTGCTGAAGGAACTCCCACAGGGGCCCCCCACGGGAAAGGAGATGGATTGTACCCTACTGCAGAGAAGAATGGAGAACAATTCAAACTCTCGTGCTGCCGGTTGTTAAACATGAACTCCGCAAAGGGCAAGAGTGAAACCCAATCAGAGAGATCAGCGGACATGTATTGTCGTAGAAATAATTCCAAGGACTGGTTGGTACGTTCACATTGTCCATTAGTCTGAGGATGATAGGCAGTGGAGAATTGAAGAGTGATACCTAGGCGTGAGCAGAAGGCTCGCCAAAACTTGGAAACGAACTGGACCCCTCGATCAGATACAATATAGGAAGGGGAACCATGAATACGAAAAATCTCTCGGAGAAAAACAGGGACCAATTCTGCGGCAGAAGGGAGCTTGGGGAGGGGAATGAAGTGTCCTTGTTTCGAGAATCGATCTACAACCACTAAGATAGTGGTGCAACCCTGAGAGACTGGGAGATCCACAACAAAATCCATGGCCACATGAGTCCAAGGGCGAGATGGTATGGGGAGTGGACACAACAATCCCCATGGGCTATGTCGAGGGGTCTTAAACCTAGCACAGACGTGGCAGGCTGCCACAAAATCGTGAACATCTGGCTTGACAGACGGCCACCAAAACTGTCGGAGAAGAAGCTCCAAAGTTTTCTTTACACCTGGATGACCTGCAGTAGCTGAGTTTTGGAAAAGCTGTAAAATCTCCACACGAAACCGGGGAGGGACAAACAAGGTATGAGGGGGTTGCGATGGACCAGGAGGAGGTTGATGAGACCGGATCTTTTCCAATGTAGAGGAGGAAATAGCCGTAACAACGCAGCCCGGAGGAAGAATGGGTGTAGGGGCTGCAGGAGGACAGGGCTCAAAAAGTCGAGACAAGGCATCAGCTTTAGTGTTCTTAGATCCGGGGCGATAATAAATAACAAAGTTAAATCTCGTAAAAAACAATGCCCACCGAGCCTGTCTGGGATTCAAGCGCTTAGCTGTTTCCAAGAATTGGAGATTTTTATGGTCCGTGAATACTATGACAGGGATGGAAGACCCTTCCAATAGATGTCGCCATTCTTCAAAGGCCAATTTGATAGCAAGTAGTTCTCTGTTGCCAACATCGTAGTTCTTTTCGGAGTCTGAAAATCTTTTAGAAAAAAAAGAGCAGGGATGGAGTCTAGAGGTCTCTGGATGTTTCTGAGAGAGAACTGCCCCAGCAGCCAATTCCGAAGCATCCACCTCCATAATAAACTGTCTGGAGGGATCTGGAAATCGTAAAATAGGGGCTGATGTAAATGCTGTTTTTAGGAAGGCAAAGGCTTGGATGGCCGGTGCCGGCCAATGCTGGGGGTCAGTACCAGTCTTGGTCAGGGCAGTGATGGGTGCAATTATACGGGAAAAGTTGCGAATAAATTTCCGATAGTAATTGGAGAATCCAATAAAACGTTGGATAGCCCGTTTGTCAGAGGGCAGTGGCCATTGTATCACTGCTTGGACTTTTGCAGGGTCCATCTTCAACCCTACCTTGGAAATAATATACCCCAAGAAAGAGATTTGCTGTTTCTCAAACTCACATTTGCTCAGATTCGCAAACAAGGAATTCTCCCGATGTCTGGCCAAGATCCGTCTAACCTGACTTCTATGTGTCTCCAAATCCGGGGAATAGATCAGGATATCATCAAGATAGACAATGACGAAGGAGGATAATAGATCTTGAAAAATTGAATTAATGAATGCCTGAAATACTGCCGGGGCATTACATAGCCCAAACGGCATTACCAAGTACTCATAATGGCCATAGGTGGTATTGAAGGCCGTCTTCCATTCGTCTCCAGGTCTAATTCGGATCAGGTTATACGCTTCTTGAAGGTCAATCTTGGAAAAAATAGCGGCACCCCTAAGTTGCTCCAGAAGCTCCAGGATTAGTGGAAGAGGGTAGCCATTTTTGACCGTAATCTTATTTAGACCCCTGTAATCCACACAGGGTCTGAGAGATCCATCTTTCTTTTTTACAAAAAAGAATCCAGCTCCTGCCGGGGAGGAGGAGGACCGAATAAATCCTTTAGCAAGGTTTTCCTGGATATATGATTCCAATGCCTTTCTCTCTGGGGCTGATAGTAAAAAGGCTTTACCTTTAGGAGGAATAGTCCCAGGTAAAAGTTCAATAGAACAATCAGATGCCCTGTGGGGGGGCAACTGGCGGATCTCCCCCGTGGAAAAAACATCCTGAAAATCACGGTAGGGGTCAGGAATCAAATCTGTAGGGACCAAAGGAGTACATGCTACAGTGTTAGAAACAGAATAAGTCCTGTCAATACAGGAATCTAGACAACCCGGACTCCAGGAAATAATCTGTTCTTTCTGCCAATCAATAGTGGGATTATGATTCTTTAGCCAGGGTAATCCCAAAATCACCGGTGTGCAAGGAGCAGAGATCAAATCAAAGGTAAGGGTCTCCAAGTGACATAACCCTGTAGTGGTCTTTAGGGGAATGGATTCAAATAAAACCAGACCCTCACCCAGGGGTTTGCCATCAATGGTAGATACCAACATAGGGGTAGCCTTGGCTTGAAAGGGAATCTGATGTTCCTTAGCCCAAGTCTTGTCGAGAAAGATCCCTGCAGCTCCCGAATCAATGAATGCCATAGTGGAAATTGACCCCGTAGACCACTGGAGATGTACCGGAACCAAAAGCCTGGAAGAGTCTTTCTGGAGGTGCCCAGAACGACTTAGGGAGTTACCTCCAGCCCTCCCTAAGTTGAGGAGTTTCCCTGACGTGGGAGAGGAGGACGAGTGGGGCATTGACGTAGGAAATGACCCTTTAGTCCGCAGTATAGACAAAGTCCCAAGGATCTACGACGGCGGCGTTCTGTCTCCGATAACTTAGACACCCCCCCAACCTCCATGGGTGTCTCTGAGGATTCACTTTCCAGGGGGACAGGGCGGGTGGGAGAAAAAATCCGTGGACGCCGGGTGGTATCTCTTTCCATCTGTCGTTCCGTCAGTCTCCTATCAAGCTCTAGGCATAACGCAATCAGTTCCTCCAGAGAATCAGGTAGATCTCGAGTGATCAAGGCATCTTTAATTCTTTCGTTCAATCCTCTACGAAAGGCGGCTTTTAAAGCCCCTTGATTCCAGTCAGTTTCGTAGGCTAACGTTCTGAACTCAATTGCGTAGAGACTAAGGGGTCGTCAACCCTGGCGAAGTTCTGATAACGCGACCTCTGCTGCGGCTCTTCTTCCAGGAACGTCGAATACCAATCGGAACATTCTTAAGAATTCATCGATATCCTGCAAGAGCGGGGAATTTTGTTCTACCAGAGGTGATGCCCATGCCAAGGCCTTCCCCTTCAGGAGGGAAATAATAAAGGATACTCGCGAAGAATGAGTGCTGAAGAACTGGGGTAAGTTATTGAAATGCAGGAGACATTGGTTAATAAATCCTCTACATTCGCTATCGATTCCAGAATATTTCTCTGGCAAGGGAAATTTTGGAGCTCTACCAAGGTTAGAACAAGCTGAAGATCCAGCGTCTGCTGGAGCAGAAGCCTGTGGAGGAGGATTGGCAGCGGCTGTAGGGGGCGGATTAGGCCCTTGAAGTAATTCCAGGATAGTATCCATCTTTTGCTCTAAGCTCCTGAGGTGACTTTCGTGGGAGGAGAGAATTTGCTCCTGCTGGTCTTGTCTAGCAATTAACTGGGCCAATTCTGCAGGATCCATGTTGTGGCTCCGTTATTTGTCACCGTCTCCTAGGCCCCTACCCAAGGACCAGGTATGTCGCTGGGGTGCGACGCTTGGGAGCGATGCTCGTGATCGGTGACAACCACTCTTGTCTCCTTGCTGCGGCCGAGGCCGAATTAAAGGTGCTGGCCGCGAAGCCAGATGTCCGATCCCGGTTGAGCCGGGACCCTGACCAGGATGGAGACAAGGGTGGACTGTGCGAACCTGGTCCAAAGGGAAGAGGGATGGATCCTAATGCAGGAGGCCAAACAGGGAGAAGACCACGGGAAAACTAAAGGAAACGGGACCCTAACCAAATCCCCCCCAAATCTGGGACGGAGACCCAGAGGGCCCCTACCGCAAACGGACCGGTACTGCCACCCAACTGACGCTGTGGAGACACAAGGTCCACCAGTGGTGGAAGGGAACCACCTAACCCAGACACGGACCTCCACCCAACCTGCCAACCCCCAGGCCCAGGACCAGCAACCAGGAAGACCAGGACACAGGGCAACCCCAAGGATCCTGTCCTAGTCCAAGTCCAAAAGAGAGAGAGACCAAGACCGGCCAACCCCCTCAGCGCTGATCCTACTAGGGGTCCTCAGGACAACCAGAGGAAAAGGAGACACAGGAGCAAGAGAGAGGGAGGAGAGAAAAAACCAGGAAGCCGAGAGAAGGCTAGCACACCTCCCAAGAACCCCTTAATCAAAACCCTGCGTCTGACAGCCAGCCCGGACTCCCCACCGGGAGATGGAAGGTCCTGAGCGGCGGTACAGATGCCCAATGCCCCAATACCGGGCAAGAGCCTAAACCTGCGGGAGACCCACCCAGACCAGCGGGACCCCCAAGCAGGCAGGACCTCGGACCTCCGACCACACTCCTGCCGCGGGGTAGTACCCGGAGGGGAGAACCCTCCCAGGTAGACCGCAACAGAGAACCGGCCGGGGAAATATCGGAGCGAGGGAACAGGGCCGAGCGGGGCCTACAGGGGTACACCCGGCAGCGGGAAACAGAGCAACAAAGGAGAGAGCAGTGGGGAACAGAGTCCCTCTACACAAAACCCTCGGAGCCTGAGGACTGGCGCTGAACACAGGAGATGGCCGCCGGGACGGCCGTCAGCGAGGGGGAGGCCAAGGCCGACAAGCGGCTCGGGAGCGATAGAGACTAAGCCGGAGCTAGGAACAGGGGACCAGAGGGGACTTACCGAAGGCTGATCCAGGACCACAACGAGACCGGCAGGAAAGAGGAGAAACAGGCCGGGACCACAACCGTCAGAGCGAGAACAGGAAACACAGCCAAGTAACCACGGGCGGGACCCGGAAGGGAAAAACACAAGGAACAAGCTCAATAACGGAGCGAGGAAGAGAAGGGCTGGCTGCACTAAAAATCCGAGCTGACCAATAGGAAACAAAGGTAGGCAATCCTACGCTAGAATTCCTTACAGCTACCTTTCAGATGTCATCTGAGGATACTCTGACCTCTGCCACCCAGGAGGGGAGACAGTCCACCTGGAAATTGTTGCTTTAGAGACTGGCTATCCTTGTCTGTGTCCTAAAAGGATTACAAATAATTTCTCTGACTTCCTAAAGGAGTCCGTCCTCTGGACATAAACCTGAAGGCATCTGACGAGCTCTAAGTTACTCCATTCCGGCTTGTCCCCGTTAGTAACATCTGGGATAAAGGAAGGTAGAACTATATCCTGAGAGAGATGGAGACTTAGCCCTTTCTGAAAGCCTTCGGAGACGAACTCCAAAACATTTACTAGGGAGGGAATGGATGATGATACGTTGTTCCATGATGCCCAGAGAGAGAAGGTTGACCAGACTCTATAGTACGAACTGAATGTTGAGAACTTCCATGATTTTAGAAGAATAGAAATCATGGAGTTGGAAAGCCCCATGGCTAACAAAGACTGCCACTCAACCGCCAAACCGCTAGGTGAAGCCTGGTTGGGTCTGGATGGAGAACTGGACCCTGGAAGAGTAGATCCTTCATTTTGGGCAGAATCCATGGGTTGCAGATGGACAACCTCTGTAGTTCTGGAAACCATGGTCTCCGAGGCCAGAAGGGGAGAATTGAGATGGCTTCTGCCCGGTCCATCCTGATCTTCCTGAGAACATGTGTGTCTTCCCACCATAGGAGACTGGTTCTGATCTGGTGTGGAATAATGATCGGTTCTTCCAGGTGGTTGAGGCGGCTGTCCCACTGTTTTAGGAATGCAAGTTGAAGGGGTCTCATGAACCATTGAGCCCATCTTACCACCAGAATGGTGGAGGACATTAATCCAAGGATGTGCATGTATCTTCTTGCCGGGATAACTGATAGTTCCCTGAGAGATCGGATCTGAAAGGATATGTTCTGGGCTTTGTCCAAAGGAAGGAAGGGTCTTGCTTGTAGGGTGTTGAATAGGATCCCCAAGCAGACCAACTGTTGGGTGGGCATAAGGCAACTCTTTTTCAAGTTTATCTTCCAGCCCAACTGAGAAGGAAAGGAGATGATGAAGGAGTAGAGTGCTCTGGCTCAAAATGTCGTCTAGTGATATAGTCTTATCCCCTGAAGTTTGATCTCCTTGATGATTGGCAGCAGGAGTTTTGAGAAAGTTCTTGGGGCAGTAGAGATTCCAAAGGGTATGCAGAAGAACTGGAAATGATGGTCTTCCAGTGCAAACCTTAGGAATCTCTGATGATCCGGAACAACTGGAACATGAAGATACGCATCTTTGAGATCCAGGGAAATCATCCACTCCCCCGGCTGTATTACTTCTAGAATAGTCTGGATGGTTTCCATCTTGAATCTGCGAGTCTTTAGATGCGTATTGAGAGTCCCGAAGACTTTTGAACAAAGAGAGCGGAATAGATCCCTGTGAATTTCTCTTCTAGAGGAACTATAGAGATTGCCTGCTCTGAAAGAAGGTTTGCAATGAAATCTTGTATGAACTCTCACCTCCGGGGATTGCTGGGTAGTCTTGATAGTCTGAAGACTGGTTCACTGGGTTGAGACATAAACTCCATTGAATAACCATGGGAGACCACTTGGAGCTCCAATGCGACTGTGATGCTCTTGGTCCAAGCCTCTCGAAAGAGACGTAAATGGCCTCCAATCCCAAGAGACTGGACCTGAACACCGTCAAAATTTCCCAATAGGCTTGGGTGTAGGGAATTCTGTTCCCTTCCCTGAGGTACTGGCTCTGTTAGGGCGAAAGGAAAAACCCTGGCCCATTTTCCAAGACTGGGATCTAGAAGATTGCCAACCAGGTTGCCCTTGGTTTGCAAGCACACGTAGAAGACCATTTTAGTGAAAGGTTTTTTTTTTAGTTAACACGATCGTGGCTCTGCTGCAGAGCCGCCTGATGATCTCTGACCGGATTTCCCTGAATCAGCTAAAATGCTGACTACAGGGAAGGGGGAGGGAGAGGGAAACTTTACAAGCGTTCATCTCTCAAACCATAAAGGTTTGAGAGATGACACTGGGGGCAATACATTTGTTTTTACCAGGGCTTTAATAAAGGGATTTGTAATACTTAAGTATTACTAACCCTTTAAGTAAATGAATAAGTAATGTGTTGAGTGTAAAGAGCATTCAATATACACCAAAACCAAAAACAAAAGAAATTACACTAAATAGCACCAGAGCTACCTCCTAATGCCATAGTGGGTAGAATAGGCAGTCGATTACAAAAAAGGGAGCATAAACAAATAATAAAATCTATCTTTTAATACATACAATAAAAACACACGTTAAAAGAAATCTGTGAATTGTATTCAAGGAGTAACTTAATATTTGTATATATACCTCTGTATATATGAATTGTGGCGTTAAGTGTGGCTAGATTCACATGATCGTCACCATGCAAGAAAAGGGGACGTCAATGAGATACTGAATATCTATTAGGTACTTAAAAAATAGTAAGTGTAGTCGATAGATAGCAGGTCAGACACACGTGGGACAGTTTGGCAACAAATGTATAAGGTGACACATATGTTGTCTTATATTACATACATGTTCCGGGCAGTATTCCCCACAATCCCTGTATGAAGATGTCCAGTACTTATTAGAACAAAGTATGTAATTAGTATAAAGTTACCACGTGGCCCAGCACGCCAGGTACAAATACCCGCTTCACAAATAAAGTAGTATCAAGGGTTATTTCCCTTGCTATCTAAAAGATTATCTATTTCCTATTCATATCTAGAAAGAGACTCATTCTATTATATAATAACTAAGTCTATCTGGATTAGGAAATGAATATAAATGAGTACCACTGTTAGAATAATATGTTCTTATATTAACTTAAAGTGAGCCCATGACTGGGTGGCCTACACCAAGCACAAATAGTATGTCAAAAAACAGGACTCGGTGTAAAGGGAAAACTGGACTGCCGTCAGTAATGTCCCCTAAAAAATATTTAGATTTAGGTAGAGATTGAAAAAATAAACTAATTGCAACAAACCCTCTCTCTCAAACCGCTAAGGTTTGAGAGATATAGGGATTAAAAATTCCCCCTCCCTCCCCTTCTCCTGATGTCAGCGTCTAGCCAACAGCAGGACATCCCGGTCCAGGGACCAGCAGGAGGCTCTGCAGCAGCATTGGAAAGGTCTACAAAGTGTTCTTGCAAACCAGGCACACTTTGCAGACAGTTCAAAGGAATTAATTCTTTTTAAGTACCACAATTTTGGCTCTGCTGTAGAGCCTCCTCGAGTCGTACGACTCGAATCTTCTGCTGTCAGCTTTATAGCTGACATCAGGAGAAGGGGAGGGAGGGGGGAACTTTGAATCCCTACATCTCTCAAACCATAGCGGTTTGAGAGATAGGGTTTATTGCAATTAGTTTATTTTTTTCAATCTCTACCTAAATCTAAATATTTTTTGGAGGCCATTACTATCCCTTAAAGTAGCAGTTTCAATTCCAGTTTTGCAATCCAAAAAAAGTAAAAAAAAGTACACATAAAATAATATAGAGGTATGGTCTGAAGGAGCCACTAAAGTTAGAGCTCTTTGCTGGACATCCTGATGTGTGTTTCGCACAAAGATTGCTTTATCAAAGGACTATGGCATTGGGGGGTAGTTCTGGTGCTATTTATTGTAATTTCTTTTCTTTTTGGTTTTGTTGTATAGCATGTTGGGCATATGATTGACTACCAAATGTGGCTTTTGCAGTCATTTCAGAGACATTGGACATGCTTGAGAGATCTTTGGGTGAATTTGTATGTGTTTCCCATGGTGCAGTTCATTATTTCTTTATACATATGTCATTGTGTGAATAAAACTGAATAGAAACTTGTAACTTTTATTTGATTTTCTTAGTGGATATGTTTATTTTGGGAAAAGCTTCATGTCCTATTTTTGTTGTCTGGACAGTGTAGGAAATGCTATTTTCTTGCTGCTGGCTCACTCATATTAATTAGGGTACCTATATTGGCTAACTCAGTACAAGTTTTCAAGACCACTTAGGTCTCTTCGTCAGGCATGTTCATGCCTGATAAAGAGACCTAAGTGGTCTTTAAAGTTTGCACATTAAATGTATTCAAATAGCTTATAAAGGTGTAATTTTACTCTACTAGTCTCCTGAGTTATCCATAGCTAACACAGTACCACCTTTTGCCTATCTATTATGCATAATTATACATGTAAATCAGGAATGACAAAAGTTTTTTCATCAAGGACCAGACTGAGAAAATTAATTGAGGGCCAGATACTACTAAATAATGTAATAGCGAGTGTTCGCTTGCACACAAAATGAGCGGTTATATGGACTTTTGTAAACAAATCATAATTAGGCATACAACCTACCCTGCATTTTGCTGCATAGAAGTGCATACCGAGGTTGATGTACTGAGAAGAATTATAGCAGTTCAAGATCAACCAAACCATACCATAGGGATGAAATAAAAAAGCCCATTGATTTTACTGGAAACTTTAACCCTTCTGTGTGCTTGGGAGGTCTCACGCTGGAGACCTCTCTTGCATTCCAAAGATTAAAATCCCCATTTAAAACTATGAGAATTTTAATTTACTCCCTATAGTGAAGTTGAATTGCACTCTTTAGGATGACGAATGAGGCCCACTGAGCAATAAATGTCTCCCTCACTGCTAGATGGCAGCTCAGGAGTTTTTCTACATTTAATCAATATTGCATGAAGGGCAGCGTTGACCATGTTACAAACGTCCATTAATTTGGACATCCCTGATGGTAAAACACTGGTCATGTTACATGTCCACTGCACCCAGGTACTACTTAGAATTTCTTTGTAAATTTATGCATTTTAACCATTTTAGGACCAGAGGGGTACACTGTGAATCAATCTGTTGCACACACATTACCCTTAAAGGGATAGTAATACTTAAAACGTAAGTTGTACAGTTTATTCCCCTGAGTAAAGCAAGTGCACTTCAACTGCTAAAAGGTTTTTTATTGAAACATTATTACAGCTCAAAGCTGACTTTTTTAGGTGCAATATCACAGAGGCCTGAAATCACATACAGTGGCGCTGTTGCTACATCATATGAGTGTAAAGCGCTGCGTAATCTGTGTGCGCTATATAAATAAAGGAATTATTATTATTATTATTATTATTATCATCCTATGGGACAGCTCTGGCCAGTTGACCATAAATCTCCATAAGATGGTGTAGCAACAGCGCCACTGCACAATTTCAGGCCATTGTGATACTGCACCTAAAAAACTCAATTATGAGCTGTGATAACTTTTGAATAAAACATCTTTTGGTAGTAGGAGTGCCCTTGTTTTACTCAGGGGGATACACTCTACAATATATACTTTTTTTTACATATAAAGTATTGCTATCCCTTTAAAGGATTAAACTGCTGTAGTTAACCCTACAGGTATTAAATCGATCTTGCCAATTCAATCAAGAAGAGTTCTTTTCTCATTAAAAGGACAATTAAGTATTAAGAGATCCGACATAATATAACTAGTGATGTCATGGATCGGTAACCTTCTATTATGAAAAAACGTATTTTAAACCTTTGAGTGCCAGAGGGGTACAGAACGCATTGCTTTGCAATGCGTTCCGTACCCCTCTGGCACTCAAAGGGTTAAACCTTTGAGTGTCAGAGGGGTGTAGCATTGCTTCGCAATGCACTGAATACACCTCTGAAATTCAGAAGGTTAAAGCTTTTACTTTGTGCTAGGCAACTGGGCAGAGGGTGCTGGTTGTCCTTAGCTTATTCCACATTAATGAGAAACACTTCACTAAACATGCATTAGCTTGGTGATTTATTTTAAGTAAGGTTGTTTTAACTCTTTACTGCCCCTCATAGTTAATGGTGCAGTGCCAGGTTTATTGTTGTTGAGTTTTTTCCTTCAGTAAATTCTTCCAGAGGTCGGTCAGTTTCTGAAGGATAGAGCAAGATAAAAAGAATCTAAATCAGGCACTAAAGGAAAATCTAAATCAAATCAAAATTCACAGCAGTGTGTTCATGTTTAAGTGGCTTAAAATGCAGCAATTTTTCAGCCACAATCGGGTCAGGTACTGCAAGATGGCAACACTTGATTGAAGAACCTTTTTAATAAATGAATTATTTTGACAGGAGATATATTAATCAAAATGGATGCCCTAGATGCAAGACACTAATATTGAAAAAAAAGTTTGCCCTCAGTACGTGGAAAGTCATACTGGAAGAGAGTGAAAGGTTTTCTGCATTTAATAAACCACTATTCAATATCCCTTGACAGAAGCAAATTAAATATATTTATTTTGTCTTTTCGTTTGGCGAGGCTGCACTAACCAAACCAACACCCTGCTATCCCATCATGCAGCTGCTTTGGGATGGGCAACCTACAGGACTCCAGAGAGAGAAGTACTTAGGAGAGAGAAAGGTGAGACAAACTCTTAAAGCGGAACTACCACCCTTAAAAAATGTTGTATCAAATAGTCCCCCATCTGGCGACTAGTTGCTCAGTAGCGCTAGTCGCCAGAATTCTTACCCTTCATGAGAGTGAGCCTCTACTCCAGGCCTGACAGGCAGGACAGAGCGCGGACATCTTTACATAGTGACGTTCATGAGCCTGCTCTGTCAGTCCCAGCCGGCTCTAGGAGGCGTTGCTAGGAGCTGGCGCGCAGACGTCATTATGGAAAGATGTCTGCCTGTCAGTCCTGGAGTAGAGGCTCATTCTCATGAATGGGTAAGAATTCTGGTGACTAGCGATACTGAGCAGCTAGTTGCCAGATGGGGGATTATTTGATACAACATTTTTTTAAGGATGGTAGTTCCCTACGTTATTCTATGGAGTGTATGCACTAATATCTCTCCAACCTTAAAAATAAGCTTCATAGAATAAGAGGAATTGCAACGATCTTCTCGACTGAGAGATTATCTCACTTTAACCCCTTACCACCCGAGGACGTACATGTACATCCCGAGCGGATGTCCCAGGTGGACAGAGGACGTACATGTACGTCCCAGAAATCGTTTTAAGGAATGAAAAAAAAAGTTTGGCTGGCCGCATGCGCGTGGCTGGTCACTAAGGGGTTAATCACATTCTATGTAGCCAATGTACTAAGCTTTTTCCAAACTTGTAGACCTTAGTACATAGATGCCATAGAATAAAATAGGAACTGGAGAAGTGATATCACTGGAGAAGTCATCTCCACTTTATCACCTCTTTACCACATCTTAGTGCATCTCCCCTCTGGAGTTGTACAGGTTGCCAACCCATGGATTAGAGGTGGCACTGAAACTAATGGACTAAAAAGGACTGGAGCAATTCTTGGGTAAACCCAGCTGCACCATGGTAATTAAAAATTCGAATTAATTTAAATGGGGATTTTATCTTCTTCACAATGTGTTGGAGACCTCTCTAGTGTTCAAGGAGTTAAAAACTCAGTTGGTATAATTTTTATTATTACTGCATGACAAGCATGGCAAGAAGTAATACAGGTTTGAGCAAGGAGGAAGATTGTCCCTTCTCATACACTGTAAGCCTGGTCTCTGATCAAGTGATCAGTAAGTATAGCATAGTACGTTTTACAACATACATCACTGTACTCAGGGCAACATGCACTTTAGATTGAGCACTTGTTTTACAATGTGTAATATTCACTTAAGTGTAGGGTTGCCACCCAGCCGGTATTTTACCGGCAGGCCGGTAAAAAATTGGCTTCTGTCCAATGTTAAGTCTATGGAGGGAATGCCTTGGCCGGTATTTTTTTGAAGAAAAGGTGGCAACCCTACTTAAGTGGAGATGGGTTCAGCTAAAATGAGTCCTTGATTAACAGCTATGCTTAATCAAGAAAATATGTTGTAAAATGTAAAAATATCTATTGCAGGGTTTATTGGCTGAGTAAAACTATGGTATTCCCACGACTAGTATATTGTATTCAAAAGTTATTTCAGCTTTGACTCGAACTAAAGTTTTGCAAATCGTTGTCAATATAGCAGTCTATGGAGGGTTATTTTCACTGACAGACAATATTTGTACATAGACTAATGTAGCAACATAGGCACCAGAAAACTGCAGGCCCTGGAACTACTGGGCATTTTAGGAATGTTTATTGTTCTCTGTGGTGCAGCTGGTTTGCCTCAAAATGGCACCTCTTCAGTTTCTTTATTCTGTATCTGGCCTTCAGTTATACTACAAAAAAAATACTGTCAAAGTATGAACTGATTTAATCTGATATGGAAAATAACACAACAACTTTAGGTTATTAAGGTCATTTCAACAACTACTAAAGGTTGGCAAATCATAGGTTTTTCCACTACACATCACTTCTTCTTTTAAACTTATGAGTTCCAGAGGGGTACACAATGCACTGCGCACCCCTCTGGCACTCAGAGGGTTAATCACTTTGGGTGGAATGATGAATCAAGTATTATTTGAAGTAAAAAATGTTAACACGTTTTATCATTCTCTTGTGAATCAAGCTCATAGTAGCTATATCCCCAGAATCAATATGTGTTTTGATTTATGGGGAGATGTAAGTCTATGACAGTCTACTTGTAAATTAGTCTGTAGAAAATGGGCATAGGTTTTGGATGTCATGTTCCTTTAACATCTATCAATGAACTAGACAAATGGGCCATTGAGTTACACATGCCCTACGTGTAACCTTGTATGTATTTGTTATGCATGCCTAACTGTTAGGTCCTGCACATGAGATCTTACAGAATATTTATATGAAACAGAAAATATTGAGCCACACTGGATACATTTAATTAACCCTTTAAGGACCAGAAGGGTGTGCAGTGCTTTGCCCCTCAAAGCATTTGACACCCCACTTGTCCTTAAAATGTTAATATTGATTTTTTTTTAACCATTTGAGTGCCCAAGGGGTATCCAATGCCTCTGGAACTCAAGGGGTTAATCCACTTCACATTGTGATTCATTGTTTTGGAGACATTCCCAGCAGACCTATTCCTGTTGTATGTTTCCCCATTACTCTTCTGGTCTCATGGTTAAGTCGCACAATCTAGTTGCCAGCTTGATGCATGTAACAGTGTAATACTTCAATCTTCCTTATGCCAATGGACCAGTTATCCTGAGAGAAATAATAATAATTGGTGAGCCTAATCGTCAAGTCATTTGAGTACTTGGTACATCCTCTGATCTCTAGCACTGAAAGAACTAAGAGAAGTGGAGTATGAGGGAATTTCAGTTCATGAAGGTTTGAGTGTTTTGGGGTACATTTTAACAATATAATGACCAGAGGGGAGTGAAGCTCGTTGGACGAGCATACACAAACATGTCCATAAAGGGTTAATACACACTTTCAAGAGATCAGTTTTCTTCTTCCGTCAGATAAAAAGGTACCAACAAACACCAAAGTTCTCATATATCTGTATTTCTACAATAACTAATATGGCTACTGCAGTTTCCATTAGTGCGTGTAGAGAAGGCAACTTTAGGTTGGGGGAGAGGACAAATTTCAAATGACATTAGTATAAGAAAGGAAAAAGGATTGTAAACTTTTTTGTTCATGTGAAAAAAATAAATTGTATTGGGCTTTTCCAGCTCATTAAAACTGTTGGAAGATTTTTCATTCAATGTTTATCACACATCAGTTTTGTTAAAGGGATAGTAATACTTCGTTTTAACTTTATTTTATTTTGTAGGCATAAAAAAAATATGAAGAATGATATAAGTCTTATCTCTCAAACCTTTATGGTTTAAGAGATATTCACAAGCAAAGTTTCCATTCCCGCCCCTTTTTCCTAGTGTAAGCCATCTCTTCTCAGATGGGGAATCTTGTTGTAAGACCAGACAGATAACAGCAGGGGACAGTCTTCTTACAATGAAAACAATGAAAGCCCTGCCCCCCTTTTCAAGCTTTTCAGGTTTTTCCCTTATCTTAATTGAAGATTGTCCCTCTCTGCAGTCTACTTGGGCACCTCCCTTCTGCTCTGGCTGAAAAGTGTTACATCAGTAAAAGGGGCGGGAGGAGGACTCTATGTCATTGAATTACTCTGGAACTACAACTCTGACAGAATTGAAATAACACTCTCCAAAGTCCAAATACTATGATGATTAATTAGAGCTGCTTTTATTATGAAACATTACTATCCCTTTAAGCTGCAATTTTTACTATACTGGCCCCTAGGTGGAGATGTTCCTATCATTTACTATGGGGAACTGTAATCCACATCTCAAGCTCTCACAAAAGCACAATCTAAAGAAAATTGCCTTTTAGACCCTAGTTGGTACTGCTGATTGAAATAAAGGGTTCAGCAGTAATATCCTTTAAAGTGGACCTATCACCTTGAATTTTCTTTACATATTTGACAGCTTCATTGAAAACTGCCTGTGTATCATGTTAACCAAAAGTCCAGCAAATGTATAGTTTGGAAGATATTCACACTTTTATTTCTGGGAATAGTGAAAGTGAACATCTCCTGGTACAGCACACAGCTTCATTAGCATGTGACACATCACTAAAAACATTAATTAGCATATGACGTCACTGAAAAGGTTTCATTAGTATATGAAACATCACTGAAAAGCTTAATTAACATATGAAACATCACTGGCACATTGGTATTGCAAGGGACAGACATAGACCAAGTAGGAGAGGTATCAGCAGGACTTCCATGTGCACCATCCACGCCCACATCATGTGCCACAGCTAAGAAACAAGCAGGATGGATGAGGACTATGTCACCATCCAAAGTAGGCTACTGAGGGAGGCAAAACACTTCTCCAGGAGGTGTCTGCGCACCATGGAGAGAACTGCAAGAATCCCAGCAAGCCATCCTCCACACAGATACGCCATATTGTGACTGGACTCAGTGGTTTGCTTGGCCAAATGCTCACTAAAATTGCAAAATTGCTTCGAGAGGCTGCTAGTGGAGAGAGGTCAACAGTCAAATGAGGGGTCAACCGCAATAATCCCCCCAAGTGTGACACCCACAACAACCCCAAAATCACCAGTCAATCAGAGCATCCACATTTGCACCCCCTCCCAAACAAAAAAATAAATGAAAAAGCCCCATGTTCATGTTTTCCCAAAATAAAAATGCACATTTTGATCCCAATTATATCTGTGATTCCTTCAGATATCTAACAAGGTCATTGGCAGAGATGTCTCCAATGCATTGCAAAGCAATACACTGAACATAACTCTTGCACATTTTACTTGGTTGGAAAGTGTTGAGCAGTGCTAACCAAACACAGTACATCCACTGTTGTCCAATTTCCACTCACAATACACCTAGCTAAGCAAAAATATGGCTGTAGAAAAGTAGAGAAAAATTTGGTGTGGTGGAGAAAAACATTTCTTCCCCGAAAAAAGCGGGAAAACTGCACTTTTTGCAGGACATTTTTCACCAGGCGGAAAGTGCCATTTTTCGTCAATTTCATTTTGAGCCGAAAATTTTCTCCAATCCCTACTGAGGATGTGGGAGCCATGACAACTGCCAGGATAAGAAGCACAGACATGGGTGATCCTCATGTTGTCATCACACACCATCTGGGCATTAATGGAGTGGAAATACTTTCAATTGATGTAGAGATGTAACTCATGCGGAGGAGCTCTGATGCATACCTGTATGCAGTCTATGACTCCCATGACCCATGGTATGCCTCCCCTTATGTAGACCTCCTGCTTGACACGTGCCCACTCCATCTGGATGGAAGGGAAGTGAAAGCACCTTCTGGCCTTCCTTTTGAGGGCCGCTAACAGCTGAGCCAACACAACAGGGAGGCTGGGAGATCCCAGATACACACCCCCAGCAACACCACTTAAAACAGAAGTGTCCTTCTTGGGCTATTTGAAATGTGGGGAGGTATGGGTGCCTGTTATTAATTAAAATCCAGCATTGGGTCCTAGAGGTGTGTCCAATACATTGCAGACCCCCCTAGAAGCTAAAAATTTAAGATCAGTTCTACTTTACTATGTTCAAAAGAAAAGCAGAGTAATACTGGGGCATACCAAGTGTTTCATGGGGAAGAAATAACTATGACCAAAATGCCATTTGATTTAAATGGGGATTTTAACCCTTTGAATGCTATATATGTTTTCAGTGCATTGCCATTCAATGCGCTAGCGATCTCGTTAGCATTGAAGGGGTTAAAAGTCCCAATAAAATGAATAGGAATTTCTATTTCTCCCCAGTGGTGCAGTTCATTTGCCCCAGAATGACTCTTCTTTCTTTTGACCATGAAGCTTAGAGAGGATTTTCTGTGCCAGACAGCAGTGGGTGGGGCTAGGTGAAGAGTGGAGGGTGTGGCCATATTAGGGTGACCACGGGTCCCGGAACGTCCGGGACTGTCCCTTATTTCAGGGCTATGTCCCGCGTCCCGGGTCATCTTCAACCGGGACAATGAAGTGTCCCGGAATGAAGCCAAGCCGCCCTGGATGTCCGCCTGCAAGCGGTGTGTCACATCATGGACGCCGCAAGGGAGCGCTTGGTAGCGCTCCCTCGCGGCGTCCATGATATGACTCACCGCTTGCAGGCTGACATCCAGGGCGGCAATGCAGCTTACCTGATCTCTTGGAGGCAAGCGCTCTAGTAATACAGAGCGCTGGGAGATGACATCATCTCCCAGCGCTCTGCATTACTGAGCACAGCGCGCGGGAGCTTCAGCTCTGTGCCGGAGGAGGCACAGAGCACTTTCCACGCCGCTAGACCACCAGGGACTCAAGGTATGAAGGGGCAACTAGGGTGACCACGTCCCGGAATGGCAGAAGGGAAATGTGGTCACCCTAGGCCATATGTGGGGCTAGGGGCACCAGGGGGCTTATGCACTAAGGCATCATAAAGCAGTGATAACTTATCCAGTGATATCACTTCTCCAGTTCCTTTGTTATTCTATGGAGCCTGTGCACTATAGCTGGAGAAATCTTGTACTGGCTCCATAGAATAACATAGGAAGTGGGGAATGATGTCACTGGAGGAGTTATCGCCGCTTTCTCTCCTTCCTGTCGCTCCTTAATGCATATCCACCTCTGAGTCCCTTTGTCTAGAATGTAAATCAGGCCATGATGGGAGTTCACTGCAAGGAGATGGCATTGGACACACCTCTATACCCAAGCAGTTAATATAGTAGATTAGTTTTTTTTAAATATTCTTATTCTTCCCCTGAATTCTTTTACTGTATGCCGTGCTTTTAAATTAAGAGAAAGCGAAACTGCTCAGTTAGTCTAAGGATATAATTTTTATTGAATGTGCTGCTGTCTAAATATCAGAACCCACAACAGGAATACTTAGTGGCAGCATAATGCATTCTGCACTGATTTATCACAGATTGTAAACAAGGATATATATCATTTTACCCTCAAGATCCCCTTGTGGCTTTCAGATTAATTGCATCTCGATGAGTTCTAGGTTTATGTACTAGGAGGAGCCGTTCTGGGGCAAAACCAGTTGCACCATCTAAATGGGAGTTTTAACTCCTTAAATGCTAGAGAGGTCTCACAATGTGAGGCTCACCATTTGGCATTCAAATGATTAAAAGTACTAATAATATCTACTTCAATAAATCTAATTCCTCCATGGCTCTGAATGTTATAATTGTGTTGGACTGTAGTGCAGTTTAAAGTATGTGACCTTAGTCCAAGGGAAGCTGTATAAAATAGTCATCTATGCAGAATGTATTGACTTTGCTAATATTTACACAGTACTGGGAGGCTGAAATAAAAGTGGGTAATCAAATATTAATATGTATTCACGAACAGCATTAGGCTTGGGTGTGAATTAGTGAAAGTTACATTATATACTGTTGTTAGGATACTATCAACGCCACAACACACAGGTTCATTCCTTCCTATATTGCTGCTACATTACTGCACACAATGCTCTGTCTGTCCCTTTTATTTCTAGAGTCGAGATGTTGAAGTTTCGCACACAAAGGCTGCAAACAGGCCAAAAAGTAAAGATTTCCCTACTTGAGCAGAAATTGCTCCGTCAAAAAAACAAGTAAATGGTTGACACTTCTGTGATTAATACAGAAGCACTTCACATCCCCCTGGTCATTACAGAGTTCATTCGGGATATCCTTGAATCTTGGCCTGTTTTGGTTCCTTGAGTACAGAACTTCAACATCCATATTGTATTATTATTCTTTTTTTATATAGCGCCAACTAATTCCACAGCGATGTACAATAGAGTATAAAAATCATCAGTGCAAAAAAACACAGTGGGCAGATATACAAAACAAGAGTTTATAAATGCTGGGGAAAACACACTACACCATAGGAAACAAATAAAAAAATCTAGATGATTTCAATGGATCTTTTAACCCTTTGAGTGCAAGAGGGGTAGGAATGCATCATTCTAGCATTCAAAGGGTTAAACTTTTGAATGCTAGAAAGATCTCCAATGCATAGTGAAGCCATTAGATCTCTCTCAAGCATGTAAACATGTGAAATATCCCCCATAATGCATTTGTTTTGCTCCAGAACTGCCCTCTTTAGCACCCTGAATAGATCCCTTTGCAGGGGAGGGCTGGCATGGGGGGCAATTGCCCCCTGGGCCAGTCATATGTCTGGGCTGGTGGGCCACTACCTCTTTTTGCTGCAAATGTAGCTACAGTAGTGATACCACAGAGCTTACAATTGAAATGGAGCTACAATCCAAGTGGAGCTACACTAGTAGCATAACCCATTTCTCTTGTAAGTTATATGGTATCACTAGGGCAGCGTTACTTACATTGTAAGCTCTGTAGTTGCACCAGTGTAACCCCATTTCAATTGTAAGCTCTGTGGTATTGCTTGCCTTTCTTCAAAACACTAACCCTTTGAGTGCCAGAGGGGTATGCCACGCATTGCAAAGCAATGCGTGGCATACCCCTCTGGCACTCAAAGGGTTAATGGCAGTTTTAAAATTAACAAAAGAGGGTGGGCTGGGACAGAGGGCTGGAACAATAGTAAAATCAGGCCACTTGATTGTAGCTGCCCTCCAGGCCACAAATTGCCAGCCATCCCCTGTCCCTTAAGGCAGTGGTCAGAAACATGAGGACCCTCAACTGCTGCCAGACTACACTTCTCATCATTTTGTGGGGAATGATGGGAGTTGTAGTCTGGCAGCAGTTGGAGGGCCTCACATTGACCATCCCCTGGCCATATACAGTAAGCTAAATAGATGCAATTCTGGAGTAAACTAACTACACCATGGGGAATAAATGAAAACTCCAATGATTTAAATTAGGTGTTTAACACCTTGGGGTTATTCATTAAGGTGTGATAAAAAGGTGATAGAGTGAAGATGACTTCTCCAGTGATATCACTTCTGAAGTTCTATGTTATTCTGTGGAGTCAATGCACTAAGATTTCTCTGACTTTGAAGACCTTAGTGCACAGAATAACATAGGACCTGGAGAAGTGATATCACTAGATAAGTTACCTTTGCTTTATCACATCTATGCCACTAAATTATGCAGGGTAATACATTCAGAGCAGGATATTTGTTCTCTATAGAGGGATTTACATAAAATGGCAGATTGTTTAAACAAATGGAATATGAAATTTAATGTTGGAAAGTGTATAGTTATACATTTGGGAAGAAAAAATCCCTATGCTACTTATGAACCTAGTGGAATCATTTTAGGGGACTCAGGAAGTTCAGATAAAGAATAACTTATCTGGCAGCAGGAAAGCTTATATCTCTGGGTTATGAGGAAAAGATTGAACTTGATGGACTTGAGTCTTTTTGCAGCCTAATTTACAATGTTACTATGTTTGTCATAACTAAGTGCATAACCCCCATTGAATGCTAGAGAAATCTTCAACAAATTGTCCTATTTAAATCAGTGGGGATTGTGGTAATTTTAATTTGTCCCACAATAGGAGCAGTGCCCCACTGACCCAGTCTTCATCATGTTCAACGCCTTTATTGGATACGCCATTCACAGATAATGGGACATTTATAGGGACAGATATAGGAACCTGATATGGAAATATTAGAGGAACATTTCTGGAACAAATCAACTGGACTTAAGCAGGGATGTTATTAAATCCTGTCATCTTGAAAGCTGGGAGAACCAATGTGAATATCTACAAATATCCATAACCAAATATTAAATAAAATATTAATATGTGATCAGTAAATCAATGTATATAAATTTATATGTTGTCAGATTGTGGACGCCGCCCAGCTGCCAGAATGAGCAAGCGAATCCTTGGTGGAAGAACTAGCAGACCTGGACGTTGGCCATGGCAGTGTTCTCTACAAAGTGAGCCAAGCGGACACATTTGTGGCTGTGTTCTTATTGGAAAAAAATGGTTGCTAACAGTGGCACACTGCTTTGAAGGGTGAGTAGATGTTTTACTATTACAAGAAAGTGTACTGTTTGTTACATTTATTAATGATCATCTTGTGGTTGTCCTGCATTTGGGGAGCAAGATTCAGACATTGTTCTAGCAGATATTCATATTCTCTTGATTTGAAGAACTTTTAACAATTTTGTTTCAAAATTGGACCGTGCTTGCTCATAATGCACAATATAAAGTGTAAGAACTGTTATAATAGCAGTGTTTTTAGTACTGAAAATGTTGCTGTAAATATTTACTGGTGTACCTACTTGGTATGAGAGTTGCAATAACTGTTTCTTTGTTAGTTCTTCTATACTGGCTAACACATTACTGTGACCATAAAATCCATGTCCCTCCCCTACCTTGCAACCCAACCACATAATTATAATGATGATAATAATAAAACATACAATTCCACAGCACCCCACACCTCCCTGTGATAAAACAAGTTCAGTAGTAGCACACAACAGCACCCAGCAGCCTTATAATAAAATAGATCATTCTTCAGCACTTTATTTTCCTCTCTATTAAAACGTCTACATGAAGAAAGAGACAGAAGGAGGGATAAAAGAAAATGGAAAAAGGTGCTAAAGGGTGAAAAGTAGGAAGAAGCTAGAGGGAGAAAGGAGACAGAAGGCTGGAGGGAGGAAGGAAGAAAAAGGGTGGGGGAGATGTAAAAATGGAATTAGAGGGTAGAAGGATGGGAAAAAGGACATGCAAGTATGGTGGAAGGAAGGAAGGAAGAAGATGAAAGGATAGACACATACACATTATAACACCTCAGCACCACTGTCCACAGGTAGTCAGAGAAAAACACATACACTTTTGGCCACCCCAGTCTTTTTCCACTGGTAGCCACAGAACCACACATACACTTTCTGACACCCCATTCATTTCTTCTGTTTACTGGTAGTTACAGAACCACACTCATACATGTTCTGACACTTCAAGCTTCTACTGGTAGTCACAGATAGACTGTATTATACCCCAGTATTCTTCCATTGTCCCACTGGTAGCCACAGCACCACATTTACACTGTGTGTGCCTTTCCCAGCCTTGTACCACCCTCCACTGGTAGCCACATAAGCACCCATACACTGTGTAAAACTTCAGTCTTGTCCAACTGGTAGCCATAGATACACACATAAATTATATGACAACCCACAGAACCACACATACACTGACCCCCAAGCCTTGTTCTACTGTCCCACTGGTAATCACAAAACCACACATACACCATATGACACCCCATCCTTGTTCTGCTGGTTGCCACAGAATCATACATACACTGTCTGACATCCAAGCTTTGTTCCACTATTAGTCACATTACATGCTGTGACTTTACATTCCGTTAGGTGTCAGAGCACCAAGTTCAGACTGCCAAGAATATTTGAGCTTGGCTCTTTAACACCAAATTGTAGGTAAATAACATGAGGGTTTCAATACTATCAGAGTTGTAATTCAAGAGTAATTGAATGATAAACTATCCCCCTCCCCCTTTTTTTACTGATGTAACATTGCTCACCTCAGAGCAGCAAAACTGTCCAGATGGATCTCAGAGAGGGACAATCTTCAATTAGCAGAAGGGAAAAACCTGAAAAATCTGCCAAGGGGGGCAGGGTTTTCCTTATGTTCCTCATGTGAGGTCTCAAGACCAGATTCCATATCTGAGCAAAGGTGGCTTACACTAAGTAAAAGGGGCAGGAGGGGGATACTTTATCATTCAATTACTCTTGAACTACAACTCTGACAGTATTGTCATAACACTCTCTATGGCCCAAATGAAGATGAATTGGATCTGCTGTTTTTGTGAAACATTACCATCCCTTTAACTTTTGTAGGTAGTGCAGTAATATGCACATTGCACTTTCTTTCCAACAGTTTAGAGTGGATCCACCAGATCCAGATCATCTCCTGCTGTAGTTAAATCAGTGCACAAGGTAGTACTCAAATCTGTATCAAACTGGTGACTGCCAGGGCACACCACTACCCTCTGAAAATAAATTAAATAAATGGACTATGATGGATTTACTGGGAGATCACTGTTAGAGGTCCTCTTTTCAAACAGACAACACCAGCAGTGAGGTGGCTACGAGGGCCCCCACTACACTACTGCAATAGATTACATCTTCAATCAGTCCTGGATGCCATGTCCATGGAGACAGACATGACAGTAACTGGCAGGGCCACAGACATTCATATGCTTCTCATTGCACGTGTTAGTCTTAACCCTTTAAGGACATGAGTGGTGTGCAAAGCATTGTTTTGGAGTGCGTTGCACAATCATCTGGTCCTTAAAGTGTTACATAGGCTCATGTGCGCAACCTGCTCCAGTCTGAAAAACTCCCAGAATCTTTCATGTTTGCCTCCATGGACACAACATCCAGGACTGGTTAAAGATGTTTCCTCTTGAACAAAGGTACAATGGCAAATGTCATAGGGGCCATTAATGTTTTCTGCCCATAGTAAGATAACTAGGGAGTTTATTTTTAGGAGGTGTTAGTTCATCCTTAAATTTCACTGTTGTTTTGTGTGCTGTGTTTTATTATTATAAACATACTTTCATACTGTCATTATGTGACGTGGGCTATATATGATCCTTTTAAAAACAGTGGCTGCGTTTAACTTTAAAAATAATGGGTACATATACATCATTTGTTTGTAGCTACTTAAACATTTTTTGTAAAAATAACTTGTGGTATAGTAATTGCCAGATAGTAGAGGTGAGAGTAGTAAACTTGGCATAAGCATACCTGAGAACTTTGACGTGTGGTCCGGTGGTGCTGCTGGGGGGAGAAAAATAGAGCGATTTGCGTAAAAAAGGTGTGGGGCTTAACCACAAGTGGGGGTAGGGCTTAATGGGTGTGAAGATATTTGTAAAAATAGGCTGGGGAAGGAGGAGAATTGGGCGGGGAGTAGAAGGAACTCATTGGGAAAGGGCACTTTTAAAATGTCGCACTGAAAAGTGTGTGATATGAAACTGTGCATTCACCAGGTCACATTGTTTAAAATGGTGACATGAGAATCTTGCCCTGCATAAAACGCGCAAGATTCTCATGTCGACTCCAATTAAATGTCGCTGCGATGTGTAAATTTGCTGACTGCCAGCTCTCTCTCCCCTTCAACATAATCCCCATGCCCCATTTAGATATCCGAGACATTTGCGTGCAGGATTCTTTTCAGGTCACCCTCACTGTAGCACTTGTAGCAATTGAACTCCGTTCTGATTAACATTAAGTAATTGGATCTACAATCAATTCTTTCATGTGCATACATTGATACATTGTTGCCTCCACATGTTCCTACCTGCCACACAGACTCCCAGGGAACACCATTATAGAATTTAATTCACCTCACGTGAAGTAGAGAGGGTAAACATGACATCCCGCTATAATATTAGTATATTCCTACATCCTGTGTCTCCCAAACAGTCCATAGCTTTTGACCAACATTTAGATAGAGTAAGTTACAGTGTTATTGGATACCCTGGTCATTTATATACAGGCTCCTCTATTTAGTCCCTGCCCCACTTCTGATCATATCTCCTCTTTAAAGGGATAGTAATACTTCGTTTTATCTTTATTTTATTTTGTAGGCATTAAATAAACATGAAGAACGATATAAGTCTTATCTCTCAAACCTTTATGGTTTGAGAGATATTCACAAGCAAATTTTCCCCTCCCGCCCCTTTTATGTAGTGTAAGCCATCTCTTCTCAGATGTGGAATCTGGTTGTAAGACTAGACAGATAACAGAAGGGGACAATCTTCTTCCTGTCAGATCAACGAAGGCCCTTCCCCCTTGACAAGTTTTTCAGGTTTTTCCCTTATCTTAATTGAAGATTGTCCCTCTCTGCAATCTATCTGGGCACCTCCCTTCTGATCTGGCTGAACAGTGTTACATCAGTAAAAGGGACGGGAGGAGGATACTTTGTCATTGAATTACTCTTGAACTACAACTCTGACAGAATTGAAATAACACTCTCCAAAGTCCAAATACTATGATGATTAATTAGAGCTGCTTTTATTATGAAACATTACTATCCCTTAACATGTAGTTTAAAATAGCACTTTGTATCCCCAAGGTTTATTTTTGACACTTTTTATATTCCTGAACTGGAGAATATGTTTCCGCATAAGTCTGATCCGCTGATTGTATCTGCCTCATTCATTCCCCTTAGATCACCGCTTGGTCTCCACCACATTCCACAGAGTTTGGTTGGGCATCCAATATGCATACATCTGGTGCCTAGACCTATATAGTACCACACTACTTCCAATTCAATGTAGCAAAATTACACATCCCAGTGACATTTAAGGAGGCGACATGAGAATCTCGCACTCTTTATGCAGTGCGAGATTATCATGTTGCCCTTTTAAACAAAGCGACCTGGTGAATGCGGTGTTTCGTATCACAACATTTTAAAAGGATACCGTGGGAAAGAGCAGAAGTGGGCAGAGTTTCATTAGAAACTTCCCACATCCAGAGACTTAGCCTCTGCCCAGGAGACCCGGTAATGCAGTGTCAAAACCGGAGTCTCCAGGGCAGATATGGAGAATTCCTAGCTATGGGCATAAGTTATGACTTTAGCGCTGATTTGAATCTAAATAAATAAGCCAGTGGGGTTATACACTAAGGATTGAAAAAGAGGTGATAAAGGGGAGATGACTTCTCCAGTGATATCACTTCTCCAGTTCCTTTGTTATTCTGTGGAGCCTATACACTAAGATCTCTAAAGCTGGAGGAATCTTAATGCACTGGCTCTACAGAATAACATAGGAATTTGAGAAATTATATCACTGGAGAATTTATCCCCATTTTATCCCCTCTTTATCACCACTTAGTGCATAACCTCTTTGTGTTTCTGAAAAACAATCATTCTAGGAGATTTGGTACATTTGAAAAATTATATTGTAAATACAAAATTAAAAGGTAATTTATGTTTCCAGGCTGATATGTCTGAGGTATAACACATGCAGCCTTTTGTAGAAATGAATTCTCTTGGACTCTGAATATATTAAATAGTCTATTCTAGTGATTGATCTATTTGAAAGGCATGTGGTATACAGTCAGCAGAACAGATTTACCTTAGTATTTCAGACCAAATGAAGTAACAATTCACTGAAAGTGAAAAGCAGATGCAGTGCTGAAATGTTTTATTTCATGTCTTGTTATTTTTGCATTATCCTCGTGCCAAACATCTGTCCATAAACTAAGCCCTTTGAACAGTCTAAGTAAGAGAAATATTATGTTTAAAATGTTTCCCTTTCTGTTTGGGTTGCAAAAATCTTGCTGATAGTAAGGACTATTTCCAACCACTTTAACCCTTTGAGTGCCAGAGGGTGCTCAACATATTGCTTTGTAGTGCACCGAGCACCTCTCTGGCCCTCAAGGTATCCTTTTAAAAGGTTGCACGTGAAAGAGCGTGACGTTATAACAAGCTCAGCATGTCACCTGGGTGTAAAAATGGCAACATGAGAATCTTGCACTGCTTGACAACATGTTGCCTACTTAAAGGTCGCATCCCGCTATTGTTGAGCGCTGTCCTTCCCCACTTTCATTTTACATACGTGCCAGGTCGCTTACCGAATGCTGGAGGAGTATTTGCCCATATGTCCGTTAGTAATGGTAATGTCTAATTCATGAGATACTTTTTTGGATTTCTTTGTAGTTAGTTAGTGATATTCACAATAATGTTGCATGAACGGATATGGGCAAATACTCCTCCAGCATTCGGTAAGCAACCCTGCACGTATGTAAAATAAAAGTGGGGAAGGGCAGCACTCAACAATACCAGGATGTGACATTTAAGTAGGCAACATGAAAATCTCACACTGTCAAGCAGTGCAAGATTCTCATGTTACCATTTTTACCCAGGCAACATGGCGAGCTTGTTATGAGGTTGCACACTCTTTCGCGTGCAACCTTTTAAAAGCAAACCGGCACTCAAAGGGTCAAGAGTTTCCCTGGACACAGTCTGGCCAGGCATAGTAAATGATCCACTTATTAATTCAGCTGTCCTCAATCAGTGATATTCTTAACCCTTCAAGTGCCAGAGGGGTATGCATCTCAATGCCTCTGGCACTCAAAGAGTTGGGCTACAAAGAAATATGAACCCTATCATGCTTATCCTACATCATCTATGAATAGGAAAAACAGACTGGGCAACGTATGCAGCACCTTAGACAACCAGATGGATGCCAATGTGTTGCGCACCAATCTGCTCCTCACTAGTATTCAAGATGTTAACTCTTTCAGTGCCAGCGAGGTATCCAACCCATTGAACTACTATGCTTTGTCTACCTTCCTGGCACTCAAAGGGTTAAAGGCCCCATTTACATCAATGGAGTATTATAATTGACCCTTTATGGTTCATTTGTTTTACTTCAAAACTGCTCCTCTCTTCTTTTGAGCATAACACTTGCTGTTCGTGTTGAGATACTTAGAGATCGATCCAGTTAATTAATTCCTTATGAAATTGCAAGGTTGCATGCTGTCTGATGGAATTTTTAAAAGGGCATGCAACAGTTTATTCTGATGTTAGTTGATAGAGTAGCTGGGATTGCTGAAGCTCACAAGCAAGTGAATACTGAAAGGTCGGAGGGCCCATTCATTCTTTCCATCTTTGCCAGTCAAGATGGATATATTTCCAGAGGTCTGGACTTCTGCAAATACTTTGCGAGGCATTTCAAGTTGTAAATTTATCAGATACGGTCTTCCACAGAAGCAGTGATGTAATCCTAATCAACTATAATTCCAGGGCTAACTCTTCTTTATCACCTTGTAACCAAATGTGTTGAAAATGTCTTTAGCTTCAAAACATCCTGGCCATACCCTTCCATATAACTACCCCTATACTGTGCCATAAAAAGGCACAGTATACTAACTATAAAATAAAAATGTTGTAGGGCTTTTTCTATAGAATATAAATGTTTCTTTCAAAACTTATTGCAGCGATAACTTGCCATTTTTCTTAGCATGAGTTCAAGTGATTTTGTTGCCTCAACAGCACCACTTGGCTATAAAACATCTTGAGTACTAGCTGTCAGAGAGTTTTCCTTTTAATAACTTTTGAAAGAAATATCCCCAGGCTCTGCGGGTACCCTTGTTTTACTTTATAGAAAAATAACGACCATATTTTTTTCATAATTAAGGTACACTGCCCCTTTAAGCTATTATTTCTGCCATTGCCCATGGGCTATTCAAATTGAGAGGCACATAAGATGTTGTGACACAGCAGGTTAAAATATTTTGAACTAATGGCAGAATGATCGCCAACCCATAATGCAATGCATCTGCATAGCAGCCTCAAGCACTTTTCCCTGCCTTTGCTTTGATCATAGCAGAGACTGACAGAGGCTGGAAAGGATAGGCAAATTGAGAGTTGTGTGTTAATTTGCTAGCCTTTCCCTACTGCAAACCAGAGAAATTTCCTGGATGGTTCCTGGCGCTACTATACTGCTGCTCAGAACAAATGTTTTACTGTTCTTCCCATTGCATATACCATTATTATTACCCATTAACTGTTTACACCACATTCTAATGGTTCATACATATAGAAGCATCTGATTTATAATCACCACCAAGATAAGTTAGGGATGTCAATTTCCTCCATAATGCTTAGATTAAAAGCAGTATCTGGTAATATATTCTGGAACATTAGACAAAACGGCTAAAACCAGGCTGTTTTATTGCTTGGTATGAACTTTCTAAAGGGCCAGTAAACCTAATGGAATTATTTCATTGAGACATACTGTTATGCATAGGCATTCTAAACAACATGGCAGTTTCTAAACACTGCAGGACTGCCTCAGGGAACTATTAAGTCTATATGAGCGGCTCATTCCTTATAAGTGTGTTTGGTTGTTTCTAGAACATTGATTCCATTTCTTACTTGTAATAAACTGGAAGATGGTTCCCCAGTGTGCCACTTTGTTGTGTAATATTTCAAGTGGTAGACTTCCGTACTTTGTTTCACTCAGAAATTGGCTGTATAACTGACACAGAAGAGAGTAATATTCTGTACAGCTCTGCAAATATCTTGTTTTAACCATCTGAATGCCAGAGGGCTGTCCAATGCACTGTAAAACAGTCCTTAGCAGTCCAAGCGTTATCTTCCTTAATGCTAGGGATGTCTAGTACATTGTAAAGTAGGGCATTGGAATCTTTTCTAGTATTCATATGGTTAATCCTTTGAGTGCCAGCGGGGTACTCAACGCATTGTTTTGCAATGTGTTGCGTACCCCTCTGGCACTCAAAGGGTTAAAAAACCAATTTAATTCCATGGAAATGTTTGGAATTTGTATTTGTGCACCATAGGGAACAAATACAAATTCCAAACATTTCCATGGATTAAAATTGTTTTTTTAACCCTTTGAGTGCCAGAGGGGCATGCAACGCATTGCTGGCTTGTTCTAAATTGCTTTTCTTTAGCTTATTGAATAGTGCCCATTATTCTTCTACAGTTTATCTATAACTAGTGTAAAAGCCCGTGTGCACGGGCCGTGAAATGCGTTGCGTACCCCTCTGGCACTCAAAGGGTTAACATTACGCGGACCTGCTCTGCGTACTGCTGTTACCTCACTGCTCCACGTGATTGCGACGCCTCACTCCCGCAATGCAATCATGCACAGTAGAGAGTGGCCGAACGCGGGCACTGCGCATGACTGCATCGTGACAAAATTTCTGGCCTTTTGTTATATAGGATTATATAGGACTAGTTGAACAGCCCGTTACACGGGCCACAGTGCCTCTGGCAGCCGGTCGCGGGGCAGTCACACGCAGTGGAGACTGCCCGCACCTCGGCTGATACAGAGCCTCTGGCAGCCGGTCGCAGGGCAGTCACACGCAGTGGAGACTGCCCGTGCCTCGGCTGATACAGAGCTGGACGCTCCTTCGGAGCGCCCAGCTCTGTATCAGCCGCGGCGCGGGCAGTCTCTACTGCATGTGACTGCCGCACGCGCAGCAGTGTCTACTGCGCATGTCGGGCGTTACACACAACTTGGCGAATTATTATATAGGATTATTATATAGGATTGTAGAGACGCACTTGTTATAGTAACAATAACCACATGAGTTTAAAGCTTTATGATGTTTGTTGACTCCTTAGGAGAGAAAGTGCAGCAGTATGGAAAGTTGTATTTGGTATAAACAACTTGGATCACCCATCGGATTTTATGCAGACTCGTCTGGTGAAGACAATAATCCTCCATCCACGCTACAACCGAGCTGTTGTGGACTATGACATTAGCATAGTGGAACTAGATGAGGATATTATTGAGACCAGCTATGTGAGACCAGTGTGCTTACCCACCAAGGGACAGTTGGTTCAACCAGACACCTATTGTTACATAACAGGCTGGGGACACATGGGTAACAAAAGTAAGTAAACATCCCCATTATATCTTTGGAAAACAATTTCAGATCATGTGATTACTGATGTATAGCAATAGTGACATTTAATGAAAAGCAAGTGTTATTTCTATGTCAATATGTTATCATTACAATGGCAGCTCAAAATATACCTATAAACTGATTTTGACTGTAATAATTATAGATGTTTGACTAGTGAATGTTTTGAACTGGACTTGTCTTCTAAATTGAGCTTGCTCACTTGAAAACTTCATTCAAAGCTGTCCATGTATCAGGCCAGGACATATATGTTTTAGGGCAGGGTAGTCAATTGCTGGACCACAAGCTGTCGGGGACAGCAGCTCCAATCATCCCCATCCAGACAATAAATCTAGGATACGCCCCCACACTCTGGCATTTCTAACAGCACACAAACTATGCTTTTCACCTCAAACTGAACTAATTAACATACTGTGTAGGACATTATCAAACTGTGCCCCTAAAACCTAAAGGTACATTTATTTTGCAGAAAAATGGCTTGTAAAACATATAGGATAGTTGTTTCCAATTTTAAAATGGATGTTGGTTATGCACAATGATATGATAAAGTGATGATAATGTGGAGATAACTTCTTCAGTAATATCACTTCTCCAATTCCCCTGTTATTCTATGGAGCCAATGTACTAAGAACTCTAAAGGTGGAGAAATCTTAGTGCATTGACTCCATGGAATAACATAGGACTTGTAGATGTGATAACACTGGAGAAGTCATTGCCTCTTTATCACCTCTTAGTGCATCTCCCCCAATATGTTACAACTTAAAGTCATGACACACAGCTGCATAATTTACATTTCTGTGGCATGTATATCAAAATCAATAAAATGATTTTATAATGAAAGTATTTTGTGGGGTGTGACACATGGAGCCTGGTACCACAATATACAAATGTGCTGTAGCAAACCCAATGGGAACCACTATTATGGGCAGATTTAAACCTTGGTACAAACTATAATTATGTAAGATTGACAGGTCCACTTTAAGTTCTGTGCTACACTGAGAGCTTCATAACCATACAGGGCTATACTCAGAGAGATCACTTTTTAGAAATAAAAGTATCAATATCTCAAACTATGTATCTGCTGGTCTTTTGGCTAACATGATGTATAGACAGTTTTGAATACAGTTTTGAAAGATACAAACAGATTAAGTCAGAAGTTTACCAGTAGTGAGGTGGATGTAATTATTGATTCACAAATACATAAAAATGTTCTTTGTGACTAACTGCCAATATGTATTATTCTGTTTTGCTTTTTTTCATCCTTTTTTTGCATTTTTTTAAACCCATAATGACAACTGGGACAGATATGTTAATTTTGTAAATTATAAGCAAGAATTTATCAATACACCACTCAACAGCATGTTACACCGCTGGAGAGAGCAGGTATCTCCTGGTCCTTTCCTCACACCTTTTCTCTGGTGATACTTAGATGCCAAAATAATTTTAGAGGAGATGTGAAAGGGACAGGCTTTACTGATCTGTTCCCTCCCACAGTGTAACTTGTGGCTGAGAACCATAGGGCTCAGGAAGCCTTGAATTCCTTCTGTGCAGCTGGAACTGCTGGGTTAACATGGGTGGGAAATAAATAGTGCATAGCTTTGCATTTGATGAATAGGCCTCAGTGATTCTCTCCCTCCTTGGGGCGAATAGACAGCTGAGAATTAGTGGGAGATAGTATGCTAAAGACCTTCCCACCACAAGATTATACTTCATTTTGATTGGCAGTGGGAGGGCTCAGTGGTCCCCTCTCCCTTCCAAAGTTTTTTCAGGTTAAACTTGAAAAATATTGTTCATCTGTGAGTGTAGGAGTTTTGTGTCTGTGAGTGTGGGATTATGTATCGTGTGTATGTTGGGCTAAAGCAGGAAACCAGAATTCTGGAGCAATCCATCTGCACTGTTGGGAGG
Organism: Rhinophrynus dorsalis; assembly: GCA_037306005.1. Lineage (NCBI taxonomy): Eukaryota > Metazoa > Chordata > Amphibia > Anura > Rhinophrynidae > Rhinophrynus > Rhinophrynus dorsalis. Next base: position 95,225,364 of record CM074718.1, on the reverse strand, counting down.
GGAATAGAACTACATACATTTTATTTGATTGAAATGAGACTTTTAACATCTTGAATGCCAGAGAGGTTTCCAATATATTGTTAACATAACGCCCAAGTGTCCCTCTTTAGGAGGGATAGTCCCTCTTTTAGGCCCAAATCCCCCTGTCCCTCTTTCCCACCCTGATGTCCCTCTTTTTAGGAGATCAGATTGTGTGGTCTCTATATAAGTGTATCATATTGCTCTACAACAATAAAACTCAAATTTTTGTTTGTTTAAACGTCAGTATATGTGTTTATAAATTAGTGTGTGTAAATAAAATACTTTGGTCCTGTTTTAAGTAATTTATTAGGTTATACAAGGAGGTATCAATAGGTCATGAAATAGACTAAAAATTCTCGGTAATGCCCGCCCACCAGCCACGCCCCCAGAAACACTTCCTAAAACGCAAGTGTCCCTCTTTGGCAATTTGAAATGTTGGGAGGTATGTGTTAAACAAGGTGTTGGAGAGCTGTGTTGCATTCAAGGGGATTTAAAAACCTCATATTAATTAATGAGAATGTTTATTATCCCCCCATTCAGTTTGTGTCAGAATTGTATGTCTGCACTGCAGAGCAAGCATGTAATTAGCATACACACACCTACACAGCAGAATCTATACATTTAAATAACTAGGAATTTGTTTTCTAAATAAAAATTGAGAATGCAACATACAGGATATTTTCAAAGTTCTTTCAAAATCACCAAAGTTGTTTTTAGGCAATGTGATCACATTTACACTGGTTGCGTCTTGTAGGCGCAGAATAACACCATAGATTAATACATCTTTGGCTGCCATGCATTCTTTCAGTGCCATTTAAGTTGCAAGAAGGTGAAGTTCGTGTTATTTCCTTGGAACGCTGCCAGTCCTATTTTGACATGAAAACGATAACATCCAGGATGCTGTGTGCCGGCTACGAGTTGGGAACAATAGATTCCTGCATGGTAAGGGGCCTTGTTCTTGGATCTATAAAGCAATCTACTTAATGTAAAGGCAAGTGTTCAGACACTTGAAAGGCATTGTCAAATCATATCTGAAATCCTTAAAACAGATCAAATTTCATGACACTAGAAAGTCACAGTAAAGTCATTTGCAATAAGTCAGGGTAACAATTTATAAGCTTGCAATTTCAATTAAATGATCTGCTATTGATTATTTAACCTCTTAGACACTAAAGAGTGGGGATGGGTGAAACCCTTCTGCTGCAAAGAAAAGCATACAAAAAACTTGTAGCCTCTGGGGAAAATTGCCATTTTTTTGCATGTTGAAAGCTAAGATTTTCACTTCCATGTGTAGAGTTTCCCCATTTATTCCTGCCAAATCAAAACGGAGTGTCAGCTTACTGCATTGTCATTCTATACTGAGAGAAACCCCCCACTGTTTACCATTCTAACCACACTTCATGGTATCCACTGAACCACATGTACCAACACCCCTGACCCTCCCCCACCCCAAATTTTCCACAGAATCACACATACTGACCCCATAGCCTTGTCCCATGTCACTGGTAGCCATAGAACTACATATACTGGCTCCCTCAGCCTTGTTCCATGGTAGGATGACCACATGTCCCGGAAGGCCCGGGACTGTCCCTTAATTGAGATCTGCGTCCCTCGTCCTGAGTCACCCCCTGCCGGGACAACAAAGAATCCCGTAATGAAGCAACAAACCCGGCACCCACAGCAGAGACAATCTCAGTCATATGCAGTTTCCACTCTGCTCCACAGCGGCTCACTCAACTTCAGTGACAATGACACAGCTTACCAAGTGCAGCACGTGTCACCTCCAGCCAATGAAATGTATTTGCTAAATGGGTCTCATTGGCTGGCTGGAGCGTGCGAGACAGCTGGGATGTCGGCGGTACGTTGCCACTGTGACTCGTGGATAAGATATGTGAGTGAGTGTCTGTCACAGGAGGCACTCACGGTGTGGTTACACACAAGTACAGCACAAGCTCCAGTCCAAACTCCAGTGCAGCCAGTGAGTTCCAGTCCCAGTCCTACCGGTGCCGACTCCCCATTCTAAGAGTAAGTCAAAGTCTGCAGGAGAAAAAGATTACTACTAACTAGACTAACTATATAAATACACACATATATCCTATATAATAATTTGCTAGGATGTTTGTCACGATGCAATCATGCACAGTAGAGACTGTCCTCGTCCGGGCAGTCTCTACTGCGCATGATTGCATCTCGTGAGTGAGGCGACGCAAGACTGCATCCGTGGAGGAGTGAGGTAGTGGCCTCTTAACATTACCCGGCCCTTGGCCCATGTACACGGGCTTTTACACTAGTATGTAATATAATTATACGCTTTTGGGCAGGTTTAGGTTGCATCAGATTTCAATATCTCAATTTTTAAACTGACTCAAAAAGCCAGTGTGTAGAGATAAGATAACCCTTTGAGTGCCAGGGCAAATGCAACTGCAACATGTGCACCAGAGAGTGTATATACAAGTAGTCAAATACAAGTGTACAACACTTTTGCTTCTTGATATGTTAAGGGTTAATTTAATTCATTTCTGCTTCTGAAGGGTGCATGTTGTTTTCTGTTAGTTTCATACGTGCTGATTTTGTAACACTGCGTGCACCCCCCTCTGACACTGGCACTCAATACTACTAACTATATGAATACACAGATATAATCATAAACATACACTTTAGGGCAAGTTTAGGTCTGATACATATCTCAGACTGTCTCAAAAGTCATAGCCAGTCTATAGAGATAACCCTTTGAGTGGCAGTGCCAGAGGCGGATGCAATGCATTGCTTCATTATGTGTTGCATACCCCTCTGGCACTCAGGGTTTTAAAAAATCAGCATGTCTGAAACTAACAGAAAAAATATTCACCGTTCAAAAACCGAAATTAATGAAATTAACCCTTTTCTTGCACACCAGGGAGATCTGTGCAGCCCATTGAGAAGCAAAAGTGTTTTACTTGTATATACACCCCTCTGGTGCATAAGTAGCACTTGCGCTCTTAGAAATGATTTGGCAGTTGCATTGTACTCCAAACCCAAACCTGATTTTTGCTGTGACTTGTTCGTTAAATAAGTGTCCCTGGATGGTAGAAAGCAAATGTGGTCATCCTATTTCATGGTGGCCATAGAACAACACACACTTACCATCAGCCTTGTCCCTCTGAATTAGTAGTCACAGAATCACACACACTGAGTCTGATCCCCCAAGGTATTGCGGAGGACATTTTTGGGCCATGGAAAGCAGAAGCAGAACACTGCAATGTAGTCACAGGAAATGTATTTAACCCTTTGACTGCCAGAGGGGTATGCAACGCATTGCAAAGTAAAGCGTTGCGTACCCCTCTGGCACTCAAAGGGTTAAAGGGATAGTAAACCCTCCCCCCAACAACTTGACCGCAAAATACAGGAATCATAGAAACATACGGAACGCACTTTGTCCCATCTCTCAAACCTTTATGGTTTGAGAGATGTAAGGCAAGAAAGACCTCCGCTCCCTCCCCCTTCTCATACGTCCGCTGTATAGCGGACATCATGAGATCCGGCTTCCAGCACCAGACGGCGGCTCTGCAGGAGCGCTGTCATCTAGATATCTCCGTATTATTACTTCATGGGTATGGTCTAAAACATGTGCCTGGCTTGCAAGCACATGTTGTAGACCATTCCTATGAAGTACTTATATGGAGATATCCAGATGTCAGAACTCCTGCAGAACCGCGGAAAGTTGGCCGACCGGATTCTGCCTCTGACAGCTTTACAGCTCGTCAGGCAGAAGGGGGAGGGACCGGAGGACTGTCTTGCCTTACATCTCTCAAACCATAAAGGTTTGAGAGATGGGACTACGTGCGTTCAGTATGTTTCTATGATTCCTGTATTTTGCCATCAAGTTGTTGGGAGGGTTACTATCCCTTTAAGAAAGCGAAAAGGCAGGCATTTTGTGGGGGTTTCTACGTGGGGAAAAAGCAGCAAATTGTGCGTTTTCCTTGAAAATTCCTACAGGAAAACAGTGGAGCTTTTCACCCATCCCTGATAAGGAGGTCTCTGTTGTATTACAAAATTTGTTGGAGACATCTCTAACATCTGGTATAGTGACAGGCAACCTGAGACCCTCCAGCTGTTATGGATTACAATTCCCATCAACTGGTCCTGATATAATGAATACATTATATTATGAATCAGAATGCAAATAGGTGCTGCAAAATCAGGTTGGTGTCTATTGAATCATTTTACATATCCCATCTAAAGTTTAGTTACTAGAGGGTTGAAATTCAGAAGTAATTTGCACAGTACTACTTTATAGGAAGAGTGGTAGACTCATGCAACAGCCTCCAAGCAGAGGAGGTAGGCACAGATACTTTTATGAAATTCAAAAATGCCTGGGATAGACGTATATGTCTATTGGATGTAAGACTTGAGTATTTTATTATATAGAGAAATGGGAAGACTGGATGTGCCAAATGGTTCTTTCTGCCATTAAAGTGGAACTTTCATGCTAATAACATTGCCCCTCAATATATTTCTAACCTAGAAATATGCAAAGTCTTACTGTCTTTAAAGGAGCAGTAAACTTTTTTTATGAAAAAATATATATTGTAGGGATTTTCTTATTGAGTAAAATAAGGTTACTCCCACTTCGGAGAGATTTATATTTCCAGAGTTATTACAGTTTAAACCCATGTTTTTTTACATTAGCAGTGCCCTCTAGTGGTCAAATTCTAATTAGATTTCCTGTTTAATGGAAAGGAAAGTCAGAAAAGTCAGAGACATACAGTTCTCCATAGAATGTGATAGAAACTGCCTGTCACTTCCTGTCAGTTAGAACTATCAGGAAGTAAACACAGTAAATTCACTCCCTGGTTTTTTAAACTGCTATACATTTTGAATAAAACATCTGACAGCGGTGGGAGTGACCTTGTTTTATTCAGAAGGAAAAGCTCTATAAAATATATGTTTTCATAAAAAAAAGTTTACTGCTCCTTTAAGCTCAATAAGTTCAGGTTATGGCTGAAAAAACACTTCTTTGGCTGGAACCAGAGGACAGACAGAGCAGACATCTTAGAGGAAATGTACCTCTGAGTCTGTGCTGTCTGTCCTGTTCCCTTCCAGCACTGGTGAGTGACGTTCCTTGGTGCCTTGAGGCACTGGAAGGGACTGACCGCACAGGGCTTCTCTTGTAAGCTCTGTACAGCCCGATGCCTGCGAATGAAGTGTTTTTTCAGCAATAACCTGGACTTATTGAGCTTAAAGAAAGTAAGACTTTGCATATCGCTAGGTTAGAAATATATTGGGGGGCAATGTTATTAGCGTGAAAGTTCCACTTGAAAATCTATGTTTCTTTATTATGTATTATAAGTATTAGTCCACATTAAACCACAAAATACATTTTGTACACAGAATTATTAATTATAAATGAAAACAAATTAATACATCTGCATCTAAAACAGGACTAGTCAGTCTTTGGCCCTCCAGCTATTTTGCACTATAATTCCCATCACCTCCATACAGCCATTAGCTGAATGTAGATGATGGGAGATGTAGTCTCCAACAGCTGGAAATCCAAAGATTGAATTAACCAATATACTATTTTGTACTGTTTAACATGTTCCATGCAGGGGAGTCACAGATGCCTGACCTTCTCCAGCTTCTAATTCAGGGTTCTCTGTAACAGATACAATTACAGACATCCACAAATCTGTCACTTTTGTTACAGACACCTCCCAGTTATATGAATAGTTGGCACCATTGCTTCTAATGTCACAGTAAACATCTGGTGAACATGTGTGTACTGCTAACATTTCCTGCAAACTACAATGGTGAAACAAGTATCAAGATCATATCTGCTAGAGGTGTTGCATTTTAGGTGACCAGATCTCGTCTTAAAGGGATAGTAATGTTTCACAAAAACAGCAGCTCCAATTAATCTTCATAGTATTTGGGCCATGGAGAGTGTTATTTCAGTACTCTCAGAGTTGTAGATCAAGAGTAATTGAATGATAAAGTATCCCAGTCCAGCCCCTTTTACCTAGTATAAGCCACCTCCCCTCAGATGTGGAATCACAGCAAGGGACAGTCTTCTTACTGAGAGCATAAGGAAAACCCTGCCCCCATTGAAAGGTTTTTCTGGTTTTTCCTTATGCTGACTGAAGACTATCCCTCTCTGCGATCCATCCGGACAGTCTTGCTGCTCTGAGGTGAGCAGTGTTACATGAGTAAAAGGGGTGGGAGGGGGATACTTTATAATTCAATTACTCTTGAACTACAACTCTGACAGTACAGAAATAACACTCTCCATGGCCGAAATACTATAACGATTAATTGGAGCTGCTTTTATTGTGAAACATTACTATCCCTTTAAGTGAGGGATACTGCTGATTCCTGTGCAATCATGCACAATACAATTTTCACAAGCATCCCTAATTTAAAGGGATGTGTGGTCACATTAGTTGTATTGTCCCGATGTTATCTTTGCAATATCATTCACAATATGTGTAATGCATAAGGGCAAATTGAAGCTAATCTGATGCATATTAACTGCATTGTAAGGGACAAATACTGCAAGAGTGAAGTCTCGCTTCTCAGTCTTGTTGGGCTGCAAGTGCAGTTCCCAATCACCATTTGTGTTTGGCTTGAAAGTGATCCAGCCTTCTTCCAGCTGGGGAGTGTTAGTTTAAATAAAGTGGAGATGACTTCTCCAGTATATCACTTCTCCAGTTCCTATGTTATTCTACAGAGCCTAAGATCTCCAAAGTTGGAAATATCTTAGTACATAGGCTACATAGAATAACATAGGAACTGGAGTAGTGATAAACTGGAGAAGTCATCTCCACTTTATCACCTCTTTATCATGCTATAGGGCATCTCTCCCATTGTATGTCTGCTATAAGCCTTGGGGGGCTACGCACTAAGGTGATAATGTGGAGATTACTACTCCAGTGATATCACTTGGCCAGGTCATATGTTATTCTATGGAGCCAAAACACTAAGATCTCTAAAGTTGAATAAATCTTTGTTATTTTCTCCATAGAATTACATAGAACTTAGAGAGTTTAAAACACTGGATAAGTCATTTCCAATTTATCATCTGTTTGTCACCTTTTTATCACACATTAGTGCATCTCCCCCTGGTGTTCCATGCAACCATTTTTGAGCATTACTGACGTAAGGAAAATAAAATAGGTACGTATTTTCTGTTTTCTGCTGTGTTTCAGGTAATATGTATTTAGATACTAACATGCGTTTTATAAATATGCACGGAGTGTAATGAAAATTTGAAGGTACAGTTGTGTTCTCATTGTGCCAGATGTTACATGTATCCTTACATACAATAACACTTGCAGTTATAGAACTGATTCCATGCAATGTGATATCACAATGATAGCATTTATCACCTGTGATTTAGTGTAGACCAATATTAGGAATGTAGTTACAGATCAATGAAATGCAGTTGAGGTCTTATATTTTTTTAAAATTAATAGTGATAAAATGTTTCCATAGCTATGCCACCGATGATTCTATTATGATATACCTAAGAGGAAAAATGCAGAAACACATGTTTACACATAAAATAGAAAAACAAATACATTTTGCCCATTAAGTCATATGCCTCTCTGTTGTTATAGGGAGACAGTGGTGGCCCTCTTGTTTGTGAGCAGCCTGGTGGACAATGGACATTGTACGGTCTGACCTCTTGGGGATCGGTCTGTTTTTCCAAAGTTTTAGGACCTGGAGTCTACAGCAACGTGTCCCACTTTGTTGAGTGGATTGAGAGACAAATATACATACACAGTTTTCTAATGAACTAAAGGCACGGAATCCAACAGAAAAACAATTTTCATAGCAAAGACTAAGGGAAAAGGATCGCCTTAGCCTCCTAAGAGGTTTCACGTGTGGGATTTATGTTGTTGGTATCAAAGAAAATTATATATATTTTTGTTTTGTTTTGGGTATTCTGTATTTTAATGTAAAACATTATGATTTTTTGTACATATTTGTTCCGTTTGTTTTGCTGTGTATCCATTCCTAAAGTAACACAGGATTTCAGAAAATGTAATTTGCAAGTATTTCTGACAACGTACTAAAAGCCATATGTTTGAAAGAAAAGTGTAGGAGTTCTGGGGCAAACCATTTGCACTATAGGGGAGAGCTAAAAATTCCTAAAATTCCCATAGATGTAAATGGGGATTTTTACCCTCAAATGCTAATGAGGTCTCAAATGCATTGCCAAGCTGTGCATTGTAGACCTCTCTAGCATTCGAGGGGTTAAAATCCCCATTTAAATCAATGGGCATTTTTAGTTCCCACCGATAATGCAAATGGTTTGCCCCAGAACCCCCTACACTTTTATTTTGAACATGTGGCCCTAAGTATGAAGAAAATGGGAACACTAGAGAGTTTAGCAGGAGGCATATATTCTAATGTAAAAACAAAATAAGCAATTCAGGGGCAAACCAACCACCGCATGGGGGGGAACTCTGTTTATTTAAAGTGTTGGTAATGTCCCATAAAAACTTGTTAGGGGAGACCTTTCTAGCATTCATGTGGGTAAAACACCCATTTAAAGGGACAGTAATCTCTCATAAAAACTTGTTATAGAGGACAAAAAATATGCTTAATGGCGTAAACCCTATCTCTCAAACCGCTATGGTTGGAGAGATATAAGCACTGAAAGTTCCCCCTCCCTCCCCTTCTCCTGACGTCAGCTGTAAAGCCGACAGCAGGATATCCCGTCCGGGGACCAGCAGGTGGTTCTGCAGCAGAGCCGAAATCACGTTATTGCTACAGAATTACTTCATTGGAAAGGTCTACAAAGTGTGCTTGCAAACCAGGCACACTTTGTAGACCTTTCCAATGAAGTAATTATTTTCAAATAACGGGATTTCGGCTCTGCTGCAGATCTGCAGGCTGGTCCCCGGACCGGGATCTCCTGCTGTCGGTTAGACGCTGACATCAGGAGAAGGGGGGGGAATTTCAATGCCTATATCTCTCAGACCATAGCGATTTGAGAGATAGGGTTTGCGCCATTAAGCTTATTTTTTTCGTCCTCTACAAAACAAGTTTTTATGAGACATTACTGTCCCTTTTTAATGGGTATTTTAACCACATGAATGCTAGAGAGGTCTTCCATACATTACTCTGCAATGCATTGGAGACCTCTCTAGCATTCGATGGGTTAACAGCTCCATTTAAATTAAAATTTGAGGAATTTTTATTTGTCCCTTATGATGCAGTTGATATGCCCCAGAATTACTGTTGCTTTCTCCACCAGGCCCATAGGATGCAGGAAATACATCAACAGCATATGCAGATATAAGGGAGGCATAGCACAAAGCAACAATAGTATGGACATCCGCCAAAGTACGTTTATACAGGCACATAGATTGTAGGGTTGCCACTCGCTCCTTAAATACCATTTGCATATGAAAGATGCATGCTGCTGCTGTCAGTTCTGGCTCCAAGTATGAGCTTTGCAAATTCAAATATTGCCAACTAGTTTTAAAGCCCGTGTACATGGGCCAACACTGGCGGTGCTGCAGTCATGCTCAATACTGACTGTCAGAAAGCAATGCACCTGATACTGAGCGAGGTGCTCCAAATTCAAACAGTGGTCCTCTCTGCGCACCTTCCTGGGACCAGGTGCGCAGAGAGGATTCCAGTCTGAATTTGGAGCGCCCCGCTCTGTATCAAGCCACGGCATGGGCAGTCTCTACTGCGCATGACTGCAGTGCGCGCAGCCTTCTCTACTGCGCATGATGGCTATCCTAGCAAATTATAATATAGGAGATGAAAGATCAGCTGGTGATACCATAGGTTGCTGTGGAGATCTTCCCTGCTGCCTCTCTGTTGATTTCCTGCTTAAAAAGGATTAACCCTTTCAGTGCCAGAGGGGTACACAACGCATTGAAATGCGTTGCATACCCCTCTGGCACTGAAAGGGTTAAATATGCAGTTTCCAGAGCTTTGGTACATTTATGCAAGTTGATAGCAGCCAATGTGAAAGGCAACATAGTACAGCAGCATACCTATCACCACAGAAGACAAAACCAATTCTACTGACGTGTGCTCAAAACTTGTAGTTATGTTAAAGAGATAGTAATACTTAAAATGTAAAAAAAAATATGTTGTAGGATTTATCCCCCTGAGTAAAACAAGGGTACTCCCACTGTTGAAAGGTTTTTTATTCAAAAGTTATTACAGCTCAAAGTTGAATTTTTTAGGTGCAATATCCCAGTGGCCTGAAATTGTACAGTGGCGCTGTTTCTACACCATCCTATGGATATTTATGGTCCTGGGACCAGAGCTGTCCATAGGATGATGTAGCAACAGCGCCACTGTACAATTTCAGGCCACTGTGATATTGCACCTAAAAAATTCAACTACAATGTATTGTATTACTATCCCTTTAAGGCATTCTTGGGGTAAATTTGCAGCATTCTGCATCCTGTGAGGTGTACTGTAATTTTGACCCATGTAAAATACCACGTACTACACAATGATTCACAACTCATGGAATTTTTTTCATGCTTTTGCTGCAACAATGTCACCTGTGTGAGTGGGGCCTTACTCTCTCACTGACTAAACTAGTGCCTGTCATACTCTCTGTCACAGCACTTCAGGCTATGGTTTGAAAGACTGAATTCAATCAGTGGGCACACTGGATTTCCCTCTTGACGGGGGGGCTTGTTTCCTCGGAAAAGGGAACCCCGTAATGGCAGGACTGCATAGTCCACCATAGAACTTCAATGCTATGTTAAAAAATACATTGTAATGAAGAAAAATGTCTGATCTGGGCTTGGTGGTAAAATTACACCATTATTCCCAAAAAGCCATCACTTTTGGGAATATAAAGTATTGAAGCAAACAAAGATAAGATTACTTTTTTTCTGCTGATATTCCTTTGAACTGTCATCTTCACGTTTTGACCGTTTTTATTTTGTCTGGGGGAAAAAATGATGGCAATTAGGGCTAGAATTTTTTTTTACCTTAAAATATGACTGTAGATGAACATTTTATGTCTGCTTTTTCCCTTTAACAGAGACGGTGGAACTGAGTACAAAAATTATCCTATATAATCCTATATAATAATTAGCTAAAACGTGTGTAACGCCGCGTCATGCGCAGTAGACACTGCTGCGCATGCTGTAGTCATGCACAGTAGAGACTGCCCGCGCCGCGGCTGATACAGAGCTGGACGCTCCTCCTGAGCATCCAGCTCTGTATCAGCCGTGGCGCGGGCAGTCTCTACTCCGCATGACAGCCCCGCGACCGGGTGGCAGTGGCACTGTGGCCCGTGTAACAGGCTCTTCAATTAGTTGTAATATATTTGTAAATTGAAAAACCATGAAGTAAATACTTTCCAGTCTAATTACCAAAAATTTCTTGAGAATCTTACCTCTAGAGAGAGTGGGCAATCTTTGGCTCTCCAGCAGTCTGGAGAGCAATTCCCATAATCTTCAGCCAGCACTGGTCAACTGAGGATGATAGGAATTGTAGTCCAACAGCTTGAGATAACAGAAGTTGTAATCAAATAGGCATAAGACCATTTTCAGGAAATGAAAGAACAACAATTCTGGAACAACCCATGGATGGGTTTAAGCGGGTGTTAAGGGTGCAGTGCACCAGGCCACATGTCCTCACCAGCTCCTGTTGGGGAGATGAGCCATATCTCCCAGACAGTGCCATAGACCTCTATGTATCCAGCTTCTGCATAGTAAATAATGCAGGATATGAAAGACGCAAGAGTCCTGTATTATTTGGCAGATTAAGCACCACACGGGAGTTGGATAGAGAAGTCTATAGTGAAGGAGGCACAGACCTCTTATTAGAAATGCAGTTGAACCACCAGGGATCATCATGAGGCCCCCATCCTGTGTCAGCAAAGGTAGGCAAGTAGGAAGAGTCTCCAGGGGGATATTCTGGGGGTGAGAGGAGAAAATGACTGGAAGAGAGTGGTGGGGATTGAAAGGCTGAGAGAGCTTGAGTGGAGCCTCTGCTCAAGCTCCTCCAGTTTTCAACCTCTCCCTACTCTAGTTGTTTTTTTTTCTCCTACTTTCTCATCCACTGTGGAGGAGAGAGGAGAAAAAAATGGGTAAAAGAGTGGATTAGGAAGAGAGAAGAAGTTGAAAGACAGGGGGTGGGTTAAGGGGGGTGAAAGAGTGGGTAGAGAGAAGGAAAACTGGAAAACCTTGGAGGATGGTTGGAAGACTGGGGGAGCTTAAGTGGGGAAGAGAGGAGAGAAGAAGGGGAAAGACTAGAGGAGGAAGAGAGAGGGGTTGAAAGAATGGGGTGCTTGGGGGAGAGGGGAAGAAACAGGAAAATACTGGAAGAGCTTGATGGGGGGTGAAAGTGGAGGAGATAAAAGAAAAATGGGAATAGTCTGGAGGAGGGAGAGAGAGAGGGGTGTTGAAAGACTAGGGGAGAGGGAGGGTGGTTGAAAGATTGGGCTTACTAGAGAGAGAGGGGGAGAGTAGGCAGGAAGAATAGACAGGGAGAGACTGGTGATCACCAATGAAACAACTCTGGGATGCCGGACAGTGTATATGTGGGTATGAGACTACCAATGTGTCAGGGAAACAAGACTGGGATACCAGTGTATATGTGGTCTGTGACTACCAATGGACTGTGGAGCAAGACTAGTGTGTCATACAGCCTTAACAAGGGGAGACTGGTGGAAGAAAAAGTAGAGTGAATGAGTGAGTGAGAGAGAGGATCAAAGGCTAGAGGACAGTGGGGTTGGGGGAGAAGGTAGAGTGATGAGAATGGGGAACTGGGTGAAAGACTGGAGGAGAGAGAGGGAAAGACCATGGGATACAAAGAGGGGCTAAAATCCCGAGAGAGGGAACAGATATTAAAAGGGAGAGGGGAAAAAGACTGGAGATTGAGGGACTAATGGTGTCATGTAATGGGGCATTGCCATACTCGTTTCCTATAATGGTGTGTTGCTCTGCTGGATTCCTGTCACGTGTGTGTGTGTGTGAGTATGCGCGTGTGCGATAATGAGTGTGTGTGTATGAGTATGGGGGTGTATGAGTATGTGCGTGTGTATGTGTTTTAATTAAATACATTGCAAGGCAGAAAGGGAAAAAGCCCCACACGTTATTGTGCACCTAGCCCTGCAAACCAGCTGCACTATGGTGAGAATTAAAAATTCCCATTGATATAAATGGGTATTTTACCCACTTGAAAGCTAGAGAGCCCCAGCCTTTGAGACCGCTCTACCATTCAAGGGGTTAAAAGCCCTATTTAAATCGATGGAAATGTTGTGATTTTTTTTTTAATTATTATTATTATTTTTCTGTTTGGTGCTCTTGCTTTAATCCATAACCATTGTCCTATTAGTTCTTGAATATGGTACATTGTTCCATATTTATAAAAAGTAAACTGGCGTTATTCTGGAATAAACCAACTACACTATAGGGGAAACATGAAAATTCCTGTTAAATTAAAATTAGTTTTTAGGCCCTTTAACACTAGAGAGGTTTCCAGTGTATTGCTTTGCTCTCTGACATTCAAGGGGTTAAAAAAAATCTCTATTCAAGTGCATGGGACTTTAGGAATTTCTATTTATCCCCTTTAGTACATCTGGTTTAGTCCAGAATAACTCCATTTGAGTATATACCTATGGGCCTTAGGGCCCTATTTATCCCAATGAACCGGTGAAGCTCTGGAGCAAACCAACTGCAACAGAGTGGAGAAACAAAAATTCCATTTAATTTGGGTTTAAACCTCTAAAGTGAATGCTAAAACAGTGTCCAACAGATTGCAAAGCAATATCCTAGAGAACTCTAGCATTTAAGGGGTTAAAAACTCCATTAAATAATTTTAATTCCCCCTCTATGTTACAGGTGGTTTGTGCCAGCATTGAACCTATCAGCTTGAAGAATAAGGCCCTCCGTTTTCATCCCATTAAAAGCAACTGTAATTATATTCCCCCCCCACACACACACACACACACGTTTCCCTGTTTCCACCATAATACTGGAGAACCTTCCATCCACAACAGCATGAGAGGATGAATACATGTAAAAATGCACCTTTTTACCTTCCATAAGGATTTTCATAGAAAGAGAAAACTGTACTATATTCACAGACATTCCCCCCAAAAAACAGATAAAGGTGGTTTTCTGCCATCCCTAGTCATTCCTAGCCCTTCAGCGTAATTATTTAATAAGCAGCCAGAATTGATGGGATGAGGTGGCCACTTTAACCCTTTGAGTGTCAGAGGGGTACTCATTGTTTTTCAGTGTGTTGGAAACCTCTCTAGCAAACAAAACCTTTCAATTAATGGGAATTTTTATTTGTCCTCTATGATGCAGCTGGTTTTTCCCATAATTGCCATACCGTATCTGACCCAGAGACTCCAGGTTTTATACACTACAGAGGGTGATTCTCAGGGACTTACCTTATAACTGTCCACTTCACTGCCAGTCTCCACTTTGATCTTTGAAATCCCTTCCTATGCCTCCCAATTCCACCTACCCCAATCAATCAAGCCCAACCCTGTTTATGGACACTCAAACCCCTAGACCTTCGTAGACCACGGGAGGTTTGGGACAAAATGGTTCCCAGGTATGGTAATTGCTCTACATTTCTTAGTGCATTTAATCATAAGAGGCCTTATTAGTGCCAAATGGCTCTTTGGCAGCCCTGGTGGCACACTTGTATAGGCTATTTCCATGAAAACACATATAATTGTATTAGTCTGGAATGACATTCAAAATCAACCTACATTTTCCAATAGGTATAAATCCCCTATAAAGGGACAACGTCACCAAAAAATGAAAAGGGTTCACATAGATTTGTATACCTAGCAGATTACATTCATTCTGTTTGGTATTTACATTCTAAAATATGTCATGAATGGATGGATGTGTATGATGGATAGTTGCTGCGTTTGTTATAAAACCTGTTGAGGAACCGATAAAACTGAAAATAAATAATTACTGTGATTAGAAACCTTCCTTTTTCATTTTACATACTGTACTATCATTAGTTTACTTAAGTTTTGGTATTGCACATATTAGGTGTTGCGTAAGCAAACAAAGTCAAATGGTTATGCTCATCTGTTTAACTCTTTGAGTACCAGAGTAGTACACAATGCATTGTAAAGCATTCAAAGGGTTGAACCTGAATAGGAAAAACTCATGTATCACAAATGTTAGGGATTATGCACCAAAATATATTTGCTATGATAGTTTGGTAGAACTACTCATTAATCAAAATAATTAGAACCCTTTTAGATGCTGCTGTCAGTTTAATAATAATAATTATTATAATCATTATAACGGGAGACACTTGTAACAAGGGACATACAGTGGCTGAAATGTACGATTGTACACGTGGTGGATGCTGTGAGGTTAATTCACTAAAAACAGTTGTGGCTTCACAATGCTTAGGAGGCCTCTAGCATTCAAGGGAGTTAAAAGCCCATTACAATCAAAGGAAATTTGTATTTGTCCACTATGGTGCAGTTGGTTTGTCCAGTATTTGCTCCGGTTTTTATAGTACATCAGCCTTACAGGGTACATTGTGCATTGTCATGGTCAGTAGCATTTTTATCAATATTTGTTCATGCTTGATAAATTAGATTGATAAATATCCAAAGAAGTTCCACAAAAATGACACTGGGTCTTGTTTATTAAGCTGAAAGGATACAGATTTGGAGCAAAGCAACGGAACCATAGTGTTCTGAATTACAATTCTGCAAATTCCCATTGATGTAAATGGTGGCGATTTTAACCATATAGATGCTAGAGACTTGTCTGTCATTGAGAGGTTTAAAGTCCCATTTAAAACAGGAATTTCCATCTCCATAGAGGAGTTATTGTACTTTTACAGCATATTCATAGACGTGTTTATATGCAAAGAGTGGAGCAAAATGGTCAACAAGGGATGAGCCTGAAAATCACTGTAGCATACTCTGTAGTAAGCTAGACACAGAAATATCCTGCAGCTCAACATACAGCCCAGCCACACACTGCCAGACAATTCTCCTCTGAATGAGAGGACTAGTTACTGCTCTCAGTAATACTGGAATTGCCCGGTACTTGGTGTCTGGGATTTCTTTTTGGGTAGGATCAGTATGATGCTCTTTAGGATATTTTTATTTCTGTGTAAGAGACTGGTAGTAAAAAGTGATGCCTTTATTGGCCAAATAAGTGGCTCTAGGATGCACATTTTCAAGACAGTTTAGGGATCTTTTTCAAGCATATTTAGAATGAAGGATGAATACAATATATATGACAGGTTATACATTCATGCTAATTGTTTTTACATTTAAATTCCACTGGAAATTAATTCCTTATCACCATTATCTTGTAGAAATCCTTCTCTAGGTTCTAGTAGAGGCATCCAGTTTGAGCTGGCTAAGTGGTACAGGATTTATTATCCTCATGCTCCAGTAAATTAGTGTGTATAGAGGTTGTGACTGCAGCCAAAGATGGCCAAGTCCATGGAATCTATGGGTTAACCCTCCAAAAGCCAGTTATATGGCACTTGTGTACAGAAAATAGATTGCAACCTTGACAGATGTTGAAAAGAGCCTGCTGTAATATTTGTCAGGCTTCTCTCTAGTTTTGTTTCTCTGACACTCGTTTTGCATAGGCAAATAACTCCTTGGGGTTGGTCTCTCTACGTTTTATGGACGAGACTGGTAGAATAGAAATGATACTTTTATTGGCTTAGTGGCTTTGGATGCAAGCTTCTTCAGGCAAAATAAGAATGAAGGTCGAATGCACAATACATGACTTTATAACCAATACCCCCTCTGCTCAGGTGCCTAGAGAGAATAGCTGCTTTTCACTGATGAGGCCCAAAAAGACCAAAACACATATCTGGGATTAGCGGCACTTCCTGGCTGGACTGTTGTTTCTGGGCAGGATTAATATGATAGGCTGCTGGGTATTTTTTCTCTGTGCATGGTACTTGGGAGCTAAAAGAGATTGCATCCTGGGTAGGAAAGTGTCCTATATAGCACTCTACAAGATTTGGCTGGCTCATCCCTGGATGACCCTCACATTGCATAGATATATACACAACCAGGACTACTTACACATCTATGTGTATGTGCTAGACACAGAAATATGTTCAGCCATTCTAAAAGGGTATTTGTGACTGATCTACGTGTATAGCGATAGAAAGCACAGCATCAGAATCAAATAATATTGTTCTCTCTGCTTCTGAATATATTCTGGAATATGTATAAAAGGGAGATCGCTAAAAATATAATTCAACTAAATAATACCCAGTTTAAAGGCAAGGAGGTAAAACATAAGACACTCAAAGAATATATATGTCAAAAGGACTGCTAAAAAATTTACGTATAATAAAATCACATAAGCATTTGGAATATTAAACGATATAAAACATAAATTTAAGATTAGGTAGTAATGGCCAGTCCTATGGAGTCCGATAATATAGCAGCTCAAAAAATTGCTTCAAGATTAGGTGCAATCAATTCAACATAAAACTGAATCAATAAATATATATCCAGAGATTGCTTATGGGTATAGAGTACCTCTCCTGAACTATCACAGAATAACAATTTAGTGAAGTCCATTTGCCATATATATATATATATATATATATATATATATATATATATATATATATATATATATATATATATATATACACACTTTCAGTGACTTATGTTTTGCCTCCTTGCCTTTAAATTGGGTATTATTTCACTGTATTATATTTTTACCATTCCTCCTTTTTTACATTGTATCTTGTGTTGGTATAAATTGGGCAAGCTCCTCTCCGGATGGTGGCAGGCTTATATTTTTGAGCTGTTTATACACTGTTGCTTCCCTTTCTTTTTTCTTTGTTTTATATTTTTATTATTATTTTACTGCAGAGCTCCATTTTATCCACTGTTGTTTTGTTTTTCTATTCTGAAACTAGTGTAAAAGCCCGTGTACATGGGCCAAGGTCTGCAATGTGTTGAGTACCCCTCAGGCACTCAAAGGGTTAAGAGGCCAGTCCTGCTCTGCGTACAGCCGCCGCCTTAGTGGTGGCGCACACCATGCAGTCAAGCTCTGTAGCGACTGCCTGAATGCACAGAATGCTCCCAGCACAGAACTCCCAGCATTCTGTGCGTTCAGGCAGTCTCTACTGCACATGACTGCATCGGACAAACATTCTAGCATTTTATTATATAAGGATATGGATGTGGTTTCTCTCAAAGAGGAAACAAGTTATGATTTTTAACCCTGTGTGTGCCAGAGGTATACACAACGCATTACTTTGCAATGCATTGCGTACCCCTCTAGTAATCAAAGCGTTAAAAAGAGGGTTTGGGGGGGGTTAACCCTTTCAATGGTGTACATAACACGCTGTATGTTCATTGCAATGCGTTGCGTACCCCTCTAGTAATCAAAGGGTTAAAAAGAGGCGTTTGGGGGGGGTTTAACCCTTTCAATGGTGTACATAACACGCTGTGAAGCACTGCTAATCCAACAAGTTACAGCAAGTTTGCATTCATATGAAAGGAAATACTGTAATTATTTAACTTAAAAAAACAAACAAAACTATATAAACTTTTTTTTTTTAAATTAAAACTAGATTGTTATCATTTTGAATACAACTCCCCCTTTGACAGTGGAGAAGTAGGAATTTCATGTTCTTGTTTTGTATCATATGTGGGGGCTCTTACAATAATCTTAAACTGGCACCAGCCTGCCTGTCCTTCTGCTGTTGATCATTACTCAGCCCTAGCCATAGTGTTTTATTGTGGTCTCTTTAATCTAGGCTTTAACCACTTCAGCTTTGAGAGAACCAAATAACATTGTCTTATGCACAAAATAAGAGGAGCAGTTCTGAAGTAAACCAGTGCCACCACACGGGAACAATAAAGCTTTTCTTTGATTTAAATGGTTCTTTTAACCCCTTGAATGCTAGAGAGGTCTCCAACGTATTGAGAAGCAATGCACTGGAGACCTCTAGTATTCAAGCATATCTCCCAGTATTTCAAATGGCCAAAGGGTGACACTTTTGTTGTAGGTGGTGTTGCTGGGGGCGTGGCTGTTGTGTAACTGAATGAATTATATAGAACAAGACTAACATATAAACACATATACTGAAGTTTAATCAAACATTAATATGAGTTTTATTGCTGTGGAGCTGTGTGATACACTTATATATGCACCACACAGCCTGATCTCACAAAAGGTGGGGGGACTGAGGGATTTGAGTCCAAAAGAGGGACTATCCCTCGTAAAGAGGAACACTTGGGAGGTATGTTCAGTGGGCTAAACCCCTCATTTAAATTAATGGACATTTGTGGATTTTTTTTTTATGAGTCTCCTATGGTGCAGTTGATTTTCTCCAAAATTACTCAGTGCATATGGCCAATTATAACAAAATTCCATTTCACCGGGTGGAATAAACCTTTGATCTCCCAAGCATCCACCAATCTCACCAGTGTTGATAAGATTCAGTTGTTTCAGTGGCAGAGGAAATTGTAATGAAGCAAATACATCTAGCACTGAAAGGGTTAAAGCTCAAGGAGTAGAATCTTTAATATGTAAATTAATGTAATTGTTTTTCAAACAGAAAAAGATCCAGTTTCAAACCAGCTTCAATGGAAGTTAACCCCTTGAGTGATCTGTCTGTTCAAGGGACCAGATTCCACATCTGAGGGGAGGCGGCTTACACTAGGTAAAAGGGGCGGGAGGGGGATACTTTATCATTCAATTACTTTTGAACTACAACTCTGACAGTACTGAAATAACGCTCTCCATGGCCCAAATACTATGAAGATGAAACATTACTATCCTTTTAACTGCAGAGGTAGCACAGTACATTTTATCACAAGGCACAGATACAATAGTGGAGAGTTTTAAAAGAAGTGGAAACATATCTGTCACTGCTTTCACTTTAAATAGATTCCACTTATGTATAAAGGAACAGGTGCATAAAAGTCACTTCTCTGCACTGAGTGTGCCAAATATGTTTTCTGACATAATCGGTGGGTTTGTCTGTGAATGTAAAAAAAATTGTTGAATTTTGCATGAGTTTTAAAGTTCTTCCTTATATTGACTTATATATTCAGCAATTGCATAATATGTAAAGCCAAATTGCCAGGATTTTTTTTTTACACTCATGTCAGTGAAAGCAAGCTAACAGAGTATGTTTCTAGAGATGTGTAACAATGTAAAAAGACTGTGTAACAATGTAGAAAAGCCTGCCTCTACAGTATACAGATCACTCAGTGCTGCAGGAAGATTGCAACATTGTATAAATGGGTTTGATTTCACAGTCTCTAACTGGAAAGCTCTCAGGAAACTGAAATTCAGTTAGCTCGCTGTCAGACATAAAAGTGAGGAGAAAAAAATAATAAAAAGTATATGCAATTTGAAGTATTAGGCACTTGGGTATGTAAAGTCAAAAAGGTAGAGCTGTCCTTTTAAGTTACATTTTTTGCATCAGATTTGTCTTTCATAATTTCCTTGGTGTAATCTCAATCTATATAACATTATAAAATCGCACGATCATGGAGGGGGGGGGGGGATTGCACAAAAACATGCACTTGAGATGTTTTACTGACCTTAATATACATGTATGAAACGCAGATAGTTATAGACAAGTCATCTAACTCATATACAGTCACAAGAACCCATTAGTTTCTTTGCATTAGGTCATGCTTTTTTATATAACAATTCGCTAAAACGTGTGTAACGACTCAGTCATGCGCAGTAGAGACTGCCCACGCCGCGGCTGATACAGAGCATCCAGCACTCTCTCTACTGAGCATGACTGCCCCATGATCGGCTGGCAGTGGCACTGTGGCCCGTGTAACAGGCTCTTCAACTAGTGTTATATATCTTCCCTAATGTTTCATACTCTCAGGGCAGTGGGTAGAGACCCAGAATGAAGCAGCAGCAATATTTCATATACTATGTGATCAGACGTATAAGGGCAGCCAGATTTTAACCCTGTCCTTTTCATTCCCAACTTGTATCTGTCTCTGAAACACTGTATTACCAATCAAGAAGGGTTATTAGTAGTGGAGCTAAGGTATTAGTGAGGCAGTGTTTGTGTCTTTAGAAAGAGAGGGTTAATTTCAACAAATGCAAGGGGAAGCATTTTGATTCCTGTAAACAATGAACTGCAGATATACAGTAATGCATTGCGTACCCCTTTGGCATTGAAAGGGTTAAAGCCCTGGGTGTTGCTAACAGCCTGGGGGCATGTAATTGTACTTAACTCCCTACTGTAAACTGTTTAATTGTGTATGTATGTATATATATTTTGCTCTCTCTCCCCGCATAAATGTTTCTCTTCCAATTCATAGAATCAGCCAAAATATCCTCTTGTGTACTAATGTACTGCATAAATATGGTATTTGCACCAAAAACTAATGACACATTTCACACATATGGAGTTCTGAACACATATGCTTGTCATTCCCCTGGGCAGTGATATTACAGAGTGTTGAAAGTGGTCCATAGTACTGTGTAGGGTGACACCATAAGAAATCCTTGCACAACAGATTAAAAAAGACCACTTCTACAAAAATCGACATTAACCTCACATAAATACTTCATCATATTATAAGCAAGCAATATAACTTGTGGTAAGCACATAACCTAGTCACTTTTTAATAACATGCACATACAACAAGGGTTGAAATTAAACTTTAAAACCAGGGTCTGTAGAACCAGAAAGAGCCAAACCCAGGAAGTGTCACTAGGAATCTGGGAAACTTGGCAAGTATGAAGAAAAGGATAAATAAATGAGTAGCTCTGTGATTGCCACCTGCCACTCTATTCAGATAGCTAAAGATGAAATGTTCTGGTGCAAACCAACTGTACCATACTGTAATGGATAAATAAAAGTTCCCATTAAACCTGGATTTTAATGTGTTCAAAGCTAAAGAAGTCTCTAAAGCATTACTTTCCAATGCATTGGAGATCACTTTAAAGGGATAGTGAGGTTTCAAAATAAAAGCAGCTCCAATTAATCTCCATAGTATTTGGGCCCGTTTTTCCTAGTATAAGCCACCTCCCCTCAGATGTGGAATCTGGTCTTAAGACCAGACAGCTCACAGCAAGGGACAATCTCCTTACCGTGAGAACAATGAAAACCCTGCCTCCCTTCACAGGTTTTTCCCTTATGCTAATTGAACATTGTCCCTCTCCGCAAGCCAACTGGACACCACCTTTCTGTTCTGAGGTGAGCAGTGTTACATCAGGAAAAGGGGCGGGAGGGGGATACTTTATCATTCAATTGCTCTTGAACTACAACTCTGACAGTATTGAAATAACACTCTCCATGGCCCAAATACTATGATGATTAACTGGAGCTTCTTTTATTTTGAAACATTACTATCCCTTTAAGACTCAGTGGATCAAATCCCCATTTAAATCAATGGGAACTTTTGGAATTTTTATCTGGTTTGATCCAGAATGACTCCACTTTTGTTTTGTATATAAGTTACCATGAGGCTATATGTTTGTATCAAAGAATTTTGATTTCCATTGGATATCTAAAAGATAGTAGGATTGCACTGTAAAGTTATACTTATTAATAGGCTAATATTTTACATGTCGTTTTATTATACACAATGCTACCCCAGTTTATACAGATATATACTTTGAATTAAAATAAAAGCACACACCTTTACCAAGAGTCATATAGTAGCAGTTTCATTTAATCTTCTTTGTAGATATAGGTATGCATTTAAAGGGATAGTAATGTCTGGTTTTATCCAAGTGTGATATTGTAGATATAGATATGCATTTAAAGGGATAGTAATGTCTGTTTTTATAAAAGTGTGATATTGTAGATATTAAAAAAAGAAATGAATTGAAGTCCGATCTCTCAATCCTGTATAGTTTGAGAGATATATGATTATAAACTATACAGGTTTGAGAGATCGGACTTGCATCAATTAATTAATTTTTTTTAATATCTACAATATCACACTTGGATAAAAACAGACATTACTACGCTTTTAATAAAACTTTACCCTTTTGAATGCCAGAGGGTTATCCAACACATTGTAAAAGTAATGCGTCAGTTTCCCCTCTGGCACTTAAAGGATTAACAAAGGAAGTATTCCTATGTGCAAATTTTCAATACAATGAAAATGTTGTAATGCAGCAGAATACACCTCTAAATCAGGTGTGGGTAGGGCTGTCACCTTTTACTCTTGCCAAAACCAAACAGAGGCACTATGCTTTATGCCAAATGCAGAGCGATATATCATATTTTTGTGGTGATCCACTTCTCACTTTGTAATTCTTTCCAATAAAAAGCTTAACTTATGATCAGCTGGCCTGTTTTAAGCAAATATGGCATACAAAGGGATAAAAGCCCCATTTAAATCAGCAGTCAGCTGTATGAATAGCCATTTAGAATTAGTGCTCTGATGACAGATGTCTGCTCTAACCAATGAGAGCACAAGAACTTGTGAAACGGAATATGTTCAGGTTACAGAACCTTTAACCCCTTAAGGACCAGCTGCACGCATGTGGCCAGCACTAAGGAACCACGGACCTTTTTTGTGACAGGCACTAAGGGACCATGGACCTTTTTTTGCAGTCCCCGCGATCCCGGTTCAGGGCTCCCCTGGACGTTGTGCAGCCGTGCGGGGAGCCCTGAAATCCATGACAGTCCAGGTACATCATGGGTCGTTATGGCTCGCCATCCCATGACGTACCAGGACCATCACAGGTCCTTAAGGGGTTAAAACCATAAAAGTGCTGACAAAACTGGATAGGGGAGCCCAAAACCAGACTGTCCTGGTCAAAACGGATTATCCGACAACCCTAAGTTTGGGAAACGTGTGAGATCCACAAGGTATCATCCTATATCATAATTCGTTAGGATGTTTGTCAGAAGCAGTCATGTGCAGTAGAGACTGCCTGAACGCACAGAATGCTGGGAGTTCTGTGCTGGGAGCATTCTGTGCTTTTGGGCAGTCTCTACAGTGCATGACTGCGTCAGCATCAGGACACAGAGCAGTACCGACCTCTTAACCCTTTGAGTACCAGAGGGGTACGCAACGCATTGCGTACCCCTCTGGCACTCAAAGGGTCAACATCACCCAGATCTTGGCCCGTGTACACGGGCTTTTACACTAGTTAGATTATAAATCCCATCATCATTTGTCACCTCAGGACGTTGGATACTCTAGTCTTCAAGAGCTGAATAGCCACATTCTGCTTCCCCCAATCTAAATTCATGATTACATTCTGTTTTGTATGTTACATTTGCCATTGCCACTGTAAAGATTAGATTATATATATTTTGGCGTTTCGCAAAAATACACTTAAAAATACTATTCCCCTCCTTGGAAAAAAAAATGTGTGTGTATATATTTTGTGATATACAAAAAAGTAATTATACTGAAAAAGTCACATTGTAGGTTAATGGTAATAAGCACTGTATTTTTAAAAACAAACATAACCTACTTTTTCTGCTAATATCACTTTAAACTGTCTTCTCCAGGGTTAGACCAATATTACTTCGTTAAAAAAAAAATGAAAATAAGAAAATAAAGACGGCTAAAAGATATTTTAAATACCATATAACAGGGCTTATAATTTTAAGTCCTTTGCTACTAGCCAGACCTGAAAAGTTACTCGCCACTGCAAGCCAAAAAATACCCAACAGGGCTGAATTTCTGCTCGCAAGGGCTAAATTTTCACTCGCCATTGGCTAGTGGCGAGTGGAAATTTTGAGCCCTGCCATATAACATGACAGTAGATTAAACCATGCCCACTTTTAAACACTGTTTGTACTTTGGAAGAGATGACAGAATGGAATGCAAAAAATGACGTTAATAGAATACTTTTCCAGATGATTTAATCACAACTTTTTGAACATCAGTCCCATAGTTGTATCAAGTAAATTGCGCTTTCCAGTACTGTATTTCCCACTAAGTAGAAAAGGCAACCACCTAGGTCATTTCAGCCATTCTGGAGACACCCACCATGCTAAGTTGTGAGACTGGCCAGCATAACACAGACATTTAACAAATTATTTATTAGTTAGATACTCCTGTAATACCTAGTTAGTTTAAGATATTTTTGTGCTTGTGGGTCATATGCTATAGGGGTTTTATTTTTTGCAGAAAGAGAGTCAATCTTGAGGTGGGGGTGATGGGTAATGAGCAGGGATGTAGCCATGTGCCCTGCCAAGGGTATCTGAGGTGAAAAACCTGTGTGGGATGCAGTAAGGCTTTAGACCTAATTCACATGACCAACTTTGTTGTGGTACCGTTCTTGCAACAAGTTTCACAGAACAGATTTTGCTTCCTATGGTGTAGTTCACCTGGGTGACTTTACAAATGCAAATCTTTTCAATGGCAGCCTTTGTCTAAAGAAATTGTAGCAACAGTCTGCTATGTATACTAGGCTTTACACTTACATTTCAGGTGTAATAACTTTTTGCTTTGGACCTTTTAATGGTACAATCAACACAGGATGAGGTTATTCTGTATGACTTATTTCATCTCTCTGTAATCATTATTTACAAGGTATAGCCAGTAAAGGAGAGAGGGAGAGAGAGAGACCAAGAGTGTGCGTGTTCCATGTTCTGCTCATATAACTCATTAGATGGTTTTGCTACATGGTAACTATAAAAATTAAACCATTTTAGCTAATACAAATAAAGTCAAATCAGAAGGCAGATTTAATGGTTATGGCTTGCAAAGTGAAAGGATCTTGTTTAGCCAATTCTTACGGTTTCTAACCTAGATTACCAATTTTTACCAGATCTAGAAAATGAAAACCAATAGAGAAAAGACCCATCATGGTCCTTTAGAACCATATAAGAAATTTCAAATGGTGAAATGTCAGTTTTCAGCTATAGTCTATACCACCATTCTAATAGAAAGTCAACCTGTTTTGACTTTCCACGCAGTCTCTGCCAGTCTGAGTTTTGATTATCAATTTACATTGTCTAGGCAACTTTTGTAGTTTATTTGGGGTTACTCTATAGTTCTATGTATATATAGATATACCTAATTGCTGTATGGAGAACATACACAAATGATACATAACCAATCAATCCTACGGCTGTTTGAGGAAGGGGACGTTGGGCACTACAACTCCTATTATCCCTAACGTGCTTGGGGATGTTGGGAGTTGTAGTGCAAAAGCTGGAGGTCCAGCAATTGTCTACCCCATCTGTAATCTCCCTAGGATTGATCCAGTGTTAGCAGACCTACCTTTGTCTGGCAGTTAATGCAGTTTTATAACTATCTAGTCAAACCTGCATCATTTATTCTCTTCCCTCCCTCTAATGGAAGAATGATTTTGTTGTAGGAAAACCTATGACATCTACTGCAACATTCCATGTAAAGATGATATTTGTAGTTTTTTTAATGTATTTTTATACTGATATTTCCTATCTGAACATATAAGGAATTCTGAATAGTGTTCTCTTAATCAGCTTTTGTAATATTTATGTTTAAAAGCTAAGTATCCTATTCTAATAATATCAACCCCCCTCATATGGCCAAAAATGTCACTGGTCCCTTAGAATTTTCCCCTGTTCCTTGCTTCAAGGGATGACCTATTGCTTCAGTACTGGATGTGATGCGCCCTTGGAGGACGACATGACAGTTGCTAGCAGAACCACATGAGAGAAACTCCACCCATTGAAAATGATAATCTTAAGACTTAAGGCATTGCACACCCCTCTGTTCCCAAAAGGCTTAAATATGCTAATATACTCTGCCTGTTCAGTTTGAAAGACATTTCAGCCACTCATGTCCATCTCCAAGGACATGGCATCAAAGACTGATTGAAGATCTTATCTCCTGAACAAAAATGCAAGGGCAAAATACATAGGAATTTTCTGGCTATGGGGGGGGGGACACAATATTAGGATGGGTTAATTCTCCCACTTGAGATTTGGCAACCACTGACAACTATTTTTGGATGACAAGTCCCATCCACAGCTGTAGAGGTTGAAGTTGGTCAACCCTGATGGATCTTGCAGATGATGTGGGAATGGTGTTAAAGGTTTGATACATTTACTGACCTTGATGTAGAAAATAAAGTGATTTACTTTTTTGACCTGTATTTAAATCTTTTTTGCAAGATTAGAGAAAACAAAATAAAGACTTGAGATCAATTAATGTGTCACTTGTATTATATGAGCATAAATGATTTAGGACTTAAGTACAATGTTTTGTATTCGGGAAGCTTAAGATGTGCAATATTTGAATAAACCGGGTCCACCTTGAGGACAAATTAAAATTTCCATTGATTTAACCAATTTTTAAGCATTTGCAATGCGCCAGATACCGCTAGCATTCATAACAGCCTCATTTAATTCAACGTGAATTTTTATTTGTTCATATTGTGCTGTTAATTTGCTCAGAATCTTTTAAAAATCCTTTGAGTTTCAGAGATGTATCCAATGCATTGCAACAATGTGTTGGATACCACTTTGGCACTCAAAAGGTTAAGTTTCAGTGTGAACATAAGGTCCAAATAGTTTGGGTATAAAAATACCATATACAGAAAATACCACAAAAATGGATGAACCCAGTCTCAGAATACTGTACATGCAGTAAGTCCTGCTCGATTCCATTGCAGGTGATAAATTCTGTCATCAGTCGATGGATTTATTGCAAAGGATCCTCTTCAAATGAATCCAGCCCTTTGTGTATAGGATATATAAAATACTAAAAGGCTAGAACTGGGCATACAATTAACCCTTTGATAGCTGCATACCCCTCTGGCCCTCAAAGGGTTAATATAATTGCATAGTTTGCCTCCTTAACAGGCAAAGGCTACAAGACCAATTAAGATTTAGTTCAAGCAACCTGGATAGATAATGTACAAATAAATAAAATAAGTCCTAAAAGGCAATAATAATATTTTATGAAGTCTGCATTTATGAGAGATTACTTGGTAAAAGCCAAGTGGCTGAGCTGTGCAGTATCAAAAGGGATCTTTTCAGTCAGTTTGGGGTCAGAAACTGGCAGGGTAAGCTGGGATTTCACAAGTGGAGCTTTCAACTGAAGTAACATTTTCTCCTGCAGATATGCTGCACCAATCAATATCATTGGTCAAGACTAAACATGTGCCATTGCTGCCTGGAAGATGCTTCCTGAATAAGGCCTATTGAATGCAGGATATAGTAGAAAGGGAAAATATATGTATTCCTGTGACTGACTATTCCAGGGTATTGTGTTACAAGATAGAAGAGTTGTGCAAGAAAATATTGTATGTGTGATCAACCCAATGAGGCTACTCATTCCTAATGTGGTTAGTTTATAGCTTATTTGTAACCTTTAAATAAATAAATCTATTGACCAAATGGTATAGCTTTTGAAGGTGTAGGTCAGGGTTGGGCAACAGTTGGGCTCCAGCTGTTGGGGACCACAACTTACATCATCATCATCATCAACAACCATCTAATGGCTGGTTGGGGATGATAGAAGTTGTAATCTTCAGCAGCTGGAGGCCCACTAATTGTCCACCCCCGTGTAGGTGATTGAGTTTACTATAGTCTGAACCAGTGTCGATTTGTTGGTGTTAGTTGTCTGGTTATCTGCCTCTGAACATCCTGCATAATAAAAATAGAGGGTTGTTGGAGGAACAGATAATCGTACTATAGCAAATGGTTTTATATACTATGGGTCTACTGATTTTCCAAGAATTGCTCATAATTTGACTTTATACATATGTTCCGTTGTTTTAAAGGCCCATTAAAAATGCATATGCATTATAAATCGCCTTTTAAGAATGTATTGGTTTATCTCAACAAAAAGAACTGTGCCTATTTACTTGTAATAGGGAAAAGTGGTACTATAGCACACCCTGCTGGAACATATGTTATATAGCGCACATTTAGCATGTTAATTTCATTTCAGACTGATTGATGTTCTGCTGGCATAGTTATATTTATATACCTTTTTGACTGCCATAGAAGGGGGGGGGGCTTTTTAGCTTTCTTTTGACATTCTGTTACTGCTAGTACATCTCCTGAATTTGGCAATTTGGGATACATACCAAAAGCCTTATAAACAGCCACTCTAATATTACATTATAGCAAGAGGTCCTTTGCAATGTTCCCTTTTGTGGCCAATCAGGCCTTCCCAGGCTCAGGAGCTCAGTGCTGCTGAGGCTAGGAAAAAATAAAAAGCCTTTGGACTGTAAAAGGTCAGGATCACCACAACCCTTCCAGTGTCCCCATGTGCACCCAACCATCTTCCTCACACTCAGGACCGGATTTAGATCTCAGGAGCCTGTAGGCACAGAAATCTGAAGTGCCCCCCATTGGCCATCTCCACTGGATACTTTTGCAGTGCTCCTAATCTCCAGATTGCCCACCATCATCTCCATATTGCCCTTACATTGCCCCCCCCCATCAGCTCCATATTGGCCCCATTAGCTCCAACTTGCCCCCCTGCAGCACCATATTGCCCTCACATTGCCCCATCATCCCCATATTGCCCCCATCAGCTCCATATTGCACTTGCATTTCCCCCTCATCTCCATATTGCTCTCACATTGCCCCATCAGCTCCGTATTGCTCTCACATTGCCCCATCAGCTGCATATTGCCCCCCGTGTGCGTTTCCTACCTCCTACAGACACCCCTGCTCCCTGGTGGTCCAGCAGCTTGGCAGCTCTGTGCCTCCTTCTGCACAGAGCTGTAGCTGCTGTTGCTCCCACATGGTCATCGCCCAGCGCTCAACATTACTAAGAACCAACACGGGAGATCAGCAGCTACAGGGCTGTGGCATAGAGCTCACCGGGAGGGGATGGGGGCGCATGATTGCGTTCGGCCAGTCTCTACCAAGCATGACTGCATCGGATAAACATACATCTGGCCTTTTATTGTTAGTGATGATGATGATGATGATGATAATCTCAGGCAGTTTACAACATACTGCTGAGCAATGTGTTGTAAACAGTCTAGCATCAAAGGGTTTAACTTTCACAAAAATAAACTTGTGCTACCCTGCCTACCCACGCCACCCACTAGCCAAACAGGACCCCACATTTGCCTTCCATGCGGGACTGGCTAGGAACACATTGCAACCAATGCTTTCCAGCCAGCCTGACAATGGAAGGGTTAAAACAGTTGAAAATGGCTTTAAATAAATGTGTGTGTGTGTGTGGGGGGGGGGTAATAGTATCTTCCCATCTCTGCACCCAGATCAAATCAGGATTGTGTGTTAGACAATTACCCCTTTTCTTTTGCAAAATTAAATGAAAAACTATGGGATGCATACACCCCACATCAATATATTGAACAGGGGCCCTAAACTGATTTTTATATGGACCAAGGTAAGTATATGAGAAAAGTGAGCATAAGGAAAAACCTGTCAAGGGGGCAGGGTTTTCCTTATACTCACAGTAAGAAAATTGTCCCTTGCTATGAGCTGTCTGGTCAAGAGACGAGATTCCACATCTGAGGGGAGGTGGCTTACACTAGGTAAAAGGGGCGGGAGGGGGATACTTTATCATTCTATTGCTCTTGAACTACAACTCTGATCATACTGGAATAGCACTCTCCATGGCCCAAGTACTATGAAGATTGATCAGAGCGGCTTTTTTTTTTGTGAAACATTACCATCACTTTAAATTGTACTTCCTTCCCAGTGCTGCTTGGGCTGTTGTCCTGGCTACTGTGGGAAGAAAAAATAAAATCAGAGATTGCCTTATATACAGCCAACCCATGTTTAAAAAATGTTCAATTTCTCATTGGTTAGGAGGTGGGATTGGACATTGATACCATCCTGCAGCAAAGGGGTACTTTTTTTTATTTTTTGTTGGCAAGGGTTGGGTGGCAAGGGGATTTTTTTTTTCTTTTAAATTATATTTAACCCTCTGTATTTCTGGTGCAGATAGATTATTGCGATTCAGCAACAGATGCTTATCTGCAGAGGTGGGATGGGGGGGAGAGCGCTCACAGAAATGGGGAATCGGCTGGAGTAACCTAATCTCCTTGCCAGTAACAGGTTAACCATCCCATGCCTGCATCATCATTCTGCAACAGAGGGGTTCACTTTTTTGTGGATTGGGTGATGTTGGGTGGCAGGGGGAATTAAAATAATAATATTTAATACCCCACTTTGCTAATGTAGGGGCCCTTGGAAAGAAAAAAAAAACAAAAACGTTTGACAGTCCAATTCAGTGGCTTGGTCTGAATGGGGCTGCAGAGTTAAGCAATTGAAAATACTTGTTGGAATCCAACCCTCAGTTATTTATTTAGTTTGCGTTCTGCAAACTAAAGTATTCTCCACTATGGTGTTTGTGTACACAAACATTATTCACACACAGGCTAGGCAGTATAAGAAATATGGGGACAAAGGAGGGATCACATACTTGCCCAAGAACCTTGGTGATCCACACACACACGTGTGAGAGGGATAACATGCTATGCTCCTCTGTAATAAAATCTCCACAATGGTCTAGAGCCAGAGTGAGTGCATCCACTTTTCAGTATGTAGAATGCTTGGCACTCAGAGAAACCCCAATATAAAATAAAAATAAAAAAAAGGAAGAACTGGCTCAGTTGATTAATGGATCAGCTGTAGAACCTGTTCAACCCACAAGGTTGCAAGTTCTAATCCCGGCGAGGTCCGCTCAGCCTTTCACCCATCTGAGGTAGATAAAATGAGTCCAGGACATACTTGAAAACAATCTCAGTGTATTCCTCCTGGTAAAATACTTTCACAAAAAAAAATTGAAAATGTACATAAAATGAATTACATTGGAGTAGATCCAAAGACTCTAGTCTTATACTTTTTTTCACCCTCCGATACGTAATCATAGACAGATCATCAAACAAGGTATTTAAAAATTCCCAAACAATTAGCAGTGTGCTTGGACCAGTCTAAACAGGTCTACTACTGGACTCTTAGACCAAGCCAAATACTCCATAGGGGACAAATCCAAATTACTAACATTCTCATTGATTTGAATGAATGCTAAAGAAGTCTCGTTTTATTTTGAAGCAACGTGTTGGATACCTCTTTAGCATTCAATGGGTTAAATCAATAGACATTTTTATTTTTTCCACATGGTGCAGATGGTTTGCTCCAGAATATCTACTCTTCATCTGGAGTAAACCAGTTGAACCATGGGAAGAAATACAAATTTGAGTTGTGATAAAGAGGTGATAATTTCTCCAGTGAGAGAAACTCTCAAATTCCTATGTTACCCTATGGTGCCCATACACTATTACTCAAGTTGGAGATATCTTGGTGAACAGGCTCCACAGAATACCTAGTTCTCAGTACATCAGCTGCTGCGATCTACACTTATGTCAGTAAAAACCCCCTACAGACCCCTTGGGTTAAGCAGCCCAGATTATTATTATTATTGATGATTGTGTCTAAAGCATTAATGGGTTTTTTTAGACTGATCAAAAGAATGTGGCCCTGGTGTTCTTAAGTAAATGGTTTAATAATGGCAGTAGGGTGGCCCATTATTTACATTACTTTCCCTCTTCAGAGCAAGCTGTAGTACCTGTTAAAATATCTCTGGTTTTAGCTCAATACATCACTAGCATATAATGGGAATTTCATAACATTTTCACTATATCAGGGAGTATACACTGTGTGGCATTTAATAAGCTACACAAGCCTTATAGTGGGTAAAGCTTCTTTTGTTTGTCAGAATATCCTCCAGTCAACAGGAGGTGGACTCCAGGGGGAGGTGCACTAAGATGGGATAAGGGCCCAAGTTGCTGATATTGTGGTGTATTTGCACCGTTTCAATCTAGTCACCTGTATCCAGATATCTTCACCATCACATCCCTGGAAATACACCACAACTGTTCACAATATTGCAGTGTCTACATGACAGTGGTTATTTGTATATTGAAATGCAGCTTAAAGATGAATTACCACCCCTTTTAAACTTTGCCCCAAATAATTACCCATCTGGCAACTAGCTGCTCAATAGTGCTAGTCACCAGAATTATTACTGCATTACTGAGAATTCCTACTGCTCCTGGGACTGACAGCCAGGAAACAGAGCAGACATCTTTCCATAGTGACATCTGCATTGTCAGTCCCTTTTGGTGCCGAACACCTCCTAACTCCACCACCTAGAGTAGGCTGGGACTGACAGCGAAGGCACGCAGATGTCACTATGGAAAGATGTCTGTGCTGTTTCCTGCCTGTCAGTCCGGAAGAACTGTATAATTCTCAACAACATGGTAGCAGCTTCCCATAGTTTTGTATGGAGGACAGTGTACTGGCTCTACTGAAGAGCAGAGACAGCAGCTACTCTCATCAACCTTTTGAGTGCCATAGGGCTATGCAATGAATTGCACAACACTATGGCACTCAAAGGGGGAGGGCTGGTGGGATTCTTGAAGCATCCTCTCACCTACTTGCCCTCCCTAACAAAGTACTAGCTTTACATTCGCCTCAACTGATAATAATTAGTGTCTCCCGCATAGATAATTTTTGGAGCAGCTGTTGAAGACTACAACTCCCATAGTTTACAACCACCATCAGCTAGAGGTCTAATGTTAGTCTATTCCTGCATTACATATATAGACTATAAATACAGGGCTGTCATCAAAAATCTTGGGGTCCAGTAAAACAAAGCCAGGGACCATGCACCCCACACTTTTGCATTTTAACCTAGAAGTATATGTAAACAGGGATCCCTTGGAACTGCTCTACTCTACGCTATGATACAAAACAGAAGACAGAGTAGCTGAGGTGTGCTCCAATATTCTGTTATGCTACCTACAAATTATACTTAAAAAGGGGGCCCGCCAGGAGATTCTCTAGAATCTCTGTGGGCCAGTCTATTCATCAGGGAGTGTCCCCCCACCACCACCACATTACTGGAACTACAGGAGCCTCTTCATAGCTGGTCCCCATACACATGGTCTATCTATAACCCCTTACAGCATTCCTATGTAAATATAAAGGGATGGAGCTGATCGATAACCATGTTTAGTAAGTCTATGGCATTCAGACATTCTTCCAACATTAACTGGGCCTTACACATCAAACCATTGAAACCAATGGGAACATTGATTAATGCTGCTGTTACATTTACCATACTCTGGCCTTATCAGCATGGAACAGTTTGTATATCATTGTTAGGATCAGCAATCATTTTCTCATGTACAATGTTGGTATTCCTCTGCTCACTATAGACATAGCTGTTTGGTTTTAGTGGAGATGAGTGGGATCCAGTGAGGGGCCTTTATATACTATACACCGTAGAGTTCAAAATGAATGTTTCAATATGTCCCCTTGCACACCCTATACCCCCTGTGGCATGATAACAAAAATAGCTGGAATACTAATTGAATCATGCCAAAAGCAGTTCTCTTTCAAGTTATTTTTCCTTGATTGGAAAGAAGGAGAGGTCTCACACTGGTGACTAAAGCACTGTCTCCGATTGTCCCGTTAGGGGGAGCCTCATTGGATCAATGGGTCATCACCATCTCAAGCTCCAATTTGAATTGGGAGTGTATGAAAGCAGTATGTTTGATCAATAAAGTCAGACCTGTTCTACCTTACTTAATACAAGCATTTGCTGCATTTCTGGAGGGGATTTGGTTGGGAATTCACACCCCAAAGACTGCAAAATTTAAATCCGTTCCTTCGCCAGTCTACTGGCATGTGGCTTCAGAGAACCCCACTCTGAGTTTTGCAGCTTATCCACGAGCTCTACCAGTCTACTGCTGTGCAGTGGCCATTTCTTCCTGTTTGATTGTGAGGGTCCAGGACAAGAACTCATGTAATGGCTCTTTTGACCAACAGAACTCCTTCACAAGAATACTGCATTGTCTTTCTAGTTTAAGTTATAGGAGACAACCTCAAGAACCAGTATATGAGGATCAGCAAACCACTGCATTGAAAACGCCATTGACAGTACTTCTCTTTCATACCCGCTACCATGAGGTTGCTGCAGTTTTAGTTATGCCCAGGCTGCTAAAAAGACCACCTGCTAAAGCAACTTGCTCCAAAAGAGCTTGCAGGTGCCTCAAGAGGAGAGAGGTCAAGTGGAACTAAGGGCCTGGTAAACCAAAGAAATAAAACAAAATCCCAGCAGTCCTACCGCCTATAAAAGAAAAAAAAAAGTCAGAGAAGTTACTATTTGAGGAGTGTCAGTTTTGGCTAAGGCTACATCTGCTCCGAAGTGCTGAACTAAAATAGCTTTTATAAATCTGTTGATTATCGTGAAAAGGGGAAGACCATAGAATTGACGCTTTATGTGATCGACACATTTTCTAACACTCGTTGCTGTATCAAGATAACAGAGTGTGCTTTTCCTATAACACTACTTTCTGTAAATGTTTCCGCACACCAGCCTAGAATTAAAAAGGCAAATTACCCCTCATTTGATGTGGTTGGTTGCATGCGATTTAAAAAAAAAAAAAAAAAGTCTACGTTATTTTATCTTCCTATTGCAACATAAGGACTTCAAAAGTAGGACATTATATTGAAAAAGCTGTAGACTTTTGTAGGTGCGGTTTTGTGCTTTTGGTCTGCATGCAGTATGTCAAATCACACAATGGGGCACCATTTTTCTCAGGATGGCCATAGGATACAATACAAGATTTTGAGAGCTTCAAATATTTTGGTATCTTTGAAGTGGTGGAAATAAAAAAAAAAAAAAAAAATCCAATTTTTTTTTTCTTATATCGCCAGCTAGGACTAATAAGGAAAATGGCCCCTCATTTGATGCAACCAGCTGTCTATCAAAAATAGCATGCCTTGTCTTCCTTATCCTTTATCCCGGAGTATAAGGATTTCCAAAAAAATTACATAATGAAAGCTGTAGACTGTTGTAGATGCAGTTTTGTGCTCTTGGCCAATGTTCCTACTGCTGTGTGCAGTTACACACATTTTTTTAACCACCTGTGCACTATCCCTTTGCTCCCAATGCTGGTCATAATTAGTGTCTGAATTTTCCATCTGCTTCCTTTCATGGCTCTTCATGGGTTTTAAGGCCCTGGCTTCCAATAATACAATCAGACAAGTTGTATAATAAATTGGAAGGCAGGACCTGGCAGGACAATAGAGAGACTATCAGAAAAATGGCAGAAAACTGAAACGGAGCCCTTTGTTTACACCATTCTGTAAAAATGGCAGGATCACCAGAAGATCAAACTCCTACACCAAAACTGAAAAACAGACCAGACCATGTGGTAATCCTTGGTAGAGTGGAGATCACCTCAAGAGAAAAGCCTTTCCTCCTTAAGATGGAGGCTTCAACATCCATGCTGTCAAAGCCATGCGCCCCACGTCCTCCTTCCACAGGTAACAGTGAAGGAGGAAATCCGGTCTGAGAGGCAACAGAAATGGATCCCAAATGGAGAGGGACACTAGTTCTGGGAACCAAGGCCTCCTGGTCCAGTACGGGGCAATCATGACAGCCAGACCGTCCATTCAAATCTTCCTGAACACCCTGGGGATGAGAGGGATTGGAGGGAATATGTAAGCTAGGAAACCGCCATGGAATTGCTAAAGTGTCCACCACAAATGCCAGAGCATCCATCCAACAGGAGCAAAACATTTGAACCTTCCTGCTGTGCCTGGTGGCCATCAGAGCTCCCTTCTCTCCTGGGTCCATCTGTTGAAGGCCGAAGAAGTCCACCAGGATGTTGTCCACTCCTAGAATAGATAACCTCGGATCAAGGGGAAGTGCTTCTTGTGCCGCCTTGATGTACACCACTGCCGTGTTGTTGTCCGACTGGATGTGGAATGGACCACCTCTCAGTGGAGAGGGCCAGTACACCAGAGCATGATGGATCACCCAGAGCTCCAGAACATTGATGGACTGCAGAGTCTCAACCAAAATCCATCTGCCCTTAACCCCCAGGTGACCCAGGAAGGCTCCCCAGCCCCTTGGGCTGTCATCCATCGTCACGAAGGTCCAGTCCAGAACTACAAATGGTTTTCCCTTCTCCAGGTTGGACCTGTCCAGCCACCAGAGCAGGTCCTGTCTGACCTCCAGAGGGACAGACACTCTGAGATCCAAGTGGTCCGGATTCCCATGCCAAGCACGGATATTTAATCTCTGGAGCTCCCTGGTGTGAACCATGAAGTAAGGAACCGCCTTCATAGTGGACACCATGCAGTCTGTAAGAGTAAAGAACTTGCGGACTGGAGCTGAGGGCAAGTCCAGAGCTCCATAAACTAGATGCATGGTATGCTAGATGGAACCCTCCGTCAGAAAAACCTTCCCTTGGCAGGCATCGAACCAGAGTCTGAGGAAGACCAGGACCTGAGAGGGGACTGGAGCAGATTTCTCCATATTTAGGATCCACCCATGGTGGAGGAGAATCTTAACACAATCCTGGACGTGCTGGTCCAGGAGTTCCCTGGACAGAGCCTTCAGCAGGTCATCCATATAGGGGGTTACTTGAATTCCCCCAGGTATGCAGGAAGGCAATACTCCTATGACCCTGGCAAACACCTGAGGAGCAGATGTAAGCCCAAAGGGCCTGTGTGAACTGGAAATGCCCCAAGTCACAGGCGAAACTGAGGTACTTCGGACTTTCCTGAGGAATCGGGACATGCAAGTAAGCATGAAGATCCACAGAAGCACAAAAATTCTCCTCGACACAGCTGCGATGACAGAGCACAAAGGCACCATCTTGAAACGTGTTGTCTCCACAAAAGAACTGCGATCCTTGAGGTCCAAGATAGGACGACTGCCGCTGTCCCTCTTGGCCACCACAAATAGGTTTGGGTAAAAATGAAGATCTCTCTCTTGAGGAGGAATTGGACTCATTACTCCCTTCTCCAAGACAGCCTGAACCATCTCGTTGAAAAGACAACTTTTCCATGTCCAGATGGGTTCTGGATTGGAAGAATCTGCAAGGAGAAATGGACTTGAAAGGAATTCTGTACCATTCCATGACCAACTGCAGAACCTACTGATCCACAACTGATGCTGCACAGGTGTTTGCAAAATGGCGCACAATCCCACCTACAGGTAGCTGCGGACCAGGATTCTGCGAGTCAGCAAGTGCAGCCGCACAGTAAGCGAGCCTTAAAGGCAAGGAACTCAAAAATTACAGTTTTATCAAAAGTGAATAAATGTACCCAAATACCAAAGGGAACATGTAGGGATAAATAAAAACAGACAAGCCTAAAGGAAAAAGTCCGACTAAGCCTCAGATCCCAGAGAAAACAAGAATATAAGGGGTTAAATACATAAATGCAGCCATGCAAGCTCCAAAAACCCCTGGGATCAAACCAAATAAGATACCCAACATGAGTGCAGGAGTAGTAGACTCCAAGAAGACCCCTGTATAGAGGGGGACACTGGGACAAGTGGACCACAGCACTCAAAGGGTTACTCACCATTTAACTTTACTTCTTTCATCAGATTACCATTGAAAGAAAGCCTCAGAGAGACCCAGTCAGGAGAGAGAAACATGGGTTGCATGATTCCACAGGGATGCAAGGGTCCACAACAGCACCTGTCAGCTGGACAATCCTCTAGGGGAAGCCAGGAATGGTAATCCACCTAATGGGGAAATTGCGACACCCCATATCTAGCATAGAAAATAATGCAATTCTATAAAACTAAGCAGAAACGTTCTCGGCCTCCATTAAGGTTGTGGAACAAGTCTAACTGGGGCAGGGTAATGGGATAGCCTGATAAGTAGGAGGGGAGGCTCCACCCACATTATCTTTCTAGAAATGTTCCAGGCTACAGTGAGGACGTCAGAGAAATGGAGCTTTACAAATGAGATCACAGATTTTAAAATGTAAATGCAGATACACTACTATTTCATCTTCACTTTGTCACTTTTGTAGCGCCATTTAAATTGTGCCTCAAGAGGCTAGAGGCTGGATCCCCCCCGACAAGTGGTACTGAGGGTCTGGTTAAAAAACAAAACAAAAAAAACTCTGAATGGGCCAGCAGTTTCACTGAAACTGAAATTATGTAGCATTACAGGGTTACACATTCTTTTCTTACCTGTTTTATACCTACAAAGACAGCAACATTTAAAAAGCATTTTGCCTTCCATTTTTCAATTGCAAAATACAATAAAAATACAATAAAACCTGAATTTCGTAACTTTGGAAACATAGGGATATGCATTTGCTAGTGTGTAGAAAAAGTCCACTTACAGTTGTCATTCACTTTATTAGAATTTCAATAAAAATTGGATTTCAGTGAACTTCCTTTTAAACCCTTTTCTCTTCAGTTCATATGAAACACTGGAAACATGAGGTTGAGCTCTCTCTCCTCTGGGAGGGCAAGGCACTTCATAATAACAATTTTTTTGGGCAGAGACACCCACTCCTCTCCACCCCAAACACCCTATCCAGATCTGTGTGTGATAAGAACCACAGAAAAAGAAACAGATTAGGAAAGAAGAGGTCCAAAGAGGATTCTTCTGCCCAAGGAAAGGAACACTGGCAATTTTTTCTCTGAGTGGGAGTCCATGGCAGTAGAGTAAAAAGACAATCTTTCTTATAAGAAAAACTGCTTTAAAGGACCTTCTGGACAAAGTGGACCTCAGTCGAAGCCATAACTGGCACAGTAGTGTTTGGTTAACGTGTGCAAGTAGCACCATATAGCAAGCCTTGTACAGCTGTTTAGCAGAGGCCTGGTTTTTATATGCCCAGGAAGAACCCACAGATCTAGTGGAGTGTGCCGTGACCTTGAAGTAAGCAGGTCTCTCCTGATCACCTACACCTAGCGTATAGTAGTCTTCATCCAAGAAGCAATGTTGACTTTGGACGCTGCCTTACCTGCCCTTGGGCCCTCAAGAATGAGAAAGAGGGAATCAGTCTTGCAGAAAGACAGAGCATGAAGCACATAACAAATGTTAATAAGGATCAAAGGCATCATTCATTAATAAAATCTCAATGGACAGGGAAATAAAGTACTTAAGCTTGTATGCTCTGCATCTTAAAAGTATATCACAACAAACTAGAAATATGAAAACACACTGTGAATTTAAAGGGATAGTAAGATTTGAAAATAAAAGCAGCTCCAATTAATCTTCATAGTATTTGGGTCATGGACATGACAGCCAGGACTGAGTGAAGAAGTTTTTGACTTAAAAGGATAGTAACTTTTCATAAAAACAGCAGCTCCAATTAATCTTCATAGTATTTGGACCATGGAGAGTGTTATTTCAGTACTGTCAGAGTTGTAGTTCAAGAGTAATTGAATGATAAAGTATCCCCCTCCCGCCCCTTTACCTAGTGTAAGCCACCTCCCCTCAGATGTGGAATCTGGTCTTAAGACCAGACAGCTCACAGACAGGGACAATCTTCTTGCTGTGAGAACAATGAAAACCCTGCCCTCCTTGACCGGTTGTTCCCTTATACTAATTGAAGATTGTCCCTCTCTGCAAGCCATCTGGATGCCACCTTTCTGTTCTGAGGTGAGCAGTGTTATATCAGTTAAGGGGGCGGGAGGGGGATACTTTATCATTCAATTACTCTTGAACTACAACTCTCTCCGTATTGAAATAACACTCTCCATGGCCCAAATAATATGAAGATTGATTGGAGCTGCTTTTATTTTGAAACATTGCTATCCCTTTAACAAGTAATGGAGATTTGGGCAATAATTCAGATGGAAAAAAGTATACTACTTACTGGAATGCTAAACTGATGTCATTGGGCCTTATATTCAAAAGGAAAGCAAAGCAAAGTAATTATTGGCTGAACAATCTGCACCTTAGTTGACAAATACAAACTATCAATGATTTAAAGGAAGCTTTCAAAGTGAATCTCCTTTTTGACTTTATCTAATCTGCAAGTGCATAATAAGTAATGTCGAATCGTCTACACTTCTTTCTCCAGTCTTCAGACCACTTTTTTTTTTTTTTTTTTATGCCCCTGATAGTGAAATCTCTGGATCTTTGTTTACAGAGAGCTTTCTTTCAGGAACCATAAAAGCAAGGATAGTAACAATGTAACATTATCCCTACATAAGAAAAATCTTCCTCCACTACAGCATACCGAGCACTCAGTGCTACTATGATAGTGCTGTATTATACCACAGTGTCTGACAGAAATCTCTCTGGAAGGCAAAGAAAGAAAAAATAAAAAAAGTTTTCACTGATGTGTAAAAAAGTGAGATAAAAGAAAAAATTTAGGCAATTTCACTTACAAGAGCAGAATATGATAAGCCATAAGGAGGCCGACAATCACTTTAATAGAGGGGGATTTTAGAGATGGGATTGTACAAAAGTAGAGTACTTTATCCTCTCATAAAATGACACGGGTCACCACCTCTTGAATGTATTGCAAAACAATACACTGGAGGCATCTCTACTATTCAAGGGGGTTATACACTAAAGTGAGGTTGAGAGATGATAAAGAATTTTTTGTGTGTGAAAATATTTTCCCAGGTAGTATACATTGAGGTTGTCTCTCGTTTTCAAGTATGCCCTGGACTCACTTTATCTACCTCAGAAGGGTGAAAGGCTGAGTGGACCTTGCCTGGACTAGAACCTGTGACCTTGTGGCTTGAACAGATTCTACAGCTGGTGCATTAACCAACTGAGCCACCATCTCCAATTTATCAGTTCACCAATTCCTTTGTTATTCTCAGGAGCCAATGCACAAAGATCTCTAAAGTGGGAGAGATCTTACCACACAGGCTCAACAGAACAACATAGGAATCGGCGAAGTGATAGATCATTATCACTGATTCAGAAAATCTTAGAGCATCTCACCAGGATGTTAAAACCCACATTTCAGTCAACAGTAATTTGTATTTATTTCCATGGTGTAGATGGATTTTCCAAGAATTACTCCTCTTTTCTGTTGAGTACACAACCCTAAGAAGTAATTCTGAGGTAACCAATGCCTTCTTCACATTGAAACTGTTAAGAGATCCTTGATTTTATCTAAATTATTTCTATTGAAGGTTATGGAAAAATATTTATTAACTAGTTATAAAGTTCTCGTCTGCAATGTAATCCAGGCCTATCACTACTTGTCTCAATCATTCAAACATTTCTCTGTTTAGAGTAAGAAGACTCCAATACAAATCACCACAAGTAGGATGTTTTGAGCAGGTGGTCCTACTTTATGTAAATACATTACATGCACACACGCTTTCATTGAACAGCATAGGATACACCAACCAAACTGTGGCATTGGGCATAAGAGTATTGCCATGGCACACCCATATACTCTAGAGGTGTCAAAGTTTTTCATCCAGGAGCCACAGAATTACAAATGCATATAAGTGAGGACAGCATTTTTGTACTATTTTTTTCTAAGATAACTGTAAATTACAGCTTGTTGGTTAGGAAAGATTCAAATGTATCTATTCAAAAGCATAGGCCTATTGAGAGTCACCGATCAGTTTTGATCAACAATGATAATAATGATATATAATGAAAGTTGTAGGGCAGGGGTAGTAGTCAATCGCTTATACAGTATCTCACACCCCTCACATTTTTGTAAATATTTTTATTTTATCTTTCATGTGACAACACTGAAGAAATGACACTCTGCTACGTTGTAACGTAGTGAGTGTATAGCCTGTATAACAGTGTAAATTTGCTGTCCCCCTCAAAATAACTCAACACAAAGGCATTAAATGTCTAAACCTTGGCAACAAAAGTGAGTACACCCCTAAGTGGAAATGTCCAAATTGGGCCCAATTAGCCATTTTCCCTGCCCGGTGTCATGTTACTCATTAGTGTTACAAGGTCTCAGGTGTGAATGGGGAGCAGGTATGTTAAATTTGGTGTTATCGCTCTCACACTCTCTCATACTGGTCACTGGAAGTTCAGCATGGCACCTCATGGCAAAGAACTCTCTGAGGATCTGAAAAAAAGAATTGTTGCGCTACATAAAGATGGCCTAGGCTATAAGAAGATTGCCAAGACCCTGAAACTGAGCTGCAGCACGGTAGGCAAGGCCATACAGCGGTTTCACAGGACAGGTTCCACTCAGAACAGGCCTCTCCATGGTCAACCAAAGAAGTTGAGTGCACATGCTCAGTGTCATATCCAGAAGTTGTCTTTGGGAAATAGACATATGAGTGCTGCCAGCATTGCTGCAGAGATTGAAGGGGTGGGGGGTCAGCCTGTCAGTGCTCAGACCATACGTCGCACAGTGCATCAAATTGGTCTGCATGGCTGTCATCCCAGAAGGAAGCCTCTTCTAAAGATGATGCACAAGAAAGCCCGCAAACAGTTTGCTGAAGACAAGCAGACTGTCATACTTTGCTTATTTAGGAAGTTTGGTCCTGTTGAGGTTAGGTAGGGATTTTCTTTCTGTTCCTGCTCCTATTGGCCTGTTGAGATTTAAATTCCTTGGAGTTTTTCCCCTCCTTGCCCGATTATACAAGCTTGTTTGCTAGTTTTGGGTTGCCACGTTATTTTTTTGATCTCCTGTTTTTTGACCTCTGCTAGCCTTCCCGACCTTGATTTTTGCCTGCCCTCCATTGCTCTTAACGCTCCTGACCTCGGACTGCCTTTGACTATTCTGCTGCCTTACCTCTTCTGCTGCTGTCGCTCCGGTCCTCCATTGGGTCTGCCACTGGATCTCTCGCTCCTGTCCTGGTCTCCACCGCATTCCGACGCTTGTGTCTGACTGTAGTCTTAGTGTAGCAGCTAGACCGCTCTCCCCGTTGCTTCCGGTTTATGCCTCAGCCGTCCTCGGCTTGCCTGCTCCTGTGTACTACCCTGACTATAACCCCGAATCGGACGGGGCAACCAGTTGATAGCCTCAGCTGGGGACCCCGTTCTGAGGTTGGGCTTGGTTTCCGCTGCTTTCCTGGCTAGAGGGTTTGTGGTTGGAGAGCTTGTCACTGTTGCAGCACACTGTTCACCTACCTGGGTTGCGGGCAGGTCCTTTGTCATCAGATGGGGTGGTAGCCAGGGATCCCGTGCCTTATCTCCTGGGTGTCCGTTTATTCTGTCTGGCACTTACCTGTGATCCTGGCTGGGTTCACAGGCCGTTGGGTGTAGCGGTCCTACTCCGCATCTACAGCGCCTTGTGGGGAGACTAGGTAGGTGTGGGTAGGTCTTGGCTCTATTTACCTGGACCAGGGCTTGCTGGAGGTTTTGTGCTACTTCTCTTTGGGCCTTGTCCTCCTTGGTCAGTCTGTGTGGGTCTTGTTGGCTACTCTTATGGGCTACTCTCTCTGGTAGTATTCCTCTGTTTGAGCTCTGTTCCTTCTCCTGTGCCCTAGTGTAGGTAGCCTTGCTCCTGCTTTTGCCTTTATGGTAGAAGGCTCTCCTTCCCTCCTAATCCTGTTCA
The DNA here is from genome assembly GCA_037306005.1 of Rhinophrynus dorsalis. Lineage (NCBI taxonomy): Eukaryota > Metazoa > Chordata > Amphibia > Anura > Rhinophrynidae > Rhinophrynus > Rhinophrynus dorsalis. Next base: position 95,181,207 of record CM074718.1, on the reverse strand, counting down.
GCACTTGTGATCTCTTCTGCCCTAAGGATCCTCTTTCCTCCCTAGGGGTCCCCTGTGTACAGTCTACCTTTCTCCCATCCTGGTCTGGGTCCCGGCTCAACTGGGATCGGACATCTGGCTTCCCGGCCAGCACCTTTAATCTGGCTACGGAAGCAGCAAGGGATTAGGGTAACTGTCACCGCTCCCGAGCTATGCTCTCTAGTGCCGCACTCCAGCATCTGGTGGGACCCCTTAGGGAATCGTGACAGATACTAAGGACATGGATTACTGGAACCATGTCCTGTGGTCCGATGAGACCAAGATAAACTTATTTGGTTCAGATGGTGTCAAGCGTGTGTGTCGGCAACCAGGTGAGGAGTACAAAGACAAGTGTGTCTTGCATACAATCAAGCATGGCGATGGGAGTGTCATGGTCTGGGCCTGCATGAGTGCTGCTGGCACTGGGGACCTACAGTTCATCGAGGGAACCATGAATGCCAACATGTTCTGTGACATACTGAAGCAAAGCAGGATTCCCTCCCTTCGGAGTATTCCAACATGATAATGACCCCAAACACACCTTCAAGACGACCACTGCCTTGCTAAAGAAGCTGAAGGTAAAGGTGATTGACTGGCCAAGCATGTCTCCAGACCTAAACCCTATTGAGCATCTGTGGGGCATCCTCAAATGGAAGGTGGGGGAGTGCAAGGTCTCTAACATCCACCAGCTCTGTGATGTCGTCATGGAGGAGTGGAAGAGGACTCCAGTGGCAACCTGTGAAGCTCAGGTGAACTCCATGCCCAAGAGGGTTAAGGCGGTGCTGGAAAATAATGGTGGCCACACAAAATATTGACACTTTGGACATTTCCACTTAGGGGTGTACTCACTTTTGTTGCCAAGGTTTAGACATTAATGGCTGTGTGTTGAGTTATTTTGAGGGGTACAGCAAATTTACACTGTTATACAGGCTGTACACTCACTACTTTACATTGTAGCAGAGTGTCATTTCTTCAGTGTTGTCACATGAAAGACAAAATAAAAATATTTACAAAAATGTGAGGGGTGTACTCACTTATGTGAGATACTGTACATCCAGCTGTGGTTACTACAACTCCCATCAACCCAAACAATTGGTCGGTTAGTGATTAGGAGTTGTAGTCCCCAGCTGCTGGAGGTCCAAACAATTGTAGCAGGAGGCAGATGGTTAGGCCCTGCTGGTATAATTGCTTGTGTGCTAAATTATTAGGTACATTTTTTTTTTGTTGCTGAAAATGTTGGGCCACAAACTTGGTTCAGGGGTGCATTTTTTGATGCCCATCATATAGTTTCTCATTCATAAAATGTATTTAAAAAAAAAAAAAATCTACAAAAACCTGAATGACTAAACACTGAGAAATACTAGCTTATATTCATTCCATCTTTGTAAATATTGCCATAATGTTAACACAAGGTTTAAGCAAATGTGATCATTAACATTTTCAATGCATTTCCATCCCCTCCGTTAGTACATCTTAAACCTTTGAGTGTACGCAACTCATTGGAGAAATACTGTCAGACTGTAATTCTAAATAGAAAGTAAGGGTAACAGCACCTCCAAGTGGTGACTTTTTTTTTTTTTTTTTTTTAAAGAAAAATCAGGCTGTAAACATTTAAAGGATACATCTCCAGACAAAGAGTACACTTAACTCAGCAGGAAATCTGTAAAAACTTATGTGCTTGCTCTAACATACTTTTGGATCGAATTTTCAAAACCAGTTTTATAGACCAGTTAAGCTGGATCAAGGTTACCATCTGTCCAAACCAGTTTCTGGAGACCATGCTGAAACAAAGAAACATTGTTTCCCTAAATCTAAGGACTCAGTCTGCCTTAAAAGGGTTTTTGGCTCTTAGCACACCATAAATAAACCTCTTAATAAATAATGACATGGGCCAAAATCTACAGCAAACTATTTTGTTTATTTTGATTTCTCAATAAATACAACTTAAATGTGAAAATATAAACAGGAGGAGTAAAAAATATTTCTTTAAGAAAAAAAATTGTTTGAAGCTTTGAGTTGCACAGTGGAATAGCAAAACAGTGCATGCCCTCTCCAGAACTCAAAGGGTTAACTCCTTAACCCTTTGAGTACCAGAGAGGTATGGAACACATTGCACTCAAAGGGTTAAAGACTGGAGTGGTACACAATGCATTATGAAGCAATGTGCCGCACACTCTTCTGGTCCTTAATAGGTTAATACTTAAGGTGCATTGTTCCATTGACATTGGCTCACAATTGCACTTCTGAAACACTTTTGCACAGTTGAGAGTTAATTTTGCTGGACAAATGTAGACATTACCAGAATGTCATGGAGTAAGGAGATGTATTCTATACAGGGCCATATGCCCATAAGTAAAGGGGAGTCATCCCAGGGAACAGCAATTGAACCATGTGACAAATATTCTTACTGGTTATTTAAATGAATGTGAAGTTGACATTATTTGAATTGGTTTCTATGCTACATCTGCTTTTTCCTCAGAATTATTTCAATTTTCTTATAAGCATAGGTCCTATGTATATGGTGGTGGGGAAAACAAAAAAACAAAACAAAACAGATTTAACCCCTTAATGACCAGATGGGTCCTTATAGGGTTAATGAATCTTTAGGATGCTAAAGACATCAGGGGGGAGATTCACTGTGATAAAGAGGTGAGGTCTTCTCCAGATTATCACTTCTCCAGTTCCTTTGGTATTCTATGGGACATATGCACTAAGATTTCTTCAACTGTGGAGATATTAGTGCATTGGCGCTATAGAACAGTGATTAACTACGGTGAGTGGCACTTTGGTGTGCCGCAGACATAAAATTAGGGTGACCCATGTTTTCTATGAAGACTGACAAAAACGTCTTTTAAATATATAAATATGAAAATTGTTATGCACAATGTTTATTTTTATTACTATGATTCTGAGACCTAATAATATCGGTATTTTTATGAACTGTACCCTTTATTATGCCCTAGAAAAATTACATTAACCATTAAAAGAAGGTTGAGAACAACTGCTACAAAATAACATAGGAACTGGAGAAGTCATCGCCACTTTATCACCGCTTAGTGAATCTCCCCCAAGCTGTCTTGGAGACATCTATCATCCAATGTGTTAATCAGTTGTCATTGTGTGTAGGCCCATGTGTGTTTGCATCAGGAACAAAGTAACGGTCATAGGTACAAAGAAAAATATAAATAATTCTGGAGCAAACCAACTGCACCACAGGGAAAATTTAACTTTCCAATGATAACCCTTATAATGCTAGCAAAATAGACAGAACCAGAATGAACAGTTTTGTTCTATTGTTTTGAGGCAAAAGAAAAAAAAAAAATAATGTACTCTTAAGAACGGCCCTACTTACAAATACTTTTCACAAGTTGCCCCACACCCTTTCAGTGCCAGAGGTAAAGTGAACACTGAGTTGCGCACTTCACTGGCACTCAAAGTTTTATTTAATATCAACAGAAAAGTAATCTCAAAGTAAATGGTCTCTCCAGGTTATGTTAAACCAGATAAAGTAGCAATAACGGATAAAAAAAAAACCTTTATCTTTGCACTCTACAGTATTAAAAGTGCCAGTAACATGAGTAGTTTTAAAGAGGTTTTCATTTTGATCCACCCACCATAATTTGCTTTTATTGATGCCAGTCCATTCTGCTCAGCTGCCATGGCAACCCAACCTGGAGCACACAGACAGGCATTTTGTCTCTGTGCGAGTGGTTTCCCCTTGTCCAAGACTATATTTAGAACTGCACAGTATTAGAGTATGATTAATGTCAATCGCACACTAATGGTGACAGAACTGTAGCAGCACTCTGATATAGTTCTGTAGCCTATGTTGTACCCACACCTTTCTCCTGCAATAAGTGGATCGGATTGAAAAAAGGGGGCAACTGATGGTCGGCCCACGTGAGCGCCAAATATCGGATGGCATACATGTGGATCATCCACTCACTGGGACTGTAAATTAATAAGCCTTATGAAAAAAAATTGTAAGGATTTTCCTGCCAAGTAAAATGGGGGTAAATTCACAACTAGGAGATGCTATATAATTGTGACACTATTCTGACCCTTAAACGATTAAACCATGGGCATCCAATATGAGGCCCACCTGAATCCAGGCTGAGTCACCTGAGGTTTTTAACTTTTTTTTAATCCAATTAGCAACCGCGGCTAAACGAATAGGCCAGTAAGGTGTAGCCACCTGCTCTCCATTACGGCTGTGTAATGGACACTCTTCGGTTCCCAAGAATAGTTTAGTTTGATAAATACCAGTATTCTCATTTTCCTGATAAAACTGATCAATGGCTATAACTGTGTAAACTCAAGCTGCCCTCACAAATACAAATTTCTGATCATGCTGCCCAAAACTGAAAAATTTGGATGCCCCTGGGTTAGAGAACATCTATCAACACTGGGTGTTTTCAAATTTTATGAATTGGTTTTGCTGGACACAATTTACTTATTACTACCCCTTTTTAATATGTTGGTGAGGACTAACAAGACAGAAAACATACTGGGTAAGAGGTCGACAATACATTCATCCTGGTATCCAAAGGATTAAAAAAGGATTTAGGCAGTCAACGAAAACTGAAAATGTGTACAGTGTAATGATAACAATTTACAGATCTGCCATGTTTTAGTAAATAAGAACTTCAGTCTGGTGTTATAAGGAATTTCCACACTAGATGGCAATGTACTACTCAAAAACAGACCTCAGGGAATCTGCTCATAAAGATGAGTCACTCTTGCTCCAAAAGGAAATACCCGTTTTGACTATGATCTATACACACAAAACGATAAAGGAGCAATTGTGGAGCAAACCAACTGTACCACAAGGGAGAAAAAAAATCCACAGTGATTTAAAGGAACAATAAACTGTTTTCATTTACGATAAAAATTCCTGTTAAATAAAACAAGGGTACTGGGGAGATGCATTTTAACCTGTTGGTGTTTTTGTAGTAACATTACCCTCTTGTGCGTGGAGTTTTTATATTAAAGAGATAGTAATCTTAGCAATAAAGTAGATCACAGAGTCTTCTTTATAGTAAACTAGTTGAAGAGCCCATGTACATGGGCCACAGTGCCACCCAGCAACGGTCGTGGTGCAGTCATGCATAGTAGAGACTGCCCGTGCCGTGGCCAATATGGAGAAAGGCGCTCTGAATTCAGACTTCGGTGCACAGAGAGGACTACAGTCTGAATTTGGAGTCCTCTCTGCACTACAGTCTGAATTCAGAGTGCCCCACTCCTTTATCAGCCGCGGCACAGGCAGTCTGTACTGCGCATGACTGCAGCACTCGCAGCCGACTGTACTACGCATGACAGCTTCTGACAAACATACATTTAGCAAATTATTATATAGGATGGAACACATTGTGGTAGTTTTAGCTACTTACTTTTGTTTAGTTCAAAAGATGTACAAAGATCCCCTCTCCTGGCCGCCTCCCACTGAATCTGCAATCTGGTCCGGATGGAGAGCGGCAAGGGACAAACTTCAGTAAGCAAAGGGAAGGGGGCAGGGTTTTCCTTATACTTGCTGACTGAAGTTTGTCCCTCACTGCATCCGTCCGGTCCCAGGACCATATTTCAGATTCAGTGGGAGAAGGCTAGAAAGGGCAGGCGGGGGAACTTTCTACATTGAATATCTTTTGAACTACACAAAAGTAAGTAGCTAAACATACCACAATGTGTTTACTATAAAGACAACTCGGCGATCTACTTTATTATAAACATTACTATCCCTTTAAAATTATCCTCTTGTGGCCTTGTTTCAATTACTCTGTTGCATTCTGTGGGAAAGGGGTCACAAGCAGCTCTTTGTTTACTCGCTTTTGACAGTTTGAACGGTTTTAACTTTTGAATAAAACAAATGCCAGCAGGGGGAGTACCCTTGTTTTACATGGTATCCTTTTGAAAGGTTGCATGCTAAAGAGCGTGCAACCTTTTAACTAACTCACCATGTCGCCATGACAATCTTGCACTGTATGATAGTGCGAGATTGTCATGTCGCAAGTTAATGGTCGCATACACGGAGGATGCGCACTTTAACTTTTAATATCATAACTTATGAAACAATGAATGCCAAAGTCTAAAATGCTCTGGGGATGCTGAAGAGAGGCAGCTGGAGCGCCTCCATGTTCTGCATACATTATACTTTTCCTTTTGTATGCAGCACACAGAGGCACTCCAGCTGCTTCTCTTCAGCATCCCCAGTGCATTTTTAAACTTTGGCATTTATTGTTTCATAAGTTATATTTAAGTTATAGTACCCTGTATATGTTTCACTCTGTGTCTCATCATGTGGCTCAGTAATGTTAGCGACCATTGACTATGCGGACAAGCGTTTATTAAGTGTTGGCGTGCAAGGAGCCAGCTATACAACAAGAGAAAGATGCCAAGTTCCCCTTCCCATTCTAGCAAATGAGTTTCCCCCAAAGTATTTGCCCATAGAAGGAAATTGTACCATTTTGTTAAGGGGTGAGAGGAGGAACAGGTCCTATAACTTCTTGCTTATAGTAGCGTTCCACTTGAAGGGTTAATATTGCATACACACATACATACACATAAATAAGCTGTTTTCAGTGCATATACTTGTATCAGACTATCATTGCTTTTCTATACATGTGAACATTTTACAACAATTAGTATCTGAGGGTTCTTTCTGAGGCTTCAGAAGGGAGTTCTCTCTCCTCCTGTTACTTTTTGCTATGTGATGTGACCTTTTACTAACAGACATGAGAACCTCGCACTGTCATGCAGTGTGAGATTCTCATGTCGACATTTCCATCCAGGCGACATGGTAACTCACTCATTAGGTCGCACGCTCTTTCGCGTGCGACCTTTCAAAAGTAATCCGTTTTACTCAACAGGATATGCATAGAAAATTTACTTCACCTTTAAATGAATCTGTTAAATGGAACGGATACGATATAACTACTTAGTTAATTTTGAAAGTGTTCAAAATGAGCTTAATTTATATTACCTATTTTTTAATAGGTTGAGATTTTTTTGCTTTATTTACCAGTGTATGCAAATTAGTACTGGATGGCATATCTGCCACAAAACATTCCACACTGCACTCCGTTCCTGCTGCCAGTCACTACTGGTCAGTACCTGCTCCTTCTCATATACTGTAACCGACAATCATGCAGATCTTTTCAAGAAAGATGCCTCCCCTAAGGTTAAATATGGACAGGTGACATTTCCATTTTAACACCATAAATGCTAATGGTGTCCCCAACACATTGCATTGTAATGCACTGGGCTCCACTAACATTCAAAGGGTTAAAAGCCCCAATTAAACACATTCTAATTTAAATATAACATTTATAGTGCAGTTGGTTTGCTTTTTCTTTGTGCACATAGCCCTAAGATTTCATTGGAGGTGCTCACAGCAGTTGAAACGTTTAAAAAAAAAATTCTACAAAGCCCTAGTAAATTGTTTAACACTGTAATATAATGTAGAAAATGTTTGGTTATCTGTACAAAATAAGTATAACATTTCCTATAAAAAAGGGACACTTGAAATATGCAACATTGAACATAGAACCACTTAATTCCTTAGACGCTAGGTCTCCACTGTAACCAAGGGGGGGGGGGGGTTACCATAAAGAGGTTCCCTGGCATCCAAGGAGTTAAACAAAAACAAACACAAAATTACAAGTTGCTCTCAAATGATATCACACTTTTGAACAGTCAAAATTATTATACATATATATAATGAAATATTTTCCACACCATTATAGATTTAAAGATATGTGGATGCGTGTGATATTTAAGAGGCTGTGGGAACTATTTTCCTTTCGCACTTCTCACTTCCTGGTCAGGAAACGATTTTCCATTATGTAATACACAGAAGTCAGGAGGGCGCAGGGAATTTCTTTTCCCCGGCCTGCTGTGACGACGTATAACGTTGCAAGTGCAGGTTAAGTTCTACAAAGGAATGGAAATTATTACATATACAATTGTATGAGTACAGCATGCTCATTCATAGAATAGGAACTTGTGTTTTAGATCTTTTAAAGGAAAACTAAACACCTCCTATTGGTAAATCCACACTTCTAATCTCTGCACTACAAATTAATGTGAGTAGACTGGGTCCCTAAAATTGACACTTAAATGGGCAGAAAACCCTTATAAAAGTATTTATATATAGTTTTTTCTGCTGAGTGAAACAAGGGTTCGTCTTCCGGGAGATGCTCAATGTAAAAAGTTATTTATGGAGCAACTTTTTTATGTTTTCTATTTAAGATGTTTTTTGCAACCATGTGGTCTGGTTACTGCCTCTGAATAGTAGAGTTTCACAAATACATGCTTCTCATAGATAGATGTAGCAACAGCACCACCTGGCAGCAGAACATCTTGAACTAAAGAGAGTAGAAAAAATGTCAAGTTATCTCTGTAATAACTTCTGAATGAACTATCTCCTCGCATTGGGAGTAACCTTGTGTTACTCAATAGCAAACATCCTATAACACACACATTTATATTATATATATATATATATATATATATATATATATATATATATATATATAAATATATATAATATATATATTCACACACATACATATAATCTCATGTGTGCATGTATACACACACATAATACGTATGCATACATATACATACATACATAATTGGGGCTTACGGATATCATGTACATGGAGGTGAACAGGATTCTTTGATGCAGACCTTAATTACCCGAAACTCCTCCCCCTTAGGGCTTCCTACAAAATGGGGACGTGTTAGTGTTTCCTTTCATATAACTGGACCCCACAGATTATTTACTATATTCATAATTAAAAGTGAACCTATGTAAAAATACAGCAGACTAAATATGAAAATGAAGAAGTGGAGCAATTCTGGGCTAAAATGACTGCACCACAGGGAACAAACATTCTGATTTAAACTGAGCTTTTAAAGCTTTGTGTGCTTCGCGCACCCATCTGGCACTCAAAGGGTTAATCTCTTGAATGCTAAAGAGATTTACAACACATTACAAAGCTCCACTTAAAGGGATAGTAATGTTTCACAATAAAAGAGCTCCAATTAATCTTCATGGTATTTGGACCATGGAGAGTGTTATTTCAATACTGTCAGAGTTGTAGTTCAAGGGTATTTGAATGACAAAGTATCCCCCTCATGCCCCTTTTACTGATGTAACACTGCTCATCTCAGAGCAGTAAATGTCCGGATGGATAGCAGAGAAGGACAATCTTCAGTGAGCATAAGGAAAAACCTGTCAAGGGGTGCAGGGTTTTCCTTATGTTCATAGTAAGAAGATTGTCCCTTGCTGCAAGTTGTCCGGTCAAGAGATTCCACATCTGAGGGGCGCTGGCTTCCACTAGTTAAAAGGGGCAGGAGGGGGATATTTTATCAATTACTCTTTAACTACAACTCTGACAATATTGAGATAACACTCTCCATGGCCCAAATACTATGAAGATTAATTCAAGCTGCTTTTTTTTGTGAAACATTACCATCCCTTTAAAATCAGTGCAAATGTTTGCCTCCTAAAGGTGTGGTTGGTTTAGTCCTAAGGTGTGGTTGGTTTAGTCCTAAGGTGTGGTTGGTTTAGTCCTAAGGTGTGGTTGTAATAGCTCCACTTCTTGTACAGATATAGCCCCCCTATCTGTTTTCCTTGGCTGTACTACCATTTCTATTCTTATAGCGAAAGTTGTATTAAAAAAATTAGAATAAAAAAAAATAATAAATTAAGAGACAAACAGCTAAAATGCATTTTCATTGTTCCCTTTTTTAAATGATAGCACCGGTAATATAAAATGATACAAAGTTTCCTGAACACTGGCAAAAAAAAGAGTCAACCATTTACGAAATGAAGTATCAATGTTCGTTTCGTACAGCAGTCACCCCCTGGCACAGAGTAAAAACTGCTGTCAAACATCCACACAGCCAGTATGAAAAGAACCAATGTCTACAGGCAGCATTCGAGCAGCCTCTTCTCTCTCCTGTGTAGGTATGCTACCATCTAGTGGCTGAGTGTGGCGTGTGGTATTTTCACAAGTCTTGGCACGTTTCCACAGTTTAAAGGCTCGGGAGCGCTCCTCATGTGTCATTAAATCCAGCTTCTTGGCTCTCAGCTGTGGAGTGGGAAATACTGTTCCTTGAAATATCCTATATACAAACCTGAAAACATAAAAAGACGATCATGAAATACACATAAATTGATCATTCAAATAGACTGTTTTGATCAGCAATCTAATTTTCACACAGGAATGCTCTAGCTTAACCCTTTTAAATCTTGAACTATGCTGCCTGAAAAGCAAGTTAGAAGCAGAAACCATTCTGACAATCTGCATGAATGAGCCTATGTATGTTCTGCAAACCAAGTCCAAATCCTGCTTTGGATTGTCTTAGAGAAAATATCTTTATTTAGCCTTAACACAGCTGTCCTGCTGTCTCTCATTCAGGAGCAGAACAGCCGAGGGAGGGCTAAATAAACACACTTTTGTCTTGCACCCAACTGTGGAAAAAAGGACCATGGTGTTAATGTATCCACCAGTAGGGAGCAGGGCACTTAAACATGTAAACTAAAAACTCCTCCCATTCATCTTCTCTATTTAACCCCCATTTCTCCATAACAAGTCAGCATTTTAGTGGTATTATAGGAGGTACAAGACAATCTTTTTTTTTTTTTTTTTTTTTTTCTTCCCTTTCCCATGTAAGTACTAAAAGGCCTTGGAACAGAGCACCTAGAGAAAAGCCAGTCCAGAAAGTTTTTGTGATTCCTGTATTTTTATTTATTTATTTAATCAACAACTGGTCCAGGTATAGTTACACCGATTCCACATTTCAGCCTTTGCTGGCCACTACTCAGGCAGAAACTGACTGGGCCAAGAGCTCAGCAGAGTAATTAATGTTTTACCAGATTCTACTGAAAAGTTTTGGTGTAAACAGATGGCTAACCCTCCTCATCCATTAAAGAAAACATCTGTCTCGAATCCATTATTGAACACCTCCATCTCCAAGGATAAAAGTTCTTCAGAAGAAGCGGGTAAAACATTTTCACAAAGAATATACAGCCAGGTATTAATACTGATTCATCTGTTTGAAGAGCATGATGTTGATATGGTCGAATTCCCCATCAGGGACCAGTAACAACTGGAGGATTCCCAAAAAACTGTTCCCTTTTGTTTCCAGTACAAGAACAACTGGAACAACTTGTATCTTTGTGATCACCATCTTGAAGAAAAGCCAAGGCAAATGGAATGGAATGGAATCCTTACACCATTTATAGAACAGGAACCATACCCTGCGATATGCCTTGGTTATCACAATGACGTAGCAGACGGAGTCAGAAAAAACATTCTTTCTTAAGATGCTGGCATCAAGAGCCAAGCTGTCAAAGCTGACCTGGAGTCAAAAGGTTCAGATCCAACGGCAGCCAAAACAGGTCCGCCACAGATAGATTTAGAACATCTGAAAACCAGGCATGATGGAGCCAGAGCTGGGCAATCAGGATGAGCCAGCTCCATCCTGATTTTTCTTATCACCTGGGAATTAGGGAAAAAGGAGAAAACACACAGAGTAAAATGCCATGGAATGACCATGGTGTCTACCGCAAGAGCGAGAGGATTCTGGGACCTGGCACAAAACCCAAGAGGCCATTAGGTCCACTGTCAGACAACCCCAGTCTAACTATTGAGTCAAATACACTCCTGGAGGAATGGAAAATGCCCAACAGGAGGTTTTTCCTTAATTGGCATATATCACTTTTATACCCCTTTCTTTGCTGAGGCTTTAGCACCGTGGGCCACCGCCCCTATTTCTGTCCTTGCCAAGAATACCTCTTTGCTGCTGGCAAAATGAAAATAAGTTTTAAAACTTCACGTCTTGTAATCATTTATATCAGTGGTGCCAACTTCAGTGGCTTGGGCATTTTGACTGTGCCCACTAGTTTCCAAGCAAGGAAATAAATGGTTGAATCCTGATTAGTTAGGTGTGTGAGGCCTGATTTACTCAGCTGTGCTCAGTCCGCTCCATTCTAAAAGGAAAAGTCACCCTAAGACATGTTTAGTTTGTTTTTCAGATCATTAAAATCTATTATGTTGAACTAGTCATTTTCTGTAAATATATATTATGACAATTAGTTATATTCAAGACCAAACTTCACATTTGCTGTATTCTTTCATAGCACAGAGTAAGATACATTTGCCCAGCATATAAATAAATTTGCATAAAGTGCCACAATGTGCCACCAAGAACTATAGGTTAATTTCTCAAAACTATTTCTCAAACAAATGTCTAGGATAACATATGGGATGTTGATCCAGGGAAATATCTGACTGTCATTTGGAGTCAGGAAGGAATTTTGTTTTACACACTTGGGGCTTCACTGGATATGGCTTCAATCTGTTTTTTCCTTTCTCTGGATCAATAGAGGTGATCTGGCATGGGCTGGACTTGAGGAACGCATGTCTATTTTCACTCATCAACTATGTGTTTGATTCTCTTTAAAATTAACCAACCTGCTCATTGATTAACAAATCCACTTCAAATCGTGACCTCAAGGACTGGAGTTGGATACACCTACTTTAAACTGTAGACATATATTGCAACTCATATTAAAGGGAGAGTAATGCCAACATACTAAGTTATGTTAGATTGTTCTTTGTAGTTTATAAAATGCATCCTTATTGTATTCTGCTTGTAATTCAAGCTGAAGGTTTCCCCCTCCTGCCCCTTTCCACACCACCAGTCAGATGGTAGTAGGCATTATATATAACTATAATGAACAATCTAATATAACTTTATATGTTATTACTATCCCTATCACACATCTGTCTGGCACTTAAGGACCACAGACCTTTTTTTCTTCCGAATCCGATTCAGGGCTCCCCGAACGGCGTGTAGCTGCGCAGGGAGCCCTGAATTCCATGACGGTCCTGGCACATCATGGGTCCTTAAGTTAGCGCAAATTGTAGAAAAGCAAATTGAGATCATAACAATACAATGTCTTGTGATGACAAAAGCGCATGTTTAAGACTGTATGTGGCCTTATGCAATTCTGAACAAACCAGCTGGGCCAAAGGCAACAAAAAATTAATTCCCCAGATTCTCATTGACTTAAATGGGCTTTTAACACCTTAAATGCTAGAGAGGTCTCAATGCTTTGCTTCACAATGCATTAGATACTTTCCTAGCTTTCAAGGGATTAAAAGCTTCATTTAAAATTCCTGGGAATTTTAATTTCTCCCCTACGGTGCAATTGGTTTACTCCCGAATTGCACCACTGTCTAACTGAATAAGGCACTGTCTTGGTAAGCCATCTTTAAACAAACAGTAGTACCTACCTAGGAAGAAGTGCAACAACAGTGGACAGAATGCAGACCAGATAGAATGCTGGATCGCTGGTGTGCCTTTGCATAACCCAGTATGGGTTAGCAGGCGGGTTGCATTGTATACACACTGCTCCAAAGGCAAGGGTAAAGACAAAGTATAATAAAACACTAACACCCATTACGGTCCAATGGATCCAGGTCTGAAAAACACAAGTAAATAAAAATAATTAATAAATAAGGACCACACGCAAGAAGCTACAGGGGAGAAATTTTGGAGCAAACCAACTGCAACACAGGAAGGGAAGCGGGAGGGAGAAAAATAATTGTCTATTTATTTGAAAGGGGATTTTAACCACTTGAATGCTAGAGAGGTCTCCAACGCATTACTCTGCAAAGCTCTGGGAATCTCTCAAGGGGTTAAAAGCCCAAATGAACTCAATCGGATCTTTTATTCTCCACCCCCCTTCATATGGTGCAGCTGGTTGACTCCAGAATGGTACTTCTTTATCTTCCTCAATATGGGCCCTAAGATATATGTATTCAGATCACAAAGAACTGCTGAAGGTTGTGTACCCCTCTGGCACTCAAAGGGTTAAACCCGTAGATGGCAGAGACTCTTCTTACTCATTGCGTCCCAATAACGGAGACACTTCTAATATTCAAAGGCTTAACCCCCTGCAGTAATCAATGTGTTGGATACCTCTTTGGCACTCAAAGAGTTAATGGAAAACGGTTTGCCTATATTTGCTTTTTTTTTTATTATAAATCTTTTTATTAAGTCAGAGTGCTCAATACTAATTCTTCCATCCTGTTTACACTTACTGGGTTACAGGTAGCAGATCCCTCCCCTCAAAAATAGTGTGGGAGGCCCTTTCCTCACAGGCCCAGTACAGGGAAGGTGTCACCATTTTGGAGTGCATATCAACGTTTAGCCTATACCATCTGCGCATGTAATGTCATAGTGTGGCCGCCATGACATGGCTGGGGTCATATTGACTGCCATCCAAAAAAAATCCCTTGAGAACCCCTGGTTTAGAGAACAGTGCATTTTTCCATGTCAAGTGATGCATTGTTTTTTTGTGAAATACAGAGTTAAGATGTTTAAACCATTCTAGGGCATAGGAGAGGACCTCCCATGGCTCTAATCAAAGTAGAGTGCCAGGGTGAGGCCACAGTCCCAGTCCGCATATCCCACAGTGGGGGGTGGGAGAGAGAACCTGGGTCATGTGCTCCACCTCCTGCATTTGGGAGGCGGGGGTAGGGCTGCTGAACAGAACTAAACTAAACTATGCTACGAGAAACCTGGCTCCAAATCTTGCACCCCTCACCTAGTTCCCATACCACCCACTCCATAAAGCAAGGCATACCAAAAAGTTTAGGTTGTAAGTGAATTATTCATAACCTGCCACTACCTAGGGCATGTCATGGGTCAGCAGCTGTAAGCTCTCCAGATGCCACCCATGATGTGTATGTGAAGCAGGTACCGTATTATGAACGACATTCCCCTGTAAAGGTCTTCTAAATTCAACTTAACCCTTTGAATGTCAGAGGTATGCAATGTGATGATTATATATTATATATATTCTACAGGAAAAAGTGTTTCGAACAATGGGAATGGAACAGTGTGCAGAACTTCTGATGGAGAGTCTATAAATGGCGGTATCTATGTTTTAGCAGAACAATTCCCTTGAGAAAGTAACCCAGTGTTACGAAACATGTAGGGAGAGTGTCACTGATAAGCATTTTTTATTGAAGGAGGTTGTGTCTGTCATATGTATACGTATTTTAGATAAATACATTTTATACTCTTTTTGATAGAACGGTGAGTCCCCCTTCTTTGCCTGGAAAGTTGAATACCCCTCTATTGCCTGTTATTTGGGATCCTTAAAGAGGTGTTGGTTGATACACTGGTAGATTGGAGGCCTAGAAGGTAAAGTATATTGGAGGTGGGTAACTATCACAAAGGTGAAGGTCTGACATCGGAGGTGTCACAGATTGGGGTGACTGCGGAGAATGACCTGGACTGGGGGTCCGATCC
This sequence comes from Rhinophrynus dorsalis, assembly GCA_037306005.1. Lineage (NCBI taxonomy): Eukaryota > Metazoa > Chordata > Amphibia > Anura > Rhinophrynidae > Rhinophrynus > Rhinophrynus dorsalis. Next base: position 95,165,856 of record CM074718.1, on the reverse strand, counting down.
AGTCAAAGTGAGCATTCCTAGAGGCAGGCTTGGCCTCTATAAAATGTGAGTACCCTGTAAGGGAGAATCTGTTCTGCTTTTATTCAAGAAAACAAGATTGTGAAAATATTGCACTCAGAGTGGATTGCGCTGTTCTTTTTCCTTTTTTTCTCATTGAAGAGACCAGAATGGATAGTGCAGTCACACATGTGCCTCTTCAGCAAGATGTCTGCGCTGTCATCTGCTGGTGAGTCTCCAGATTATCAAAGGATTTATATGCATTTCATCTAGTAAGTATAGAAGGTGGGCACTTTTCTATGACTGATGGTTCAGCTTTAACAGGTTAAAAAATATTTCCAAAACCTACGCTCCTGTCCTATAAGCAGCCTGAAACAACTGCTGGTAAAGAACTCTCTTAAGAATGCAGCAGAAAATTGTACTTTTCCCTGTCTACAAAAAAGTATGGAACCTGTCCACAAATATGCACCAGAGATAAGGTGCCATAGCACATTCCCTCCAAAACCACAACATCAAGGGCAAATTCTCCTGTGCGTTATCTAATGCTGTGTACCTAATCATATGTAAGAACTATACATTAAACGATTGCCGCTGCTACAACTTGCTTTCTGTTAGTATAAAACAATCACGGTTTTACACACCGGAGCCGTACGGCTCTAGCGGATCCGGGGCACTCTCTCCAACCTTTGGCAAGAAGGCTTCAACAAATGAGGAGACACCATCTAGGCGGATCGTGTATCCGTAGAACACTTGCATTAAAAAAGATGAGTTTTAAAAATATGATAGATATTTATTGGCTGTGAACTACGAGTGGGTCCGTTAAGCACTCCTTCCTGGTGTCTTCTCGTTTGTTGATACCTAATCATATGTAGGTGAGACAAGACAAACTAAGAAACAGGTGAAGTTTTATAGACCCAGTTTGATCAACACGAGATACACCAGTGGGTCAGTGCTTTTGAAAAACTGATCACAGCATTAAAGATCTAAGGGTGACTGTGCTGATGGGAAATATTAAGACTCAGAGACAAAAACCTGGGAGTATAAATTGATGACCACATTTAACACTCTGAACCGTGACCTGAACCTTGACAAGAGATTTATGTTGCCTTATCCCATACAAACATATTTTGAGTCCTTTTGGTGACAGATAGGTATGTAATGCATGTAAACAATGGGTTTCACACCCCTCTGGTCGCTCAGAGGGTTAATCCATACATTCCATAGGCTTAGCCATCTTTGGCTTAAATCTGCAAACTCTCTGCACAATAATTTACTGGAGCAGAAGGGAAATAAATCTTGTACCACATAGGCAGCTCTAAAGGGATGTCTTTAGAGGAGTGATTTACACAAGACAATGGTGATAAGGAATTCCCTTGCAGTGGAATTTAAATGTAAAAACAATTTGCATGAGTGT